>JARYGA010046293.1:2401629-3602444 GCA_030545235.1 Helianthus tuberosus
TTCCAATGCTCGAACCCTTAGGGTCTTAACCCTTTCTTTTCGACTTAGCGCGTCTGCTACAACGTTTGCCTTCCCAGGATGGTACTTAATCTCACAGTCATAATCATTCAGCAGCTCGACCCAACGTCGCTGGCGCATATTCAATTCCTTCTGATCAAATATGTGTTGTAGGCTTTTGTGATCTGTGAAGATTGTACATCGAGTACCATATAAATAATGTCGCCAAATCTTCAAGGCGAATACCACTGCGCCCAACTCTAGGTCGTGAGTGGTATAATTTCTTTCATGAACCTTCAGTTGTCTTGAAGCGTAAGCGATGACTTTTTGGCGTTGCATGAGCACGCAACCCAAGCCTTGTCGTGAGGCGTCGCAGTATACCACGAAGTCTTCAGTGCCTTCGGGTAATGATAGTATCGGTGCATCGCAGAGCTTGTTCTTAAGTAGCTGAAAGGCTTCTTCTTGTTTGTGACCCCAGTCGTACTTCTTGTCCTTCTGTGTCAGGGTCGTTAGCGGTTGAGCTATCTTCGAGAAATTCTCAATGAATCGCCGATAATAGCCCGCTAAGCCCAAAAATTGTCGAACTTCAGTTGGGGTCTTGGGAGATTCCCAATTCTTTATTGCTTCTATCTTGGACGGGTCTACATGAATGCCTTTCTCATTCACCACGTGACCAAGAAATTGTACTTCGCGAATCCAGAATTCGCATTTCGAGAACTTTGCATAAAGTTTCTCTTTCTTCAGTAGCTCCAAGATGGTTCTGAAATGTTGCTCGTGCTCTTCTTTCGTTCGCGAGTAAATCAGGATATCATCGATAAATACAATCACGAATTTATCGAGATATGGTTTGCATACGCGGTTCATTAGGTCCATAAAGACCGCTGGCGCGTTCGTCAATCCAAATGGCATCACAAGAAATTCGTAGTGCCCATAGCGCGTTCTGAATGCAGTCTTTGGCACGCTTTCTTCTTGGATTCTCAGCTGATGGTATCCAGATCGAAGGTCGATCTTGGAATAGTAGCTTGATCCTTGCAGTTGATCAAATAAGTCATCAATCCTCGGTAGTGGATACCGATTCTTGATAGTGAGCTTGTTCAGTTCCCTGTAATCGATACACATCCGCAGTGTTCCATCCTTCTTCTTCACGAATAATACTGGAGCTCCCCAGGGTGAGAAGCTTGGCCTTATGAATCCTTTATCCAACAACTCCTGGAGCTGTGTAGATAATTCTTGCATTTCGGATGGTGCAAGTCGATAGGGTGCCTTGGCTACAGGAGCAGCTCCTGGGACCAAGTCTATACGGAATTCGACTTGTCGTTGCGGAGGTAATCCTGGCAGATCTTCAGGGAACACATCAGGAAATTCCTTCACCACAGGAATGTCTTCGAGTTTTGGCTCCACAGCCTTCTTGTCTATAACGTGTGCTAGGAAAGCGACACATCCTTTCCTTAAGCACTTCTGTGCCTTCATACAACTGATGATTCGAAGAGGCGCGTCTAGTTTTTCTCCATGCACGATGAGAGTCTCATCATTCGCTAGAGGGATGCGAATGATTTTCTCATGACAGATAACTTCAGCTCTGTTCTTGGACAACCAGTCCATTCCGACCACTACATCGAAGCTACCCAATTGAATAGGCAAGAGGTCGATGCTAAATTTTTGTTCGCCAAGTTCCAGTGTGCAGTCTCTAACAATTTCGCCCGACTCAACAAGTTTACCATTGGCTAGTTCTATGGAATAAGGAATTTCTAATCTACTAGATTCTATTCCGAGTATGCGTTTAAATTCCACAGACATGAAGCTATAATCGGCGCCAGTGTCGAATAATATGGATGCAAAGTGATTGTTAATGAGAAACGTACCGGTGACCACGTTTGGGTCCTCGTGTGCGTTCTTTGCTCCAATCACAAATGCTCGAGCCTGAGCAGTGTTTCCTTTTGGACAATCTTTCATGAAATGTTCGTTGCTTCCACAACTGAAGCATCCTTGATTTCGCCCAGCTCCAATCCCAGTTCGGTTACCATTGCCATTCCCATTTCCACCATTGTTTCTATTACCAGTATCGTTGCGGTTTCCATTCCCATTCCTTCCTTTACTCCAACAATCCTCAGCATAGTGACCCAACTTTCCACACTTATCGCATTTTGGAACGCGACAAACCCCTTCGTGGTGACGCTTGCAATTGTTGCAAAGGGGCCGAGTGCCCAGGTACCTCTTGGCAGGAGCGTCATTCATGGCTGCAAGAGATTTCGCCCCCTGCGGCGGGTTAGTGTCACGCTTCTTGTTGGAACCCCTGTTGTTACGAGTTGCTTGACTCAGGTTTGCATGTTTTCTTTTCTTGTCACCGGACGACTCAGCATGTGTCTCGGTATTTTCTGTTGGGTTCAGTGAGAGCTTCTTCATACGAACACAATCTTCAGTCAGGCTGACAGCCAGAGTTACAGCCTCGGTGATTGTTTGTGGTTTGGCCGCCGTTACCATGCCACGAAATTCTGAGGCCAGTCCCCAAATGTAGCGTTCCACACGCTTAAATTCAGGAGTCACCATGTAGGGAAGCACTCTAGACAGATCGTGGAACCTTCGAGTATAACCATTTATGTCAGCACCTTCCATGGTCAGGTGCCAGAACTCTCTCTCCAGCCTTTGGAGTTCGGCACGAGAGCAGTACTTCTCTCTCATCCTTTCCTTCAGTTCCTCCCAAGTTAGGCCATAAGCGGCATCATCACCCAAGGTTTGGGCTTGTAGGTTCCACCAAGTCAGAGCTTCATCGACGAATAACCCAGTAGCAAAAGTGACTTGTTGATCCGCGGTACACTTGCTCATGCGGAAAGTAGCTTCAGTCTTCTCCGTCCAGCGCACAAATGCTACTGCACCTCCTGTGCCATCATAGTTTATCGGCTTGCAGTCGAGGAACTGCTTGAAAGTGCAGCCTGGAATTGATTCAACCAATTCACATGTGAGCAATCGAAGAAATAATGAAACAAAGACCGTTCATAAATTTCCTCATGCTTAGTATAGTGTCTCAAGATTACCTTGAGCTGCATTGCCTCCAGACGAATCTCCATTCCCATTACGCCTAGCGTTGCTTGGTCCTCCACTGTCTTGAGTTCGGTTCGCCTCGTACTGGGCGATAGCAGCGGAGATCCTTTCCTCTAGCAAAGCGTTCAGCTCTTCAGCAGTTCTTGGCAGTGGGGGAGGTGGAGGTTGATCATCATTGCGAGCATTCACAGTTTTCCTGGGTGCCATGTTCTGACAGAACATAACACAGCAGGGTTAGACATTTGTTTGATATCGTCACACTAGACTGTAGTATCATATATATTCACAGGTATATATACCACACAAGTGACATCAAACAATTATTACTCTAGCAGAGTACTTAGTAGGCTTGCACTGAGGGAATCTATACGTGACAAGACTTGCTGTGATTTTTGTGCACTGAATTCCATAATTATGTATGCATCCATAATTACGTAACCCCTTGCACAGTCCGCACAGTTCGTTTCATCCTCGTATTTCTTCCTTCAGATGGGCCATCGCTTTCAGGTAAAGTCACGTATACTCGTGACATTCTACTTCTAGCACATGCTAATTATCACACATAATTGCAAGTAATTTCTAATCAATGACAAGTGCTACTCAAGTGCACTCTAAGTCTTGTAGTGTCTTTTCTAGACTCATGTGGGCAGTTTCAGGTAGTGGATGTCGCGGGACGTTTTATGCAATGAAAACTCTTTGAAAATTGTTTTCGTGAATGGATCCTAGAGATTGTAGACTAGACTCGAGAAGGAATCCTGGTTCACTACAATCGTAGCTCTGATACCAATCTGTCACACCCCTTTCTGCGGCGGAAGCACGAGGTGTGATCATGAAAGGTTCTCATTGCATACGAAAGGTAAACATACTACATGCTCATAAATTAGTTTCAAAATGTCAAACATTGCATAACCGAAAACATGGTTTAAGTGTTTACATCACAAGACAGCATTTTGTCTGACGAGTTTACAACTTTATTCAAAGATAAACAAAGCGACATCCAAGAGCATGAGTAAAACCGCGCGCACATCCATCCTAGTTACCTGAAATACATGTGAGTTTTTGGAAAAACGTCAACATAAAGTTGGTGTGAATTCATGCAGTTTTGTGTTGAACACGTTTGTATACTTTGTATGAAAACATAACGAGTATCTTGTGAAAATAAAGTATTCTTGTAGTGTAAACCGAATAAAGTATTCTTGTGGTATAAACCAAATAAGGTATTCTTGTGTAAATGAAGTATTCTTGTGGTATAAACCAAATAATGTATTCTTGTGTAAATAAAGTATTCTTGTGGTGTAAACCAAATAAGGTATTCTTGTGTAAATAAAGTATTCTTGTGGTGTAAACCAAATAAGGTATTCTTGTTTAGTTAATGGGTTGCAAGGCCATTAACGTGTGGCACTACATAGGAAGACACCAAACTATAGGCATTTTTCTAGTTGTCGATTCACGACGGAGACACAAAAACACTCCTCGGTACTAGTGGTCACCAAGAGTGGGGCTGCCCGAGTACCCGTTAGATCTAACCTTTTGTTCTGCGGTCTAAGTATGTACACGATTAATGGTGCTTATGGTACCCTATTCGTGACACTATTTCTCGTTTATGATACCAAGTACCAATTCTCGTTTATTACACCAAGTATCAATTCTCGTTTATTATATCAAGTATCAATTCTCGTTTATTATACCCAATATCAATTCTCGTTTATTATACCATGTAACATGTATTTCACCCCCGAAGTTATAAAACTGAAAACAGTTAAGAGAAAAGGGGGAGCATGAACTCACAACTTTGCGTTCCTAGCGTCGTAAACTCCACCGGATTTGCTTAATTAACGTCGTAACCTATACGCGTTTTCTTAACGTTAGTCACTAGACTTGTGTCGCACAAGTACAGTCACTCTCTTTTGTGTATATATTCTTGTGTTAAAAATATTCCATATTTTTAACTACGTATCTTACTTATATTATTTTCTTCAAAAATAAATATAAGTCTTTTGTGTTTTGCACTTTGCACCCGAATCATGTATCTTGTGTTTTGTATGTGTATTTCTATATTTCTACTCCTCATGAGTATTTAGTGTATTTTTAAGTCTTAATACACTAGCACATATAACACATACTATATACACTTAGCACAAAATTTGGTGATAAAATAATATATATTTTTCTCTCAAAAATATATACTTATTATCCATTTTTATTCTTGAAGAAATCCTCATTTCTTATCACCAAAAATTAGGGAAACCTTAGTGTGACAACCCGAGTTTCCAAAGGTCTCTATCCGACTTAACCCTGTAATTATTTTGCAAAGTATGTTTATATATATTTGTATAATTAAGGGGTTGCAATATAATTTATTATATGTTATTAATGTGTAGTGTGTAATTAGTGTATTCGTGAGGTTTATTTTATGTGTTACATGGTTATGCATGTCTTGCTTTAATATGAGGATTGAATAAGTGTTAGAAGGTGTGATCCATTGCCGAAAACACCCCCACATGAAATCCCATTCCTCACTAAAATACTTTTTGAGATGAAAACACATTAGTGATTTCGTCAAGTTAATGGCCGGCGAAAACAGTTTGGGCTTCGGCCCAGTAACGATTAATGTTATATAGTTGTTTCCCCACCATTGCGAAGGGTTAATCACCAAACCCTAAACAAACTTTATATCTCACAAGATCCCATACGTACGGCCGAAGCAGAAACCCTCCTTGTCGTGATCACCATTATCATACTTTTATTGATCTCGGTTAGTGTTTATTGTGTTGTTTAACTTGTTGACTGAATTGATTATGATGTTATCTAGGGATAGCTTTTGGGCAAATAACATAAATTAGTATGGAACCTCCAGTCATGCACATAATATCGATTGTTGTGATTAATTTAGGCTTGTGTCTGTTATGCATAGGGAATGGTTAGTAGTCATCATGTTATCGACCACTGTGTTGTAATTGAATGAGATTGGATATTGTAACAGACATACTTTTAGGGAATTGTCAAATCATTTACCATGTGCAATTAATATTGAGATGATGATTTTAGTTGTCTGCCTTTTTAAAGGATCAATATATATATAAATACATGTGCAATATGAGTTGTGAATGAGTGCAAAGGTGGGAACCGGTTGTGTGGATTTGATGATGATTTGAAATACATGTGCATGATATCGATCAACCAATCATATAACATAAAAGTTTAGTAATTATCGGCCACCATAAGTAAACCCTATTGACTTTTGGATGTTATGCATGAGAAGCAAAAAGGATAAGGCTCACATGACTGTTTTAGCATTTATATGTGCACATGGTTTGTCAGAAAGCATGTGATCTTTACTTGGTTTTCAATTGTTATTCTTGTTTAGCATGATAATGATGATGAGCATGTGGTTGTGAATTGTTATGTATGTTGGGTTGTACGATCATTAGAGTTATATGATGAAAGTTCATTACTTGAAACCTGAAATCGAAACTGCCGTATATGATTTGTGTTTGGTGATGTTAAACTGTTATTTGATAACTTCGTTTGATATTAACTCTGTTAGTCAATTAAAAAGTGTTAAATCTGTTGATACTGATTAACTCTGGTTTGTATTTAACGTTGTTAACTATAAAAGCTCCGTTAAGCCAGTTAACATATGTTACTCTGTTAAGCAAGTTAAATGAGTTAAGGAGCTTGCTTGTATTTTTGGAATACTGTGGGAATGGATTAACTGTTTGTGTTGCATAATATAAATGGCCAAACACTCTGAGATATTACAGCAATGCTAGTTACATGTGAAACATTACGAATGTTAACTGATTTAGTATACATGCACTATAGGACGTGATTGCTTTCTTGTGAGCACTTAACTAATCATACCGAGCAAACCAAGGTGAGTTCACTGCATTTCTCAAGCATGCGTCCCGGTGGTTTGGGACAACTAGTAAACATTTGGAAGGGAATCTTGGGTAAACAGTTAAATTGGGTTTTGGTTATTGAACATGGAATCTATCATTATCGGATTGCCTGTAGGGCAATGGGGTAATTAGTTGATAGCGCTATTAGGTTTGATACCTCGCACCGGGCCGTAAGGACGGGCGCGAACTAATTACCTGGACATCATTACCAATGCTTGGTTAGGGGCATTGGGGTTGGGCACACTCCCAGGTTATATTGGGCACACTCCCGGGTTATATTGGGCACACTCCCATGGTATATATTGGACACACTTCCAGTATATAAGACTCTCCTACGTTAATAACAATTTCAAAACGAAACGATGATTTGACTTAACAGATATCTGGTAACTACACACATTAACAAAACTTTGAACTCACCAGCGTCGTCTGACACACTTGTTTACATGCTTGTAGGTAATCATTGAAGGAACTTGGGAACTTGCCGTCTGATGCTGCTGGAGTGGTTGTGGTCATGATAAACAATTACATTGATTTGGTTTTGATACATTTACACATTTATACATTTATGCTTCCGCTCAATACTTTGGTTTTGGTTTAAAACGATACATTTCTTTCAATTGAGTATTTCAATACATTATTACTTGTGTTTGATATGATTGGTGGCTCTTTGTTGGATCGTTGCACCTCCATTAGGGGCATGCCCTAGGTGGTAATTTGGGGGTGTGACAGTTTGGTATCAGAGCCACTGGTTATAGAGAACTTGGTTTTAAAACGTTTTCATAAAACCAGACTATAACCGAATTGATCCAAACGATGACCATGACACTCAGCTTCAGATTGCAAGGTTCGTTCCTCGTTACAGTATACATCACATGTTTAGTAGACATATCTATATACATCGCATGCACGATACAACAAGATAGATATCATGACACATCGATAGCATAACATAACACTTGCATCTTGTAAATCCTAGTCTTGCTGTTAGTACATACCTGTGTTGATTGGAGTGGGAGAAACTTCGAACATATGTTAAGAAGCGTCGAGAGGAGCATGCAAACCGCCTTATTATCATGGGTGCACACATAATAATAATGCGTGGTGCATGCAATTCCCAATGAGGCTTAACGAGTGTAAGAGGGAATCTCCCCTACTGTATGTGAACTTGAAAGTGTAGACTTTAAGGTGATACTTGATCCTATCTCATTCTGAACTATCATTTGATCGATGCGAAACCTGATAACCTATAGGAGAAATAGTAGAGATTGTCTCCTACACGAATGTGATCTTTCCATTTTTCCTTTGAAACCTTTCGAATTCTGATGCTATCGAGTATTACCTGAACACCCAACTGAACGCCTAGTGGACTGTGTAAAGTGCTAGGTGCTTATACGAACATCCCTGAGTGGGGTGATGCACAACGATGAACGATCTATATCTTTCCCATTTTTTTTTCTTTCCTCGTTTGTTGGAACTTGACATATTGACGTCTCGAATCTCGAATCACGACCATTTCTGTAACGCCCTCGCAACAGACTGTGTAATACATAGACAACTTGCAACATCGTTGGATGAGAGGGTAAATGTAGTACTTCACCAACCTCAAACATTGGACGACTCTGATGACCGGCAGCGAACACCAACGAATAGAATACAATCGACTCTTTAACCTCTGCCAGTGACTCATGGGAGTCAGCTTTTACGAATCACTCGAAA
Organism: Helianthus tuberosus; assembly: GCA_030545235.1. Classification (NCBI taxonomy): domain Eukaryota; kingdom Viridiplantae; phylum Streptophyta; class Magnoliopsida; order Asterales; family Asteraceae; genus Helianthus; species Helianthus tuberosus. The sequence goes on from JARYGA010046293.1 coordinate 2,410,287, forward strand.
CGTAAGTAATGACAATCGGATACGGTATGGAATGCACCGCTGTCAGCACAATGAGTAGCATCTTAGAACGTGGCACAGAACAGTAGAAGATGGATCCTGTCAGTGGAGGATCATAGGACTCCGCTTCATGAAACAATAAGCAGAAGTAACAGTTACGACAACATCAGGGTACTCGTAATAGTAGCCCTCACTATGGGAGTGAAAAACGTTTACCACATGGATTGGCCGTTGGTCAATCAAGACAGCAACCCTTTTAGTAGTCAAGGGCAGGGTGGATACAGGGGAAACCACCCTAAGTGCAAACGATGTAACTTGCACCACAGCGGGCAGTGCAACCGCAATCATTGTCAATGATGCAACAAGCTTGGTCATGGAGCCAAAGATGGTAGAAACTCACGTCCTGCAAACCAGAACCAACAACAACAGCCACAAGATCTATAGAATCAGTAGCAACAGCAGGGTAACAAGGGATGTTATCAGTGTGGTGCTGAAGGTCACTTCAAAAGACACTGCCCACAGTTGAACCAGAACCAGAATCAGAACCACAACCAAGGAAACAGGAACAACAATGGAGGCAACAATGGGAGTAATAACGACGGCAATGGTGCCAGGGGTCGAGGGTTCGTGATTGGTCAGGGCGATACTAGGAATGACCCCAACGTTGTGATGGTTTCGACATCGATATTGGTATGGACTGGCTACCTCAACATCGAGCAGAGACTCTTTGCAAAGAAAAGATCATCCGCATTCCTCGTGCTGGTTAAGAACCTTTGGTAATTCATGGTGACAAGCTCCTGGAGCAGCACCCATAGCTCGAGCACCTTATCACTTAGCTCCAACTGAACCGGAAGAACTGTCTAAGCAATTGCAAGAACTCTTGGAAAAGGGTTTCATACGTCCTAGCTCTTCGCCCTGGGGAGCTCCAGTGTTATTTGTGAAGAAGAAGGACGGTACCTTCCGTATGTGCATAGATTACCACGAACTGAACAAGGTGACTGTGAAGAATCGTTATCCTCTTCCACGCATTGACGACTTATTCGACCAGTTGCAAGGGTCGAACTATTACTCGAAGATTGACCTGAGGTCGGGTTATCATCAACTGAGAGTCTGGGATGAGGACGTCTCCAAGACAACATTCAGAACACGCTACGGCCATTACGAGTTTCTGGTCATGCCATTCGGGCTAACGAACGCGCTTGTGGTTTTCATGGATCTTATGAACAGGGTGTGCAAACCTTATCTCGACAAGTTCGCCATTGTTTTCATTGACGACATCCTGATCTACTCGAAGAATCAGGAGGAACACGAACAACACTTACGACTTATTTTGGAACTTCTTCGAATGGAACAGCTATACGCTAAGTTTTCAAAATGTGACTTCTGGCTTCGTGAAGTCCACTTTCTAGGCCACGTGGTAAACAAGGATGGGATTCATGTCGATCCATCCAAGGTGGATTCGATCAAGAACTGGCCTGCACCTCGTACACCAACTGAAATACGCCAATTCTTGGGTTTGGCAGGTTATTACAGACGGTTCATCAAAGACTTCTCGAAGATTGCTCAGCCGCTTACACTACTGACACAGAAAGGTGTTGTTTACCGTTGGGGTAATACACAGGAATCAGCATTCCAACACTTAAAGGATAGACTTTGTAGCGCACCTATCCTCTCATTGCCTGAAGGCACGGACGATTTTGTAGTCTACTGTGACGCGTCTATCCAAGGTCTTGGACGTGTGTTGATGCAACGGGATAAAGTCATTGCTTATGCTTCGCGCCAACTTAAGATTCACGTACGGAATTACACTACACATGATTTAGAGCTGGGAGCTGTTGTTTTTGCGCTCAAGATATGGCGACATTACCTGTATGGCACTAAATGCACCATCTACACCGATCACAGGAGTCTCGAGCATATTTTCTAGCAGAAAGAATTGAACATGCGACAACGTAGATGGGTCGAGCTACTGAACGATTACGAATGTGCTATAAAGTACCATCCGGGCAAAGCCAATGTGGTGGCTGATGCCCTCAGTCGAAAGGATACTGCACCTAGGCGTGTACGAGCGTTGCAATTCACCATTCAGTCTAGTCTTCCTGCACAGATACGAGATGCTCAGGTAGAAGCATTGAAACTAGAAAACATCAGGGCTGAAGCTCTACGCGGCTCAAAGCAACGGTTAGAACAAAAGGAAGACGGTGCCTATTACGTAACAAGACGCATCTGGGTCCCACTCTATAGCAACTTACGCGAGCTTGTAATGGATGAAGCTCATAAGTCTCGCTACTCAGTACATTCAGGTTCGGATAAGATGTACCACGACCTCAGGACTACATATTGGTGGCCTAGCATGAAAGCTCACATAGCCACTTACGTTAGCAAGTGCTTGACTTGTGCGAGAGTTAAAGCGGAATATCAGAAACCATCAGGCCCACTCCAACAACCTGAGATGACACAATGGGAATGGGAACAAATTTCCATGGATTTTGTTACAGGCCTACCTAGATCTCAGCGCGGAAATGATACTATTTGGGTGATCGTGGATCGACTCACAAAGTCTGCTCACTTCTTGGCTATCAAGGAAACGGACAAGTTCCCCACACTAGCAGACGTATACTTGAAGGAAGTGGTCTCAAGGCACGGGGTGCCCACCTCTATTATCTCTGATCGTGATGCACGTTTTACTTCAGAACTGTGGCAAGCAATGCATAAATCTTTTGGTTCTCGTTTAGACATGAGCACAGCTTATCATCCTCAGACGGATGGGCAGTCTGAGCGCACTATTCAAACTCTAGAAGACATGCTTCGGGCGTGCGTAATCGACTTTGGCAATGGTTGGGAAAAACATCTGCCACTTGTGGAATTTTCGTACAACAACAGCTACCACACCAGCATTAAAGCTGCTCCATTTGAGGCATTGTACGGGCGTAAATGCCGATCACCTTTTTGTTGGGCAGAGGTGGATGACAGTCAGATCACAGGTCCAGAAATGGTAGTTGATACTACTGAAAAGATTGCTCAAATACGACAACGCATGGCGGCGGCACGTGACCGTCAGAAAGCATACGCAGATAAAGACAGGAAACTACTCGAGTTCCAGGTTGGGGATCGAGTGCTACTCAAAGGTTCACCCTGGAAGGGTGTGGTTCGTTTTGGCAAACGAGGCAAACTTAACCCACGATACGTCGGACCATTCGAAATCATTGAGAAAATAGGCAAAGTGGCCTACCGACTGAACTTACCAGCTGAACTCAGTGCAGTTCACAACGTCTTTCACGTGTCGAATCTGAAGAAGTGCCTGTCAGATGAGACCCTCATAGTTCCTTTGAAGGAGCTCACTATCGACGAACAGTTGCGATTCATCGAGGAACCGGTTGAAATCACGGACCGGGATGTTAAGGTCCTCAAACACACCAGAATACCTCTTGTTCGAGTTCGTTGGAACTCCCGTCGTGGCCCGGAGTTCACCTGGGAAAGAGAAGATCAAATGAAACTCAAGTATCCCCAGTTATTCGAAAACAGTGCAACCACTACTGAGGCTGAAGCTACTACAGAATTTCGGGGGGATGATGTGACACCCCAGGAAAACAAGTAAATTACACAACACAACTAGCTTCCTCAGTAACCGCATTCTAAATTTCGGGACGAAATTTCTTTCAAGTTGGGGATGATGTGACAACCCGAGTTTCCAAAGGTCTCTATCCGACTTAACCCTGTAATTATTTTGCAAAGTATGTTTATATATATTTGTATAATTAAGGGGTTGCAATATAATTTATTATATGTTATTAATGTGTAGTGTGTAATTAGTGTATTCGTGAGGTTTATTTTATGTGTTACATGGTTATGCATGTCTTGCTTTAATATGAGGATTGAATAAGTGTTAGAAGGTGTGATCCATTGCCGAAAACACCCCCACATGAAATCCCATTCCTCACTAAAATACTTTTTGAGATGAAAACACATTAGTGATTTCGTCAAGTTAATGGCCGGCGAAAACAGTTTGGGCTTCGGCCCAGTAACGATTAATGTTATATAGTTGTTTCCCCACCATTGCGAAGGGTTAATCACCAAACCCTAAACAAACTTTATATCTCACAAGATCCCATACGTACGGCCGAAGCAGAAACCTTCCTTGTCGTGATCACCATTATCATACTTTTATTGATCTCGGTTAGTGTTTATTGTGTTGTTTAACTTGTTGACTGAATTGATTATGATGTTATCTAGGGATAGCTTTTGGGCAAATAACATAAATTAGTATGGAACCTCCAGTCATGCACATAATATCGATTGTTGTGATTAATTTAGGCTTGTGTCTGTTATGCATAGGGAATGGTTAGTAGTCATCATGTTATCGACCACTGTGTTGTAATTGAATGAGATTGGATATTGTAACAGACATACTTTTAGGGAATTGTCAAATCATTTACCATGTGCAATTAATATTGAGATGATGATTTTAGTTGTCTGCCTTTTTAAAGGATCAATATATATATATAAATACATGTGCAATATGAGTTGTGAATGAGTGCAAAGGTGGGAACCGGTTGTGTGGATTTGATGATGATTTGAAATACATGTGCATGATATCGATCAACCAATCATATAACATAAAAGTTTAGTAATTATCGGCCACCATAAGTAAACCCTATTGACTTTTGGATGTTATGCATGAGAAGCAAAAAGGATAAGGCTCACATGACTGTTTTAGCATTTATATGTGCACATGGTTTGTCAGAAAGCATGTGATCTTTACTTGGTTTTCAATTGTTATTCTTGTTTAGCATGATAATGATGATGAGCATGTGGTTGTGAATTGTTATGTATGTTGGGTTGTACGATCATTAGAGTTATATGATGAAAGTTCATTACTTGAAACCTGAAATCGAAACTGCCGTATATGATTTGTGTTTGGTGATGTTAAACTGTTATTTGATAACTTCGTTTGATATTAACTCTGTTAGTCAATTAAAAAGTGTTAAATCTGTTGATACTGATTAACTCTGGTTTGTATTTAACGTTGTTAACTATAAAAGCTCCGTTAAGCCAGTTAACATATGTTACTCTGTTAAGCAAGTTAAATGAGTTAAGGAGCTTGCTTGTATTTTTGGAATACTGTGGGAATGGATTAACTGTTTGTGTTGCATAATATAAATGGCCAAACACTCTGAGATATTACAGCAATGCTAGTTACATGTGAAACATTACGAATGTTAACTGATTTAGTATACATGCACTATAGGACGTGATTGCTTTCTTGTGAGCACTTAACTAATCATACCGAGCAAACCAAGGTGAGTTCACTGCATTTCTCAAGCATGCGTCCCGGTGGTTTGGGACAACTAGTAAACATTTGGAAGGGAATCTTGGGTAAACAGTTAAATTGGGTTTTGGTTATTGAACATGGAATCTATCATTATCGGATTGCCTGTAGGGCAATGGGGTAATTAGTGGATAGCGCTATTAGGTTTGATACCTCGCACCGGGCCGTAAGGACGGGCGTGAACTAATTACCTGGACATCATTACCAATGCTTGGTTAGGGGCATTGGGGTTGGGCACACTCCCAGGTTATATTGGGCACACTCCCGGGTTATATTGGGCACACTCCCATGGTATATATTGGACACACTTCCAGTATATAAGACTCTCCTACGTTAATAACAATTTCAAAACGAAACGATGATTTGACTTAACAGATATCTGGTAACTACACACATTAACAAAACTTTGAACTCACCAGCGTCGTCTGACACACTTGTTTACATGCTTGTAGGTAATCATTGAAGGAACTTGGGAACTTGCCGTCTGATGCTGCTGGAGTGGTTGTGGTCATGATAAACAATTACATTGATTTGGTTTTGATACATTTACACATTTATACATTTATGCTTCCGCTCAATACTTTGGTTTTGGTTTAAAACGATACATTTCTTTCAATTGAGTATTTCAATACATTATTACTTGTGTTTGATATGATTGGTGGCTCTTTGTTGGATCGTTGCACCTCCATTAGGGGCATGCCCTAGGTGGTAATTTGGGGGTGTGACACTTAGTAATACTCTTAAACACATTTTTAGGGAATAAGTTTCTCAAAAACTTATATTTTTCTAAGTGTCAAAATTTATAAAAATTTTGACAGAGTTTCCCCTAAAAATGGAGGTTTCCCACGTTTTCAAAACGTGTGTTTATTTTCTTTTAAATCATCAACAATCAGCAACAACAATTATCAACAATAATCGTCAACAATATTCACTAATTTCATGAACTTGAATATTTACAAAAATGTGTAGTAACTTACTAGCACATTTAGTAAGTCTTGTTATCTTTAAAAATAAGTTTAATTCCTTAAAAACTTTATTTTTAAAGAATATGAAGTTTTACAACTTCTAGTCGGTTTTTACGAAAATTATTTCTTTGTTAAAACCCTTGTTACACAAGTATCCATACACTTGTTTGTTCACAAAGACCACTTTTGTTTGTGTAAGACCCGGTTTAGAACATGTGATTTCTTTAAAGTGTGGTTCTTCAAAAATACCACTTGCAGATACGTAGATCTGCTAGTTTTAAACACCATTTTACCGGTTAAATCACTTTTACACAAGTAAAATATTTTCACACAAGTTCATGCATCTTGTGTGGTAGAGTTTCGCCTTTAACCCTTGTATTTAGTCAAAAACGAGCTTATGTGAAGATACATGATCTTACAAAGTCGGGTTAAACGGAGATCCGAGCTACCACATCATAGATCGGGTCTCAATAATCACATATTTCAAGTCCTACGACTTTTACACAAGTTATATGCTATTAACCACCACTTTAAGTATTTTTAGTAGACTTTTAATCATCATCTTTCATTTTAACGAGATTTAACCAACACAAATCCTTTTAACCACTTTAGAATAGATTAAATACGAGTTCTAAGTGTTATACCTCTAGCTCAAGGCTAGGGAAGATTCTAAGCACAAATCGAGTGGGTAAAAGCAAGGTAGAGAGGTCCTTCGAGTTCCACTTGCACCGAGCTTCCTTAATCACCTTCTTGCACCTTATTACAAGCTTGGAATGGATGAATATGGATCGAAAATGGTGGTGGCTTGAGGGACCCTTATGGCCGTGAGCTAGAGAGGGGTAAGGTGAGAGTGTTTTGTTGGTGTTGAATGATAAGTATGAACATGGTCTTGTGGTTTTTATAATTATCTTCCAACATAGCATTGTCCTCTAGACAATATGTCCTCAAGATATCAAACATGATCTCATATTATATTCAAAGAAATCAAAGGGGTGTACCCTTGTCTAGGGCCGGTTAGGGGGGGGGGGGGGTAATTGGTTGGATTCTAACTAAATAGTTAGAGTATTAGTTAAGCTTAATTAGGTGATTAACTAGTTACTTGTATGTAGTGTTTTGTGACGGGTGTTAGGGTATTCGGGGATCCTAACTAGCTTAGAAAGATAAAAACAATGCTTCTAGCATTATTTTGGTATTCCGGGTAATGTCCGATTGTTCGGTTGCATACCGATTCGTTAAAGTGCTAAATTGCACCTTTTAGTGTTTAATAAGTATCTTTTTGTAACACTATCGATTCCCAACACTTAGGGAAATATTCTGGATAATAAAACGACATTTCTGCATAATATTTATATGTCTAAATGCTGAATTGAGCTGAATTTATATAAATTCTGCACTTAAAGTGCGTTTCGGGTGCTTTTTAGTGCTTATTTTTGCTTCCGGAGAGTATATGTATAAACCCTTGTTTGTACTCCTGGGTTTTAATGCATTCTTGTTGTCGGACCTACACCTAGGCCTCTATTTTAATGTCTGACTGCTTTCTGCAGTTCTGTTGACACATTGTGTCTTACCGGTGAGTTTACTATTATTCTGACGCAACGCTCTCGTTTATGCATAAAGCAATATTTTGTAGTATACAACATGCATGAATTCACTTGTTTAATCATGTGTTCAGACATTGCTGACACTTAAGCTCATAATTGCAGTCATAAAGCAATAACTAATGTGTACGGAAATTACCGGTTTGTGCCAGTTGTCACAGTCTCCCCCCGTTAAAAGAATTTCGTCCCGAAATTCAGGCTGAACTAACTCTCGCTGGAGTCTTCTTGAATAGGTGGGGATACTTCTTGTTGGTGCATATTCGGTGACAACAGCTTAATAGTTTGATTATTTAGTCTTTGGATATTTTGTATTGGGCTTAGCTTATTGGTTAGTGAGTTTATTATTGTAATGGGCTTGGAAAATGGCCTAGCCCAGTAGAAAGCCCAGTTCACAGACATGTGGTATATAAACATGTTTTGTGATTAGGGTTTAACAGGTTAGAGAATTTTAGAGAGAGAAAGTCTAGAGAGAGAGAGGAAAAACGAATTTAGGGTTTGTAGAGAAGATCACAGAGATAGGCTGTGAGGTTGTGAGGGTCTTGAGTTGATTGTAAAACGTTTTGTTTGGATAATCAATAGAGGACCCGTTTGATTGTGAAAGTCTGTTTCTACTTGTTTCTGTAATAAATCTGATCTAGAGGATTCCGCACTCTAGGTTAGATAAACAATTCTGTGAAAGATCCATACGAATAGGGGACCTACAATTGGTATCAGAGCATTAGGCTCTTGATTGCTCGGTTCAGAATTGTGATTGGCAGAAACCTGAAGAATTTCGAAAATTGTGAAAGTGAAAAATTAGGGTTTTCGATTTTATTGAGTTTTGATATATTTCTGCGAATTTGTGGCTATTTTGATCTTTCTGTGTTCTTAGTTTTGCTGATTTGCAGGTTTTCAGGATTGTTCGGGTTGTTTGGTTGACAAATTCGGCTGAACAGATTTGAAGATTCGAAGATTGTTCTTCGTGTTCTTCATAGTTTTCGGAAAATTGGACTGATTTTGCTGTTTCGATTTTGCAGGAACTGTTACGAAATCTTGGAAAATCTCAGAAAATTGAAAAAGATTGAATTTCCATAATCTGCCTGGCAAAATTAATAAATTCGCTGACAGGACCTGCGAATTTAACTGATCAGCAAAGTTATTGGCGAACTTGAAATCCAAAGGCGACTTTGGTAATCGTATAATTTTCCACAGCGAAATTATCACGGTTTCAGCGACTTTACCAGTCGTCATAATAGCGAACTGGTTACCAAGCGAAATTAATCTGAGCGAAATTGGCAGCGAATTTGACCAGCAAATTTAACATATCAGCGAAATTGACCAGCAAATTTAACTGATTTACCAGCGAATTTAATCAGTAACCAGCGAATTTAAGAGGTGGAATTTCAGTTGGCAAGCGTCGATAAAATTTCAGCGTTTTGCAAATAGAAATTGATCCGTAGTTCGTTTGACAGAACCGTTTGGACCGTTAGATTCCTTGGATTTTTAGGGTAAAAAAAAAAAAAGAAAAAAAAAAAAAAAAAAACAGACTCTGGAAAATCCCGAATACGGTTTTCGACATTATATATCATTGGATTTGTCTTTTCGAGACGATTCTAACGGTATACTTTGGTAAAAACAGTTTTCGGAGAAATTTTGTACGGTTTTATCAGTACGGTTACGCTAAAAACGTGTTTAAAGATGGTTAAAATGGAAAATGTTAGTGAGACTGTTAAACATTGGCCAAAGCTTACAAACATCAAAGAATAGCTTAGAAATAGGCTTTGAGGGGTTCGGTGTGCTAAAATAAACTTTTGGGTCATTCAAGGACTAAAAGCGTCAAAAAGTGTACAAGTTAGCATTTTCGCGCATAACTTACGTTCTGAATACATCCGGACATCCAAAAATTTATGTAAGCACTAAAATATTTTATTTTAGTGTTTGGCATGAGAAAAATCCATTCGTCGCGCAATTTGGATCGTTTTTCGCGCTTATGCGCATTCCGTCGTAATTAAGCGAACATCGCGATCGTACGACCAAACGAACCGACACCCGGCATATTTTTTAGCATGTTTCATGTCCACAATGTTTAGGCATCATTTTAGGGCCTTAATGTTGGCTTAACAGGCCTTAAACATATCGAAATGAGCGTTAAACACCAACAGGGACTGAAACTGACAATACAGCAAACTTGGGGCTGATCAGACATGCCCAGGCGGGCCGCGTAAGTTCCTTCAACATGTTACGCGGGCCGCGAGTGTCACACCCCGACCACGTAGAACATACAAAACGTGGCGGAAATGTCGGGGAGTGTTGTAACAGAATTAATTGTTTCAAATCCATGGTAATTGAAGTTTCGTTTTATTGATTAAAAGTGTTACAATGTCTAAACAAACAAAGAAGTACAACATAATTAACTAGTCTTGCATCTTTTAATGTCACTAAGGCACAGGTCCGCCTAAGTATGTCTTGATAAATCCTATGCTTCATCTCCTGAAAACACATGTGAAAATAGGTACGTCAGCATAAAAATGCCGGTGAGATACATAGGTTTTGTGAAAATAGGATCCATGACTTATGTTTGAGAAAATGTTTAGTCATGAACCTTGTAATTTGCTTTGTCTTGTAAATCATTTGAAAAACGATAAGATCAGATGATATGTATAAATAAATGTCAGGTTAAATGAATAACCATGTAAAATGTGTTTGTATAAGATAAATCGTTTATAAATCAATGTCTTGTGAAAAGTATGTTATTTGTATAAAATGTTCTATGTCTCAAACTGAAATGATTCAAATAACGCTACGATATGTAATACCATACAAACACTTATATATAGGAAGTACCAGCGGCGTATCCACCATGTTTGTATCATATTACACACGCATCGTTACTTAATCACTTAATCAAACCAAACCACCAAAGTAATGTTCATGTCTAATGTAAATCATGTAATGGATACAAACGGTTCAATAGTTACAAACGGTTCACATGGTTCAACGGTTACAAATGGTTCACGTGGTTCAACGGTTACAAACGGTTCACGTGGTTCAACGGTTACAAATACAAACGGTTCACAGATATCAACGGATCACATAGTCAAATGATTACAACGGTTCAAAATGTAGTATAATGTGTTCATACGCTGGATAAGCATATGCAACAGAAAGGCAATGTAAAACAATGTACTAAGTAATGCACACAATGGGCACACCTAGCATGAAATGTCATGTAAAACGATGTACTAAGTAATGCACACAATGGGCACACCTAGCATAAAATGTATTGAAATCATGTACTATAATGTACTAATGAACATAGCAGTATATGATGTGAAAACAGGAAAGCATGAAAGTAACAAGTAGGCACATGTGTTCCACCCCAAAACGTTTGGAAAACAGTAAAAGAGGGGTCTATGTACTCACTTGAGATTGCTCAGATGTCTAAAGATAATCACCAAGCGAAGCTAGAGATCACGGAAATCAAACGGCACCTAATATAGGTAACTATGTTAATAAACCGGACCTAAATCGGAAGACTGGGTAGTATTAGGGTTTGTAAACCAAATGAGTGTAGGAACTCATATGATATGGTTTAACAAATCCTACATACTAAATGAAACTTAACCTAAGTGATTTCGACCCATTACGACCCGTTTAGGTAGCTTATGCTACTTTAACGCGTCGTTCGCGTGGAACGCGTTCGGATCGCCTAACTAGTCCTATGACAAGTGTTATATGCCTAAACATGTTACAAAATTAGTTATGTGACAAAAGTTTAGGTTACATATGCTTAATTACCAATTATACATGAAAATGGTATTCTGGTAATTTACCTAAGGCATATAAACTACCTATCATACAACTACTTAAACGATGTGACCATAGGGTATAACCTCGGAAGGTTATGCCCTATACTAGGGTCACCTAATGTATTTGTTCGGATCCTAATGATCGACCAAACTGGGTCGGGTTCGAGGTATAAGCGATTTATCAGATCGCTTACCCTACGACCCTAGACAACGTGGTAATCAGTAGGCATAGTCCCAAGGGACTATAACCAACGTGATTACACTCACGTTGCGAAGTTCAAACGAACTTCGCATTGACCATTACTGGTCAACGCTGAAAGTCAAACAAAGTTTGACTTTCGGACTCGAAAAGCAATAAAATAAGGAAAAGAACGAAAGAATACTTACGAAGGGTCCCCGAATGCTAATCCCGATTCAAGAATCTCAGGTATGAAACAATGGTTTCAACTTAGAGGTTCTCAATTCAGAATTCTAGTGCAAAATGAGGTTGTGTGGGTTGGGTATTTATAGGAATACCCGAACCGTTAGGATCGTTTGTCGAATATTGTGCCTTAATCGTATCCGTACAAGTGTCGGAAGGTTATGGTGCCTAACAATGATCCTTATCAGCTGAGTATGCAAGTGGTGAACTTGTGGTTGTGGTTAAAACAGCTGCAAACAGGCTGTTAGAAACTCTGAATCTGGTCTGAACTTGGCTAGCGCACCGCTACGCTAAAAGTGTAGCGCACCGCTAGGCCATAGTTTGGCAGATTTACACTTTTGGTCCCTGAACTGTATTTAGGCCATTTTCGACACGTTTAAGGCCCGTTAACCCCATTTCAAAGCTCTAAAATGAAGTTAAAGTATAGGGAACTTAAAATGTGCTCAAAAATATCTCGGATGTCGGTTCGTTTAACCGTACGAACGCGATGTTCGCTTAATTACGACGGAATGCGCACAAGCGCGAAAAACGATCCAAATGACGCGACGAATGGATTTTTCTTAAGGCGAACCATAAAATATAATGTAGTCATGCTTACATAAATTTTTGGATGTCCGGATGTATTCAGAACGTAAGTTATGCGCGAAAATGCAAACTTGTGCACTTTTTGACGCTTTTAGTCCCTGAATGACACAAAAGTTTATTTTAGCATACCGAACACCTCAAAGCCTATTTCTAAGCTATGTAAAGGATATTTATGGTATGTTTAACTTATGGTCATGTTCCGGAAGGTCTGTTACAGTTCAAATTGGCATACTTTCGCAGTTTGTCAACTTTAGTCCCTGTAAGCGATTAAACTTTGATTTCACCACACCAAACCTTTCAAAACTTATATCTAAGTTATGTAAAGGTTATTTAAGGTATGTTAAGCCTATTTCACTATTCCGGAGTGTTCGTTGGATTAAACTGGTTATATCTACTCATCAGAGCGCGTATAACCCTCCAGAAAGCGATTTAAAGCTTGAAATCGAACAAGAATTGATATGTGTAAACGATACACATATTTATACAAGTCCAAAGTATGAAATACAATATTTCATTCGCTTGGTATTTGTTTGATGGCCGTGGAGACACAGGTGTTACAGTCTCCCCTACTTTAGGAAATTTCGTCCCGAAATTTATTCGTAGGAGTTTGTCTATGACTTTGTGTCAAATAGTCATCAAAGATATGTAAAGCATAATCTGGTTATTTTCCTCAACGGATAATTTTTCAGAAGCGAAAATGAATAACAGAGTCATTTTCTTCAACGGTTTCTTCGGAAATGGAAAATAAAGGAGTTATTTAAACTGATATACATTTCCCCTCAACGGATATCTTCCGAAGTGAAAATGAATGGCTGATTCATTCTTCCTCAACGGGTTCTTCGTTAGAAACGGGAATGAAGGAATAATCCACGGATATTCATTTCTCTCAACGGATATTCTTTAGAACGAAAATGAACAAACGGGGTCATTTTCCTCAACGGTTTATTCTTCAGAATTTGAAATGAAAGAATAATCAACGGATATTCATTTCCTCAACGGATAATCTTCAGAAACGAAAATGAAATAACGGAGTCATTTTCAACGGTTGTTTCCTCAGGTACGGAAATGAAGGACTACACAACGGATATTCATTTCCTCAACGGATAATCTTCAGAAACGAAAATGAACTAACGGAGTCATTTTCAACGGTTGCTTCCTCAGAGTTGGAAATGAAGGACTACACAACGGATATTCATTTCCTCAACGGATAAATCTTCAGAAACGAAAATGAACTAACGGAGTCATTTTCAACGGTTATTTCCTCAGAGTTGGAAATGAAGGATTACACAACGGATATTCATCTCCTCAACGGATAAATCTTTAGAAACGAAAATGAACTAACGGAGTCATTTTCAACGGTTATTTCCTCAGAGTTGGAAATGAAGGATTACACAACGGATATTCATCTCCTCAACGGATAAATCTTCAGAAACGAAAATGAACTAACGGAGTCATTTTCAACGGTTATTTCCTCAGAGTTGGAAATGAAGGATTATACAACGGATATTCATTTCCTCAACGGATATTCTTCAGAACGAAAATGAATGGATAATTCATTTTCCTCAACGGTTATTCTTCAGAATGGAAATGAAAAGATAAACAACGGGTATTCATTTCCTCAACGGATATTCTTCAGAATGAAAATGAATGGATAATTCATTTTTCTCAACGGTTATTCTTCAGAATGGAAATGAAAAGATAAACAACGGATATTCATTTCCTCAACGGATATTCTTCAGAAGTGAAAAATGAATAGCTAGCTCATTTTTCCTCGACGGATGCTTCATCAGAATTGGAAATGAATAGGGTTAACTCTAGATACATGATAGAACTTGCTGTGATTTTCGTGCACTAAATTCCATAATTATGTATGCATCCATAATTACGTAATTCCTTGCACAGTCCGCACAGTTCGTTTTGTAATGTTGTGGGGAAAGATATCAAACTTGAGATGAGAGTGACTAGACTACCATAGGGTCCTTTTAATTAGATCAACAGAGGATCTTCTTAATTAGGCCACTAAGGAGTCCTTTCAGCTATATCATCACATGATATCCCTAACCAGATTTTTGGATCAATCTGTTTAACTAGACCACTAAAGGGGTCTAATTATGAAGTAGTACATTAAAATCCAAGGGACTTTAACTACAACGTAGAAGTCCATTAAGGATTTTAGGTAGTACCTTTGGGCATCCTACTAGGAATCTCTTGCACAAGGATATATAAGATTTTACGAGGATTTGGATAACATAATTTGAATTACATGACACATAAAAGGGAACACATAAGCACATAACCACATAATTGTTTAATTGTTATCATCTTGTTATTGATTGCTATTAACTTGGCACCTCGTACTTTGTTTCTCTTGGAAGAAACGGGTACTTAGGATTTTCGTGAAAAACGCAAGAGATCATAAAATGGAAGAAATTTGGGGGTAGTCTGTTCTTCAAGGAATGCGGTTCCTTGATTGTCGGTATTGTAGAGGATATGTTGTTTATACATACAATCACATAAATACATTGCGATGTAAATAAAAGATTTATTTATAAACAATGATAACAACAACCGTTTCATGGATCGTGACAACAAAAGAAAATAATACATAAGACGTGATTATTTCTAAACGATGTTGTCTTTTGGTTGGTCATATGCTCATCCCTGCGCTGGATTTGCATTAGCAGGCCTTGGGCAATTCCTACGAAAATGGCCCTTCTCGCCACAGTTGTAGCAAGATCCCGGTGGAAAACGAGCTTGAGCAGGATTGTTGTTAATCTGATTTGGTGCTGCTGCTGTTGGGCAAACCCTCGCTGTATGACCTATAAGTCCGCAAACTTGGCATGTGCGGCACTTCACACCAGCATGATGATGTAGGCCACATTGGTTGCACAAGGGTGCAGTTCCGTTGTAAGGTTTCCTGGCAAGGGGTTGAGCTAGTTGGTTGGGGACGGCTTGATCATTGTGAGCGACCACGGCGAAGTTCTGAGAAGCCTTTCGCTTCTTTGACTTCTTAGAGGATCCAGTCTGTTCATCCATGGTCTTTGATTCCTCGATTGGTTTTGATTCCTCGACCAGTTTCTTGTCACCCTTTCGGAAAAGCTTACGTTTCCTGATCTGCGATTCAGTCAAGGTTGCAGATAGCTCAATGGCCTGCCTAACAGTAGTAGGGTTGCTACCTGTCAAAATGTCTTGTATTGAGTCAGGAAGGCCATTAATGTACTTTTCGATTGCCTTATCCAAAGGCGTGACCATGTTTGGGCATAACAGACTTAACTCTTCATAACGGTCCGTGTAGGCTCGATGCTCACCGCTATCTTGCTTAAGATCATCAAATTCCCTTTCCAGAGCCCTGATTTCGTGACGAGGACAAAACTCCTTCATCATAAGGGCTCTAAGTTCAGCCCATGTCTGTGCTAGAGCAACTTTTGCACCTCGATCTCTCATAACCCCGTTCCACCACGTAAGGGCTCTCTTCTGGAACACACTCGAAGCAAACTCGACCTTGCGATTGTCAGGACACTGCACATGGCGGAAAGTATTCTCAATGCTCTCGAACCATTGAAGAAGCCCAGTCGCTCCCTCAGAACCACTAAACTTGAGTGGTTTCGCCGAGTTAAAACTCTTGAAATTGCATGGACCATTGTTGTTGTTGTTGGCTTGATTCCATTGAGCAAAGAGGTTTGGGAATTGAGCAGCCATTTGTTGCGCAATGATTTCTGCCAGTTCAGCAGTCGCTATCTGGTTTTCGCGTCGAGGAGGCATTCTAAAAGAGGAAACATGAAATGAAACGAGTGAGAGAATTAGACGAAAAGAATGAGATGAAACAAATCTGAAGAAAGCAAGGATAGTGGTCATTTGTTTGTTACTACAAAGCAACAAACGACACACAGTGACCAATCAAAGTAAATAGGTCAAAAATAATGTATCGCGAAGACATGCTCGCCTATAAGTGAACACTCATCCCAAGAATTCCCAGGTAAGCACAACTGGTCTCGCGTCTGATGAGATGTATACGAAGTGCTTGCCTAGACAGAAAACCCAGAATACAGGCATTCACCCTTCCAGTTTGCACGTGTTCACATTATTTAAAACCCAAAACCTTGACGAGATTTTTGAAAATTCAAAGGGGTTCAAAACCATATAACAGAGGGTTCAAAACCTTACAATAGAGGGTTCAAAACCTTGTAATAAATCATCCTAGAACAGATGATTAGTTTTCAAAGCGGTTTTGAAATTTATGTTCTTGTTGTGGTAGTCGCCTAAGGATAGGTGACGGTATTGTTTTATGACTAAACGCAAGTAAACTCGCGTTAGGGTCCTAAGAAGGTTATAGACTAGGTCAAAGCATTACTAATAACCTAATTCCCTATAACCATTGGCTCTGATACCATCTTTTCTCTCACACCCCGACCACGTAGAACATACAAAACGTGGCGGAAATGTCGGGGAGTGTTGTAACAGAATTAATTGTTTCAAATCCATGGTAATTGAAGTTTCGTTTTATTGATTAAAAGTGTTACAATGTCTAAACAAACAAAGAAGTACAACATAATTAACTAGTCTTGCATCTTTTAATGTCACTAAGGCACAGGTCCGCCTAAGTATGTCTTGATAAATCCTATGCTTCATCTCCTGAAAACACATGTGAAAATAGGTACGTCAGCATAAAAATGCCGGTGAGATACATAGGTTTTGTGAAAATAGGATCCATGACTTATGTTTGAGAAAATGTTTAGTCATGAACCTTGTAATTTGCTTTGTCTTGTAAATCATTTGAAAAACGATAAGATCAGATGATATGTATAAATAAATGTCAGGTTAAATGAATAACCATGTAAAATGTGTTTGTATAAGATAAATCGTTTATAAATCAATGTCTTGTGAAAAGTATGTTATTTGTATAAAATGTTCTATGTCTCAAACTGAAATGATTCAAATAACGCTACGATATGTAATACCATACAAACACTTATATATAGGAAGTACCAGCGGCGTATCCACCATGTTTGTATCATATTACACACGCATCGTTACTTAATCACTTAATCAAACCAAACCACCAAAGTAATGTTCATGTCTAATGTAAATCATGTAATGGATACAAACGGTTCAATAGTTACAAACGGTTCACATGGTTCAACGGTTACAAATGGTTCACGTGGTTCAACGGTTACAAACGGTTCACGTGGTTCAACGGTTACAAATACAAACGGTTCACAGATATCAACGGATCACATAGTCAAATGATTACAACGGTTCAAAATGTAGTATAATGTGTTCATACGCTGGATAAGCATATGCAACAGAAAGGCAATGTAAAACAATGTACTAAGTAATGCACACAATGGGCACACCTAGCATGAAATGTCATGTAAAACGATGTACTAAGTAATGCACACAATGGGCACACCTAGCATAAAATGTATTGAAATCATGTACTATAATGTACTAATGAACATAGCAGTATATGATGTGAAAACAGGAAAGCATGAAAGTAACAAGTAGGCACATGTGTTCCACCCCAAAACGTTTGGAAAACAGTAAAAGAGGGGTCTATGTACTCACTTGAGATTGCTCAGATGTCTAAAGATAATCACCAAGCGAAGCTAGAGATCACGGAAATCAAACGGCACCTAATATAGGTAACTATGTTAATAAACCGGACCTAAATCGGAAGACTGGGTAGTATTAGGGTTTGTAAACCAAATGAGTGTAGGAACTCATATGATATGGTTTAACAAATCCTACATACTAAATGAAACTTAACCTAAGTGATTTCGACCCATTACGACCCGTTTAGGTAGCTTATGCTACTTTAACGCGTCGTTCGCGTGGAACGCGTTCGGATCGCCTAACTAGTCCTATGACAAGTGTTATATGCCTAAACATGTTACAAAATTAGTTATGTGACAAAAGTTTAGGTTACATATGCTTAATTACCAATTATACATGAAAATGGTATTCTGGTAATTTACCTAAGGCATATAAACTACCTATCATACAACTACTTAAACGATGTGACCATAGGGTATAACCTCGGAAGGTTATGCCCTATACTAGGGTCACCTAATGTATTTGTTCGGATCCTAATGATCGACCAAACTGGGTCGGGTTCGAGGTATAAGCGATTTATCAGATCGCTTACCCTACGACCCTAGACAACGTGGTAATCAGTAGGCATAGTCCCAAGGGACTATAACCAACGTGATTACACTCACGTTGCGAAGTTCAAACGAACTTCGCATTGACCATTACTGGTCAACGCTGAAAGTCAAACAAAGTTTGACTTTCGGACTCGAAAAGCAATAAAATAAGGAAAAGAACGAAAGAATACTTACGAAGGGTCCCCGAATGCTAATCCCGATTCAAGAATCTCAGGTATGAAACAATGGTTTCAACTTAGAGGTTCTCAATTCAGAATTCTAGTGCAAAATGAGGTTGTGTGGGTTGGGTATTTATAGGAATACCCGAACCGTTAGGATCGTTTGTCGAATATTGTGCCTTAATCGTATCCGTACAAGTGTCGGAAGGTTATGGTGCCTAACAATGATCCTTATCAGCTGAGTATGCAAGTGGTGAACTTGTGGTTGTGGTTAAAACAGCTGCAAACAGGCTGTTAGAAACTCTGAATCTGGTCTGAACTTGGCTAGCGCACCGCTACGCTAAAAGTGTAGCGCACCGCTAGGCCATAGTTTGGCAGATTTACACTTTTGGTCCCTGAACTGTATTTAGGCCATTTTCGACACGTTTAAGGCCCGTTAACCCCATTTCAAAGCTCTAAAATGAAGTTAAAGTATAGGGAACTTAAAATGTGCTCAAAAATATCTCGGATGTCGGTTCGTTTAACCGTACGAACGCGATGTTCGCTTAATTACGACGGAATGCGCACAAGCGCGAAAAACGATCCAAATGACGCGACGAATGGATTTTTCTTAAGGCGAACCATAAAATATAATGTAGTCATGCTTACATAAATTTTTGGATGTCCGGATGTATTCAGAACGTAAGTTATGCGCGAAAATGCAAACTTGTGCACTTTTTGACGCTTTTAGTCCCTGAATGACACAAAAGTTTATTTTAGCATACCGAACACCTCAAAGCCTATTTCTAAGCTATGTAAAGGATATTTATGGTATGTTTAACTTATGGTCATGTTCCGGAAGGTCTGTTACAGTTCAAATTGGCATACTTTCGCAGTTTGTCAACTTTAGTCCCTGTAAGCGATTAAACTTTGATTTCACCACACCAAACCTTTCAAAACTTATATCTAAGTTATGTAAAGGTTATTTAAGGTATGTTAAGCCTATTTCACTATTCCGGAGTGTTCGTTGGATTAAACTGGTTATATCTACTCATCAGAGCGCGTATAACCCTCCAGAAAGCGATTTAAAGCTTGAAATCGAACAAGAATTGATATGTGTAAACGATACACATATTTATACAAGTCCAAAGTATGAAATACAATATTTCATTCGCTTGGTATTTGTTTGATGGCCGTGGAGACACAGGTGTTACAGCGAGGCCCTCCCAGATCAGAATAATCATTTTTAACAGCTGTTTACAGCTGTTAACCACTCAAAACTCACCCACACTTGTCCCTTCCTGATCATGAGGGGCCAATTTTGGGTACCATAGTGTTGCAACAAGTGTAAGGACAAGATCAAAGCACGATATTCGAGGAACGATCCTAACGGTCCTAGAAATCCTATAAATACCCCTTTGATTCACTTGCAAAACCCACTTAAAATCTGAGAATTCTCTAAGTTGGGGTGTTTCATCACCTCATACCTCAGAATACTTGGATTATCAATCTTGCGGGGACCCTTTGTAAGTGTTCTTTCGTTCTTTCCTTTCGTTTTAGCATCAAAGTCAAACTTTGTTTGACTTTCTGCATTGACCAGTTTATGGTCAATGAGAAGTTTGTTTGAACTTCATAACGTTAGCGTAATCACGATGGTTGTTGTCCCTAGTGACTATACCTACTGATTACCACGTTATCTAGGCTCAATGACGAGTCGTAGTTTCGGCCAAAATGCGCATTCTTGCGTATTTTGTAACCAAACTACTCTTAGGTATCAAAACCGTTTGTTTTGATACCAAACCTATTTTCTAAACTTAGTTAAGCATGTTTTAACATGCTTAGCTCGTCACTTTTAGTTTTGTGCTTGTCTAGGGTCGTAAGGGTAAGCGATCTAATCAATCGCTTATGCTTTCGAACCCGACCCATTTGGTCGATCATTAGGATCCGACCAAACACATTAGGTGACCATAATTGTGTAGGGAATAACCTTCCAAGGTTAAACCTTATGGTCACGAACAAAACTTTCTATAAATGGAAAGTACAAAAGAGCCGGGCGTTAGACATAGACCCCTCTTTTACTGTTTTCCAAACATTTTGGGGTGAAACACATGTGCCTACTTGTTCTTTTCATGCTTTCATATCATATGCTTGTTATGTTCAATAGTACACTTATAGTACATGATTTCATTGTGTTTTTGCTATGTATGTTGTTTGTGGCATACTTAGTACATCGTTTTACATTACATTTTATGCAATGTATGTCCATTGTGTGCATACTTAGTACATTGTTTTACATTACATTTTATGCTATGTATGTCCATTGTGTGCATACTTAGTACATTTGTTATTCATCACATGCTTACATTTTGGTATGACATTTGGTTTGTTCAAATGGGACAATATACATTCATTAACGTTGATCACGCCAATCGTTAGTAGGTAGTGGTACCATAGGAATTGACAACTCCCGTTCCTGAACCCTAGGTTTGTTTGGGTGGAAGGAATGACCGAATTCGATAAACATAACACAGATAGACCTTTAAATTCGTTAAGGGGTCTATCACCACAGTCACAAGGCTTGAATGTATGCATTTTCACAATACCGCATAGATGTTTGTATCAGTATAGCATGCATTTGTTCCACAAAACATAACTTTGATTTAAACCATGTTTTACTTCAAAACCTTGTTTTGTGCATTTTACATATGGTTTAGTTGATATATTTCACTTACCATACATGATATTTTTGATACACATTACATGATTTGCATTAGACATAAACATTTTGACATTGATATACACAATTCATGATTTACATTAGACATAGACATTAGACATGGTTTTCACACAAACATTTTGACAATTGATTATACATAAACATTTTACTTTGGTGGTTTGGTTTGAGTAAGTGATTTAAGTAACGAGGCGTGTGTAATATGATACAAGCATGGTGGATACGCCGCTGGTACTTCCTATATATAAGTGCTTGTATTTGAATTATTTCAATTTAGACATATAACATTTTATACAAATAACATACTTTTCACAAGACATTGTTTTACAAACAACTAATCTGATATAAACTCATTTTACTTGGTTATTTACTTAACCATGTATTATTCTTTTATACATATATATAATTTGGTTTATTTATCACTTTTCAAATGATTTACAAGACAAAGCAAATTACAAGGTTCATGACTAAACATTTTCTTAAACATAAGTCATGAATTCTATTTTCACAAAACCTATGTATCTCACAGGCATTTTTATGCTGACGTACCTATTTTCACATGTGTTTCAGGATATGATGCATACGATTTATCAAGATACACTTAGGCGGACTTGGGCCTTAGTGACAATAAAAGATGCAAGACTAGTTATTTATGTTATATTTCTTTGATTGTCAAGACATTGTAACTCTTTTAATCAATAAAACAATATTTCAATTTCCATGTGTTATGAAACAATGATTCTGTTACAACACTCCCCGACGTTTCCGCCACGTTTTGTTGTTTTACGTGGTCGGGGTGTGACAGTTATTCTTCTGGGTATCTTCTAAAACAATGGACTACTACTCAGAGGACTACACCTACTACATTTAGGATGATTATGAGGAACCTTATTGTACCATTTGCGATGAATCCCACTCGGTACAACATTGTTACCTTTTCAAACCATCAACCTCATACACCACACCAAGCTCTTCATACTCCACTTATCAAGACCCAAGGTTTGAGCTCACGAAGTCAAGCTTTGACTAGGATGTCAATCCGTTTGAAACCTATGACACGCCACCAACAATCAATCCCGAAGCTGAAAGAGTACTACAAAGTCTCAAAAATCTAGAACTCTTAATTAAGAGATCTCGAGAAAAGGAAGAGGCTATTTGTACTAAAGAGGTAATAATCTAAGAGGTAAAAATAGAAGAACAAAATGAAAAACTCAAGCATGAACCAAACCAAGAAGAGGGTAAGTCTAAAACTAACGATTTTAAACTAGTACAAACTTTTCAAGAAATTCACGTTTTGCAACCTTCTTTTGAAAATCATTGTTTGGTATCTACTCATGCTAAGTTTTTAAAAGAGTTAAACACTACTACTAAAATCGAAGAGTTAGTTAGTGTCACGTTAACAAATGATCAAACTTCGCTAATAAATGATGAATACCATGAACTAAACATAAAACCGATACCATGGTTTTTTCAAAACATCTTTGTTAGTAACGTGCTAATTAGTAAAGATCTTTTTGTTAACATAATACTAAACTACATTTTAAAAAAATTGGGTACTAGTGATTTTTCTCCTCTTAAAATTCCTATTTTTCTCTCTAACCGGAAAACGATTAATGCCACTGGAATGGTTGAGGATGTCTAAATTCAAACAAGCCAAGCGGTAGTCCCAACCGATTTTACCATCCTAGATGTTACCCCCTTCATGCTGGGACAACCATTTCTAAAATCCCATCAAACCTTGACCCAACGAAAATAAAACAACCTACCACTACAATTAGGGGCCAACAAAAGGTACGTCGATCTTGACCAATCAATGAAATATCCTATTTGTGATGACGACCCCCTAATTGAAGATGAAACGGAGCCACCCGATACGGAAGAAATAGAAGAAGAATTCGTCGAAGAGGAAGTCACCATAGAACAAACCTTTTTGCCATCGATCTTAATAAAGAAGAAAATAAGCGGTCTTGAAGACCCACTGCCACTTGAACTCACGAAACTACCAAAAGGTCTAGAATACGCATTCTTAGACGAACATGGTAAGCTCTTCGTCATTATTTATTCTAAGCTAACACTTTTTGAAAAAGAAAAATTAATTAAACTTTTGAAAAAAAAAACATAAAAATGCAATCACGTGGAGGCTCATGGATATCAAAGGCATCAATCCATGCATGTGCATCCATAAAATTTTGATGGAAGACGACTATAAAATGGTAATACAACCACAAAGAAGAGTAAATCCAAACGTGCAAGAAGTGGTTAAAAATGAAGTCATCAAGCTACTAGATGCCGGACTTATCTATCCTATCTCCGATAGCTCATGGGTAAGTCCCGTTCAAGTAGTACCAAAGAAAGGAGGTTTGAAGGTAATACCTAATGATAAAAATGAACTTATACCAACGAGAACCATCACCGGATGGAGGGTTTCTATCGACTATCGTAAGTTAAATGAAGCAACAAGAAAATACCACTTTCCTTTACTATTCATCGACCAAATGTTAGAAAGACTATCCGATCATAAATTATATTGTTTTCTCGATGGTTTCTCTGGGTATTTTCAAATTCCCATAGCACAGGAAGACCAAGAAAAAATAACTTTTACATGTCCCTATGAAATTTTCGCTTATCGATGCATGTCTTTTGATCTATGCAATGCCCCCGCTACGTTTCAATGTTTCATGGTGGCTATCTTCTACGACATGATAGAAAAAACTATGGAAGTTTTCATGGATGATTTTTCTATCTTTGGAGATACATTTGACCAATTCCTCGATAACCTTGAATGAATGCTATCCCGATGTGAGGAAACTAACCTCACCCTTAATTGGGAAAAATTGCCAATTCATGGTAACGGAGGGAATAGTACTCGGTCATAAAATCTCAAGCGAAGGAATGGAAGTGGATCGGGCAAAAATAAACACTATTTCCCTATTACCTCCACCTTCCTCCGTTCGAGCCGTTCGAAGTTTCCTAGGACATGCCGGATTTTATAGGCGATTTATCAAAGACTTTTCGAAAATCTCTAGACCTATAACTAAATTACTTGAAAAAGATGCACCATTCATCTGTGAATGTGATAAACCTTTTCTTACCCTAAAAGAAATGCTAGTCAATGCACCAATCATGATAGTGCCCGATTGGAAACTACCTTTTGAAATCATGTGCGACACAAGTGACTTTTCAGTTGGAGTCGTCTTAGGACAACGAAAAGAAAAACACTTTCACCCAATATACTACGCAAGTTTTAACGATGCTTAAGAAAATTATACAAAAACCGAAAAAGAGTTACTAGTCGTTGTATTTGCTTTTGATAAATTTCGTTCCAATCTTATTCTTTCTAAAACAATAGTCTATATGGATCATGCCGCCATTCGACACCTCTTCAAAAAACAAGATGCCAAACCACGTTTGATCCGGTGGATTCTTCTTCTCCAAGAATTCGACATTGAAATAAAAGATAAATGAGGAGCTGGAAACACCGCCGTCGATCATCTATCTCGCTTAGAAGATCCCGCTTTGGAGTTGACTCGGGAAGAACTCATGAATGAAAAGTTCTCCACCGAATCTTTGGAGATGGTCGAATATCAAGAAGAATCATGGTACGCTGACTATGCTAACTACTCGCTAGTGGCATTCATCAACAAAGACGAAAATTCTTTGCCGATGTAAAAAACTATTTTTAGGAAGACCTATATCTTTTTAAAATATGTGCCGATCAACTTATTCGAAGATGCGTCCATGGGCAAGAAGCAATAAAAATTCTTCGAAATTGTCATGAAGGATCGTACGGAGGACATCATAGAGCCGCAAGCACCGCACGAAAGGTACTCGATTTAGGATTTTATTGGCCAACCATCCATAAGAATGCATACCATTTAATTAAAACTTGTGATGCATGCCAACGAACATGTAATATCTCATCAAGAAACGAAATGCCTCAAAATGGCATTCTTATTTGTGAAATTTTTTATGTTTGGGGTATGGATTTTATGGGACCTTTCCCACCATCAAAAGGTAACAAATACATTCTTGTAGCAGTTATTACATGTCCAAATGGGCTGAGGCCGAAGCTCTTCCAACCAACGATGGGAGAGTTGTGGTAAAATTCTTAAAACGATTACTTTCTCGTTTCGAAGCTCCAAAAGAACTCATTAGTGATAGAGGTACCCATTTTTGAAATCATCAATTAAATAAAACTTTAACAAAATATGGGGTCTATCACCATCTTTCAACCGCCTACTATCCTGAAACCAACGGTCAAACAGAAGTAACAAATCAAGGGCTAAAAAAATATTAGAAAAAACCGTAGGTCAAAATAAAAAAGATTGGGCGGATAAACTAGACGATGCTTTATGGGCCTTCCGAACCGCCTACAAAACACCAATAGGCACCCCCCCATATAGGCTCGTCTATGGGAAAATTTGTCACCTTCCGGTAGAAATTGCTAACAAGGCCAACTGGGCGTTAAAAAACATAAACCTAGACCAAGAACTTGCCGGTAAAAATCAATTCTATCAGTTAAATGAATTAGATGAATTGAGAAATCAAGCGTACTCTAACTCCGACATTTATAAGGAACATATGAAAAATATACACGATAAAATAAGGAAACCTAAAGAATTTTAGGAGGGGGATCAAGAGCTATTGTTTAGTTCGAGGCTTCGATAATTTCCGGGAAAACTTAAGTCAAGGTGGACGGGACCTTTTTCCATCACCCAAGTCTTTCCAAATGGAGCGGTAGAAAAATAAGCCTCTAAACAGTGAACCTTTAAAGGTAAACGGACAAAGGCTTAAGCTTTACCAAGGCTTCATTGAGGAGGAGGAAGTTGAAATGAATCTTCAAGATGTAGATATGTGATCGGTAAAACAATCAAATGTTTATTGTAAATATACGTATTTTTTTTAATCATCTTGTAGGAACAAGTGGGAAGCATCATCCTTGAAGATTGGATGAGAAACAGGTAAGTACAAAATGAACCATGGAGAAACGGTCGCACAGACGTGCACGAATAAGAAGAATAAAGTTACTGGCACTCTAAACATGGGGTCGTACCCACCTGACACGCCCCCGTGCCCTAACGCCCAAATATGAGAAATTAAATAAAACACAACACGGGGTCGTGGCCGACTAACTGGCAGACTATGTAAGCCACTGTCTTCATTTTTTCAACAGAAAACACGACCCGTTTCTCTGGAGACCTCGGTTCCTGACTATTTTCTGCCAGATTTCAACGATCGATCAACCTAATCCGATTATAAGGTATGATTCTAACATCGTAGTAGTTAGTTTAACGATTTGCATGTAGTGTAACATCAAAAATTTGGGTTTACTAGACCCGTGCCAATCTCGAATTTTTGTTTAGATCTTGTTAGTAGTAGTTAGCATTAGGGTTTTGGGAAGTAAATCACTGAATGTTGTTGGGGAAATCGGATTGTTCAAACAGTTTTAGCCCAAACCCTTGTTCTTAAACGAAAACCTTAAAATAGAAAGGGTAAACGAGTGTTTTATGCAAAAATGATAGTTAGGGTTTGATTTTTGGGGTAAACCGCACCTAATGGACCAAAAATTTTGAATTTTTCGAACCCGGCTTGAAAACCTTAATTTTTGAAGAAACAGACGATTCGAAACCGGGCCGTGCCCATTGAACACGGGGTCGTGGCCAACGAAAACCCTAAACACAGGCCTGTGTCTAACAAACACAGGACCATGTCCAGACAACCTGATTTCAATTTTTCGCATAAATTTCAACGTATGAATTGTCTTACTGGTTCTTTCTTGTAGGGATGCCACCGCACAAGTTCCTCAGATTTAAAACCTCTGAACTTAAGTACCAAACTAGGTATGAAACTCTGCAAGCGAGACACGAAGAGCCTCCAAGACAAGTCTTCTAAGAAACACTTGAAACAGTAGGGCAGCGGGAGAGATATGTTGCTCTTGTTATTGGTCCTCTCAACATCTTCTTGGAGACCCGGCTCCGATCAATCCATCAATACAACATGGAGTTTTTGAGCACACCGACCTTTAAAAGGACTGAGCCGGACCTCTTTGATTCTGATGTCGTACAGTTCAGGTGTGGGGGTGAATGGTACAGCTTATCTGTCGCCCAATTCGGTATTAACATTGGACTTTACACTGAGGAGAATGCTTCTGAACCGGAATTCACTGAAGCTATCAGAGAACTACTACATAACCTGCGACAAGCTGCATGGGCAACAATCAAAGATGGCCACTACATGTGACAACCCTCACCAAACCAGGTATCCGTACAAATTAATTAATATTTGATTAATGATTAATCACTGTGCTTGCTTACAACTGTGGTTAAACTGCTTCTTGATTTCTGATACATACATACATACTCATGCATCACATTTTATATTGTCACTCTATTATTTACACACAAACATCAGTGACAACCTTGATGCACAAAAGCACAGTTAGCACACTAAACGGATAACCCAATAAACATGCTGACATTGCCAGCACTAGACAGATATTGTCTCTGAGGCCAGTACGAGCCGGGAATAGATTACTACACTAGTAGGGAGTGTAGGGAGGTGAGGATTATAAAACTGCGTCACTAGGTGATATTTATAGTGACCGGATGTGCCTAAACATACTTTAATTACAAAATTCTACACTTTATGCAAAAATTCAGCATTTAGCATAAATAGTAAAGTGCAAAAATTTGGTAAAATAATGTTAGACACTTTCCAAAGTGTCGGGGATTTATTGTGTCACTAAAAACATTGTAAAAGACACTTTGAAGCTTTATTTGACACTCTAACGGATCAATATCCAACCGAACAACCGGACTTTACCCGAAACACAAAAATTTTGCCAAGTACATTGTTTATACTTTTCTGAGCTAGTTAGGGCCCCCGAATACCCTAACACCCTTTATATTACACTACACACTAATAACCTACTTAAAATCCTAACTAAACATAACTAGAATCTAACTAACCATTACAAATCCAACCATATACCCCCCTAGTCCGATCGGTTGAAGGAGTGGGGACACACCCCACCATTTGTTGATTATTATATTAAACCATGTCTAATATATTGAAAGCATATTGCAAGATGGATAATAGAGTTTAGTGGGCTATAAGTAAACACCTTGGATCACCATAATCACTCATAACCACAACACCAAAAATGGCTCTCTCTCTCTCCCTCTTCCTTAGTGTTCGGCCGAGAACACTAATGCCACCGCCATCATCATCAAGTTTCGATCTAGCTAATCCACTTACATACAAGTGAGCAAGGTGATATACAAGGAGGCTCGGTGCTTTCGGAAACTCAAGAACCTCTCTATACTTCTTTTATCCACCTTGTTTACGTCTTGATTCTTCCCTAGCCTCGAGCTAGTAGTAAGTGCCTCTAAACATCCTCTTGTTCTTGTTTAAAGTGGTTAATAAGAGATTTAACGGTTAAAAATCGAGAACACACAAGAACAAAACATAAAGTCTTGAAAGAAAGATAAACTAGTTGGATAAAGAGAAACTAATGGTGTAAATCTTGTAAATCTTGACTAGTTGTGATTATTTTATGTTGTTTGATGCTAGTAGTGGGATGGATCATCATCTAACCATACTAGATCATGTTCATGGAACATGAACTAGTAATATGTTAAGTGTAAAAGTTGTAAGATGATGAACCCTTCCACTCATGAACATGAACTTGTGTAAATGAAAATTTTCTTGTAAAATAAGGTTCTAAACTAGTAGATCTAAAGATCTACAAGTGGTTATTCAGAAGAACCAAGTAAAAGATGCAAGTCTTGTTTAAAACCCGGATCTAACATAAACTAAAGGCATTTTAGTGAATAAACAAGTGTGTAAACCCTTGCGTAACAAGAAGATTTACCAAAGAAATATTTTTGTAAATCTTGACTAGAAGTTGTAAAACTTCAAATTCTTTAAAAATAAGGTTTTTAAGAAAATAAAGTTATTTTTAAAGATAATGAAACCTACTAAATATGTTGGAAAGTTACTACGTATTTTTACAAGACTTACAAGTTCATGAGTTTGCGATTTAGACTTATTTTGACAAGTTTGATGTTTAATATTGTATATTGATGATTGAAAAATTGTTTGATTGAATTTTGAAATGAAAATGATACGCTAGTAAGCGTGGCCACCTCCAGTTACAGAGGAAACTCTGGCGAAATTTTTCCAGAAATATAACACTTAGAAATATTTTGTGACAAGTGTTTATAAATATATTTTTAACTTGTTTTTCCAAATAAACTTCGCCGAGATTTTTATTACAAAATAACCAAGTGTCGGAGGTGGATTTTCGTAAATAAAACTTGTTAAATATATATTTAGAATACATATTTCATAGTAAAACGCTTGTGTGATTTTATGATTATTTTGTGAACTAGATATGTTTATTTTGGGAGACAGAATATTTTAGACAAAGTGATTTAAAATATATTTTCAAGTGAGACTTAAAAATATATTTTCGGAAATATAACGTTTACATGTATTAAAACCCCCATCCTTGGGAAGGAATATACTTGTTAAATAATTAAGAAGTGTGAACACGGAATAGTTACCTAACTATTTCTCCAACAAAACGTTAAACCTTAAGCCAAGGCACGATCGTCCGTCTAATAGAAGTTAGTACGTGTAGGTCGTCACGCAGCAGGTTGATTTGGGATTGACTATTTCGAGACGCACTTCAGTGAGTTCATGTCCCCCCTTTTCTCTTAACTGTTTTCAGTTTTTATACTTCGGGGGTGAAATACATGTTACAATGATTACGGATACTTTTATACATGGTATGGTTAGCTTAAGGAGGTTTACAACTTAGATCATGTGAGTGGGTAGGCGGAACCTAGAGGCCATTAATCCTCATTGTAGGACCGAGGGTCATTAGCGGTAGATCTATCTGGGTGTAGCGAGCCCAACTCTAGGCCCAACTGTACGGACCTTGGGGTGACTTTTAGCCCGACGCAAAAATCTGCTAGGTTTGAGTCTTCCTACAGCACTTCACACATATCATTGGCTTTGCAACCCAATGGTGATCTCTTTTTCCTTATTTGCTACATACCAGGGATTTTCATACATACAAATGTATTACAAAGGTTTTACATACTCACTTTTAGATGAACTCTCTCAACTTTATGTTGATTTTTCAACTTACATGTATTTCAAGAAATTAGTGGATCTGGCAAGGTATGCACTGGTCGTCATGCTGCGTAGGAGAAGTGATGTCATCCGAGTTTAAGGGTTGTGACTTTTGCCTAGATGAGTCACAAGTCCTAAACTGTGTCTATTTCATGTTTTGTGGTTGTGTCTTATGAACAAGGTTTTTATTATGTCGTGTTGTAAACTCGTTGCATGTGTCAACTGTAAAACAATGTTGTCGTATTTTACTTTTAAAACTTGAAGTAATGGATGATCATCATGGTTTTACTTTCATATAGCTTTGTTGTGATTAAGCTATGGTATTAAGAAGTCACACCAAATAAACCCACGCTTCCGCAAAGCCAGGGTGTGACAGCTTGGTATCAGAGCCTTGATCATAGTGAACTAGGATTCCTTCTCGAGTCTAGACTATGATCACTAGGGCTCTCACGAAATTTTTTTTACATTGCATACACTAAACGTCCAGATCCAGGGAATAAACATTTTTAACAAAAAGGGGCACAATACACTTTTCAAAGATTTAAAATTCAGTCGGGGAGACTGAGGAGTTCAGTCGGGGAGACTGAGGGAGTTCAGTCGGGGAGACTAAGGGAGTCCAGTCAGAGAGACTGGGGGAGTTAGTCTTAGAAACCAGGGAGTTGGTCTTAGAGACCAGGGAGATTGTCTGAGAGGCTAGGAAGTTCAGTCTGAAAGGCTGGGAGGATAGTCTAGGGAAGACTAGGATGATTACTTGTTTGCTTATTGGTGACTAACATGTTTATATGATTACATGATTGATTGTTTGTGCGTATGTGTGTTTGTGTTACAGACATCATGCCTTCTTCATCAGACACTGGTGTTTCCGACACTCTGGACCCTATGGCGATAGTATCAGATGACATAGTTTCATCAGAGCACGAGGTCCACACTTCCGATACTACCAGCACAGACGATGACGACTTCCAGCCCTTTGCGCTGCCTGACGTCGTAGCCGAGCCTGCTGATGGCCATCTCGCTGGGGATTTACCACTCGCGGTGATCCCTGCTCCTATACCCCTTGCTGCTTATTCGGTTGTTGATATGCCACTTGATGATGTTTCTGACGACGACGTCGATTTGTTTGAGGATGACCTTGAGGGTGAGGTCCCTATTGCTGCTGATGATATCCTACGCATTGCTGACGCTCCTGCAGAGGAGACTCCTGTTCATTCACCTGTCCCAGACTCAATTGAGTCTGTGGCGTCCGCATCTTTGCACACACAGGGAGTGCAGCACCACTCACACGACACCGACCCTGACATGGCGTCATCAGCTGCACCTGCACCCGCACATGACTTTGAGTTTGATCACGATGTTGATGATGATCCTGATCCTGTTTTTCCACCTGGTTTTAATCCTGACCAGACTATTGAGTTCATTCACTTAGACCAGCCCCTAGAGGATCCTGTAGCCCCTGTCGATCCTTTGTTTGCTGATCCAGCTGATTTTGATATGGAGTTTATTGATCCGGAGCCTGCTGTGGCCCCTGAGCCAGTCGTTGCTCCTGACCCTGCATTAGAGCATGACCCTCTTCATGCCGATGCACCTGCTGTTGCTCCTTTTGTTGATGACATACCTGTTGACGATCATCCCGTTGTTGCTCCACCGTTAGTGGATGATCATGTTGCTGACGCTCCTGTTGACGCTCCACTTTTGATAGAGGATCCTGTTGTTGCACCATTTCCTGACCCTATGTCGGTGATGTTCGCCCGTGCACCTTTTGAGACCCATATTGATCCACGATACGCTCACACCCGCAATGGGTGGATTGATGACGATGACGATTACCCACCACACGTGGTACCCGTCACACCTGTTTCAGCACACACTGATATTCCTTTGATTCCTCCACACACCACAGATGCTCACCGCACAGATCTTCAGATCACCTATCTCCAGGACATCCCTCCACCACGTCCTTGGGAGGGTTCATCACGACAACCGTTTGGACATACACCTTTCATGTCAGGAGGCAGCCAGTTCATACCCCAGATTTCTCACTCTACTTTTGTTCCCCCTGTGCTGCCATCATCCTTACCATTCACGTCACAGTTTTCTTCTGTTGTACCATCCTTCGCTCCATCTAGTGAGCGATTCCTCTGGACTACGCCCCCCATTATGCCCCCTTCTGATCCGTATCACCCATACCACGTGGGGTATTCTACGGAGGATATTCTCACATCTTTCATGATACAGACCCGTTGCGTACAGGAGCTGGAGAGAGCTCAGCGACCACTGTGTCATTGTCAGACCCCACCTGCAGTATCACACCCTCCACGTCCACCTTCACCTGATTCTGCTGCTCGTTTTTGGACTCCTGAGCAGCAGATAGCATACTTATTGCGCGCTCATCGCGCTGTGGAGGAGGACTGGTTACACATGCGACGTCTACTCTTTTCTCATTTCCCCCCTCCCCCGCCGCCATCAGCATAGGCCTTTTTTATTCGACGCAGGTAGACTTTTGGTGAGACGACCGCGATTGTGCAGACTACACAGCTTTTGGAGACCGCATTTTGATGATTGTGACTTTTGATGATTTGTATATTTGTTGCTGTTGTCACTGACTAGATAGTTTGGACTAGGGCGATGTTGCCCTTAGTCACTGGTGATGTATGATACAGTTATGAACTTGTAAACCTTACATTGTGGTCTTGATTTATGACAGCGCAATCGCAGTGTTCTCATTATATGTGATGTTGGGTTGATTATTGATATTTTATAACATGTGATGTTGTGTGCTTGGTTAAATTGTAACATGAGATGTTATGTGTTTGAATGATACTACGTACGTATGTTGGTTACTTACTATGACCTAACCAACATGAACATCTTTTAGAAGATGCCACCAAGACGCGAGATGCACATGCCCAATTCGGAGGCAGAACTCAAGGGAATCATTGTTGCCGCCATAGCGCAGTATGCAGCCTCACAAGGAGGAACCAGCGGAAGCAATTCGAATAATAACGGCAATAACAATCCACCACACGGTAATGTTAAGTCGTTTGAGACATATTACAATACATTTGGTTATTTATAGCACGTCCGCTAATACCATTTGTATATTCTAACGTATGTGCAGGGTGCACTTACAAGCAGTTTCTCGACTGCAAGCCCATGAATTTCGACGGCACAGGAGGTGCTGTTGCGTTCGTGAGGTGGGCTGAGAAAACAGACTCTGTCTTAAGAATGAGCAAATGCGCTCCCGATCAACAAGTGACTTACATCTCAGGGCTGTTTCTGGATGGAGCCCTATCGTGGTGGAACTTACAAGTGCAAACGTTAGGAGAAGCTGCTGATTATGCGTTAACCTGGGCTGAGTTAAAAGAGTTAATGCGAAGAAAGTATTGCTCGCGTGCTGAGATACAAAGGTTAGAGACTGAGTTCTGGCATTTAAGGATGGATGGTCCCAAGATTGCAGAATACGTCCAAAGATTTCATGACTTATCTCACGTAGTACCGTACATGGTCACACCAGAGTTTAAACGTGTTGAGAGGTTCATCTGGGGATTGGCACCCCAAATAATGAGCATGGTTACCACATCCAAACCTGCCACGACCACGGAAGCGATCGATCTTAGTGTGGCGCTTACTGAGGAGGCCATTCGGTTGAACAAGTTTCCAAATGTTGAACCAAAGAAGAAAGAAACACATGCTGAGTCGTCTAGTGAAAACAAGTGAAAGTTTTCAAACTTCAAGCAAGGAACTATCCATGTAAGCAAGAAGGGCGAGTCAAGCACACCGGTCCAAGCTGCAACCGGTGTTGAGAAGAAAGGGAAAGGTTATATGGGTACACAACCCAAGTGTAACACCTGTCAGCGTCATCATTCTGGCCGGTGTGGGCCAAAAATATGTGAAGCTTGTGGGAAAGTTGGCCACTTGAAGGATACTTACTGGGCTAGTGCTGGCGGGGGTGGCCAAGGAGGTTTTGGTAACAGAAACAACAACCGTGGTGGTAATGGGAACTGTGGAAACGTTGCGAATCAAGCTGCTAGTGGGAATCGCAATCAAAACAACACTCAAGCTGGGAACGGAGGTGGTAATGGGTAAAGACTGGGCTGTTTTAACTGTGGTGACATTGGGCACTTTAAGAAGGAATGCCCAAATTTGAACCAAGCACGGGGAAGTGTCTTTAACATTGGCGCAAGGGAAGCGCGCCAGGATCCGAATGTTGTCACCGGTACGTTCCCTATAAACCAATGTTTTGCATCTGTTCTTTTTGATACTGGTGCCGATTATAGTTTCCTATCATTAGAATTTAAGAATATACTCGGGTTGACACCAAGTAAATTAGACGTTCCGTACTCGATCGAATTAGCGAATGGGAAACTAGTTGAAACGGGTGAAGTTATAAAAGGATGCGTGATAGAATTGGGAGGACACGAATTTACGCTAGACCTACTACCTGTCGAGTTGGGAAGCTTTGATGTGGTAGTGGGAATGGATTGGTTGTCCAGCAACAAGGTCGAGATTGTTTGCCATGAGAAGACCATCCGTATCCCTGTGACGGATGAAGAAACAATCATAGTGCACGGAGAGAAGCATGATACGCCGCTGAGGATTATTAGCTGTCTGAAAGCTAGAAAGTGCTTGAAGAAGGGATGTGTTGCATTCTTGGCACACATCGTGGATAAGGAAGCTGCTGAACCGAAGATCGAAGACATTCCAGTCGTCAAGGAATATCCGGAAGTCTTTCCAGAAGACTTTCCAGGACTACCGCCTCAAAGGCAAGTCGAGTTCCACATTGACTTGGTTCCAGGCGTCGCGCCTGTAGCCAAGGCACCCTACAGACTTACGCCTTCAGAGATGCAGGAGTTATCGACACAACTCCAGGAGCTATTAGACAAAGGATTCATCAGACCAAGCTTCTCACCTTGGGGAGCTCCGGTACTGTTCGTTAAGAAAAAGGATGGTAGTTTCCGTATGTGCATAGACTACCGCGAGGTTAATAAGTTGACTATCAAGAACATATATCCTTTGCCGAGGATCGATGATTTATTTGACCAGTTGCTAGGCTCAAGCTTTTATTCGAAGATCGATCTTCGATCTGGATATCATCAACTCAGGATACATGAGGAAAGTATCCCGAAGACGGCCTTTAGGACTCGTTATGGACATTACGAGTTCCTAGTTATGCCGTTTGGGCAGACAAACACACCTGCAGTTTTCATGGACCTAATGAACCGAGTCTGCAAGCCGTACTTGGACAAGTTTGTGATCGTGTTTATCGACAACATTTAGATTTATTCGAAGATGAAGGACGAGCACGAACAACATTTGAGAGCTATCTTGGAGTTACTCAAAAAGGAGAAATTATACGCTAAGTTCTCAAAGTGTGAGTTTTGGCTACGCGAAGTCCAATTTCTTGGACATGTGGTAAATGGAAATGGAATCCATGTTGATCCCACAAAGATCGAGGTGATCAAGAGTTGGGAGACTCCAAAGACGCCAACCGAGATACGACAGTTCTTAGGTTTGGCTGGCTATTATAGAAGGTTCATTGAGGATTTTTCCAAAATCGCTCAACCTCTGACCGCGCTCACACAGAAAGACAAGAAGTTCGATTGGAGTGATAAACAAGAAGAAGCGTTTCAGTTGTTGAAGAACAAGCTTTGTGACGCACCGATTTTATCGCTACCCGAAGGAACGGATGACTTCGTGGTGTATTGTGATGCCTCGCGTCAAGGTTTGGGTTGCGTGCTGATGCAACGCCAGAAGGTTATAGTTTATGCGTCATGCCAGTTGAAGGTACATGAGAAAAATTATACCACGCATGATTTGGAGTTAGGCGAGGTGGTATTTGCGTTGAAAATCTGGCGACACTATTTGTATGGTACGAGATGTACAATTTTCACGGATCATAAGGAGCTGAACATGAGGCACAGACGCTGGGTAGAGCTGTTGAATGATTACGATTGCGAGATTAAGTATCATCCAGGGAAAGCGAATGTGGTCGCTGATGCCCTGAGTCGAAAGGAAAGGATCAAGCCCATAAGGGTTAGGGCTTTGGAAATGATCCTCCAGATGGATCTCGCTTTGCGCATTCATGTCGCGCAGAGAGAAGCTTTGAAAGAAAGGAATATTGAAGATGAATATCTCCGTGGAATGGAGAAGCACTTAGTGCCAAACGAGGAAGGAACTTTAAGCTTCATAAAATGGATTTGGGTTCCTCTGTTTGGTGGTTTGAGGAAGGTTATTTTTGTCACACCCCGACCACGTAGCACATACAAAACGTGGCGGAAACGTCGGGGAGTGTTGTAACAGAATTATTGTTTCACAACCATGGCATACAAAGTTATATTTTATTTATTAAACAAGAGTGTTATATTGTCTTAAACAGGAAACAAAGAGTTCATAAGATAATTAAACTAGTCTATCTTCATTTTTAGTCTCTAAGGCACAGGTCCGCCCTTGTGTCATGATCATCATCCTACGCAATAGCTCCTGAAAACACATGTGAAAATATGTACGTCAGCATAAAAATGCCTGTGAGATACATAGGATTTGTGAAAAGAGGATTCATGACTTATGAGTTTAGAAAAAGTTGTTTAACAAAAGTCAGTCATGAACCTTGTAAATTGTTTTGTTTTGTAAATCATTCAAAAAGCGATGATATATATAAATAAGAGAATAATGTAAGGTTAAATGAATAACCAAGTAATATAAGTTTGTATAAGATAAGTTGTTTTGTAAATCAATGTCTTGTGAAAATAAGTTGTTTATGTAAAACGTAATATGTCAAATATTGAAATGATTTAAGTAACGCTACGACATGTAATGTCATACAAACACTTATATATAGGAAGTACCAGCGGCGTATCCACCATGCTTGTATCATATTACACACGCCTCGTTACTCAAATCACTTACTCAAACCAACCACCAATGTAAATTGTTTATGTATAAATGAATTGTCATGTGTTAATGTGTAAACCATATCGAAATGTCTATGTCCAATGTAAACCACTAAATGTGTATATCAATGTCAAAATGTTTATGTTTAATGTAGATCATGTAATGTGTACCCAAAAATATCATGTATGGTAAGTGAAATATATCGACTAAACCATATGTAAAATGCACAAAAACAAGGTATTGAAGTAAAACATGGTTTAAATCAAAGTTATGTTTTGTGGAACAAATGCATGCTATACGGATACAAACATTTATGCAGTATTGTGAAAATGCATACATCCAAACTTTGAGACTGTGGCGATAAACCCTTAAACAAATTAAAGGTTTATCTAAGTTATGTGTATCGAATTCGGTCATTCCTTTCATCCAAACCTACCCAGGATGTCCGGAACGGGAGTTGTCAATTCCTATGGTACCACTACCTACTAACGAACGGCGTAGCTAATGTTAATGAATGTATTGTTCCATTGTAAACAACCCAAATGTCATACCAAAATGTAAGCATGTGATGAAAACAACTTTACTAAGTATGCACACAATGGGCATACATAGCATGAAATGTAATGTAAAACGATGTACTAAGTATGCACACAATGGACATACATAGCATGAAATGTAATGTAAAACAATGTACTGAGTATGCACACAATGGACTTACATAGCATGAACACAATGAAATCATGTACTATAATTGTACTAATGAACATAGCAAGCATATGATGTGAAAGCAGGAAAGCACGAAAGTAACAAGTAGGCACATGTGTTTAACCCCAAAACAGTTTGGAAAACAGTAAAAGAGGGGTCTATGTACTCACTTGATATTGCTCAGAAGTCCTAAGATAACCACCAAGCAATGCTAGAGATCACGGAATCAAACGACACCTAATATAGGTAATTATGTTAATAAACCGGACCTATATCGGAGGATCGGATAGAATGAGGGCTCGTAAACCAAATGAGTATGGGAACTCATGTAGTATGGTTTAACAAAGCTTACATACTAAATGAAACCTAACCTAAGTGCTTACGACCCATTACGACCCGTTTAGGTAGCTTATGCTACTTTAACGCGTCGTTCGCGTGAAACGCGTTCGGAAAGCCTAACTAGTCCTATGATAAGTAAAATATGCCTTAACATGTCTAATATTGTTACCAAATCAGTTTAGATACCAAAAGTTATGTTAAATATGCTAAAAATGAATTTTGGCGTAAAAAGGGCATTTTGGTAATTTACCTAAGGCATATAAACTACCTATCATACAACTACTTAAACGAAGCGACCATAAGGTATAACCTCGAAAGGTTATTCCCTATATACTATGGTCACCTAATGTGCTTGGTCGGATCCTAATGATCGACCTAATGGGTCGGGTTCGAAGGTATAAGCGATTTATTAGATCGCTTACCCTTAGGACCCTAGACAACGTGGTAATCAGTAGTCATAGTCACAAGGGACTATAACCATCGTGATTACGCTCAAGTTGCGAAGTTCAAACGAACTTCGCATTGACCATAAACTGGTCAATGCAGAAAGTCAAACAAAGTTTGACTTTCGGACTCGAAAAGCAATAAAAGAATGAAGGAACACTTACAAAGGGTCCCCGAATGCTAATCTTGATTCAAGTAGCTCAGGTATGAAACAAAGGTTTCAACTTAGAGCTTCTCAAATCAGATTCTTGTGGGGAATGAGTGAAGTTGAGGTGGGTATTTATAGATTTCGGTTCACCGTTAGGATCGTTTCTTGGAGAAGAGTGTCACACCCCGACCGCGTAAAACAACAAATCGCGGCGGAAACATCGGGGCGTGTTGCAACAGAATTAATGTTTCATAACCATGGATACCAAAAAGTGTTTCGTTTTATTAAACATTGAATAATTACTTCGTCTGGAAATCTAAATACACATATTAAACATAATCTATCATTGTTATTGAGTCACTAAGGCCTTGTCCAGTCCTATGTGAGCATGCATCTTATCAATCGATATCATCCAACAATACCTGAAACATATGTGAAAACGAGGTCAGCAAAGAAATGCTGGCGAGTACATAGGTTTTGTGAAAATAAGATTCATGACTTTAGTTTAAGAAAATGTTTAGTCATGAACCTTGTAATTTTCTTTGTCTTTGTAAATCATTTGAAAAATAATAAGTTTAGATGATATGTATAAATAAGAGAATAATGCATGATTAAATGAATAACCATGTGAAATGAGTCTTTATAAGATAAGTTGTTTGTAAATAAATGTCTTGTGAAAAGTATGTTACTTGTATAAAATGTTCTATGTCTCAAACTGAAATGATTCAAATAACGCTACAATATGTAATACCATACAAACACTTATATATAGGAAGTACCAGCGGCGTATCCACCATGTTTGTATCATATTATACACGCATCGTTACTTAATCACTTAATCAAACCAAACCAAACAATGTAAAATGTCTATGTTTAAATCAATTGTCAAATGTATTGATTAATATGTCAAAGTATTCATGTCAAGATGTAAATCATGTCAAAATGTCTATGTCAAATATCCATGTCAAATGTCTATGTCAAATATCCATGTCAAATGTCTATGTCAAATATCCATGTCAAATGTCTATGTCAAATATCCATGTATGGCAAGTGAAATGCCTCAACTAAACCATATGCACAACAACAAAATATTGAAGTAAAACTTGGTTTAAATCAATACTATGTTTCGTGGAAATGCATGATCAAATGTCAATCATGTTCCGATGTTTACCCAATCGTTAACCCATTTTGTAAAATCGTTCTAGTCGTTCTTGTTTTAATTGTGAAACTACTTTGTGGTCGATTCTCTAATAACATTCAAACCTTCTTGACGCGTTCCTCGTTCCAACTCGCTCTCGTTCTCGTTCTTAACAAACCCTTACCAAAGGGTAAGTTAATAATTACAGATTCAGTCGCTACCCAAAATATCCACACATAACCATGGGTATAGAGAATAACGGGATTTGTCAGATCCTATGGTACCATAACCTAATACTGGTCGGCTTGATCATTGCTAATGAATGTCATCGGTTATGTAACTACTACCAACAAGTTTGTTCACTTTATTGAAATCGTTCTTGAAACTATTGTAATTGTTTTTGAAACCATTGTTATTGTTCTTGAAACCACATTGTAATTGTTATTGTAATCGTTCTTGAAATCACATTGTAATTGTTATTGTAATCGTTCTTGAAATCACATTGTAATTGTTATTGTAATCGTTCTTGAAATCACAGTTAAAACATTTAGCACATATGAGTCACCCCAAAATAGTTGAAAACAGTAAAAGAGGGGAAGAATGTACTCGCCTGAGAGTGCTTAGGAGTCTTGAACAACTACCAAGTAAGCTAGAGGAGTCCCGGAAATCAAACGGTACCTAATATAGGTAACTACATAAATAACCCGGACCTAAATCGGAAGACTGGGTAGCAGGAGGGTCTGTAAACCAAATGAGTGTAGGAACTCATATGATATGGTTTAACAAAGCCTACATACTAAATGAAACTTAACCTAAGTATTATCGACCCATCACGACCCATTAAGGTAGCTCATGCTACTTTAACGCGTCGTTTGCGTGAAACGCGTTCGGATCGCCTAACTAGTCCTATGACAAGTAATATATGCCTTAACATGTCTAATATGGTTGTCAAATCAGTTTAGATGTCAAAAGTTATGTTACATATGTTTAAAATGAATTTTGGCATCAAAGGGGTATTTTGGTAATTTACCTAAGGCATATAAACTACCTATCATACAACTACTTAAACGAAGCGACCATAAGGTATAACCTCGTAAGGTTATTATATACTATGGTCACCTAATGTGCTTGGTCGGATCTTAATGATCGACCAAACGGGTCGGGTTCGAAAGTATAAGCGATTGTTTAGATCGCTTACCTTACGACCCTATCTAAGCACTAAACTAAAAGTGACGAGCTAAGCATGTTAAAACATGCTTAACTAAGTTTAGAAAACAGGTTTGGTATCAAAACAAACGGTTTTGATACCCATAAGTAGTTTGGTTACAAAATACGCAAGAATACGTATTCTGACCGAAACTACGGCTCGTCACTAGCCTAGATAACGTGGTAATCAGTAGGTATAGTCGCTAGGGACTATAACCATCGTGATCACGCTCACGTTATGAAGTTCAAACGAACTTTGCATCGACCATAAACTGGTCAATGCAGAAAGTCAAACAAAGTTTGGCTTTCGGACTCGAAAAGCAATAAAAGAACGAAAGAGGACTTACGAAGGGTCCCCGAATGCTAATCCCGATCCAAGTAGCTCAGGTATGAAACGAAGGTTCCAACTTAGAGCCCAAATGATCAGATTTGTGGGTTTTGAAGCAATGGGGGGGAGGGTGGGTATTTATAGGAAAATTAGAGCCGTTAGGATCGTTTCTTGAATATCGTGCCACGATCCGAGCCGTACACTTGTCACAAAGTTGTGGTGGTTAGAATTGATGTTTATCAGCTGAAAATGCAAGTTGCAAGCATGTGGTTGTGGTTTAATCAGCTGATAATCTGCTGACT
Source organism: Helianthus tuberosus (assembly GCA_030545235.1). Taxonomy (NCBI): domain Eukaryota; kingdom Viridiplantae; phylum Streptophyta; class Magnoliopsida; order Asterales; family Asteraceae; genus Helianthus; species Helianthus tuberosus. The sequence continues at coordinate 2,452,647 of JARYGA010046293.1, forward strand.
GTTTGTTATTATCTGATCTGGAGACCCCTAGCGCACCGCTACGTTAAAAGTGTAGCGCACCGCTAGGCTTTAGTTTGGCAGATTTACACTTTTGGTCCCTGCATTGCAATCAGCCCATTTTCGACACGTTTAAGGCCCGTTAACCCCATTTCAAAGCTCTAAAATGAAGTTAAAGTATAGGGAACTTAAAATGTGCTCAAAAATATCTTGGATGTCGGTTCGTTTAACCGTACGGTCGCGATGTTCGGTTAATTACGACGGAATGCGCATAAGCGCGTAAAACGATCCAAATGACGCGACGAATGGATTTTTGGCAAGCCAAACACTAAAATAAAATATTTTAGTGCTTACATAAATTTTTGGATGTCCGGATGTATTCAGAACGTAAGTTATGCGCGAAAATGCAAACTTGTGCACTTTTTGACACTTTTAGTCCCTGAATGACACAAAAGTCTATTTTAGCATACCGAACACCTCAAAGCCTATTTCTAAGCTATGTAAAGGATATTTATGGTATGTTTAACTTACGGTCATGTTCCGGAATATCTGTTACAGTTCAAATTGGCATACTTTCGCAGTTTGTCAACTTTAGTCCCTGTAAGCGATTTAACTTTGATTTCACCACACCAAACCTTCCAAAACTTATATCTAAGTTATGTAAAGGTTATTTAAAGTATGTTAAGCCTATTTCACTATTCCGGAGTGTTCGTTGCATTAAACTGGTTATATTTACGCATCGGTGCGCATATAACCTTCCAGAAAGCGATTTAGAGTCTGAATTCGAACAAAATATGATATGTGTAAATGATACACGTATTTTTACAAATCCCAAGTATGAAATACAACATTTCATTGGTTTGGTATTTGTTTGATGGCCGTTGAGGCACAGGTGTTACAGTCTCCCCTACTTTAGGAAATTTCGTCCCGAAATTTATTTAGAGGAAACTTGTGAGAGCTTGAAAACATGTTGTTGAAAAGATCGAACAGCATTGGTTAGGGTTCTGAACTTCTAGTAACCTTAATAACATTATGCTTGCAATGTAAGAGGGACACTTATATACAAGTATATAAAGCGTCATTGGTGCGTCCACCGTACCTCCATTACATCGTTCTCATTTTGTTATTGTTGTCACTATCGGTTCTTACACATAATAAACCTTACTGGGTTTCTGTGCACTAAATTTCATAATTATGTACGCGTCCATAATTAGACAATTCCTTGCATAGTTCACACAGTCTATTTTATAATGTGTAGAGTAAAACCAACTGAACAATCCTGTGATGAGTGTGACTAGACTGCCATAGAGTCCTTTTTAATTAAATCAATAAATGATCTAAATAGACTATAAATGTGTCTGTCCAACTACATCACTAGATGTCGTTCTTAACCAAATTGTAAATCAATCTTTTTGACTAGACCACCCAAAAGGGTCTCTTATGAATCATGGAGTGATACTATAAAATCCAAGGGTCTTATCTATTACATAGAAGCCCATTAAGGATTTAAGGTAGTACCTTTTTGACTATCCTGCTACGAATCCCTCATATGAAGATATGAAAGATCCTGCGAGGATTTGGATAACGAATTATCCAAAGTATAAAAACACAAAAACATAGAGGAGAACACATAACTCATAAACACATAATTGCATAATTGCATACTCGTTCAATCGCATAATCGTTCAATTTGACCTTAAATTTGTTATCTTTGGACACGGGTATTTAAAGCATACCAGGAACCCAATCCATGGATTTCCTTTAGCACCTTAAATATTTTCAAGAATCTAACTATGAAGATAGGAAGATCTTAAAAGGAAGTCGGTTTGTCCTAATTGAGTTGTATTGTACATTTTAAGGTGTACAAGGAATTTAATCAGGGCTCCGATGTCAACGAAGGTGTTGATCGTGATCGGCTCAGGACATGAATAGTTCAAGATGTCATCAATAATAACAATGACGATCTGATCCAAATAAGACTTGCAGACTCTATTTATTAAGTCCATGCAGATGGCTGGAGCATTTGTCAATCCAAAAAGGCCTGACTGTAAACTCGTAATGGCCATACTTCGTGCAGAAAATTGTTTTGGGAATATCTTCTTCGAGAATACAAAGTTGATGATACCCAGAACGCAAATCGATCTTGGAAAAGCATGAAGCGCTCTGCAGATGATCGGAGAGATCATCGATTTAAGGTAGGGGATATCGATTCTTGATGGTAAGCTCACCAGGCTTACGTTAATCGATATACATTCGAAAAGATCCATCTTTCTTTTCACAAAGAGTATAGGAGTTTCTCCAAGGTGAAAAGTTCGGACTGATGAATCCTTTATCAGACAACTCTTGAAGCTGTTTTGATAATTCTTGCATCTCGAATGGTGCAAGACGATAAGATACTATAGATTTAAAAGAAGTAAGTGTTTGAGGTTCTTAGGGAGATTATAAGTGATCATAAAAATGACAGAACCACACGAGTAGTTTTGTCTTTGTGTTAACATCATAAGGTTGAATCAAACATTCATACAATTGCATTAGTTAAAAATAAAACCACAAATTTTATTTATATAACATCCGCATTGTCTTTAAATGTTACAAGGTAACAACCAGAGGAAAAACAAACGGCTAATTGTTCACTCCTTCATCATTGAGTGCCTCATTGATGTTAAACACTCGACCGCGTGCTGGATTCATATTGACGTTGACGTTCGCATTCGGGTTTGCGTTAGCATTTGCATTCACCAGTCTTGGGCAGTTGTGGCGGAAGTGACCAATCTCTCCGCAGTTGAAACATGAACCTAGTGGAAATCTCACAGCATTCCCTTGAACCGGAGCTTGAACCTGAGCAGCCTGATTTTGTCCCAAACGACAAATCTTGGCCAAATGCCCAAGTTTACCACACGTCGTGCATTGCCAGCAAGCTTGTTGTACTGCGTGATGACCGTTGCAGCGTGCACAATAAGGTGCGGTACCGGCATATGCTTTCTTTGCAGGTGGCTGAGCTGGTAAGTTTCGCGGGTTCTGAGCAGTCTGTGCTGTAACCGCAAAGTTTTGACCACCCTTTCGCTTCCTTGATTTCTTTGACGTCTCACCTTCCTTACCCTTCTTGTTTTGAACTTTCTTGCTATCCTCCTTGTCAGCTGACTGTTTCTTGCCCTTGTCACCCTTCCTGTGTAACTTGTTCTTCCGAATCTGCGACTCAGTCAATGTCGCTGATAACTCGATCGCCTGACGGAGTGTGGCAGGGCTACTACCAGTAAGGATGTCTTGTACCGAGTCAGGTAGGCCGTCGATGTACCTTTCGATAGCTATGTCAAGTGGGGTAACCATTGTCGGGCAAAGCAGACTCAACTCCTCAAACCTATCAGTATACGCCCTGTGCTCACCACTATCTTGCTTCAGCTCATCAAATTCCTTCTCCAAAGCTCGCTGCTCATGACAAGGACAGAATTCCCTCATCATAAGGGCCCTAAGTTCAGCCCATGTCTGTGCTAAAGCAACTTCTGCACCACGATCCCTCATAATCCCGTTCCACCATGTGAGAGCCCTCTTCTGAAACACACCCGAAGAAAACTCGACCTTGCGATTGTCAGGACACTGCACGTGGCGGAAAGTATTCTCAATGCTCTCGAACCATTGAAGAAGCCCAGTCGCTCCTTCAGAACCACTAAACTTGAGTGGTTTAGCCTGGTTAAAATCCTTGTATTTGCATAGTACACTGTTGTTGTTGTTGTTGTTGTTGGCTTGGTTCCATTGAGCAAAGAGGTTTGGGAATTGAGCAGCCATTTGCTGCGCAATGATTTCTGCCAATTCGGCAGTCTCTATCTGGCTTTCGCGTCGAGGAGGCATTCTGAAAGAGGAAACATGAAAAGAAACGAGAGAGAGAATTAGACGAAAAGAATGAGATGAAACAAATCTGATGAAAGCAAGGATAGTGGTCATTTGTTTGTTACTACAAAGCAACAAACGACACACAGTGACTGATCAAAGTAAATGGGTCGAAAATAATGTATCGCGAAGACATGCTCGCCTATAAGTGAACACTCATCCCAAGAATTCCCAGGTAAGCACAACTGGTCTCGCGTCTGATGAGATGTATACGAAGTGCTTGCCTAGACAGAAAACCCAGAATACAGGCATTCACCCTTCCAGTTTGCACGTGTTCACATTATTTAAAACCCAAAACCTTGTCGAGATTTTGAAATTTTAAAAGGGTTCAAAACCATATAATAGAGAGTTCAAAACCTTACAATAGAGGGTTCAAAACCTAGTAATCAATCATCCTAGAACAGATGATTAGTTTTCCAAGCGGTTTTGAAATTTATGTTCTTGTTGTGGTCGTCGCCTAAGGATAGGTGACGGTATTGTTTTATGACTAAACGCAAGTAAACTCGCGTTAGGGTCCTAGAAAGGTTATAGACTAGGTCAAAGCATTACTAATTACTAATAACCTAATTCCCTATAACCATTGGCTCTGATACCATCTTTTCTGTCACACCCCGACCGCGTAAAACAACAAATCGCGGCGGAAACATCGGGGCGTGTTGCAACAGAATTAATGTTTCATAACCATGGATACCAAAAAGTGTTTCGTTTTATTAAACATTGAATAATTACTTCGTCTGGAAATCTAAATACACATATTAAACATAATCTATCATTGTTATTGAGTCACTAAGGCCTTGTCCAGTCCTATGTGATCATGCATCTTATCAATCGATATCATCCAACAATACCTGAAACATATGTGAAAACGAGGTCAGCAAAGAAATGCTGGCGAGTACATAGGTTTTGTGAAAATAAGATTCATGACTTTAGTTTAAGAAAATGTTTAGTCATGAACCTTGTAATTTGCTTTGTCTTTGTAAATCATTTGAAAAATAATAAGTTTAGATGATATGTATAAATAAGAGAATAATGCATGATTAAATGAATAACCATGTGAAATGAGTCTTTATAAGATAAGTTGTTTGTAAATAAATGTCTTGTGAAAAGTATGTTACTTGTATAAAATGTTCTATGTCTCAAACTGAAATGATTCAAATAACGCTACAATATGTAATACCATACAAACACTTATATATAGGAAGTACCAGCGGCGTATCCACCATGTTTGTATCATATTATACACGCATCGTTACTTAATCACTTAATCAAACCAAACCAAACAATGTAAAATGTCTATGTTTAAATCAATTGTCAAATGTATTGATTAATATGTCAAAGTATTCATGTCAAGATGTAAATCATGTCAAAATGTCTATGTCAAATATCCATGTCAAATGTCTATGTCAAATATCCATGTCAAATGTCTATGTCAAATATCCATGTATGGCAAGTGAAATGTCTCAACTAAACCATATGCACAACAACAAAATATTGAAGTAAAACTTGGTTTAAATCAATACTATGTTTCGTGGAAATGCATGATCAAATGTCAATCATGTTCCGATGTTTACCCAATCGTTAACCCATTTTGTAAAATCGTTCTAGTCGTTCTTGTTTTAATTGTGAAACTACTTTGTGGTCGATTCTCTAATAACATTCAAACCTTCTTGACGCGTTCCTCGTTCCAACTCGCTCTCGTTCTCGTTCTTAACAAACCCTTACCAAAGGGTAAGTTAATAATTACAGATTCAGTCGCTACCCAAAATATCCACACATAACCATGGGTATAGAGAATAACGGGATTTGTCAGATTGTTGGTGCACACATCTGTCGTCTTCGTCTTTTATCGAGTCTCGGGTTCGATGTGGATCTATTCAAGCATGATGTCATCATCTAGGATGATGACATCACACAAGTGGCATCATGCTTACATCATTATGGTGACTTCATAGATGACATCATTACACAAAATACAAGAAATGCATGGAATCAGATTTTAAGTTTGCATGGGATTTCGCTTCAAGACAAAAAGTTAAAATTGAAAGTTTCGCTTGAAAGAAAATGCAAGGGATTTCGCTTGAAGCTTCAAGCGAAATCATGTGTCCTATATATATGTTAGTTGACATTTCTTTTGTAATAGTTCCAACAGAATTTTGCCAAGTGTACCGAAGTGCTGCCGGTTTCTCTTTCGATTGTAAAGGTTGTCAATATCAATATATAAGAGATTAAAGTGAATATCAAGCTGTTTACACGTTCGTTTCTCTGTTTCCGCCTTTGAAACGGACTAGAACTCTTCTGAACGACTCGTTTAGGTCGCAATCCGATCCTACAATTGGTATCAGAGCTCAGGACGAGGAGTTCTTGCCAAAAACAGCCGGTTTTCACCACGATTTCTGTTTCTACATCATTCCTTTTCGAAATTTCAAACATTTTACGGTTAAAATCGGACAAATTTCACATATATTGTGCGCAAACATGATTTAATCAATCCTTGAAAGTATCAGCATCAAAATCAGCCTAAATCTTGTAGTTTTGTGTGTTTCCGCTTCAAGTGTTCGAACAATATGATGACATCAGCAACATTTTATATCTGATTTCGCTTGAAAGCTTGAAGTTACTTGATGATCTCGCTTGAAAGTATGATATTGTGTTAGATTTCGCTTGAGAATTCAAATTTCACACGATTTCGCTTGAAGAGTGATCTTGATTTCGCTTGAATAGTTGAAGCGAAACTGATCTGTTTGCTATTCGCTTGAAAATACGTTGTCATCTGTTTGAAACCTGCTGTTCTTTAAAAACTGTTGTCTGCTACGTTGAGAAACTGTTCTGAGTTGTGTGAATATATCGGTTTATATAGTGATTGTGAAGAATCATTTCGGGTCTTGCAAATAGTTTTTGATAAAATCAAGTTATGCATTAGATGATTTTGTCTGCCATGTGACTTGAATTAAATAATGCAGCCCATGTGTCTTTGATTGAATATACCGATTGAATGGCAAAATTGTAGTGAACAATGTATAAAGACACTTTAATTTGTCGATTTGTTTGATAAAAAATCCTTACTTTGATAAAGTGTTTGATTGACATGTGATGACTTTTTAAAGTGTTTGTCTGCCATTAAAATTGTAAGGCCACTAGGTGTCAGCATGTTTGATAATTGTTTGATAATTGTTGACTTTAGTATATGAATTTTAAGTGATTTTAAAGTGTTTTGTCAGATTATCACGAGGATTGGTATTTGTGAAGTGGGACATGTGAATACATGTGAATTTCATTGAGTAGTGTGCAACGTAAAACAAGGTTGTCGGCATAGTGATATTTTTGGTCCAATCAAAGTTGATTCTCATTTTAAAATCTGAATATTACATGTGAATTTCGAACTTATCGAGATGTACTAAGATTGTATGTTTGAATGTGATAGTAGTAAAAGTGTGATTTTGTGATATATTAGTTTACATGTGCTAGTTGATCGAGTCGTGTGCGAATTTAGTTCAAATTGTTTGAATAGAATCTACAGGTTGTGTGGTTTGACATTAAAATCCATTCGCATCAAATTTGTTCACTTCACACGGTGTGTACTCAAGTCGCGTGGTTTGAGTCGTGGTTTCTGTCAGTTCGTACGGTTCGGAGGTCAAAGGTGTCAAAAAGTCAATTTTGTATCAAAGGTTCATCAGGTCAATTGAATTCTATCCGGGTCTTTCAGTCCACACAGCGGGTCATTCAGTTCGCACAGTTGGTCAACATTCAGTCCGCACAGAAAATTCATCAGTCTGAGTACCAGTTTGTTTCAGTTAATTGATAAGCGTTTAAACTGATTGTGTTTTTGTTTGTGATTGTAAAGGTATTTGCCGAAGACATGGAAGAGGATTTCTACAATGCGTTTGCCACACCAGTCGCTCCGGTTATTGCTGCTGAAAATTTATATAGTGAGAATGAAACGGGAACGCATCAAAAACCACCAAAGCTTATGTACATTGAAGAATTTAAAGGATGGCAGAATCGATTTGAGAACTGGGTACAAGCTTACAAGTTTGATGCATGGTGTTCATTGTTGAAAGACTATGAGAAACCAAAGAATGACCATGGGATGGATAAAGCAATTGAGGACTACTCAGAGATTGACAAATTAAAATTCACAAGTGAGAAAATGATGATCAGTATTCTTCAGCAAGCAATAAAAGAAGATATATTTGTTTTGCTCCAACATAATGGTACAGCTAAATCAATTTGGGAAGCATTGATTCAGAAATTCCAAGGAAGCGCAGGTATGATCAAGAACAGAAAGGCTTTACTGAAAAAATCATTTGATATGTTTTCAGCCTTCGATCATGAAACTACAAAGCATACCATTGATAGATATTGTCATCTAGTCTTGGAAATGAAAAGATTTAACATTGATAAAGAGGATGATGAGTGGGTTGATAAACTTGCTGAAGCATTACCACAACAGAAATGGGGAACGTATTTGCTGATCTTAAAACATACAAGAAAGTCTGAAAATATGAATTTGGCTCAGTTTATTCAGAGGATTGAAGAGCATGAGTTAGATATTCAGAAAACGGCTATCATGACAAATCCAAATGCCAAACAAGATGTCAGTTTGTATTACCGAGGGAACAAGTTTGAGACTACCCCCAGCTCGAGCCCAAAGATTCAAACTGGTTTCAGTGCAGATGGTTCATCCGGAACAAAGAGTAATGTTACTCAAAGTGGTGGATCTTCATCATTCTCAAGTTTTGATCCAAACTTTACAACATCAAGTCCTCAACAATCGAATTCAACAAGTCTTCAATGCAATGTTACCTTAAATATTCAAAATGGCCAGAATTTGTCTCCGGAAGTTGCCAAGCAACACATGGCATCACTGGTTACTATGTTAGAATCTTACGAAAGTTTGATCGGTGGGAAGATTGGGAATCCGATGCTTACCAAAGAAGATTACGACCAAATTGATGCTGAAGAACTTGAAGTGATGGATATCAAGTGGTGCTTAGCAAGTGCTTGGAGAAGAGCTGAGAAGTTTCAAGAGATTACTGGTAGGGATGAATTTCGAGGAATGGCTACCTCTCCATTGGGATTTGATAAATCAAAGGTTACCTGTTTCCGTTGTAAAGGAAAAGGTCATTTTAAACGAGAGTGCAAAAGTAAAGAAACTACCGGGAATCAAGATAGAAACAATTATTATCAGAAATCAATCTTCCATCAGACTACTCAACAACCTCAAATTGTACATGCTCATGCTACTGATGATGGAAAGAAGAAAGCTTTAATTATTAATCAAGATGACGAAAAAGTTGCCGAGGGATTTAGTTGGGATAAATACATTCCATCAGAATCAGGCTTTGTTGCTCGAATTCTAGGTGAAGATGAGGTTAATCAGAAAAGAATCCCGATTTTTCCAGATCTTGGAAGCGATGTAGATACCGATGATGAGGAAGAATATCTTAACAAATGTAGAAAAAGTATTGAGCCTGATAGTTTTAATTTTTTCTATGCAGATAAAGTTGATATGCTGAATTAGAAGAAGATTGCCCGCTTAAAGAGGGAACTGGAAGCAGCAAAGTTACTTGCTAATGAAAACGCGAAGACAGAAGCTGGAGAAGCGAATGTTGAACTAGCAACTGAGAAAGTTGTTGAAGTGGAGAAAGTGGTAGAGAAAATAGTCGAAGTTGAAAAATTGGTCGAAGTAGAGAAGATTGTTGAAATTGAAAAGATAGTTGAAAAAGTGGTTGAAGTTGAAAAACCATGTTTGAAGTGTTCAGAATCTTGCAAAGCTTGTGAAGAGAAAGATAAGAAGATTGCTGAGTTGGAGAAAATTAAAGAAGACTTACTATCTGATGTGAAGTACATTAAGGAGTCGTACGATGTGCTCAACAACACAGTTGATCGTCTGAAAAAGACGAATACTGAAACCGAAAAAGCAATGGATAAAATGAGTGCAACATTAATGACAAAGCAAAAAGTCATTAATGAGTATATTGAAGATTGTGCACAGTTAAAGAAAGAAGTGGAACTTGAGAAGATTGAGAGTGAAAGGATTAAACGATTACTGTTAAGTTACACTACATGTGATTACTTGATTGATCGTGTTTATCCTACTGTTGCAGGTCTAGAAGCGTTCATGGACAAAAAGACTGAAGATACTGATACTGGTAAGAAACCAAGTGTCAAGTATAACAGATGTCCGCCCCCGATCCATGAAACTTATTCTCCCAGGAATCCAAATGAAGAGTGTCTAAAAAAGGCAGTCAACATCAAGTTAAAGTCTGAAATCATTGATGAATTACCAGACAATATTGATGTTACATTCACAGCGTCTGACACTGATCATGAGTCTGAGTTAGTAAAGAAAGTTGTCGATCAGGTGTTGGATACGGATGAGGAGTCAAAACCGGAGTCTAAGTCTGAAAGTCCGAGTTCGTCAGAAAAGAGTCCGAGTTCACCAGTTAATAGGGTTTACAATAGAGAATTCCTGTTATCAAAATCTAATTTGAATGACGGATCAATCAAAGTGGCTTATACTTTGAATGATTCAGACAAATTATATTCTGATGAGGAATTTCCAATCAGAAGTGTAAAAACTGAAATGATCAAACAGGTTTTCAAATTAACAGAAATTAATCTTTCTGATATAAAAGATTTAAATCTTGATGAAAAACCTAAAAAATACACTTCAAGAGTTCAACAGAGATTGAACAAGAAAAAGGGTTATAGTTCTGGTTATGGTTATCGAAAGAAACCAAACTACAACGGTAATCTCAAAAAGAAAGGTTTAGGATTTATTCCTCCTGAAAATTATCAAAATCAGAAAACTTATAAACCAAATACAAAATTTGTTGCAGGTGGAAGTTGTGAAGATGAGCAGAAGAAACCGTTCTGGAAGCAGTCGAATCAAGAGTTTCTTGCTGAGGTAAAGAGGAATGTGAAGAAGTTTGCTCAAAGAGTTGATCGAAGAACTTGCTTCAAATGCCAAAAAGTTGGACATATTGCTTGGAATTGCAAACAGTTCAACAATACAAAACAGGAAGTTTCTTCTAACTCTGAAATGAAAAAGAAAAATGTTGATAAATCGACTTTGGAAGTTGGTGAAACTTCAAAACGGTTTTACAAAAGAAGTGTCGATTTAAGCAAACAAAAATGGGTTGTTAAAAGTTCCCAGAGTAGTTCTGACAATGAATCTGATTCCATAAAATCAGAGGAGTCATTTGTTGAGAAAAAGATTGTGAATTCCGTTCCTGAGGTGAACGATGAAAATTTTCCTTCATTGTCAAAGGAAAATTGGAAGTCGAAAGTTGGGAAGGTAGAGATCTCAAATCAATTCTTCGCTGATAAGGGAGAATTTGATGTTGAGAAGGCTTTCAACGGGAAAGTCAAACATATTTTCGGTAAGATGGTTGACAGAAAGGTAAAAGGTGCTCAAGAATTTTATAAATCAAAATGTTGGTGGGACAGATGTTTGCCACCAAAGTCACCCAAGGCTGGTGAGGCTTGGGTGGACGTTATGTTTGAGTAAAAACCGGACTTGTCGGAGATCCCAAGTTGGTAATCGTGGATCATGAATCGGCATCATTCTTATGTTGTTTGTTTAAAAATAGAAAATTTTTGAAAATTTTTGAAGGACTTGCCGGAGCTCCCAGGTTGGTTTAAGTGGAGCAGGAATCGGCACATTTCTTGAGAAATTCACGAAAGTGATTTCGACTTACAAGTGGTAAATCAGGGACATTAAGTTGTACTTGATTTTCTACAAGTGGTATTTTGAGAACAAAATGATGAGTTTATCCCCTAACCTACAAGTGGTTTGAAAATCAACAAAACTAATTTTCCGGAAAAACCATTTGATTAAAACAAACTTAAGTGTTTTGAAATCACAATGGGAAAATAGTTTGTTGTGAGGGGGAGTTCTGATTGTTCATGCCAAGAGGATGGCGAATTAAAGCGATTTGATATCAGTTGTCATTTTTTGTACAGTTTATTTTCAAATTTCCTAAAATGTGTTTGCATTTTAGGGGGAGTAAAAATTTTCAGAAAATCCAAAAACATTTGAAAATTTGAAAAAGCCAAAAACATTAAAAAATGAAAAAGAGTTTTGTTGTGCAAAAGAGGAAATGATAGTACATCAGTGGACTGTCACAACATGCTAAAGAAATGGAAGGTATAAATGTGATAAACAATCTCACTGTGGATATGTCAGTAGGTTTTTGCACATTTAGTAAATTGTGACGAGATATAAACATAAAATTTACTTGCGTCTACGTGGGGAACACCTCCAGGATATATAGGTAACCCCTGAAATCTTGTTTGAAGGGTCCCATATTCTGAGATACTAGGTCTTTATACTCAGTGATATCTGGGGTATTATCCCGGGACTTCTGATTTTGCGGAAGAAATGGCCTAGTCCCCGGAGAATACTTTCTGCTTGCTTGAAATATAGCACCACCCTCAGCTAAAAAATGATGAAACATTGAAAAATGCTAATCATGGCTGTTGTAATACAAAAGATCCTCTAAAGGGGACACACCTAAAAGTCAACTAGGCTCTCTGCTGAACGGAAGTTCTGACCTGAGCTATCACGGTTGCATAATTTATTCCCCTTACAGATATCATCTGTGGTATACTCACCTGTAAGACTGAATATTGGGATCTGGATACGGGAGTATATACTGAGTTGGGACACATATAGATGTTTAAGTCCTAAAACACTAATTAGTATCTCGAAGCAGTTGAACTTTGTGTGAAAATTTAAGTGGACAAGTATACTGACAATCTAGGTGAATTGTTTAGAACTTAAAATGTTTAAAGCTTAACGGTGTTGGTGATTGGTCTCAAAAACTGATATGATCCTCTTACGCAAACTCACAAAAATATTGTATGAAAATAGTTCATTTCTGCATTTCATTTCTATTATTTCAAAAATCCAAAAAGATTTTCGGTGAGTTTTAGCATAAATTTTGAAAAAATTCAAAAAGATTTTAGACAACTGATGTTGAAAGCTGATTTTCAAAATTCCGAGTGCTGAACATGACGAACAGGTTTGGGAAATTTGATTGAAAAGTTTTTCAGAGATAAAAATTTGTTAAATGATCATTGTTATTGTTTGTTTGTATGTTGATTGGAGAAGGATCAGTGTTGGTGTTTGATATTTGACAAATTGTTAAATATTTTATTCTTGTGAATCTTATTTTTGGGTAGAGGATGTGCAGGATAGTAGATAGAGTGCCAGGTTCCGATACCTGAGGATTCTGAAATTCTGTAAAAGCCAGACTACGATCCCAGCATGTTTTGAGGGGGAGTCTGTTAGAGGGAGAGAGAATTGGAGATAGGATAGAGCCAGATAGAGATCTTGAAGAAAGCTCAAAGACTGATAAAGACTGAAGATTGAGAAGACTCGACACTTAAGACTCGTCAACATCTGAGGGGGAGTCTGTTGGTGCACACATCTGTCGTCTTCGTCTTTTATCGAGTCTCGGGTTCGATGTGGATCTATTCAAGCATGATGTCATCATCTAGGATGATGACATCACACAAGTGGCATCATGCTTACATCATTATGGTGACTTCATAGATGACATCATTACACAAAATACAAGAAATGCATGGAATCAGATTTTAAGTTTGCATGGGATTTCGCTTCAAGACAAAAAGTTAAAATTGAAAGTTTCGCTTGAAAGAAAATGCAAGGGATTTCGCTTGAAGCTTCAAGCGAAATCATGTGTCCTATATATATGTTAGTTGACATTTCTTTTGTAATAGTTCCAACAGAATTTTGCCAAGTGTACCGAAGTGCTGCCGGTTTCTCTTTCGATTTTAAAGGTTGTCAATATCAATATATAAGAGATTAAAGTGAATATCAAGCTGTTTACACGTTCGTTTCTCTGTTTCCGCCTTTGAAACGGACTAGAACTCTTCCGAACGACTCGTTTAGGTCGCAATCCGATCCTACACAGATCCTATGGTACCATAACCTAATACTGGTCGGCTTGATCATTGCTAATGAATGTCATCGGTTATGTAACTACTACCAACAAGTTTGTTCACTTTATTGAAATCGTTCTTGAAACTATTGTAATTGTTTTTGAAACCATTGTTATCGTTCTTGAAACCACATTGTAATTGTTATTGTAATCGTTCTTGAAATCACATTGTAATTGTTATTGTAATCGTTCTTGAAATCACATTGTAATTGTTATTGTAATCGTTCTTGAAATCACAGTTAAAACATTTAGCACATATGAGTCACCCCAAAATAGTTGAAAACAGTAAAAGAGGGGAAGAATGTACTCGCCTGAGAGTGCTTAGGAGTCTTGAACAACTACCAAGTAAGCTAGAGGAGTCCCGGAAATCAAACGGTACCTAATATAGGTAACTACATAAATAACCCGGACCTAAATCGGAAGACTGGGTAGCAGGAGGGTCTGTAAACCAAATGAGTGTAGGAACTCATATGATATGGTTTAACAAAGCCTACATACTAAATGAAACTTAACCTAAGTATTATCGACCCATCACGACCCATTAAGGTAGCTCATGCTACTTTAACGCGTCGTTTGCGTGAAACGCGTTCGGACCGCCTAACTAGTCCTATGACAAGTAATATATGCCTTAACATGTCTAATATGGTTGTCAAATCAGTTTAGATGTCAAAAGTTATGTTACATATGTTTAAAATGAATTTTGGCATCAAAGGGGTATTTTGGTAATTTACCTAAGGCATATAAACTACCTATCATACAACTACTTAAACGAAGCGACCATAAGGTATAACCTCGTAAGGTTATTATATACTATGGTCACCTAATGTGCTTGGTCGGATCTTAATGATCGACCAAACGGGTCGGGTTCGAAAGTATAAGCGATTGTTTAGATCGCTTACCTTACGACCCTATCTAAGCACTAAACTAAAAGTGACGAGCTAAGCATGTTAAAACATGCTTAACTAAGTTTAGAAAACAGGTTTGGTATCAAAACAAACGATTTTGATACCCATAAGTAGTTTGGTTACAAAATACGCAAGAATACGTATTCTGACCGAAACTACGGCTCGTCACTGAGCCTAGATAATGTGGTAATCAGTAGGTATAGTCGCTAGGGACTATAACCATCGTGATCACGCTCACGTTATGAAGTTCAAACGAACTTTGCATCGACCATAAACTGGTCAATGCAGAAAGTCAAACAAAGTTTGACTTTCGGACTCGAAAAGCAATAAAAGAACGAAAGAGGACTTACGAAGGGTCCCCGAATGCTAATCCCGATCCAAGTAGCTCAGGTATGAAACGAAGGTTCCAACTTAGAGCCCAAATGATCAGATTTGTGGGTTTTGAAGCAATGGGGGGGGTGGGTATTTATAGGAAAAGTAGAGCCGTTAGGATCGTTTCTTGAATATCGTGCCACGATCCGAGCCGTACACTTGTCACAAAGTTGTGGTGGTTAGAATTGATGTTTATCAGCTGAAAATGCAAGTTGCAAGCATTTGGTTGTGGTTTAATCAGATGATAATCTGCTGACTGTTTGTTATTATCTGATCTGGAGACCCCTAGCGCACCGCTACGTTAAAAGTGTAGCGCACCGCTAGGCTTTAGTTTGGCAGATTTACCCTTTTGGTCCCTGCATTGCAATCAGCCCATTTTCGACACGTTTAAGGCCCGTTAACCCCATTTCAAAGCTCTAAAATGAATTTAAAGTATAGGGAACTTAAAATGTGCTCAAAAATATCTTGGATGTCGGTTCGTTTAACCGTACGGTCGCGATGTTCGGTTAATTACGACGGAATGCGCATAAGCGCGTAAAACGATCCAAATGACGCGACGAATGGATTTTTGGCAAGCCAAACACTAAAATAAAATATTTTAGTGCTTACATAAATTTTTGGATGTCCGGATGTATTCAGAACGTAAGTTATGCGTGAAAATGCAAACTTGTGCACTTTTTGACACTTTTAGTCCCTGAATGACACAAAGGTCTATTTTAGCATACCGAACACCTCAAAGCCTATTTCTAAGCTATGTAAAGGATATTTATGGTATGTTTAACTTACGGTCATGTTCCGGAATATCTGTTACAGTTCAAATTGGCATACTTTCGCAGTTTGTCAACTTTAGTCCCTGTAAGCGATTTAACTTTGATTTCACCACACCAAACCTTCCAAAACTTATATCTAAGTTATGTAAAGGTTATTTAAAGTATGTTAAGCCTATTTCACTATTACGGAGTGTTCGTTGCATTAAACTGGTTATATTTACGCATCGGTGCGCATATAACCTTCCAGAAAGCGATTTAGAGTCTGAATTCGAACAAAATATGATATGTGTAAATGATACACATATTTTTACAAATACCAAGTATGAAATACAACATTTCATTGGTTTGGTATTTGTTTGATGGCCGTGGAGGCACAGGTGTTACAAAGAGGGAATGATCACATCCCTACACTTGTTGGAATGTTGTGGAAGCTCAATTTGCTTCCACCACAAGAGTTTGACACTTGGCATTGGCCTTTGGAGGGTTTAAGGGCTGTTAACATGTGTTTAAAATGGCTTTTGCTGATCAGAAGAGGCCTAGCGTGACGCCAAGGGGGCTAGGTGTCACGCTAAGGTCCCTCTGATCAGCAACAAATTTCCAAAGCTTCCAATTCAGTCCCCGTTGTGTATTAATACCATTTCCGACATGTTTAAGGCTCGTGAAGCCATTTTCAAGGCCCTAAAATGATGCCTAAACATTGTGGTCATGAAACATGCTCAAAAATATCCCGGATGTCGGTTCATTTGGTCGTACGATCGCGATGTTCGCTTAATTACGACAGAAAGCACATAAGCGCGAAAAACGATCCAAATTGCACGACGAATGGATTTTTCTCATGCGAAAAACTTGTGCACTTTTTGACACTTTTAGTCCCTAAATGACCCAAAAGTTTATTTTAGCACACCGAACCCCTCAAATCCTATTTCTAAGCTATGTAAAGGATATTTATGGTATGTTTAACTTATGGTCATGTTCCGGAATGTCTGTTATTGTTCAAACCGGCATACTTTCATAGTTTGTCAAATTTAGTCCCTGTAGGCGAATTAACTTGTTTTTGCCATACCAAAGCCTTCAAAACTTATTTCTAAGTTATGTAAAGGTTATTTAAGGTATGTTAAGTATATGTTGATGTTCCGGAGTATTTGTCGCATTAAACTGGTTACGTTTACGTACCAGTTTGCGTATAACTCTCTAGAAAGCGATATAGAGTTTGAAATTGAATAAAAGTCAAAACATGAAAAATGTCAAACATAATTAAACAAACATTGGGATCAAATAACTTTGTTTTATTGATAACCGAACTGTTCACAATGATTACAAGCACAGATGTTACAGTCTCCCCTACTTGTTGAAATTTCGTCCCGAAATTTATTTAGAGGAAACCCGTGGGAAAACATGCGGATATTTCGCCTTCATTTGATCTTCGCGTTCCCAAGTAAACTCGGGTCCATGTTTAGCTTCCCAGCGAACCTTGACCAAAGGAATGCGCTTGCGTTTAAGCCACTTGACTTCATGTTAGGATTGAACCCTACCAGAGGAACAGATAATGTAAAGCCAAAACCAGGTCACAACAGTGGATTCACAATAAGCAGCGGTTTACACTTTAATCTCCCCTTGAAAGTGATTTATAACAACTGATGGTCTCTATCTGCTGCTCATATTCAACTGCTGCTGTCCTTTCAACTGCTGATGAAAACCCTGAAGTGTTCAACACTGCTGGTCCTATCTACTGATGTTAAAGCACTGCCCAGTCAAGGACTGATCAACCTTGAGGAAAGCACTGACATAAAGGGAGAGCAGCTGTTTAGTAAATTGTTTGTCTTATGTATAGTCAGTGGTTAGGTTAGCAGTGTTTGTGTAAGGTCAGTAGATACAGGTTGTTAGGCTGTTAGACGTCGCTTTCATGGTGACGTCAGCTGAGATACCTCAGTGGTTTGGTTTGCCTATAAATGTAACAGTACCCTGTACTGTTACATTTGATTGACTGAGTGGGTTCTTCTCCTCATGTCTAATCCTTTCATCTTGTGTGCAACCAACCTTGAGGCATCAGGCTGAGGGGGAGTATAGTTTGTAAGCTTATCTGTAATCTTTTGCTTTGATTTGTAAATCATTCGACTCTATGAGAAGCAATTGTTTATCAAACTATTTTTCTCCTTTTGATTGTGTTTACAAAGTTTGTTTTCATTTCCGCTGAACTTAACATGTTTTCATATTCATTGATCATTCATTTTAAACAAACAAACACTATCATGAGAGACTCAGATCCTAACAATTGGTATCAGAGCCTGGACAGTCAAATTCAATCTAACAATCAATTTGACATAACAGTTCAGCTCAAAATTCATTGATACTAAGGTTGGTTGTATTCAGTTGAAAAACAGAGTAACGAGTAAAATCATGATCAAAATGGTTATTCAAAAACTCTGTACATCAACCAAGATGTCATATGACACACAAATCTCACACAATAATTGATTTCACGCATAAGTCACTCTTAGTTTTTCAGATCTGAAAACACATCTGTTAAACCATGGGATTATTTCATATTGTCAAAATTGATTTCAATTGCTGTTATGAAATTTGTGTTGTCACCTGGTTTAAATGCTAAAGTATGAATCTCGGATTAACAAAAACCTATGTTCACAAAACGATTAGTGCTTTTGGTAATTTTAAAAGAGAGAAATTAAAACTTTAGTCATTCAGATCTTATGTGTTGAAAACAGGTCGAGTTCTTCAAAAGGACAAAATCAACTATGTTAAAATACAATAAGAAAATTCACAAAAACTCCGAAGTGTGTTCATCTCAAAACTTCTGAAGTCAGAAGAAAAGAGTATAAACATAAAACACTGAAGAGTCAAAGTTTGGGGTAATAATGGTCATTAAGCAACTATGCGCATTCATCTGTTCAGGGAAAGGTTTTGATTCCAGTAAATGAACTCCAAAAAGGACTAGACATATGCTTTAAAAATATATCCATGAGTCATCATGTTTGCAATCAACCGACAAAGAAAATGGTTCCAAGCAGTGGTCAAAATGTATCCAAAAGTTTTCAACCACTGACCATTTTCAAAAACCTGTGAGTGATGTGATTACATTCTCCATTGAAATTATACCAGTTCCTTCTGACACTATTCTTAGAAAATCCTTTAACCATTTTTTTTGTGTTCAAAGGATTATCTCGAATAACCAGGATATATTATTCATTTTTTTTAATATATTTGAAACTTTTGCTTGTTTTTGTTGGCATTAGTTTCAGCTCCTGTCAGGATGTAATACCTTATTTTTGGATGGTATTTGTGTCCTCAGAAATAGGTCAAAAGGAAATGGTACATATGTCTTGATCATGTCATACTCAGGTTTGCTCCTAAATTTTTATCAAAGGATGATTGCAAACTGTGATTAAATTACTAGGTTACTCATGTGTTAATTGAATATTAAACGAAAATGAGTTGCTTTAGTAAAAAGTTTTCATCATCTGGGGTACTAAACCACTGTCTTTCAAAATTGACATGTGGAAAAACCTTGAATGAAAATTCTCAAAACTGGTGTTGAAACACCTGTTCTTCAGATTTGCACCATTTACCCTAACCACTGTTTTGTTCCAACATCTGATCTCTAAACACTGTCCACTGCTGAAAGTTAACCACTGATCCCTCATTTTCTTGTAAGCATTGATGCTCAAAATCAGTATCTTATCCACTGATATGCTATCTACTGATAGTAAAAATCATCCACTGCCCAAGATTTTTTACCGCTGTAATCACTGATGCTTGATACGTCAGTGGCTCTAAAACAACTGTTCTCCATACTTCATTCGTTTCATCAGTGTTTGACACGTGGTCAGTTTTTTAGCCCTCAGATCTTAATAACCGCTACCACATCAGCGATCATTTAAAAAAAAAAATAAAACCTGCCCTAAACCCCAAACAGGGTTTAACACTGTCGAATTGAATTCCAAAATTCTCTTCTCATAGCAGTTTCCAACCCTTCTTCTCAAAATCTCCAAAATCCTCCTTCATTCTTCTCCGCAAAAATGACAAAATCAAAGTCAAAATCAAAACCAAAACCTAAATCAACATCACCTTCCAAAGAGGTCGCTCAAACGACCGAAGAACCCATCGAAATACCATTCAAGCAATCTCACAACTATCTGGGTTTATTCACAAAACCTACTGATAATCACACCTTTGACACCATCATTGATGCATTATCTGCATCAAAGTACAAAACTTTGTTGACAGCAAATGCTCCTATATATCTGCAAACCCAGAGAGAGTTTTGGAAAAAGGCGTCGCTTGAAAAACAAGACGGAAAAGTCATAGCCATTAACTCCTCGATACAGGGAAAAGCGATCAAAATCACACCAAAATCAATATCAGAAGTCTTCATACTCGACGATCAGAACGGTAAAACCTCTTTTGACAAAAACGAGTTAAAAGCTGATTTTCTGAAAAGGGGTTATGCAGAAGAACCAAAGGTAGATACCCTACAAAAGGGTTATTTTCCATCTGCACCCAGGTTTTTATTTCACACACTCTTGATGTGTACTTCAAATAAAACAACATCTTTCAACGAAATACCATTGAAAATTCAAAGCCTGGGTTACGCTATTTTGAATAATAAAGACTATAACTACTCCCAGGAGATTTTCAATGACATGGTGAAAAACGTTGAAAGTAAAGCATTTTTACTTTTTCCAAGATTTTTGAGTTATTATTTTGAACAAAAATTTGAAAAGAAAAATGTAAATTTGCTCAAACAAGGTGTTCATTGTCAAATAAAAAGCATAACAAAAGAAACATTTTCAAGGATGATGGCACCAATAAAAACAAAAGCAGGGGTACCTGAGCAGACTTTAGCGGTTACAACTGCTCCTCAGGTATCAGCTGCTGAGCCCACTGCTCCAGGTGATCATAGCAGCACTCCCACTGCTTTGAAACCCACACCTGCCACCACTAAAAAGACCAAAAAGAAAATATCCAGAAAACCCACCAATCCCAAAACAAAGGCAACTCTGGAAGATGAGATTCCAGAGGAAATGCCTGTGACAACACAAAAGTCACCAGAAACCACTGCTGCTACTTCCTCACAGCAGTTGGAAGAAAGATCGCAACCCATGCCTAAAACTCCTCCTGCATCCTCACAAAAGGATCAGGTTGTAAGCACAGGGACACCACAATATGAAGCTCTGAATCCACTCGGATCCATCTTCCTCAGTCCTGATCCCAAGGACATGTCTCTTTCAACCCCCATCCCCTCACCAATAATAATGCCACAATCCATGCTACCTCTGTTGCATGCAGCTGCTATTGCACAGACACAAACCAGTTCCTCTCTATCACCTATCACTGAGAGTATACATCCACAAGTGACTGGGTCTGATGCTACTACTCCTTCTATCCCAGCAACAGTTGAGGAGGTTACACTGCAGGAGTTACAAGTAACTCTTGTCAGTAGTTCAAGTGGACCAGCAACTACAAATGTTGGATCAACAGGTCTACATTTGGACAGTTGTTTCATCAGTCAGACTCCCTTGAAGGGAATTTCTTCCATAGCACCTCTGAAAATCACTAGTGAGGCTATTTTGTCCACTAGTAACATTAAAGATTTATCAAGTGCTGAAGAGAGAAGTCCCCAGTACCAAGAACAAGGGGCATCAATGGGTGACTTTTGGGACTCAGTTCCTAAGTCAAACATTGATATAACCACTACTGGTGGGGATTCAGATGATCCTACTAAAGTAGGTGATGATTCAAGATATAAGGAATTGACGGGTAGAGTTGACAAACTTGAAGAATCAGTTGCTGAAATAAAGGAGATGGTGCAAGAGATTTTAAAAGCTCAAAAAGCACAATCCACTGCTGCCCCACCACAATCTGCTGTTCCTGCTCAAGCACCTGCATAACAGGCATTTGCTGCAAATGAGCTATGGAATATATTTCAACCCATACTTAAAGCACAGCAACAAATGGCTGATAAAAAGCATGCTATTCAAGTACAAATGCTGACCAATATGGTTGAATCAAGATTTAAAGACACTCAAGCAGATATCAAGGCTATAAAGGCTAGCATTCAAAATGCTTCTGGCAAAGTTCCTTCTTCCATACCATTTCTTGTAAATCCCCCTTCAGATAATGCCAAAAAGGGGGAGAATAACAAGCTGTTGGGAAATTTGAATAGGAGGGGAATAGAACATGGCCTTCATGTTGAGCCTGAAAAAGGAAAAGAAAAAGAAAAACAGGTCTCAAAACCTGTTAGCCAAACAGCTGATACAGCAGTAGTTACAAAAACTGCTGTCTGTAGCCAAACAGCTGCCACATCATCTACAATCACACCATTACCACTGCCTCTTGTCATAAAATAGAAGACAACAGATGTTATAACATCTGTTGTAATGACAGCAGCGGTTGAAGCACCAGTTGTTTCAACAGTTGTTTGTCAGACACTCCCCATCATTCAAACCACTGATTCATCCAAAACATCATCTGCTTCTTCTTCATTAAAAAGGAGAAGAAATCTCATATCAGATGATGATTCACCACCATCACCACCAACATCACCACTTCCATCCCCTGCTCAAAAGCAGAAGACAACTGCTGACATATCAGCAGTTGTAATGACAACAGATGTTGAGACACCAGTTGTTTCAATAGCTGTTAGTCAGTCATCTTCCACTGTTCCCACCAGTCTTGCATCACAACCTCCTAAGCTTTACAAACGAAAAAGAGAAACAACTCAGGACACTGATGAAAAGTATGATCCTGTTGCTGCTAAGAATCCACTGGAATTAGAAGCTGTAAAAAATGAGATGAAACAATTTTACACTGAAGATGATCCTTCAAAAAGGAAATTTCCTTCTCTCATAGGTTTCATAATTCCAGAAGACATGAATGAATATCTTGAAATGAAAGTAAGACAAGCAAGGATAAGAGCCAAAATTGAATGCAAGAATCAAGGCAATGAAGCGATTTTGAAAAGAAGAGAATTCCTGCTCAACAAGGTTAAACAAATAAAGGAATATGCAAGTGATTTGAACAAGGAAATGTCAAGCATATCTCCTGAAGCAGACCAACGAAATGAATTGAGGAAGGAATATCTTGCATACATAATGAAAGAGAAGTTCTATCCTGCTGAAGAAACAGATTTCAAAGATTGGCCAATAATTGCATTAAAGCATGAGGCAAAAAGAGTTGAAAAGGTTAACAATGATCCAAGAAAGAAGAAGACAGCTCCAAATTGGAATAAATACAAGAAGCTCATAGCTGATCTTATTTCTGAATACAAGAGAAAGAAGCAGGAGTTGGTAGATGCAAGAGTGGATTCTGCAAGTGCCATAGCAAAATGGACCAAGCAGCAAACAGACGAAGCTTATGAAAGACTTAGGAAAAGGAGGGACACTCCTAAAAAGTCTGACTACAAAAAGCTGAAAGAACAGGTCAAGACCTTTGAAACACAGATCAGCACAGCAGAAGCCTTTGTTACAAGGTTGAGAAAAGAAAGGAAGGAAATGCTAACTGTTGAAAAAGAAAGGCTTGAAGAAGATGATCTGATTGAAGAAGCTACCAAGAAATTGGCTTCAGATAAAGAAAACTTAGCAAAACTACAAGACCTTACCAAAAGGGTCAAAGTAGTAAGCAAACAATCATCAGCAGATATCACAGACAGTGAGCTTGATCAACAACAGAAACAAGAGCTGCTTGACAAAGAAGTTGCAGAAGATATAGCTGCAGCAAACAAAGTCATAGAAGAAGCTTTTAAAAGAATGTCTGAAGTTCAAGATACTGCTGTACAGTTTTTCTCAAGGCCAAATGCATCCAGCTCATCAAGAAATAAATCTCTCCCAAGAAACCCATTTGGTTTAAAAATACTAAAGTGGATGTCTGATCAAAAGACCCACTTATTGACCTTGGTCAGAACCAATGGAGAAGTGAGGCATATATCAAGGAATCAAGCACTAGGCCTGGGTGCTGAAGATCAACTAGATCTCCTTGAGCTTACACTGTGCAGGGATGAAGATAACACAAGTTCCAAGGAATTTGAAGAAGAATTTAAAAGACATATAAGGGAACTTCTGATGAGGAATAAAGATCCAGAATAATGACAGGTTTTGGCATTATCTGTTCCAGGGGGAGATTGTTAGGATTGAACCCTACCAGAGGAACAGATAATGTAAAGCCAAAACCAGGTCACAACAGTGGATTCACAATAAGCAGCGGTTTACACTTTACTCTCCCCTTGAAAGTGATTTATAACAACTGAGGGTCTCTATCTGCTGCTCATATTCAACTGCTGCTGTCCTTTCAACTGCTGATGAAAACCCTGAAGTGTTCAACACTGCTGGTCCTATCTACTGATGTTAAAGCACTGCCCAGTCAAGGACTGATCAACCTTGAGGAAAGCACTGACATAAAGGGAGAGCAGCTGTTTAGTAAATTGTTTGTCTTATGTATAGTCAGTGGTTAGGTTAGCAGTGTTTGTGTAAGGTCAGTAGATACAGGTTGTTAGGCTGTTAGACGTCGCTTTCATGGTGACGTCAGCTGAGATACCTCAGTGGCTTGGTTTGCCTATAAATGTAACAGTACCCTGTACTGTTACATTTGATTGACTGAGTGGGTTCTTCTCCTCATGTCTAATCCTTTCATCTTGTGTGCAACCAACCTTGAGGCATCAGGCTAAGGGGGAGTATAGTTTGTAAGCTTATCTGTAATCTTTTGCTTTGATTTGTAAATCATTCGACTCTATGAGAAGCAATTGTTTATCAAACTATTTTTCTCCTTTTGATTGTGTTTACAAAGTTTGTTTTCAGATCCTAACACTTCACGTTCCATGATTTCCACTGGCTTCTCAACAAATTTCAGTGTTTTGTCAACACGAATTTCGTCAAGCGGTATGTGGAGGTTCTCATCAGCTAAACACCTCTTGAGATTGGACACGTGAAAAGTTGGATGAACATTTCCAAGTTCAGGAGGTAACTCAAGTCTGTAGGCTTCCTTACCGATTCTTTCGACGATCTTGAATGGTCCAACATATCTAGGTGCAAGGATACCGATTCTTTCGACGATCTTGAATGGTCCAACATATCTAGGTGCAAGTTTTCCTTTCTTTCCAAATCTGATCAAACCTTTCCAAGGTGAGACCTTAAGTAATACTCGATCACCGACTTGAAATTCCAAGGGCTTGCGTTTTGGGTCCGCGTAACTCTTTTGACGGCTTCTAGCTGTCTGAAGGTTATCACGAACTTTCTTAATTTTGTCAGTTGTCTCTAAAATGAGGGCAGGTCCAGTAAGCTGAGCCTCGCCGATCTCATTCCAGCAGACTGGTGAACGACATTTTCGACCATAGAGAGCCTCGAAAGGAGCCATTTTGATGCTGGTGTGATAACTGTTGTTGTAGGAGAATTCAATCAACGGAAGATGTGAATCCCAACTACCACCAAAATCGATCACACAAGCTCTAAGCATATCCTCCAGAGTCTGGATTGTTCTCTCAGATTGACCATCCGTTTGCGGATGATAAGTTGTGCTTAGATTAAGTTGGGTCCCCATAGCAGATTGCATGGTTCTCCAAAAATGAGAAGTGAAACGAGCATCTCTGTCAGAAATTATGTTCAAAGGAACACCATGTCGAGCTACAATTTCATCCACATAGATTTTAGCAAGTTTGTCAGCAGAAAAATCCTCACGGATTGGCAAGAAATGCGCTGACTTCGTAAGACGATCAACGACTACCCAGATGGCATCATGACCTTTCTTTGTGCGTGGAAGTTTGGTAACAAGATCCATAGTAATGTTTTCCCATTTCCAAACCGGGATCTCTGGTTGCACCAATAAACCCGAAGGACGTTGATGTTCAGCCTTAACCTTAAGACTAGTAAGGCATTTTGATGCATATAAGGCAATGTCTTTCTTCATACCAGGCCACCAATAGTGAATACGAAGATCCTTATACATCTTATCCGAGCCAGGATGAATAGAATAGCGAGACTTATGGGCTTCATCCATAAGCAAGGTACGAAGATTATCTTGGCTTGGGACCCACAAACGGTCCATGAAGTAATACGATCCATTGTCCTTCAGTTCCAGATCAGGAGTTGTGTGATAGGGAAATTCCCTATCCATCAAACCTTGTGAAACACAAGATTGTTGAGCCTGAGAAATGCGTGCTTGGATATCGGATCGAGCTTGAATAACAGATTGAACACGAACACAATGAAGCTTAGTACGTTCCTTACGACTCAATGCATCGGCTACGACATTCGCTTTACCAGGATGGTAGCGAATTTCACAGTCATAGTCGTTTAGAAGCTCGACCCAACGTCGTTGCCTCATGTTGAGTTCTTTCTGGTTGAAGATATGCTGAAGACTTTTGTGGTCCATGAAAACCACACATTTTGTACCGTACAAATAGTGTCTCCAGATCTTTAGAGCGAAAACAATTGCACCCAACTCAAGATCATGAGTGGTGTAGTTCTTCTCATGTATCTTCAACTGCCTCGATGCATATGCTATGACTTTGTTCCTTTGCATCAGGACGCAGCCAAGACCCAATTTAGATGCATCGCAATAAACGACGAAATCATCATTGCCCTCAGGCAAAGTTAGAACTGGCGCGTCACAAAGCTTCTGCTTCAAGTTTTGAAAAGCTTCCTCTTGTTTGAATCCCCACTCAAAGGGTTTGTTCTTCGGAGTTAGAGCAGTTAGAGGAACTGCAATCTTTGAGAAGTTTTCAATGAAGCGGCGGTAATAACCCGCCAGACCAAGAAAAGAACGAACTTCAGTAGGCGTATCCCGATCCTTAATTGCACTGATCTTGGAGGGATCCACATGAATACCTTGTTCGTTGATAATATGTCCTAAGAATTGAACTTCTTTAAGCAAGAATTCACACTTGGAGAATTTGGCGAAAAGTTGCTCTTTCTTTAGGAGTTCCAAAGTAAGACGAAGATGTTGCTCGTGATCAGCTCACGTCTTAGAGTATATCAAGATGTCGTCAATAAAAACAATGACGAACTGATCCAAATAAGGCTTGCAGACCCTATTCATTACGTCCATAAAAACAGCAGGAGCATTAGTCAAACCGAATGGCATGACTGTGAACTCATAATGCCCATAACGAGTGCGGAACGCTGTCTTGGGAATGTCCTCTTCATGCACCCGAAGTTGATGATATCCAGATCGCAGATCAATCTTCGAAAAATAAGAAGCGCCCTGTAACTGATCAAAGAGATCATCGATGCGAGGTAGGGGATATCGATTCTTGATGGTGAGCTTGTTAAGCTCACGATAATCGATACACATCCTAAAAGATCCATCCTTTTTCTTGACAAAAAGAACGGGAGCACCCCAGGGTGAAAAGCTAGGACGTATAAAACCTTTGTCAGAGAGCTCCTGAAGCTGCTTAGACAACTCTTGCATCTCAGACGGTGCAAGACGATATGGAGCTCTGGCAATGGGATTTGCACCAGGTACGAGATCAATGCGGAACTCGACTTGGCGTGCTGGGGGTAGACCAGGTAACTCTTCAGGGAAAACTTCAGAATAATCCCGAATGACAGGAATATCTGAAATAGACTTACCCTTGCCTTTATCTGCTGTAACATGTGCTAAGAAGGCAACATAGTTCTTCCGCAGATATTTCCGAGATTTAAAACAAGACATGAGCTTGAGACCACCAGACGGTTTCTCACCTTGAACCTGTAGGATCTCGCCTGACGAAAGCGACACACGAACGATCTTCTCGAAACAAACTACCTCTGCGTGATGCTTGGATAACCAGTACATACCCACAATGACGTCGAAGCTTCCAAGTTGCATAGGCGTGAGGTTGATAGGAAAAAGATGGTCGTTAAGGTTCAACTGGCAGTTTCGTAGAACAGAATCAAGAACAATGGGTTCACCACTAGCAACTTCTACTGTCAAGGGTTTTCCTAGTTTCGTTCTAGACACGCGAAGCATTGGCTCAAAAGACAATGACACAAAACTCTTGTCGGCACCAGAATCGAAAAGAACAGATGCAGGCTGATTATTAATAAAGAACGTACCGTTCACCACGTTATCGTCCGCCTGCGCCTCTTGGGCATTCATGTTGAAGACTCGCCCTCAATCCTGAGCCTGATTCTGATTCGCATTCACCAATCTTGGGCACTGGTTACGGTAGTGGGTCAGATCCCCACAGTTATAACAAGCACCTGGTGGGTAGTGTGGTCGTGTAGCTTGACCCTGTTGCTGAGCAGGAGGCTGAGCAACTTGTTGAGCCGGGTTCTGAACTGCCTGATTCTGAGCAAACCGACAAACATTGGCAAGATGACCCGACTTCCCACAGTTATTACAGAAACGGCACTGATGTTGCGGCTGATGGTGACTGTTGCATCTATTGCACAAAGGTGCATTCCCTGAATAGGGCTTCTTCGCTGGAGGCTGTGCGGGTTGGTTGGGAGCTGCCTGGTTAGCTTGGGCAGTGACAGCATAGTTTTGGGAAGCCTTACGCTTCCTTGCCCTTTTTGATGAACCAGAATCCTTTCCATTCTTGTTTTGACCTTTCTTGCTATCTTCCTTGTCAGACGACTGTTTCTGGCCCTTGTCACCCTTCCTGTGTAACTTATTCTTCCGAATCTGCGACTCAGTCAATGTCGCTGCTAACTCGATAGCCTGACGGAGTGTGGCAGGGTTACTACCAGTAATGATGTCTTGCACTGAGTCGGGTAGGCCGTCGATGTACCTTTCGATAGCCTTGTCGAGTGGGGTAACCATTGTTGGGCAAAGCAGACTCAACTCCTCAAATCTATCGGTATATGCCCTGTGCTCGCCACTGTCTTGTTTCAAGTCATCAAACTCTCTCTCCAAAGCTCGTTGTTCATGACGAGGACAGAACTCCCTCATCATAAGGGCCCTAAGTTCAGCCCAAGTTTGTGCTAGAGCAACTTCTGCACCACGGTCTCTCATAACCCCGTTCCACCATGTGAGAGCCCTCTTCTGAAACACACTCGAAGAAAACTCGACCTTGCGATTGTCAGGATACCGCACGTGGCGAAAAGTATTCTCAATGTTCTCGAACCATTGAAGAAGCCCAGTCGCTCCTTCAGAGCCACTAAACTTGAGTGGTTTAGCCGAGTTAAAATCCTTGTATTTGCATGGAGCATTGTTGTTGGCTTGGTTCCATTGAGCAAAGAGGTTTGGGAATTGAGCAGCCATCTGCTGCGCAATGATTTCTGCCAGTTCAGCAGTCGCTATCTGGTTTTCGCGTTGAGCAGGCATTCTAAAAGAGGAAAACATGAAAGGAAACGAGTGAGATGATTGGATGAAAAGAATGAGATGATACAAAAATTGATAATGGCAAAGATGGTGGTCATTTGTCCGCATCACAAAGCAAACAAACGACACATAGGGACTAATCAAAGTAAATGGGTAAAAAATAATGTATCCAGAAGACATGCTCGCCTATAAGTGAACACTCACCCCAAGAGTTCCCAGGTAAGAGTGACTGGTCCGATTATGTGGATTTGTACGAACACTCTAGCCTTAGACAGAAAACCCAGGGTACAGGCATTCACCCTTCCAGTTTGCACGTGTTCACATTATTTAAAACCTAAAACCTTGACGAGATTTTGAAAACTCAAAGGGGTTCAAAGCCTTATAACAGAGGGTTCAAAACCTTACAATAGAGGGTTCAAAACCTTGTAATAAATCATCAAAAAACAGATGATTGATTTTCAAAAATCGTTTCGGAAAATTTGGTTTTTGTTTTGATAATCACCTAAGGATAGGTGATGTGTATGTTTTAAGATCTAAACACAAGACAACTTGTGTTAGGGTCCTAGAAAGTTATAGTCTAGGTCAAAGCATTACTAATAACCTAATTCCCTATAACCATTGGCTCTGATACCAACTCTTCTGTCACACCCCGACCACGTAGAACATACAAAACGTGGCGGAAATGTCGGGGAGTGTTGTAACAGAATTATTGTTATGCAACCATGGCATACAAAGTTATATTTTATTTATTAAACAAGAGTGTTATATTGTCTTAAACCGGAAACAAAGAGTTCATAACATAATTAAACTAGTCTATCTTCATTTTTAGTCTCTAAGGCACAGGTCCGCCCTAGTGTCATGATCATCATCCTACGCTATAGCTCCTGAAAACACATGTGAAAATATGTACGTCAGCATAAAAATGCCTGTGAGATACATAGGATTTGTGAAAAGAGGATTCATGACTTATGAGTTTAGAAAAAGTTGTTTAACAAAAGTCAGTCATGAACCTTGTAAATTATTTTGTTTTGTAAATCATTCAAAAAGCGATGATATATATAAATAAGAGAATAATGTAAGGTTAAATGAATAATCAAGTAATATGAGTTTGTATAAGATAAGTTGTTTTGTAAATCAATGTCTTGTGAAAATAAGTTGTTTATGTAAAACGTAATATGTCAAATATTGAAATGATTTAAGTAACGCTACGACATGTAATGTCATACAAACACTTATATATAGGAAGTACCAGCGGCGTATCCACCATGCTTGTATCATATTACACACGCCTTGTTACTCAAATCACTTACTCAAACCAACCACCAATGTAAATTGTTTATGTATAAATGAATTGTCATGTGTTAATGTGTAAACCATATCGAAATGTCTATGTCCAATGTAAACCACTAAATGTGTATATCAATGTCAAAATGTTTATGTTTAATGTAGATCATGTAATGTGTACCCAAAAATATCATGTATGGTAAGTGAAATATATATCGACTAAACCATATGTAAAATGCACAAAAACAAGGTATTGAAGTAAAACATGGTTTAAATCAAAGTTATGTTTTGTGGAACAAATGCATGCTATACTGATACAAACATTTATGCGGTATTGTGAAAATGCATACATCCAAGCCTTGAGACTGTGGCGATAAACCCTTAAACAAATTAAAGGTTTATCTAAGTTATGTGTATCGAATTCGGTCATTCCTTTCATCCAAACCTACCCAGGATGTCCGGAACGGGAGTTGTCAATTCCTATGGTACCACGACCTACTAACGAACGGCGTAGCTAATGTTAATGAATGTAGTGTTCCATTTTAAACAACCCAAATGTCATACCAAAATGTAAGCATGTGATGAAAACAACTGTACTAAGTATGCACACAATGGGCATACATAGCATGAAATGTAATGTAAAACGATGTACTAAGTATGCACACAATGGACATACATAGCATGAAATGTAATGTAAAACAATGTACTAAGTATGCACACAATGGACATACATAGCATGAACACAATGAAATCATGTACTATAATTGTACTAATGAACATAGCAAGCATATGATGTGAAAGCAGGAAAGCACGAAAGTAACAAGTAGGCACATGTGTTTCACCCCAAAACAGTTTGGAAAACAGTAAAAGAGGGGTCTATGTACTCACTTGAGATTGCTCAGAAGTCCTAAGATAACCACCAAGCAATGCTAGAGATCACGGAATCAAACGGCACCTAATATAGGTAATTATGTTAATAAACCGGACCTATATCGGAGGATTGGATAGAATGAGGGCTCGTAAACCAAATGAGTATGGGAACTCATGTAGTATGGTTTAACAAAGCCTACATACTAAATGAAACCTAACCTAAGTGCTTACGACCCATTACGACCCGTTTAGGTAGCTTATGCTACTTTACCGCGTCGTTCGCGTGAAACGCCTTCGGAAAGCCTAACTAGTCCTATGATAAGTAAAATATGCCTTAACATGTCTAATATTGTTACCAAATCAGTTTAGATACCAAAATTTATGTTAAATATGCTAAAAATGAATTTTGGCGTAAAAAGGGCATTTTGGTAATTTACCTAAGGCATATAAACTACCTATCATACAACTACTTAAACGAAGCGACCATAAGGTATAACCTCGAAAGGTTATTCCCTATATACTATGGTCACCTAATGTGCTTGGTCGGATCCTAATGATCGACCAAATGGGTCGGGTTCGAAGATATAAGCGATTTATTAGATCGCTTACCATTACGACCCTAGACAACGTGGTAATCAGTAGGCATAGTCACAAGGGACTATAACCATCGTGATTACGCTCACGTTGCCAAGTTCAAATGAACTTCACATTGACCATAAACTGGTCAATGTAGAAATTCAAACAAAGTTTGACTTTCGGACTCGAAAAGCAATAAAAGAACGAAGGAACACTTACAAAGGGTCCCCGAATGCTAATCTTGATTCAAGTAGCTCAGGTATGAAACAAAGGTTTCAACTTAGAGCTTCTCAAATCAGATTCTTGTGAGGAATGAGTGAAGTTGAGGTGGGTATTTATAGATTTCGGTTCACCGTTAGGTTCGTTTCTTGGAGAAGAGGGAATGATCACATCCCTACACTTGTTGGAATGTTGTGGTAGCTCATTTTGATTCCACCACAAGAGTTTGACACTTGGCATTGGCCTTTGGAGGGTTTAAGGGCTATTAACATGTGTTTAAAATGGCTTTTGGTGATCAGAAGAGGCCTAGCGTGACGCCAAGGGGGCTAGGTGTCACGCTAAGGTCCCTCTGATCAGCAACAAATTTCCAAAGCTTCCAATTCAGTCCCCGTTGTGTATTAAGGCCATTTCCGACAGGTTTAAGGCTCGTGAAGCCATTTTCAAGGCCGTAAAATGATGCCTAAATATTTTGGTCATGAAACATGCTCAAAAATATCCCGGATGTCGGTTCGTTTGGTCGTACGATCGCGATGTTCGCTTAATTACGACGGAATGCGCATAAGCACGAAAAACGATCCAAATTGCGCGACAAATGGATTTTTCTCATGCCAAACACTAAAATAAAATATTTTAGTGCTTACATAAATTTTTGGATGTCCGGAGGTATTCAGAACGTAAGTTATGCGCGAAAATGCAAACTTGTGCACTTTTTGACGCTTTTAGTCCCTGAATGACCCAAAAGTTTATTTTAGCACACCGAACCCCTCAAAGCCTATTTCTAAGCTATGTAAAGGATATTTATGGTATGTTTAACTTATGGTCATGTTCCGGAATGTCTGTTATTGTTCAAATTGGCATACTTTCATAGTTTGTCAAATTTAGTCCCTGTAGGCGAATTAACTTGTTTTTGCCATACCAAAGCCTTCAAAACTTATTTCTAAGTTATGTAAAGGTTATTTAAGGTATGTTAAGTATGTGTTGATGTTCCGGAGTATTTGTCGCATTAAACTGGTTACGTTTACGTACCAGTTTGCGTATAACTCTCCAGAAAGCGATATAGAGTTTGAAATTGAATAAAAGTCAAAACATGAAAAATGTCAAACATAAATAAACAAACATTGGGATCAAATAAATTTGTTTTATTGATAACCGAACTGTTCACAATGATTACAAGCACAGATGTTACAATTTTTTATGAAGCCCACAAATCTCGGTACTCAATTCATGCCGGTGCGGATAAGATGTACCAAGATCTTAAGGATTATTATTGGTGACCTAGAATGAAGGGCGATGTTGCTGTTTATGTTAGCAAGTGTTTAACGTGTGCCAAGGTGAAAGCTGAATACCAGAAGCCTTCAGGACTTCTGCAACAACCTGAAATTCCCAAATGGAAATGGGAACATATTTCAATGGATTTCATAACGAAACTGCCCAAGATGCCCAGAGGTCATGATACTATTTGGGTAATAGTAGACCGCCTAACAAAGTCCGCACACTTCTTGCCAATCAAAGAGAAAGACAACACAAGTAAACTTGCGGAAATATACATGCGAGAGATTGTCGCACGTCATGGAGTGCCTCTCTCGATTATCTCTGATAGAGATGGGAGATTTATATCAAGGATTTGGCAATCCTTCCAAGAAGCTTTTGGCTCACAGTTGAATCTAAGTACTGCATTCCACCCGCAAACTGATGGCCAAAGTGAACGAACTATTCAGACATTGGAGGATATGCTGAGAGCATGTGTAATGGACCTAGGTGGTAGCTGGGATAATCATTTACCATTGGTCGAGTTTTCATACAACAACCGCTACCACACAAGCATTGGAGCCGCGCCATTTGAAGCGCTTTATGGACACAAATGTCGATCACCCTTATGCTGGGCTGATGCAGGTGATAGACAACTTGTTGGTCCCGAGATAGTCCAAGAGACGACGGACAAGATCGCACAAATTCGGAAGCGCATCAAGGCGGCTCCCGACAGACAGAAAGCCTATGCCAATCCAAAGAGGAAACCTTTGGAATTTCAAGTTGGGGATATGGATTTATTGAAGGTTTCACCCTGGAAGGGTGTGGCACGCTTCGGAAATCGTGGGAAGTTGAATCCGCGTTACATTGGCCTGTTCAGAATACTGCAAAGGATTTGGCTTGTAGCCTACAAGTTGGACCTACCTGCCGAACTCAATGGTGTTCATGATACCTTCCATGTATCAAATTTGAGGAAGAGTCCAACATAGGAGACAATGATTATTCCTGCTGACGAAGTTCATATCGACGACACGCTCCACTTTACCGAAGAACCCGTCGAGGTTACGGATTGGAAAGTTAAAAAAACACGCAGGAGTAGTGTCAAACTCGTCAAAGTTCGATGGAATGCAAGACATAGGCCTAAATTCACGTGGGAACGTGAGGATCGTATGAAAGAGAAATACCCCCATTTATTTCTTAAGACCCCTGCAACTAGAAGCAGAGCCTAAAATTTCGGGACGAAATTTATTTAACGGGGGGAGAATGTGACAACCCTCACCAAACCAGGTATCCGTACAAATTAATTAATATTTGATTAATGCTTAATCACTGTGCTTGCTTACAACTGTGGTTAAACTGCTTCTTGATTTCTGATACATACATACTCATGCATCACATTTTATACTCTCACTCTATTATTTACACACAAACATCAGTGACAACCTTGATGCACAAAAGCACAGTTAGCACACTAAACGGATAACCCAATAAACATGCTGACATTGCCAGCACTAGACAGATATTGTCTCTGAGGCCAGTACGAGCCGGGAATAGATTACTACACTAGTAGGGAGTGTAGGGAGGTGAGGATTATAAAACTGCGTCACTAGATGATATTTATAGTGACCGGATGTGCCTAAAACATACTTTAATTACAAAATTCTGCACTTTATGCAAAAAATCAGCATTTAGCATAAATAGTAAAGTGCAAAAATTTGGTAAAATAATGTTAGACACTCTCCAAAGTGTCGGGGATTTATTGTGTCACTAAAAACACTGTAAAAGACACTTTGAAGCTTTATTTGACACTTTAACGGATAAATATCCAACCGAACAACCGGACTTTACCCGGAACACAAAAATTTTGCCAAGTACATTGTTTATACATTTCTGAGCTAGTTAGGGCCCCCGAATACCCTAACACCCTTTATATTACACTACACACTAATAACCTACTTAAAATCCTAACTAAACATAACTAGAATCTAACTAACCATTACAAATCCAACCATATACCCCCCTAGTCCGATTGGTTGAAGGAGTGGGGACACACCCCACCATTTATTGATTATTATATTAAACCATGTCTAATATCTTGAAAGCATGTTACATGATGGATAATAGAGTTTAGTGGGCTATAAGTAAACACCTTGGATCACCATAATCACTCATAACCACAACACCAAAAATTGCTCTCTCTCTCCCTCTTCCTTAGTGGTCGGCCAAGAACACTAGTGCCACCACCATCATTATCAAGTTTCGATCTAGCTAATCCACTTACATACAAGTGAGCAAGGTGCTTTCGGAAACTCAAAAACCTCTCTATACTTCTTTTATCCACCTTGTTTAAGTCTTGATTCTTCCCTAGCCTCGAGCTAGTAGTAAGTGACTCTAAACATCCTCTTGTTCTTGTTTAAAGTGGTTAATAAGAGATTTAACGGTTAAAAATCGAGAACACACAAGCACAAAACATAAAGTCTTGAAAGAAAGATAAACTAGTTGGATAAAGAGAAACTAATGGTGTAAATCTTGTAAATCTTGACTAGTTGTGATTATTTTATGTTGTTTGATGCTAGTAATGGGATGGATCATCATCTAACCATACTAGATCATGTTCATGGAACAT
This sequence comes from Helianthus tuberosus, assembly GCA_030545235.1. NCBI lineage: Eukaryota > Viridiplantae > Streptophyta > Magnoliopsida > Asterales > Asteraceae > Helianthus > Helianthus tuberosus. The sequence goes on from JARYGA010046293.1 coordinate 2,488,621, forward strand.
GAACTAGTAATATGTTAAGTGTAAAAGTTGTAAGATGATGAACCCTTCCACTCATGAACATGAACTTGTGTAAATGAAATTTTTCTTGTAAAATAAAGTTCTAAACTAGTAGATCTAAAGATCTACAAGTGGTTTTCTGGAAGAACCAAGTAAAAGATGCAAGTCTTGTTTAAAACCCGGATCTAACATAAACTAAAGGCATTTTAGTGAATAAACAAGTGTGTAAACCCTTGCGTAACAAGAAGATTTACCAAAAAATATTTTCGTAAATCTTTACTAGAAGTTGTAAAACTTCAAATTCTTTAAAAGTAAGGTTTTTAAGAAAATAAAGTTATTTTTAAAGATAATGAAACCTACTAAATATGTTGGAAAGTTACTACGTATTTTTACAAGACTTACAAGTTCATGAGTTTGAGATTTAGACTTATTTTTACAAGTTTGATGTTTAATATTGTATATTGATGATTGATAAATTGTTTGATTGAATTTTGAAAAGAAAATGATACGCTAGTAAGCGTGGCCACCTCTAGTTACAGAGGAAACTCTGGCGAAATTTTTCCAGAAATATAACACTTAGAAATATTTTGTGACAAGTGTTTATAAATATATTTTTAACTTGTTTTTCCAAATAAACTTCGCCGATATTTTTATTACAAAATAACCAAGTGTTGGAGGTGGATTTTCGTAAATAAAACTTGTTAAATATATATTTAGAATACATATTTCATAGTAAAACGCTTGTGTGATTTTATGATTATTTTGTGAACTAGATATGTTTATTTTGGAGACAGAATATTTTAGACAAAGTGATTTAAAATATATTTTCAAGTGAGACTTAAAAATATATTTTCGGAAATATAACGCTTACATGTATTAAAACCCCCATCCTTGGGAAGGAATATAATTGTTAAATAATTAAGAAGTGTGAACACGGAATAGTTACCTAACTATTTCTCCAACAAAATGTTAAACCTTAAGCCAAGGCACGGCCGTCCGTCTAATAGAAGTTAGTACGTGTAGGTCGTCACGCAGGAGGTTGATTTGGGATTGACTATTTCGAGACGCACTTCAGTGAGTTCATGTCCCCCCTTTTCTCTTAACTGTTTTCAGTTTTTATACTTCGGGGGTGAAATACATGTTACAATGATTACGGATACTTTTATACATGGTATGGTTAGCTTAAGGAGGTTTACAACTTAGATCATGTGAGTGGGTAGGCGGAAACTAGAGGCCATTAATCCTCATTGTAGGACCGAGGGTCATTAGGGGTAGATCTATCTGGGTGTAGCGAGCCCAACTCCAGGCCCAACTGTACGGACCTTGGGGTGACCTTGAGCCCGACGCAAAAATCTGCTAGGTTTGAGTCTTCCTACAGCACTTCACACATATCATTGGCTTTACAACCCAATGGTGATCTCTTTTTTCCTTATTTGCTACATACAAGGGATTTTCATACATACAAATGTATTACAAAGGTTTTACATACTCACTTTTACATGAACTCGCTCAACTTTATGTTGATTTTTCAACTTACATGTATTTCAGGAAATTAGTGGATCTGGCAAGGTATGCACTGGTCGTCATGCTGCGTAGGAGAAGTGATGTCATCCGAGTTTAAGGGTTGTGACTTTTGCCTGGATGAGTCACAAGTCCTAAACTGTGTCTATTTCATGTTTTGTGGTTGTGTCTTATGAACAAGGTTTTTATTATGTCGTGTTGTAAACTCGTTGCATGTGTCAACTCTAAAACAATGTTGTCGTATTTTACTTTTCAAACTTCAAGTAATGGATGATCATCATGGTTTAACTTTCATATAGCTTTGTTGTGATTAAGCTATGGTATTAAGAAGTCACACCAAATAAACCCACGCTTCTGAAAAGCCAGGGTGTGACACTATAACCCGAGCTCCACAAAGAAAACTAAAATCAGGGACCCTCTTATCCACTACATCCATCGAGTCCTTAGTGGTGCCTTGTGTCAAAGGAAGGACAACGCTGGGGTGGTGAACTTACGAGAGCTTACTTGCCTTTAATGTCTCATAACCCACTAACCCATCGACGTCGCCCACATGCTGCTACGAAACATGGCCGCCAACGCCACTACAGATACCCTCACACCCATCTTTTATGGAGGATAGATCGCCAAGCTATTCCAGAATTACATTAGGCAAACTCCAACGGTTTTTAACAAGAGTGTAGGTACAACAAAAGTTGATCTTGCAGTGTGCCGAAGTATGAATCTGATCATCGATTGCCCTGACGGATCTATGCGCTTCAAGGATGCAAGTGGCCGGGTTTAGAACCCAAATGACCCAGACGAGATCCTAGCAATTGAATATGTCCCAGGCCATCCTCGTCCCAGATCATTTTTGGGCTCCTCATCCCAAGGAGGGAGTGATTTTTCTAACCTTATCAATTTATATAACATTATGCAGGAAACCCTCCAAGTTTCAAAGAACGCCAACTTGGGTCAAAGCTCGAGCTCCCGGATTGGTAGCATGGAACGCAGCAGCATCACCATGCAAAACGACATCACATACATCCGGGACAACATGGTGATTCTGTTGGGTTTTTCACATGTTTATCAAAGTTATTTTATCCTTATAAAATAAAACACAGCAGAATATATATTTAAAACATGTTACTTTGTTGATATAAAACTTATTTTATATGTAAAACCCAAAAACCGGATCCATATATGACATGCATGCTATCAAAATACAACCATAGGGTGTTTTAGATACTACCATTCAAAGAGCAAGGAGATATGAAGAAGATGATATTCTTGAATGAAATCTTCAAAGGAGAAGACCTCAAGCTTGCATACCCCAAGCTTCCAACGAACACCTTATGTTGCTAGGATTTGTACACGTGAAACTTGTGACAACTATGCTCTATAAACGATATACAATGTAAGACAATACCAATTATTAATAAAACAATGTGTTTTGGTGTTATTATATGTGTGTTTGTGTTTGATGATTTTACGATTTGATTCGAGTTCGATTTCAAGCTTTAAATCGCTTTCTAGAAGGTTATACGCAAACTGGTGCGTAAACACAGTCAGTTTAACGCGACAAACACTCCGAAATAGTGACATAGGCTTAACATACCTTAAATAACCTAAACATAACTTAGAAATAAGTTTTAGAAGGTTTGGTGTGTTGAAAACAAGTTTGTTCGATCGCAGGGACTATTTGCGTCAAACTGCGAAACTATATCGATTTGTATAGTAACGAACATTCTGGAACTTGATCATAAGTTAAACATTCCCTAAATATCCTTTGCATAGCTTAGAAATAGGCTTTGAGTTGTTTGGTGCGCAAAAATAAACTTTCTTAATCAACAGGGACTAAAAGCGTCAAAAAGTGCATAAGTTTGCATTTTCGCGCGTATCATACGTTCTGAATATATCCGGGCACCCAAAAATTTTTGTAATCATTAAAATATCTTATTTTAGTGATTGGCATGCTAAATTTGCATTCATCGCGCAATTTGGATCGTTTTTGCGTCCGTTCGAGTTTTCGTCGTAATTAACTGAATAACGCAACCGTAAGACCAAAAGAACCAACATCCGAGATTTTTTGAGCATATTTCATGTTCCCTATGCTTTAACTTCGTTTTTGAGCCTTGAAAATGGGTTAACGGGGTTTAAACGCGTCAAAAATGGCCTAAATGAGTTGCCGGGACCAAAACTGACAATTTTCGAAAGTTTGTGGATCTGGCATATGGTGGCGTCACGCCACCACTATATGGTTTTGCTGTGGCGCGATGCCACGGCCTCATCTGGGCAGAAAAATCCATTTTTAGTAAATTTCAGCAATTTTCAGCAAACGACTTGAAGTTCAGGGTCCTTTTTTTAACATTTGCAATACCGTTTGATGGTTTTGGGACACCCCTAGTATTCCAAAACAATGTGCCACACTTGTAAGGTCCAGATCGAAGCTCAATTGTCGAGGAGCGATCCTAACGGTTGTGGAAAATCTATATAAACCCACCATTTTCACTTCAACTTCTTCACACTTGATCTCAATCATCTTCTCTAAGTTGAAGCTCTCCTTGTGAAGCTTCATACCTGAGAATTTTTTAGTTCGAATCTTCCTAGCTTGGACCCTTTGTATGTTTCTTTCGTGCTTTTATCGTTTTTCAAGGTGAGTGTAATCACGATGGTTATATTGGTCAACACAATGTTCATTCGAACTTTGCAACGCGAGCGTAATCACGATGGTTATAGTCCCTTGTGACTATACCTACTGATTACCACGTTAATTAGGCATAGTGACGAGTCATAGCTTCGGTCAAAATGCGTATTTATGCGTATTTTGCAACCAAACTATTCTTGGGTATCAAAACCGTTTGTTTTGATATCAAACTTGTTTTCTTGCCAGTTCACCACCATTAGTAGCTATCAAGGAAAAGGAACTGTTCAACTCTGATTCTTCGACTGTTGCCGGTTCTGATTGTAAGGTTCCCCGGAAAAAGGGTGTTGTCGATGAAGAAATCGGTGTGCTATCTGTTGACGACCTGATGTCTCGTTTTCCGATGATCCGAAGAGGTGGATGCCAACTTGTGTATTATCGCCGGAAGAATCACCGTAATGATCAGGTGGCGGTTGTTGACGAAGGCCCTGCTGTTGATTAGGTTATGTTTGGGAAACTGTGTATTCCCCTCTTTTGTCGTTTATGTTGGTTTTGCTGGAGATTTTTTGAAGATCACTGTCGTGATCGTTGTGAATGGTTGTTTATGTTTTGATGATGAATATATATTTTTTGATGCACTGTCGTGCATTTAAGCTTTAGGTTGTGTTTGAGTTACAATATGTTGCATATGTTTAATTGCTTTTAGTAGGTAGAGCGAATGAGAATGGTATTGTGCTCATGTGTGAACGTTTGTCTAAAAGGTGTGTGAGTTTTGCCTTTTTAGACTGTTCATGAGGCGTACAATGTTTACCATATTGTTTTCGCGTAAACCAAAGGAATTATATGCAATTTGTAACAAACAGTAACATGAGTAAAGATGATGTCTGTATTAATAGGGCGCAAAGCCGATAATACAAAGGATAATAAAGAAATACATTGCCTGTATACTTTTCATTTTTGCGGATTGGTTTGGCTTATATGTAACACCTGCGCAGCTGTTGCGCGTTCCAGGTGCGGGGAACTAGTGTCCCATCAAGTCTTTTCAGGGTGTAAGCGCCTTTGCCCAAGACCTCATTAATGATGTATGGTCCTTCCCATTTTGGCGCTAATTTGCCTGGCTTTTCCGCGTTAGAGGCTTCATTGTCGCGTAGAACGAAATCGCCTGGGACAAAGGTACATACGCGTACGCGCGCGTTATAGTATTTTTCAAGTTTGGATTTGTACCTTGCCTCTGTGATGGCGGCATTTTCACGTCTTTCTTCGAGAAGGTCTAAATCCAGTCTTCGCTCTTGCTCGTTGTTTTGTCTTTCCATAGCTAGCATGCGCGGTGATGGAAGACCAATTTCTGCTGGTATTGCTGCTTATGATCCATAGACCAGGCTGAACGGGGTTTCCCCAGTGCTGGTTTTTGGCATGGTGCGGTGTGCCCATAAGATGCTGGGGAGTTCATCAACACATCCCCTACGCGTTGTCCCGAGTCGCGCTTTTATGCCATCGATGATCTGTTTGTTGACACTCTCAACTTGGTCGTTTGCTTGTGGATGCGCCATAGAGGCAAAGTTGTGCTCGATCTTTATTTCTTTGAACCATTTTTGAAGATCATCTGAGGCGAAGTTAGTGCTGTTGTCGGAGATGATGCGCAATGGTAATCCGAATCTGCAAATAATATGTTCCCATATAAATTTACGAATTACCATTGCCGTTGTTGAGGCTAGTGCCTTGGCTTCGACCCATTTTGTGAAATAGTCGACTGCCACAATTATGAATTTTACTGCGCCTGGCGGGTCTGGGAATGGACCAACTAGATCAATGCCCCATTGTTGGAAAGGCTAGGCAGATGTAACTGGAATGAGTGGATTCTTTGGGCGAAGCGTTTTTGGCGCGTGGCGCTGGCAAGCTGCACATTTTCGTAGTAACTCGACCGCATCTACATGCATTCCTGGCTAGTAATATCCCGCGTTCATTATTTTGGCAACTATCATGCGCGGTCCGGCGTGTATTCCGCACAATCCTTCATGAATTTCCCTTACTAAGTACTGTGCATCTATTTTATCAACGCATCGCAGGAGCGGTCCCATGAACGATTTCCGGTATAGGATCCCCTCCGCCATTTCAAAGTTTACTGCCTTATTCTGGATTTTCCGGGCTTCTGCCTTCCCTTCTGGGAGTTTCCCATGTTGTAGGTATAAGATAATCGGAGACATCCAGGATAGACTTCCGATTTCGATAACGTTCACTTGTTTGAGAGGGACGGAAGGGTTGGACAACACTTCGATGCGTACCTCTTTTGCTTAATGTTTGAAACTAGTGGCAGCCAATTTGCTCAGCGCATCCGCGTGTTTGTTCTCGCTTCTGTTTATGTGATTAACCTTGAAAGTTTGGAAGTTGCTGATTAGCATTCGCGCTTGTTCCAGGTATAGAGCCAATGCTTCTCCTTTCGCGTCATAATGACCATTGACCTATTCAGCCACTAATTTTGAATCTACATTGGCTTTGAGATTTTTTGCCCCCATTTTGAGTGCTAAACAAAGGCCTGCGAGGAACGCTTCGTACTCTGCCTCGTTGTTTGTGCTTCGGAAATCTAGGCGTATAGCGTATGTAAGTTCGTGATCATCTGGGCTGACCAATCGGAGACCCGCACCTGCTCCGTCATCATTAGAAGCGTCGTATGTGTGCAGAGTCCAGACCCTATCGTCGAAAACAGGAATAGGGTTTTGGATTGCCTCGCACACTTGGACTTTGTCGATAGGAACTTCTGTGACAAAATATGCTAAAACTTGCCCCTTGATTGCCGGTCGCAGTCTGTATAGGATATTGTATCCTCCGAGCTCAATAGCCCATTTGGCCAATCATCCAGATTTGACCTAAATGGTAATTAGTGAGAACTGTGATGACATGACCAGAAAAGTACCGACGTAAGCGCTGTGATGCATGTACAAGCGCTAGGACCAGTTTCTCTATCATGGAGTAACGTGTTTCTGGGCCAGTGAGCATCTTGCTTATATAGTAGATTGGAGTTTGAATGTTTTCTTGCTCTACCATTAGCACTGCGCCTACTGCTACTTCCGCAGCAGATAAATATAAAATCAGGGGCTCTTTTTCTTGTGGTGTTGTTAGCGTTGGCAACTGAATTAAACATTCTTTCATTTGTTTGAAGGCTGCTTCCGCTTCGGGTGTCCACTAGAAGTGGGTTTTCTTGGCGCAGTTTCGTAGTGTACTAATGAATGGATAGGACTTTGCTGCATGATTTGCCAAGAATCTGTTCAAGGCTGCTAGGCGTCCGGCGAGTCTTTGCATTTCTTTTATTGTTGCAGGTGATGACATTAACTGGATGGCCTGCACTTTCTCTGGGTTTACTTTAAAACCATCTCTTGTTACTATGAAACCCAGAAATTTCCCTTCTTCCATTCCGAAGGAACATTTCGTTGGGTTGAGCTTTAATTTTACGATGCGCAAAGAATCAAACATGCGCTGGATATTTGCGAGCATTGTATCTTCTTCATGGCTCTTGATGACGAGGTCATCCATGTATACCTCGACTGTCTTACCGATATCGCCTCTGAAGACCGTGTCCATTAGGCGCTGGTATGTTGCGCCTGCATTGCGTAATCCAAAGGGCATTTTTGTATAACAGAAGATGCCCTTGTCTGTGCGGAATGCGGTCTTGTCTTCATCTTCTATTTTCATTTGGACCTGATGATAACCTTTATAACAGTCAAGAAAGCACTTCCATCGAAATGATGCTAGAGAGTCGACTTTTTTGTCTATCTCAGGAAGTGTGTAGCAATCTTTTGGGCATGCTTTATTCAGGTCTTTGAAGTCAACGCACATTCTCCATCCGCCACTGTGTTTTTGGACCATTACTGGGTTGGCGACCCATGTATGGTATTGAACCTCGCGCAAGATTCCGGCATTAAGTAACTCTGTCACTTGCTCGTCCATGGCTTTTGATTTCTCTTCGCTGAAGCTGCGCCTCCCCTGCGCAACAGGCTCTGCTGAGGGTCGGATGTTCAGACAATGTTGTGCTATATCGCGCGGAACCCCAGTCATGTCTGTTGGGCACCAGGCGAATATATCTTTATTGTTGGACAACAATTCTTTTAATTGTATCCGTGTTGCTGGGGAAATGGCGTGTCCTAGCAGGATGGTCTGTTCTGGATATTCATTGTTCAGAACCCATTTCTTCGGCTCATTTGATGCTGAGGGTTTGGCCACTTTTGCTGGTGGCTCATCGCCCACGTACATGACCTCCTTACTTGAGTATAGAATTGCAACTCCGGTTTCTGTTGGAAATCCACATGCAGCATGTGGAATAGAAGTGATCATGCTGAATTCTCTTTGTGACCTTCTTCCGAGCAATACATCATGGCGTGATGTTGCCGACATGACCATGAAATTTACTGTGACTGTGCGTGAATGCTCGCCTTCAGATAGAGTCACAGGAAATGCTATTTGCCCTAACGGGAGTACAGCTTCATTACAAAATCCAGTAAGAGGAAAGTCGACCGGCTCTAGACGTGCTTTTTCTTCTGGATCGAGTTGTTTGAAGCACTGCTCGTATTTGATATCCATCGAGCTCCCTGGATCTATAAACATATAGTCCATTCGATAATGGCCGAAGATGCCAGTAATAATTACTAGTCGCTCTTCCTGGGGACCTCCCGAAACAACAGGAAACATGACTTGCTGTTCTCGCCAATGCTGATCATGGTGTCGTTTGTTTGGCCTTCGTGAAGGGCCTCCTTGTACCATGTTTATGTGTTTTGGTTTAGCTTTCTGATGGCTGATATCTCTGCATTGTTGACGTATCTCAACATAACTGTTAGATTGGATGTCCCACTGACAGGGTGTCTGTGGGTCCAATACTACAGTGTCAATTTCACCACCAGATCTGATGTTTGGGGACTCAGATCTGGAAATTTGTGTGAAAATTGTGTTTAAAGCAACCTGGCATCTGTTAAACCAGTATTCTGGAGATCTCTCTATGAGTTGATCTGATGAATCCTTTCCGTCTGAATAACTGTTACTTTTGTTGATTCCCATGATTCCGTCGATCTGGGTATTTTGGGTTGTAGAACCCTCGAACTCAGATCGAGGACCTGATGGGTGATATGATGAATTCTCTGCCATGTGAAAACAGAGAATGAGGAAAACTGAATCGAAACAAGACAAAACTGAAAAAACAGAGAAATCGGTGGGCGCCAATGAAGAAACACTAGACAATTGACCGGAATCGAAATATCTACGGGGTTTGGTTCTGCATAAAAAAGTAATTCTCTCTCATTTGATTCGATCGTAATTGATCTTCTTCTCCGGTAAACTCTTTAAAACAAAGCACCGTTAGCCTCGTCAAGGGGAGAAAGGAGTTCTCTCCTTGACCTGACTCCGGGGTGAGAATAAGTATGTGTTTATGAAGAAGAAGAAGTATTGACGAAGTGTGTGTAACTTGAATTTCATACCTGAATTGTTCTCATATTTATAGCCGAGAGTTTTGGGCGGGAAAACTCGTTGGTGAAATGTGGACGGAAGATGCTAACCCCGTAAGCGGTTACATTTCCTTCCGTTAAGTTTCTCGATCCTACGTGAGTGCACACGGATCGCGGTTTAGATCTATGGCTGGGGGTTTGCCACGTGGAAAGTGACCAAGTGGAGGTTTCCCTCCAATTACATGCTATCATTGTGATTTCAGGGATGCCTGAGGTGATGACACGTGTCCAGACGGTTATAACCGTCTTAGTGGTGCACGATTGAACTCTTCTAGAAGATTACTGCTGTAATCTGGTGTGACTCTTTATCGTGTGGTTTCAGTTACGTAAATAATATCCAAGTGTGGATATTATTAAGCAGAAGTGCTTGTCTTAGGATTTTCATCCTTTATGAAAGCGCAAGGATTTATGATTTCCTTTTGGCGCGCAAGTGTTGTCTGCTATCTGTCTTAAGCCTTTCTTTTGTAAAACCAGTGCGCAGTCGCGCAAGGTAAAAAGGGGCTGAAAGACGAGGTTGTGGTATGGTCCCAATTACTTATTACAAGGTTTTTGGGACCTTACCCCTTCAGTAACCTAACTTTTGTCACTTAAACTAATTATGTAACATGTTTAGGCATATAATACTTGTCATAGGACTAGTTAGGCATCTCGAACGCGCGTTTGCGCAAACGACGCGTTAAAGTAACATAAGCTACCTTAATGGGTCGTAACGGGTCGAAAGCACTTAGGATAGGTTCCGATTTAGAATGTAGGCTTTGTTAAACCATATCACATGAGTTCCAATGCTCATTTGGTTTACAAGACCTCATTCTACCCGATCTTCGGATTTAGGTGTTGTTTTATTTATCTTAGCGATCCGATTTCTAGGTGCTGCTTGATTTCCTTGTTTTGCCTGAGCTTCGTTGAGTTCTTTAGGTCAAGGATACTTGAAATTCAATGTGAGTACATAGTTCCCCTATTTTACTATTTTCAAATGTTTTGGGGTGATTCATATGTGTTAAACGATTTCGATGTTATTAACGATGGTTTCAAAAATGATTAATATGGTTTGTATTTAACAAATAACGATTTCGATAATGTGAACAAACTTGTTGGACGTAATTACATAACGAATAACATTCATTAACATTGATCAAGCCGACTAGTATTAGGTTATAGTACCATAGGATCTGACAAATCATGTTATCAGACTGCACCCATGGTTATGTGTGGGGTCAATGTAGGTAACGACTGAATCTGTGATTGTTAATTTACCCTTTGGTGGTTTATTAATGCGAGAATTGGCGATGGATGAGTTGCAAAGGTTTGGATGTTATTAGCGAGGCGACCAAAAGTAGTTTTCACATTTAAAACGAGAATGATTTAAACGATTTAAACGAGTTAAACGATTTTGGAACGATTTAAATGAGTTTAACGAATTGAACAAACGATTGGTTTTTGGTTAGTATTTAGATAACGGGACGGGTGTAATGTGATGAAAACATGGTAGATACGCCGCTGGTACTTCTTATATATAAGTGTTTTCATCATATTACATACCGTGGCGTTATTTAGTTCACTTGGGTAAACGATTTGAAACGATGTCACACAACGATGTTTTCTAAATAATATAAACCATACGAGTTTTGTTAACGAGTCTTTACGAGATGTTTTACAATTTGGTTTACTAAAACAAATGTTTTGGGATTAAGAATCATGGCTACGGGATTTTATAAACTATAACCACCTTGATTTGAGTTGGTTAATTATGTTGCAATACTATACACTTTTCAAAACAAGGTTTTTAATAAGGTATTGCAACATGTAAACGAGCCATGAATCCGACACTCTCATAAAACCTATGTGCTCGCCAGCATTTCTTTGCTGACTTTGTTTTACATATGTTTCAGGTGTTGTTGAATGATGTTGATTGCTAGGATGCATGCTCACATAGGATCTGGACAAGGCCCTAGTGACATAATAACAATGATAGTCGATGTGTAACTTGTTTGTTTTGTTTTAAGACAATGTAAATTATCTAATGAATCAATAAAACGAAACTTTTAAATCTATGGTTGTGAAAAAATAAGTCTGTTACAACACTCCCCGATGTTTCCGCCGTGGTTTCGTTGTTTTAACGTTGTCTGGGTGTGACAGAAGAAGTTGGTATTAGAGCCAATGGTTATAGGGAATTAGGTTATTAGTAATGCTTTGACCTAGACTATAACTTTTCTAGGACTCTAACATCAGAAATTGCGTTTAGATTTTAAAACAATACCGTCACCTATTCTTAGGTGATAACCACAACAAGAACACAATAACAAATCCGCTTTAAAAAACAATCATTTCTTCGTAAATGATTTGTTATAAGGTTTTGAACCCTCTAAGTTTTCAAAATCTCGTCAAAGTTTGGGTCTTATAGTGTGAACACGTGTAATCTGGAAGAGTGGATGCCTGTATCCTGAGTTTTCTGTCTAAGGCAAGAGTGTTCGTACAAATCCACATAATTGGACCAATCACTCTTACCTGGGAACTCTTGGGATGAGTGTCCACTTATAGGCTAAAGCAGGACTTCGCGATACATTATATTGACCCATTTACTTTGATTAGTCATCGCGTGTCATTTGTTTGTTCGAGGTAACGAACGAATGATCACATTCCTTATGTTTTGTCGACGTTTTCAATACCTCTTTTGCTTTTCCAATTGTTGATCTCACTCATTTCTCATGTTTCCTTATTCGTTTTAGACAATGCCTCCTCGACGTGATGCACAACCTCTAACTAACGAAAAAGTCGCAACCCTTGTCTCTCAGTAAATGGCTGCTGTGCATCCGAACATAGTAACCCAGATCCATTAATTATACAACAACAATAACAACAATAATGCTCAGTGTAGTTGTTGGACCGTTCCTATGACCCGAAAACGTCAATCCGAGTAACTCATCTTCATATATGAAGGCGGAATCAACATATAAGAAGTTACAACAGCTTATCCTTTAATTTCCTATCTTTTTATTGCTTTCTTGCTGAAATTTTGACAGAGTTTGGCTTCAAGCATACACATACAACTATGAGATCCGCTCAAATGAACCCCCTATATATAATGTTTCTGGATCGCTTATACAACTTGTCATAAAAGCGAACCAGACTACTTCCATATAAGCGAACCAGACTATTATGACATATAAGCGAACCAGACTATACCCTATGAGCGAACCAGATCTATAAAATACATATTTTGACACTTTTGACTCTCTGTTGACCAATCTTGACTTGTAACTTTTTGTAGACGCAGTCAACAGACATTCCATGTATCAACAGACTCCCCCTTGGATGTTGACGTAGTCTTTTAGCTCCTGAGTCTTCAGTCTTAGTCTTTTCTTCAGCTCTGTCTTTTCATCATAATCACTCTATCTTCACATTCCCGTTGACTGTTGATCCAGACTCCCCCTTTCACAGACTCCCCCTCTTGATATGCTAGAATCTGAGATATCTGGTTCAAGCTTTGACAAATAGCTTCCGTTGGGAATAATAAAGATCTAACCTGTTACTCAACCAACAAACATTACAAACTATCTTTTCAACAATAAATCACAATATCAATCAGCTATAGCAATCCACTCAAGTATTCAGATTCAAGTTAATGACCCTGATTACTTGATTAATCTACCAAGTCCAATTTAATGACCTTGATTGATCTTTTGACGAAACAAACTGATTTTAAAACAACAATTTCAAACAATTTCTGAAAATAACAAGTATCAAGTTAATGAACTTGTTTTTGACTTTTCAAACAATTCAAACTTCTTAAAAGTAAGCTCTCCTCATTCTTCAGTTCAGAATTTCCAGCATCTGCTTCAAACATCTAAGAATCCAACAATCCACTCTCCACTTTGGTTTGTCTAAAATAAAGCAGAAATAAAATCTTTTTGGATTTTATCAAAGTGTTCTAAACTAAGAAATGAAATACAGAAAACTTAAATTGCAGAAATTAAACAAAGTAAACTATTTACAAACATATTTTTGGTGAGCGTGTCAGGGAATCATATCAGCTTTTCAGACAAATTACAAGTACCGTTAAGCTACATTACATACTCAGACTTAAACAATTTACCTCGATTGTCGATATACTGATCCATCTTAAATTCTCACACAAATTTCAACTTATTCAGGATACGATTTAGGTGAATTAAGAATTTAGCTCATTCATGTGTCCCACCTCTTGAATATACTCCCGTATCCAGAATCTCAATAATCAGTCTTACAGGTGAGAATACTACAATGATATCTGTATATAATTTAGGTATGCGAGGGCCGAGGGATCTCAGATCGATACTTCCGTATACGCAGAGAGATATCAGCTTCGACTTTTCGGTGTGTCCCCTTTAGAGGATCTTTTAGCTTACAACAGCAGCATTTATCAATTTTATTGTTTCAGCATGCTGAGGGTTTAATGCTGTGTTTCAAGCATTGAAGCAAGTATTAGCCAAGGACTAGGTCAGAACCACCGTTCAGCAGAAGTCCCGGAATAATACCCCAGATATCATAGAGTATAAAGACCTAGTATATCAGATTAAGAGACCTTTCAAACGAGATTTCAGGGGTTACCTATATATCCAAGTAGTGTTCCCCACGAATTCACAAGTTTGAATTTAGGTTTATATCCCGAATAAATCTACTAAATGTGTGAAAACCTATCGACACATCATCAGTAAGATTGTTTAACTCTTTTATACTTTTCAAATCTTTAGCATACTGTAATCGTCTAGCTGATGTACTATCATTTTCCCAAAATACACAAGCTCTTTTTCAGATTTTATCATGTTTTTGTATTTTTGCATTTTTTACTGTTTTTGTATTTTCTGAAAAATAACTATGTACAAACATCTACTCCCCCTAAATACCAAAACAAGTAAAAATTCGACAAACCATTGCAGATTGTTTCTCGTCTTCATCCGCAACAGTACTCTCATCAACGCCAATTATACCATCCGACACTGACAGAAGCTTCATACCATTCAGTTTTAACAAATATTTAAACCGATTTTTATCAAAAACTTTGGTATGTAAATCAGCTTTCTGTTCGTCTGTGTGGATTTTCTCAATTCGTATCAACTTTTTCTCAAAGCAATCACGAATAAAGTGATGACGAATTTCTATGTGTTTAGTTTTAGCGTGATGTACTGGATTCTTTGTGATATTAATTGCGGCCTCATTATCAACAAAAAGAGGTGTGTTAAGAAACTGCAAACCGTAGTCGCGCATCTGTTGCTGTATCCACAAGATCTGAGAGCAGCAACTGCTAGCAGAAACATACTCCGCTTCACATGTAGATAATGCCACAGACGTTTATTTCTTACACTGCCAGGTAACCAATCTAGGACCAAAGAACTGGCATCCTGCAGTTGTTGATTTTGAATTGACTTTGCAGCATCCGAAATCCGAATTGGAATACCCTTCGAGCGTAAAATCACCTTTCCTAGGATACCACAACCCCAATGAAGGAGTTCCTTTCAGGTAGCGCAATATCCTCTTCACAATAATCATATGTGATGCTCTTGGGTTAGACTAAAATCTTGCTGCGAGGCACGTTGGGTACATTATATCAGGACGTGAAGCAGTTAGGTACATTAAAGAACCTATCATGGATCGATAAAAAGTTTCATCAGCCCTGTCTCCGGTGAGATCTGGGTGAATCCCATGATTTGTTGCAAGAGGGGTAGCAGCTGGAGTAGAAATTGACATCCCAAATTTCTCTAGAATATCATGAACGTACTTTGACTGATGAATGAAAATTCCCTCAGGAAGTTGTTCAACTTGTAATCCCAGAAAGAATTTCATCTCCCCCATTAATGACATTTCAAACTTCTGCTTCATCACTGATTCAAAATCTTTGCATAGATTTTCATTTGTCGACCCAAAGATTATATCGTCCACATAAATCTGAACAATCAGAAGATGACCATCGACTTCTTTAGTGAAGAGAGTGGCATCCACTTTTCCACGAATGAACTTGTTGGCTAGTAGGTGTTAAGACAAAGTCTCATACCAGGCTCTCGGGGCTTGGTGTAAACCATATAGCGCTTTGTCCAATAAGTAGACCTTGTTTTTGTGGATTGGATCGGTAAAGCCCGGCGGCTGACCGACATAAACCTCCTCTTTAACCTTCCCATAAAGAAACGCCGATTTAACATCCAACTGATAAACTTTGAAGTTCTTCCAAGACGCAAATGCTAGGAAAATTCTGATCGCCTCTAGTCGTGCTACAGGAGCATAGACTTCGGTAAAATCAATCCCCTCCTGTTGACTAAATCCCTGAACAACGAGTCGAGCTTTGTTCCTTACAACAACTCCTCTATCGTCCCTCTTGCACTTGAACACCCACTTGGTGTTAATTTTCCTATAACCATCCGGCAAATCAACTAACTTCCACACTCCCAATTTCTCAAATTGACTAAGTTCCTCCTGCATTGCATTGATCCAAGAGTCTTCAGTAAGCGCCTCTTTGTAAGTTCTTGGTTCAATCTGCGAGATAAAGCAACTTAATGAGAATTCAGTTTGCAAAGGAGCAACTTTTGTATAGAAACATGTAAGCCCTTTATCAATCTGATTTCGAGTGCGAACTCCAGCTTGCAATTCTCCTATAATCAACTCCTCTGGATGATATGAGAAAGTTCGCGGCATCACTTCACTTGGAACCTCTACATTTCCCTCCAGATTAGTAACATTCCGCTCTGCATCTTGTTCACCAACTTGGTTTGTTTGACCTGAAATCTGAATTTGCTCCCCCTCAGAATCTGAATATGAATCACCATGATCAAATACTGGCATGTTTTCAGCTTCTAGATTATCATTCTGAGCCGACTGAATATCCTGAGCAACTTCATTCTGTTGGACATCATCATGTTCACCAGCATTACTTGGACCTGCTTCATCGTCATTTGAAGTTTCCCGTGGTCTCCTCGAATACTCTGCTGGGAACCTTAACTGCGACTCATATTCACGCAAAATATCCAACTCATCAAAGAAATCTTCATCATCCTCTGATTCTTCTCTCATGTCAAACGAATTCCAAAGTTTGTCATAATGATAACGCCATGAATCACCAGGATTCTGCGGCGGCATAGTATAACCTTGACATTCAACATTTGCAGCTTCAATAATCCGCTTTTCACTTGGAACGAAGACACATCGCAATGGACTTGCATAACCAACAAATATTCCCTCAATGCACTTCAGACCAAACTTCCCAAAAGGTTCTATAACTGTACAGGGTGACCCGAACGGTTCTAGATACTTCAAATTCGGTTTGCGATTATTGATTAGCTCAAAGCATGTTTTGTTGAACTTCTTGACAGTAAGAACCCTGTTGAGCGTATAACATGCGGCAGAAACAGCTTCAGCCCAAAAATTTATCGGTAACTTTGAATCTGCGAGCATAGTTCTAGCCGTCTCGATTAGTGTTCGGTTTTTGCGTTCTGCGACTCCATTCTGCTGCGGATTGTATGGAGCACTAAACTCATGCAAAATACCTCTTTCATCACAAAATTCTTCCATCTTGCTGTTCTTGAATTCAGTACCATTATCACTTCGAATTCTCTTGATACGCCTTTGATACAAATTCTCAATCTTTCTGAACAGACCCATCAAACTGTTAAATGTTTCACCTTTAGTTTTCAAGAAAGAAACCCATGAAAATCTGGAATAATCATCAGTAACGACCAAACAATAGTAATCTCCTGTAATACTTCTGACATTCACAGGACCAAACAAATCAATGTGAAGTCTTTCCAGAGGTCTCGAAACTGAATTGACTTGCTTTGTAGGGTGTGACTTTTTCTTCTGCTTGCCTTTGATGCAGCTAATGCACTCCCCTTCCAGATGAAAACCTTTGATATTAACACCCAATACCAAATCATTGTGCACCAAGTGATTCATCTTCCTTAGGTGAATATGCCCCATCTTTCGGTGCCACAATCTAGATTCTTTCTTAGTTGCTCTAGACACAAAACAATGTGCTTGACCAGTAGTTGTAGTTGCTACAGACATATCTAACACATATAAATCATTCACTCTAGGTGCCCTCATAATAATCCAATCTTCAGGAACAACAAAACCAGGTTTCAAAATCAAACACTCTTTATCAGTGAAGTGAGTAGTATACTGATTGTCACAAATCTGCGAGATACTAAGCAGATTGTTCTCCAGCTCAGTGATATAGTTAACTCTCTCAAATGTCACAATCCCATTGGATAACGTTCCTTCACCAACAATTCTACCACCTTCATGACCTGCAAATCCCACATAACCACCATTGATATTCTTCACATCATACAATAATGCAGTTTTTCCTGTCATATGTCGAGATGCACCACTATCCATTATCCATCTTGAAATGGCTCTTGGAAGATCCTGCACATACCACAAGTTGATTTTAAAACATTTCAATAAAGATGCCGATTCATGCTTCGCGATCCAGGAAGCTCCGGCCATTCAAACTGCTTATTCGAACATGGTGTCCACCCAGGCCTCATCAGCCTTAGGTGTAACCTTGACTCTCGCAATTTGAATTTTGAAATTTTCAGCCTTTAAAGGTGGAAAATTTGCATCATAATCAACCGAAATTGATTTTTCAGCCTTTTTCACTTCAGAAGTTGAAATTTTCATTTCAGTTTTAGGTTTCCAAATTTGTTCAGTTAATGCAACCCGTTTATAAAACTTGTCATTTTTAGTTACCACTTTCTTTACGGATTCATTTTTCACTTTGATGTTGTCATTTTTAACCACTTTCTTCTCAACATACATAGATGCTTTACCCTTCACATCAACATTTTTTTGTTGAACTTTCACAGTTTCAGTCCTAGGCTTCACATATGTACACTTTCGTGCAATATGACCAACTTGTTCACATCTAAAACAAGTATGAGTATCAGCTACTCGACTCGTGCCTTCAGACTGAGCCTGTGAAGCTCTCTTCTCAAAGAACTCTTTATTTGATTTTGAAAAAATTTCATTTTCCTCATCAGAAAGTGAACTTGAACCATTTACAAACACCTTCTTTTCAGCAAACCTTCTGTTTTGAAAACTCCTTTTCTGATAACTCTTACCACCTCGATAACCACCCGACCAATTGTTTCGATTGTTATTATAAAAACGTGGTGGAACAACAGGCTTTTTGTAGTAAGCTTTATCTTTCTCAAAATTCATTTGTCGTTTTGTTTGTTTCAAATTATTCACTTCCGACAACTCAACTTCAACCAATTTGAAAACATTTGTCAACTTTTTCTCATTAACATTCTTAATCGAAAACTCAGAATCCGAATACAACTTATCAGATCCAGCCATCTTGTACATCACAAGACCCGATTCATCACTTAAGTTGTTTTTGGACTTTGATTTCTGAATGTATTTGTCTAAGAAACACCCATCCTCCTCAGAAGTGTCACAATACGGTTTAAGCACTTTGTCTACCACACTTTTCACCACATCACTTTGGACACCCTCGTCATTGGAAGATGTGAACGTGACATCAATGTTCTCAGGAAGTTTAACTTCACTTTCTTCCTCAATTTCCACCAAACTAGACTGCTTTTTCGTGTAATTGTCTAAAATTGGCGGTGGAACTTTGTGAAAACCTACACCCGTTCCATCAGAAAAAAACATCCTCGCCATCTTTGTTTTTCCCTATAGGTTTAGGAACAATATGCTGCAAAACAAAGCTTGCTGATTTATAGCTGTTAAGCTTCAACTGGATTCGTTCATTTTCAATTTCAGCTTCTTGAACTTTAAGTTTCAGTTTAGCAATTTGATCCAGTTGTTCATTAATCGATTCTTCTTTTAATCTCAAAACAGCTCTTAGATGTTCATTTTCTTTAAATGTTTTGCCATTTCGATCATCACTATCTTTGACAATGTTTTTCAATTTCTCAAATTTTTCAGAAATTTGACGGTTTTCAAGAATTAACTTTTCATTTTCAGATTTTATTTTCTCACGTTCAGTTTTATCATTTTCAATTTGAACCGTTAATTCTTTGATCCATTCAGTTGAAGCTCTTACACTTTTGTCACGATCAAGAATCTGATCTTCAACATTTCTAACCTTTGTTGTCAAATTCTGAATTTTCTCATTGTTAAGATACGTGACAGTTCTACAAAAATTGCATTGTTTGGTACAATTTTTGCAGTCAGCATTCCCTTCAAACTTGTTACCTGACTCAATCTTGTTACCTGACGCATTTGTTGACACACTTTGACTGACCGACCCCTTTGACTCAGTAACAAAATTAGGATCTACCTCAAGTGCTTTTGCAGCTAGCACTTTGTCAGCCATCACTCCCAGGTTCTCAGCTGTCAACTCTTGCGTAGTATCAATTAAGCCTGTATCAACCTGCTTTTCTTTCTTCTCTTTCTCCTCTTTCTCCTTTCTCTCTTTCTCTTTCTCTTCTTCAATCTTTTTCGAAGTTGGAGTTCCCCACCATTTGTGTTGCCAATACTCATCATCTTCTTTGTACTCCTTGATGATGGCTTCTATATCTAACGTTTTGTCATCAATCGCAATGTTGCCATATCTATCAAGATAGCACTCTCTATCTGGATCCCATCTGTTTGCTCTTCTAGCTTCCAGAAAGACACCAGAACGTCTGATAATCTTGTTTTCAGCAATCATCTTTCGGTATTGATACTTCTGTTCCTTAGTACGATCATCTTTCCACTTAATGGGTTCATCATTGCTTGCCATGAATGCGTAACCCACCGCATCTTCTTCCGGTAGAACTTCCTTACTCTAATCATACCCCTCATCATCATAAATCACAGCAAGAGCCCTTGATTTGTCTCTATTATCTTCAGACTGCTTCAATCTAGGCGGCTCGGATTTATTTTGATGGTAGATTGCCTTTTTGTAATAATCATCTCGAAACGGATTCTCTAACTCATCAGCATATGCATTCCTGCATTCCCGATTGAAATGACCCTTCTGTTTACACTTGAAACATGTCACTCTTGAGTTGTCAAACCCCAGTTTTGTAGACGGACCACCGATCGTCTTTCTCCCTGTAATCTCCATGAAGCGTTGTGCACGTCGAACTGCACTTGCCATTGCCCAGCGAATGTCGATCAGCTCCATTTCTTCAGGGTCTATCTGATCGTAGTCTTCTTTCGTCAGATTTGTATTCCCGATTTTTCCAGCCACCAATCCTTCATAGGATTCCAAAACAGACGCCAGAAAGACCATTTGTTGCTTGGCCGACTCTTCATCAAAATTCTGTGCGTTCTTCAGATCTATCGCGATGTTGCAAGAAAACTTCGCATCAGAATGATTTGCAGAAGACGTAGATCCACTATGATAACCACTATGGCTTCCACTGCTTGAATTGCTTTGACTTTCTTTGCTTGCTGGAGAAACATTCTCAGCAGAAAATGCAGTTTTTGGAGAAGTAGCTTTTGGGATCAAACTTTTTGGATAGTACAGATCCAGATTTTGCTGATAAGATGAATTATTAACTTTAAACGTTTTCTTCAGCTCTAGCTCATGACTTTCCAGTTTCTCAATCACCAAATCTGGTTTCAACAATTCAGAAGGAATAGTGTTCTTAAGCATGAGAGCATAATATCTCCACTCCATCTCATCTGGCAACGAGTCGAACAACTTGTCTACCTGGTCATCATCAGAATATCTGATATCATGTCTTGCTAATTCCAGCTTCAGATGACCAAATCTTTCAATCATTTTACACACCGATTCATTTTTAAGACAACCAAACATATCAAACTCTTTCCTAAGAAGTTTCTTTTTATTTTTTACAATCTCTTTGCTTCCAAGACACTTCTTTTCGAGTTTTTCCCATAAGTCTTTAGAATTGGAATATTCTATCAGCGAAATAATGTCTTCACGCACCGATTGAAACAATAATGCCACACATTTTTGCTCAGCCACAAAACTGTCAATCTCTTCAACTGATCTTAATGCTTCACCATTCTTCTTTCCTTGGGCATAACCATTCTTCATACTCTTCCAGCTAGAAAAAGCAAATGCCATCAACCAATCTTCGAACTTAGTTGCCCACCTGCTATAATCTTCTATAGCCATCAGCTTAGGAGGTTTATTAAATGTTCCAAATGCGCTTTCGGACTCCCAAGCTTCCTTCTTTCTTTCTTTCGGTGGACTTTTGTTTGCATCGCTTGAAGAAGTATCGTTGTTTCCTGAACTACCCGTGAAAGCATACATATCGCTGAAGGGATTCATGAAAATATCATCCATTTTGATCGTACCTGCAAAATCAATCAACACTTAGACAAATTTTTGAGATTTTTGAAAATCAATCCAAAAAATCGAACCAATCTGTGCACGTGACAGATAAGCGAATCAAAAAGTCTGTTCGAGCGGACCAGAAAGTCTGTTCAAGCGAACCAGAAAGTCTGTTCGAGCGGACCAGACTTTGTCCATATGAGCGAATCAGATGTTGTCCGTTCGAGCGGACCAGCTGATATTCGTTCGGGCGAACCAGCAGATGTTCAGATAAGCGAACCACACAAGCTGTTCGTTCGAGCGAACCAGCTAATGTACGTAACAGCGATCCAGAGAATGATCGTTCGAGCGGACCAAGTAATGTCCGTATAAGCGGACCAGAAACTTGCGATGACCGAATGAGCGAACCACAAATTTTAACCGATTTTAGTCCGAATAACACTCTGATACTTTCAAGGATTATACTACTCTTAATTCCGATCACAATGATATGATTTTCGTTCAATTCCGACCGCTAATCCATTCCAGATCTGAGTTACAAATTTCTGTCTGAGAACCGATCGAGTTTTTGATAAAATTGATTGATTTTTACGGTGTTTTAAAGTCTGATACTGTTACTGATTGTTTAACAACAAGTTTTGCACAAAATACTTGAATTTCAAATCATTTTGTCCGACAAAACTTGGTTAAACCGAAAAATAAAAAGAGAAAGTGAGTAGAAATGAGAAAATAGATCCGAATCAGCTGATGTAGTATGAGCTCCTCGTCCTGAAGCTCTGATACCACTTGTTGGACCGTTCCTATGACCCGAAAACGTCAATCCGAGTAACTCATCTTCATATATGAAGGCGGAATCAACATATAAGAAGTTACAACAGCTTATCCTTTAATTTCCTATCTTTTTATTGCTTTCTTGCTGAAATTTTGACAGAGTTTGGCTCCAAGCATACACATACAACTATGAGATCCGCTCAAATGAACCCCCTATATATAATGTTTCTGGATCGCTTATACAACATGTCATAAAAGCAAACCAGACTACTTCCATATAAGCGAACCAGACTATTATGACATATAAGCGAACCAGACTATACCCTATGAGCGAACCAGATCTATAAAATACATATTTTGACACTTTTGACTCTCTGTTGACCAATCTTGACTTGTAACTTTTTGTAGACGCAGTCAACAGACATTCCATGTATCAACAGTAGTTTCCAGAACTTCAATTCTGCTAAACCGCTAAAGTTTTATGGGTCTCAAGGAGCAACCGCGCTCCTACAATGGTTCGAAAGTTTGGAAAGTATATTCAAACATGTGTAGTGTCCGAATGAGCGTAAGGTTAAATTTGCATCAAGTGTGTTCGAGAAGCGTGCTCTTAAATGGTGGAACGGTGTGATGCATGATAGAGGTGCCGATGTGGTGATGGCACAAACATGGGAAGAGCTTTGAGCTCTCATGATGAGAGAGTTTTGTCCTGTCATGAAATTCGAGCTTTGGAACGAGAGTTTGACGATTTGAAACAAGTTGGGGGAAAATACCGTGCTTACACGGATCGTTATGAGGAGCTCAGTTTGTTGTGTCCTACTATGGTTACCCCGTTGGAGAATGCGATTGAGAGGTATATTGATGGTTTACCGGATTCTGTGCAAGACATTGTGACTGGCAGTAATCCTATTACTGTTCATCAAGCGATCGAATTGGCTGCTACTCTGACCGAGTCTTAGGTCAGGAAAGGAAAACTGACCCGCAAGGGTGACAAGAAGAAATCAACTGATGCCACAAAAGACAAGGAAACAGGTAAGGGAAAGAAGAAGGGAGAGTCTTCTAAGAAGTCGAGGAAGCGAAAGACTTCCAAGAATTTTGCTGTTACTGCTCAGAACCCACCAGCTCAACCTCCCGCCAAGAAGCAGTATGCTGGTACCGCACCCCACTGTGCTCGATGCAATGGTCATCATGTTGCACAACAGGCCTGTAAACAGTGTACTACGTGTGGTAAACTTGGGCATCTAGCCAATATCTGTCATTTGGGTCAGAATCTAGTTGCTCAGAATCAGGCTCCAGTTCAGGGGAATGCTGCTAGATTCCCACCTGGATCATGTTATAATTGTGGAGAGTTGCTCACTTCCGCAACCACTGCCCGAGGTTAGTGAATCCGAATGCCGTTGCAAACGCAAACCCTGCTCGTGGACGAGCGTACAATTTGAATGCAAACGAGGCTTGAGCTGACAACGAGGTTGTCAATGGTACATTTCTTGTTAATCATCAACCTACATCTGTTCTTTTCGATTCTGGTGCCGATAGAAGTTTTGTTTCGTTATCTTTTGAGCCTCTACTTGCGATACCTAGAACTAAACTGAGGAAACCCTTATTTGTTGAAGTTGCTACTGGTAAACCTCTTGTACTCATTTCTGTCATTCGCGATTGTCAGTTTAACCTCGATAACCATCTTTTTCCTATTGACCTCATACCGATGCAACTTGGGACTTTTGACGTTATCATAGGGGTGGATTGGTTAGCTAAACATCATGCTGAGGTGGTTTGTTTCGATAAGATTGTTCGTATTCCTCTTTCGTCTGGTGAAGTTTTAGAGGTTCGTGGCGAGAAACCATCTGGTGGTCTGAAACTCATGTCGTGTACGAAAGCCCAAAGTTATTTGCGAAAAGGATATGTTGCATTTCTGGCACATGTCACCGAGGAGAAAGGCAAGAGTAAGCGTATTCAAGATATTCCGATTGTTCTAGATTTTCCAGAGGTGTTTCCTGATGAACTGCCTGGTTTGCCTCCAGTTCGTCAAGTCGAGTTTCATATTGATCTTGTACCCAATGCCAACCAGATTGTGAAAGCACCTTATCGTCTTGCACCGTCTGAGATGCAAGAGTTATCTAAACAACTTCAAGAGTTATCTGATAAAGGATTCATCTGACCGAGTTATTTACCTTGGGGCGCACCTATCCTATTTGTGAAGAAGAAAGATGGGTCTTTTCGAATGTGTATCGATTATCATGAGCTGAATAAGCTTACCATCAAGACTCGATATCCCCTACCACGAATTGATGATTTCTTTGATCAGTTGCAAGGTGCTTCATGCTTCTCCAAGATGGACTTATGTTCTGGGTATCATCAGCTTCGTGTTCTTGAAGAAGATATTCCAAAAACTGCTTTCCGCACAAGATATGGGCACTACGAGTTCACGGTCATGCCTTTTGGTTTGACTAATGCTCCAGCTATCTTCATGGACTTGATGAATAGGGTTTGTAAACCTTATTTAGACAAGTTCATCATCGTGTTCATTGACGATATTCTCATCTATTCAAAGTCTCGAGCCGATCACGAGCCTTCGTTTAACACTGGAACTCCTGAAGAAGGAACAACTTTTTGCTAAATTCTCCAAATGTGAATTCTGGCTTAAAGAAGTTCAGTTTTTGGGTCATATTGTTAACAAGCAACGTATTCATGTGGATCCATCCAAAATTGTTGCAATTAAGGATTGGAATACACCTACGACACCCACATAAATTCGTTCTTTTCTTGGTCTCGCTGGATATTATCGACGATTTATTTCAAACTTCTCAAAGATTGCGGTTCCACTCACTACTTTGACTCAGAAGAATAAGCCTTTTGAGTGGGGACCCAAACAAGAAGAAGCGTTGTTAGTGCATTCATCTGTCGACTTCGTCTTATATCGAGTCTCGGGTTCGTTGCGGATTTGAACAAGTGTGACATCATCATTGCATCACCTCACAAGAGACAAAACAGTTATTGAAATTTATGATGTTTCGCTTGAAATCAGGATATTATATGTCAGGTTTCGCTTGAAGTTAAATGTGGAGGTTTCGCTTGAAACTCATATTGTCATATTCAAGTGAGACCAGGATATCTATAAATAGGCATGTGAGCATTTCATTTGTAACAGTTCGTAAATTCCATACCGAGGTGCTGCCGGTGTGAAGACTGATTGTAATTGCTATTATATAAATCAAATCAGTGTTTAAAGTGACAAGCAAGCTGTTTCAAAGTCAGTTTCTTATTTTCCGCATCTGAAACTGATAAAATCTCTTCTGTACAACTCGTTCGGGTCGCAAACCGATCCTACAAGTGGTATCAGAGGTCAGGAGGAAGAGATCTTGCAAAAACAGCCTGTTTTCGTCACTTTTTCTGATTTCTACACCATTCTTTTTCAAATTTAAATCTTTTCACGGATAAAAACGGCTCAAACATTCACATATTGTGCGTAATCATGTTTAAACAAATCCTGTAAAGTTTCAGAACGTAAATCGACTTAAAATTGGTTAAATTCATGGTTTCGCTTGAAAATGGTTCGTAGTTGCTGACGTCATTGACTGTCTCGCTTGAATTTACGTGTTGAGTCCGCTTGAATCTGGCCTATCGCTTGAAAAATGTGTTCCGCTTGAAACTGGCATCTTGCTTGAATATGGCGACCGCTTGAAAAACGATGACCGCTTGAATTGTTTTTCATGTGAAAAATGTATTGAATTGTGTGAAACATTATAGAAGGTTGTCGGTTTGCATGTGAATTCATTTGGATTTGGTCAGTGTGCATGTGATCTACATTGTGTCAATCCACTAAATCATACGGCCCAATCACAATTTGATTATCTTTAATTGTCTCGGTCAAATTTATGGTATGCATGTGAAATAGTATTGTTTCAATCGAAGATCAGAATTCAAGTGATCACAAAAATCGATTTGGCAGAATCCATGTGACTTTGTTTTTAGCTGCTCAATCAGAATTGAATTTGTGAGTTGATTCATTCAATAGAGTTGTCGGCCATTAATGTTGCATGTGAATTGAGATTAGGATCAAATAGTTTTAACATCACCGACCCATGTGCTTTGACTAAAGGAATTGTCAGGAAACATATATTGATCGTCCCAAGTTTCATTATCATCGACCCAATCAGTGAAAGCCCAATCAGATTTAAGTGTTTGAACAGATTGTTTTGGACAAGATGTTTGATGAGAATGAAAATTATTATTTTGAAAGATTTAACAATTGGAATCGAGGGTTTATAGATGATAGTTATAGAGATGTGAAAAGGATAGTTGGGTCAAAAGGTTTAAATATTTTGTGTGTTTGAAAAATGAAACCTTGGATGATCTAGTAAACCGATATAATGTTTTACTTGGTTATCTAAAAGATCATGAGATACTCTTGACAGATGCTAAAAAAATAGCAAAGTTTGCTGATGCATTACCTATTGAATGGAGTGAATGTTTGAAAAATTTAATAAAGGATTCAAATTTTTCAAAATTACATCTAAAAGGATTCATCAGCAAACTTAAAACTCATGATTATGAAAGTGAAAAGAAAAAGAAAGAATTGATAAAAGTCTTGGAAACACATTTGGTGGATATGAGTTTAGATGTGATTGACGAAATGAACAAAAGGATTGTTGAATGTGTTAAGGCAAAATATGTTATGAAATACGATAACAAGAGGGGTTGTTATATTGATGAGAATGCAAATCCTCTTAATTTCGTTAAAATTTTTTGTGCAGGATCATTCAAGACAAGAACAAAGGAAG
Source organism: Helianthus tuberosus (assembly GCA_030545235.1). Lineage (NCBI taxonomy): Eukaryota > Viridiplantae > Streptophyta > Magnoliopsida > Asterales > Asteraceae > Helianthus > Helianthus tuberosus. The sequence continues at coordinate 2,516,020 of JARYGA010046293.1, forward strand.
TTCCAAAAAATGAAGAATTTGTGATGAATGAATCTTCAAGTTCTGCATCAGTGTGCTCTAAATGTGATAAACTTGAAGCTGGCAATGGCAAACTCTTGAAAGATGTGGAAAGTTTGACATTGGAAGTCAAAAAGTTGAAGAATGAGAAGCAAACTGATGTTAAACAGATTTTTATTTTGCAGGAAATTTGTGAGAAGCAAAAATCTGAAAATATTAAACTGTTAAATGACTTGAACAGTTTGACATCAGAAAACAAGAAATTGAAAGAAAATGGAAAAATTTTTGAAGATAAAATTAAAAGTTTTGGAAATGAAAAATCAAAAATTGAAAAAGAATTTCAAAGTCAAATAAAAATTCTTGAAGATGGGAGATCTGTTTTTAGCAAGAATAACATTGAAAAGCAAAAAATGATAAATTCTCATCTTCAGACGATTATTCGACTAGAAAAAGAAGCTGAATGTGCTCAAAAGAAAATCAAAGAGTTAGAAGGTAAAATCAGGGAATGGGAAGAAAAGTTGAAGGTTTTTGTGAATACTTCAGCTATTCCCTGTCCTAAACCAGTTAATTCAGTTTCAATAAGTGACGATGTCACAAACTATGATAAAGTCATAGTTGAAGATTGCGATGAAAAATCTGATGATGAAAACGAAAAAATTGAAAAAAAGAATTTGTTTTTGAAGTTAAAAGAAAAGTTTCAAGAAACTGTTCCACAATCAACTGAAAAGGGAGAATGCTCTAAGCAAAAACCTTTGAAGAAGAAAGTGGAACAAAAACAAAAAGAGAAAATTTTGAAAAATGTTCAAAAAGAAAATAAAAGTTCATCAGATCAATCATCCAATCGTAATAAAAAATTACAAAAAGTAAAAATTGAAAATTCAAAAATTGTTGGTAATGAGTGGTGCAGGTCGGACCACAGTGCTCAAAAGCCAAATCCAGCAAACAAGAGGAGGAAAGATTATCACCAAGCTAAACAGTTCTTTGATCTAAATGTTTGGACAAAAAATGGTGATTGGTACGATAACAGAGTGTGTTACAGATGCGGCTATCAAGGACACATTGCTGTTAACTGCCAGAGTTGGAGGTTTGAGTCAAGAAGATGCTTTAACTGCAACATCATTAGCCATATTGCTAGAGATTGCTCAATGAGATCAATGAGAAGATCGAGGGCTGAATCTCAGAGGCAGGTGAAGAAACCAGTCAATGTCAAGCCCAAAGAATAGAAGGTTCAAGAACCTAATGTTCAAGAAAAGAAAGTGAAGCTTTCTCAGGGGCAAAAAGACAGACTGAGGAAGAAGAGGAAGAAGGCCAGAGAGTATCTGGAGAAGATTTTATCCTCGGATACAACTGGTAAAACAGATAAAAGTTCTGATAAATCGTCTTGCTTACCAAAGAACAACAAATCAAGTAAAACGCATTCATCAGATACAAATCTGAGGACGAAAGAGGGAAAGAAGAAAAAGAAAGTGGAGAATTCACTTCCTGGTGATGAATTTGTTTCTCCGGAAACAAAGGAGCCAGTTGTTGGCAATGAATCTGACTCGTTAAAGTCAGACAAGCCACGATCAGGCAATAAATCTGGTGTGGTAAAACCAGAGGAGCCATTTGTTGAGGTAAAAGTTGAGAATTCTGGTCTAACAATGGATGATGCAAATTTTTCACCATTGTTGAACAAGAATTCAAAATCACCCAAGAACTGTCAGGCTTGGGTGAATCTGTTTAAATGAAAAACCTGACTTGCCGGAGTTCCCAGGTTGGTAAGTGTGGAACATGAATCGGCACATTTCTTGAGAAATTCACGAATGTGATATTTCGACTTAAAAGTGGTAAATCAGGGATATTAAGTTGTACTTGATTTTCTACAAGTGATGTTTATGGATTGATCTTAAAAATGTTAGTTTTTACAAGTGGTTAAAGAAAACAAGGTGATGAAAGATCCCCATGTTTGAGAAATGACTCACAAAACTTATTTTCTGGAAAAACCATTTTGATGAAAATAAACTTAAGTGTTTTGAAATCACTATGGGAAAATGTTTTGTCATCAGGGGGAGTTCTGATTGTTTATGCCAAGTGAATGGAGAATTGAAGTAATTCTCATCATGTTGTCATGTTTCTTTGTACAGTTTATTTTCAAATTTTCCCAGAAAATCAAAATTGAAACATATTTTGATTTTAGGGGGAGTAAAAATTTAAAGAATTTGAAAATTTGAAAAGTCAAAAACATTGAAAAATGCATAAATGAGTTTTGTTGTAAAAAGAGGAAATGATAGTAGATCAGTGCGACTGTCACAACATGCTAAAGAAATGGAGATATAAAATGTGATAAACGGTCTCACTTAAGATGTGACGGCAGGCTCAGCTAGACTAGTAGATTTGCGATAACGATACAAACCTAAAATGAAAAGCCTAGTTCTAGTGGGAAACATGGTCGAAAGCATAGTACTTAGTTTTGTCCTTCTTGATTGTGTGCCTACTTAGTAATCGTTGATTGTCGAAAGACATAAAACTGGTTAAGTTTGTGAACTTTCACAACTTTGCTGAAAAGTCACTGTGATTGTGCATTTCATTTTGCAAAGATTTAAAATTGTTTGATTTCTTTATTTTGTTTAAGCATTGGACTTCCTCTGCGTATACGTGAGTATCGACCTGGTTGTTAATGCCTAAACGTTCTGCTTTATTTTCTTTGGTGTTTCGTTTAAGCTTTGGACCTCCTCTGCGCATACGGAAGTATCGACCTGGTGGTTAAAGCCTAAACAACTTCAGCTTATTTTTATTTTCTTATTTTGTTTAAACATTAGACTTTCTCTGCGTATACGGAAGTATCGACTTGATTGTTAATGTTTAAACATTCTGCTTTGTTTTTGCACCAATCACAGTTGATAAAAGTTTAAAGGCATTACTTGGGTCAGTGTATTGCATGATGAGGGGATATGCTGAGATCGTGGGGTCCATAAGAACTTAGTGCAAAATTAATATACCTTAAACGTATCGGTAAACATGTCGAAAGTTTTTAGATTGAGTTTAAGTGGATAACAATATCGTCAATCTACGTGAATCATTTAGAACTTAAAATGTTTAAAGCTTAACGGTGCTGGTGATTTGTCTCAGAAACTGATATGATCCTCTTACACAAACTCACAAAAACAGTGTCTATAAATATTTTGTTACTGCATTTCATTACATTGAAAAAATCCAAAAAGATTTTCAGTGTGTTTTAGCATAAATTTTGTAAAATACAAAAATATTTTCGACAACTGATGTTGGAGAGCTGATTTTCAAAATTCCGAGTGTTGAACATGATGAACTGGTTTGGGAGTGTGTGTATTGAATTGAAAAATTTTGATTTGAGAAAGAAGTTGATATTAGTTAATCAGGGTCATTAATTTGAACTTGATGGAACTATTTCTAATAAGTTTTTCTTATTGATTTAAGTAAAAACTTATGTTTTGATGAGAATTGTGTAGGTGATGAGCTTAAACAGATTTAAAGCCAGGATTTAATCTCAAGGTGATAACTAATTCCAGACGGCGATCCCAGTATATCGAAAGGGGGAGTCTGAAGACATCCGAGTAGAGATTGTTCGTGGGGAGTCTGTTGATGCTGAAGATGAGAAGGAGATAAAGTTTGAGGATGCTTACACTATGAGATATTTCAGAAAGCTTTCAGGCTGATAAAGACTGAAGACGTTGAAGATTCGACACTTAAGACTCGTCAACTGTGACAACTCGTATTTCCAAACCGATCTTTGTACTTTGATGTAACGTATGTGAACGATATGTGACTTTTATGAAAGTGAATATTTATGTGAATGTTATTTTATTACGTGCTTGTGAATGTATGTAGGATAAGCGCACAACACCCACTCGATCGCACAAGCCCATTTGGGCTACACCTTGTATTCGGATCAATTGGGCAGCCCAAGTGGGGGTTCGGCCCACTCTCTTTTATTTTGCATAACACTTAGCAGATAGGGTTACTACTCACAACTTGCAACACCTCACACACAAACCCTAGCTCTCCTCTCTCTCTCCCTCACGAAACCGAAGGCAGCCAAGCATTCTCTTCATCGAAGATCTTGTGTTTGGATCAATCCCCTACCCTCTTCTTTAATCGGTTAGTGACATTTATTAATTGATGTTATGTTATGTGATTATACATGTCTCATGATGATTTGTAAATGATATACGATTGATGATAAGGTAAACTGCTAGTATGATGTCTTTTAAATCGGTTCACATGTGTAAGATGAAATCGAGATGGGTATTAGTAATCGGAGGTGTGTGATGAAGTTAACCAACTATCTTGTCATGTTTCGAATTAGGTTACAAGATCCGAATTGTTTTAGAATTTATACAATTGACTTCGAATGCTAATATATGATAATCATAGTATTCATGTGATTGAATGATCTTGTTGGAATGATTGTTGTGTTCGAATAGTGTGTATGTATGATGATGAGCATGTGACTTTAATTGATTGTCTATTAAGGATCCCTATGATTTTCAGCCATTGTTTTCATAACTAGCATGTGATTGTCAGGAGGTCATGTATTTGTCATATGTAGTCTTTTAAATTGGATAGGTCATAATGCATATTCAAAGTAATATATGACAATCATAGTATTCATGTGATGGAATGAGCTTATTGTTGACTAGTATGGATGGAGGAGCACGTGATCAAATATGATCCATATGTGATTGTGGTTGAATTCTATTGGACCGATTAATTATCATATTCACACTTTTAATTCGGTTAAAGTCATTTAATATTGATAGAATTCATAATTCGGAAACCATAGAAAGATTGTAACTAAATCGAAATATTTGGAAACAATGTAACTGATATGCAAATTATTCGGGTGTTTAAATGAATCGCACAAGTTAACCGCATCGCACAAGAGATCCCCCGTCGTACAAGACTGTCGGATCGCACAAGTCAATTATGTTGGTTTACCTGTTGGGCCGGACATGTATATTGGGCTGGGCTAGTCTCAATCGCACAAGGGATCCACTATTTAATTGTTGGGTCGGTTACTTATTGAACCACTCATGTTATTTGGGCTTCTTGATATATTGGGGCCGGGTGTATTATTGAATCGCACAACATGATGTGGGTCGCACAAGGCTGTGCCGACCGCATAACATGTTGGGCCGATTGTTATCGGGCTTTATTTGTTGAATCGTACAAGTTGGGCGCTTTATAGACTTGACTGTTTGATTTATTTACATGGTTGCCATGATCTATACGTGTTCGTAACTGTTAGCTTATGTGTAAACATACGTGCAATACTTGAACCTAAACCTGGCTTGCATGATAACCATGTTAGGACGTGGTTGCCACTAGCTGCTAGACTTGACCTTTCTGTGTAATCTGCCGAGCAAACCATGGTGAGTTCACACTTCGTTACAAAGCATGGGGTTCCCAGGGGTTGGGAATGGGTTAAGGAATATAGATTCCTCGTCCTGTTGAGACGTAATCAGGAACGTAGATTCCTCGTCCAGTATGAGACGGATTTAACTATACTAGACTAGAACTCTATCAACGAAGTCCCACCTTTTGTATCGACTTAATCGCCGAGGCCAATGGCGAACGGGTCATTAGTTAAATAGTGCCATTAGGTTTAACAAACCTCACACCGTGCCGCAGAGGACGGGCATGGACTAATGGACTATTGCACGTCAGTGATGATAGACACTGACGTTAGGGCACTTAAACATGACGAACGTTAATAGTCGATATGGTAACGAGTCTGGTGAATTAAACATGGGGTAGCCCCCACGGCCATAGAGCCGGGCTGGAATAGCCAACGTAAGAACGGGTAACTAATAAACGTTTTTCGAATTATGGGGTAACCCCCACGGCTGGATAACTGGTAAAGAGCAAACTGTGTTTTCGGAATAACTATAAACTGGACAACTAAACATGAACTCACTCAACTTGTTGTTGACTCGTTACTACATGCTTTGCAGGTCTATAGGTACTTAGCTAGAGCTTGCACAAGGAAGAGTCGTTGTGGGACATGGACAGCTGTGTGCCATGTTAAACATTTGGATAATTAAGCTTTTGATTTGGTTTTGAACATTATGCTTCCGCTCATAACTTAACTATGTTTGTTTTGGACACTAAACGTGCTGGTTGGACTTTTACATTTAATTATTTACTTGTTCAATATGATTAGTGGTTTGATCCTGGTCAGTCGCGCCTCCAAGTGGTGATACTCCGCATGTGGATTTTAGGGGTGTGACATCAACATCTGAGGGGGAGTCAGTTAGTGCATTCATCTGTCGACTTCGTCTTATATCGAGTCTCGGGTTCGTTGCGGATTTGAACAAGTGTGACATCATCTTATACAATGATGACATCATCAAAGTGACATCATCATTGCATCACCTCACAAGAGACAAAACAGTTATTGAAATTTATGATGTTTCGCTTGAAATCAGGATATTATATGTTAGGTTTCGCTTGAAGTTAAATGTGGAGGTTTCGCTTGAAACTCATATTGTCATATTCAAGCGAGACCAGGAGATCTATAAATAGGCATGTGAGCATTTCATTTGTAACAGTTCGTAAATTCCATACCGAGGTGCTGCCGGTGGGAAGACTGATTGTAATTGCTATTATATCAATCAAATCAGTGTTTAAAGTGATAAGCAAGCTGTTTCAAAGTCAGTTTCTTATTTTCCGCATCTGAAACTGATAAAATCTCTTCTGAACGACTCATTCGGGTCGCAAACCGATCCTACTAGCGTTCCAAAGAGTAAAACAAAAACTCTATGATGCTCCTGTTCTATCTTTGCCCAAAGGAAATGATGATTTCGTTGTCTATTATGACGCGTAGAAATTAGGCCTTGGTTGTGTTCTTATGCAACGAGGTAAAGTTATAGCTTATGCGTCAAGACAACTAAAAGTTCACGAGGAGAACTATACGACTCATGATCTTGAGTTGGGAGCTGTGGTTTTTGCTCTCAAAATCTGGAGACACTATCTCTATTGCGAGATTCGCTACCATCCTGGTAAGGCGAATGTCGTAGCCGATGCGCTAAGTCGAAAAGAGCGAGTCAAGCTTCATGCTGTCCGAGCACATTCTGGAAACAACAGACAAAATCAAGAAGATTCGCGATAATCTTGTGACAGCTTGAAGCCGTCAAAAGAGTTATGCGGATATGCGACGCAAGACCTTAGAATTTCAAGTCGGAGACCGTGTCCAATTTGGGAAAGTGTTTAGCCGGTACTGATCTTCACATTCCATTCGACGAAATTCAAGTTGATGAAACAATGCACTTTATCGATAAACCGGTGGAGATAATGGACCGTATGGTCAAACAGTTGAAGAACAAATGGATTCGATTGGTCAAGGTTCGTTGGGAATCCAAACATTGCGCAGATTTTACTTGGGAACATGAGGACCAAATGAAGGCGAAATATCCGCAATTGTTTTCACAAGTTTCCTCTAGTTAAAATTTCGGGACGAAATTTCCTAAAGTAGGGAAGACTGTGACAACTGTGCTCTGTAAACGATGTACAATGTAAAACAATACCAATTATTAATAAAACAATGTGTTTTGGTGTTATTATATATGTGTTTGTGTTTGAAGATTTTACGATTTGATTCGAGTTCGATTTAAGCTTTAAATCGCTTTCTAGAAGGTTATACGCAAACTGGTGCGTAAACACAGTCAGTTTAACACGACAAACACTCCAAAATAGTGACATAGGCTTAACATACCTCAAATAACCTAAACATAACTTAGAAATAAGTTTTGGAAGGTTTGGTGTGTTGAAAACAAGTTTGTTCGATCGCAGGGACTATTTGCGTCAAACTGCGAAACTATACCGATTTGTATAGTAACAAACATTCTGGAAGTTCATCATAAGTTAAACATGCCCTAAATATCCTTTGCATAGCTTAGATATAGCCTTTGAGGTGTTTGGTGCGCAAAAATAAACTTTCTTGATCAACAGGGACTAAAAGCGTCAAAAAGTGCATAAATTTGCATTTTCGCTCATATCATACGTCTTGAATATATCCGGGCACCTAAAAATTTTTGTAATCATTAAAATATCTTATTTTAGTGATTGGCATGCTAAATTTCCATTCATCGCGCAATTTGGATCGTTTTTGCGTCAGTTCGAGTTTTCGTCTTAATTAACCGAATAACGTAACCGTATGACCAAACGAATCGACATCCGAGATGTTTTTGAGCATATTTCATGTTCCCTATGCTTAAACTTCATTTTTGAGCGTTGAAAATGTGTTAACGGGGTTTAAACGCGTAAAAAATGGCCTAAATGAGTTGTAGGGACCAAAACTGACAATTTTCGAAAGTTTGTGGATCTGGCATATGGTGGCGTCATGCCACCACTATATTGTTTTGCCGTGGCGCAACGCCATGGCCTCATCTGGGCAGAAAAATCCATTTTCAGCAACTTTCAGCAATTTTCAGCAAACGAGTTGAAGTTCAGGGTCCTTTTTGTAACATTTGCAATACCGTTTGATGGTTTTGGAACACCCCTCGTATTCCAAAACAATGTGCCACACTAGCATGGTCCAGATCGACGCTCAATTATCGAGGAACAATCCTAACGGTTGTGGAAAATCTATATAAACCCACCATTTTCACTTCATCTTCTTCACACTTGTTCTCAATCATCTTCTCTAAGTTGAAGCTCTCCTTGTGAAGCTTCATACCTAAGAATTTTTTAGTTCAAATCTTCCTAGCTTGGACCCTTTGTTAGTTTCTTTTGTGCTTTTATCGTTTTTCGAGCATGAAAGTCAAACAGTGTTTGACTTTCTGCTTTGACCACGAATTGGTCAACACAAAGTTCATTCGAACTTTACAACGTGAGCGTAATCATGATGATTATAGTCCCTTGTGACTATACCTACTGATTACCAAGTTAATTAGGCATAGTGACGAGTCATAGTTTCGGTCAAAATGCGTATTTATGCGTATTTTTCGACCAAACTATTCTTGGGTATCAAAACCGTTTGTTTTGATATCAAACTTGTTTTCTAACTTAGTTAAACATGTTTCAACATGTTTAGCTCGTCACTTTTAGTCTAGTGCTTGTGTAGGGTCGTAAGGTAAGCGGTCTTAACAAACGCTTAGACTTTCGAGCCCGACCCGTTTGTTCGATCATTAGGATCCGACCAAGCATATTTGTGACCATAGTTGCATAGGGAATAACCTTCTGAGGTTATACCTTATGGTCCCTTAGTTTAATTAGTTGTTATGATGGGTAGTTTATATGCCTTAGGAAAATGACCAAAATGCCCTTCTCATGCATAATTGAATTTTAAGCATATGTAACCTAACTGTTGTCACTTAAACTAATTATGTAACATGTTTAGGCATATAATACTTGTCATAGGACTAGTTAGGCGTCTCGAACGCGCGTTTCCGTGAACGACGCGTTAAAGTAGCATAAGCTACCTTAATGGGTCGTAACGGGTCGAAAGCACTTAGGATAGGTTCCGATTTAGAATGTAGGCTTTGTTAAACCATATCACATGAGTTCCAATGCTCATTTGGTTTACAAGACCTCATTCTACCCGATCTTCCGATTTAGGTGTTGTTTTATTTATCTTAGCGATCCGATTTCTAGGTGCTTCTTGATTTCCTTGTTTTGCCTGAGCTTCGTTGAGTTCTTTAGGTCAAGGATACTTGTAGTTCAATGTGAGTACATAGTTCCCCTATTTTACTATTTTCAAATGTTTTGGGGTGATTCATATGTGTTAAACGATTTCGATGTTATTAACGATGGTTTCAAAAATGATTAATATGGTTTATATTTAACAAATAACGATTTCGATAATGTGAACAAACTTGTTTAAAGCTTAACGGTGCTGGTGATTTGTCTCAGAAACTGATATGATCCTCTTACACAAACTCACAAAAACAGTGTTTGTAAATATTTTGTTACTGCATTTCATTACATTGAAAAAATCCAAAAAGATTTTCAGTGTGTTTTAGCATAAATTTTGTAAAATACAAAAAGATTTTCGACAACTGATGTTGGAGAGCTGATTTTCAAAATTCCGAGTGCTGAACATGATGAACTGGTTTAGGAGTGTGTGTATTGAATTGAAAAATTTTGATTTGAGAAAAAAGTTGATATTAGTTAATCAGGGTCATTAATTTGAACTTGATGGAACTATTTCTAATAAGTTTTTCTTATTGATTTAAGTAAAAACTTATGTTTTGATGAGAATTGTGTAGGTGATGAGTTTAAACAGATTTAAAGCCAGAATTTGATCTCAAGGTGATAACTAATTCTAGACTGCGATCCTAGTATATCGAAAGGGGGAGTCTGAAGACATCCGAGTAGAGATTGTTCGTGGGGAGTCTGTTGATGCTGAAGATGAGAAGGAGATAAAGTTTGAGGATGCTTACACTATGACAAATTTCAGAAAGCTTTCAGGCTGATAAAGACTGAAGACGTTGAAGATTCGACACTTAAGACTCGTCAACATCTGAGGGGGAGTCTGTTAGTGCATTCATCTGTCGACTTCGTCTTATATCGAGTCTCGGGTTCGTTGCGGATTTGAACAAGTGTGACATCATCTTATACAATGATGACATCATCAAAGTGACATCATCATTGCATCACCTCACAAGAGACAAAACAGTTATTGAAATTTATGATGTTTCGCTTGAAATCAGGATATTATATGTTAGGTTTCGCTTGAAGTTAAATGTGGAGGTTTCGCTTGAAACTCGTATTGTCATATTCAAGCGAGACCAGGAGATCTATAAATAGGCATGTGAGCATTTCATTTGTAACAGTTCGTTAATTCCATATCGAGGTGGTGCCGGTGTGAAGACTGATTGTAATTGCTATTATATCAATCAAATCAGTGTTTAAAGTGATAAGCAAGTTGTTTCAAAGTCAGTTTCTTATTTTCCGCATCTGAAACTGATAAAATCTCTTCTGAACGACTCGTTCGGGTCGCAAACCGATCCTACAAGCGTTCCAAAGACTAAAACAAAAACTCTATGATGCTCATGTTCTATCTTTGCCCAAAGGAAACGATGATTTCGTTGTCTATTGTGACGCGTAGAAATTAGGCCTTGGTTGTGTTGTTATGCAACGAGGTAAAGTTATAGCTTATGCGTCAAGACAACTAAAAGTTCACGAGGAGAACAATACGACTCATGATCTTGAGTTGGGAGCTGTGGTTTTTGCTCTCAAAATCTGGAGACACTATCTCTATTGCGAGATTCGCTACCATCCTGGTAAGGCGAATGTCGTAGCCGATGCGCTAAGTCGAAAAGAGCGAGTCAAGCTTCATGCTGTCCGAGCTCTATCCGATATTCAATCTCGTGTTCTTTAAGCTTAATAATATGAGCTACCACTTCGACTTGATCTTAAACTCGAAAGGAAAGACAATGGTTTGCTTTATTTCAAGGATCGTTTATGGATTCCGAAACAAGACAATCTTCGCACTTTAGTGATGGACGAATCTCATAAGTCGCGATATTCTATCCATCCTGGTGCTGATAAAATGTACAAGGATCTTCGTACTCAGTATTGGTGGCCTGGTATGAAGAAAGTTATTGCTTTGTATGTATCGAAATGCCTGACTTGTCTCAAAGTCAAGGCTGAACATCAACAACCATCTGGTTTGCTTGTACAACCAGAGATACCTGTATGGAAGTGGGAGAACATTACAATGGATCTCATCACTAAGTTACCGTGTACATCTAAAGGTCTTGATGCTATTTGGGTTGTTATCGATTGATTAACAAAGTCAGCTCATTTTATTCCGATTCGCGAGGATCTATCTGCTGATAAACTTGCCAAGATTTATGTTGATGAGATTGTATCACGACATGGTGTTCCTTTGGACTTCATTTCCGATCGTGATGCTCGGTTTTCATCTCATTTTTGGAAGACCATGCAATCTGCTTTGGGAACCTAACTAAATCTAAGCACTGCTTATCATCCCCAAACATATGGACAATCTTAGAGGACGATTCAAACTTTGGAGGATATGCTTATAGCATGCGTGATTGACTTTGGTGGAAATTGGGATTCTCATCATCCGTTGATCGAGTTCTCTTACAACAACAGTTATCAAGCTAGTATTAATATGGCACCATACGAAGCTCTCTACGGTCGAAAATGTCGTTCACCTGTCTGTTGGAATGAGATCGGTGAAGCTCAGCTTACTGGACCTGTCACACCCCGACCGCGTATAACATGCAACCGCGGCGGAAACGTCGGGGAGTGTTGTAACAGAATTAATTGTTTCATAACCATGGCATTCAAATTTGTATTTTATTTATCAACATAAGAGTTTCATTGTCTTTAAACAGGAAATAAAGAGTTCATAACATGTCTCTAAGGCACAGGTCCGCCCTAGTGTCACGATCATCATCTTACGGAAAAGCTCCTGAAAACACATGTGAAAATAGGTACGTCAGCATAAAAATGCCTATGAGATACATAGGTTTTGTGAAAATAGGATTCATGACTTATAAGTTTAGGAAAAATTGTTTAATAACAGTCAGTCATGAACCTTGTAAGTTGTTTTGTTTTGTAAATCATTAAAAAGCAATGATATGTATAAATAAGAGAATAATGTAAGGTTAAATGAATAACCAAGTAAAAATGAGTTTATATAAGATAAGTTGTTTTGTAAATCAATGTCTTGTGAAAATAAGTTGTTTATGTAAAATGTAATATGTCAAATATTGAAATGATTTAAGTAACGCTACGACATGGAATGTTATACAAACACTTATATACAGGAAGTACCAGCGACGTATCCACCATGCTTGTATCATATTACACTCGCCTCGTTACTCGAATCATTTACCCAAACCAACCATCAATGTAAATTGTTCATGTATAAATGAATTGTCATGTGTTAATGTGTAAACCATATTGAAATGTCTATGTCCAATGTAATCCACTAAATGTGTATATCAATGTCAAAATGTTTATGTTAATGTAGATCATGTAATGTTTACCCAAAAATATCATGTATGGTAAGTGAAATATATCAACTAAACCATATGTAAAATGCACAAAAACAAGGTATTGAAGTAAAACATGGTTTAAATCAAAGTTATGTTTTGTGGAACAAATGCATGCTATACTGATACAAACATTTATGCGGTATTGTGAAAATGCATACATCCAAGCCTTGAGACTGTGGCGATAAACCCTTAAACAAATTAAAGGTTTATCTAAGTTATGTATATCGAATTCGGTCATTCCTTCCAATCCAAACAAACCCAGGATTTCAGGAACGGGAGTTGTCAATTCCTATGGTACCACTACCTACTAACGAATGGCGTAGCTAATGTTAATGAATGAATTGTTCCATTGTAAACAACCCAAATGTCATAACAAAATGTAAGCATGTGATGAAAACAACTGTACTAAGTACGCACACAATGGGCATACATAGCATGAAATGTAATGTAAAACAATGTACTAAGTACGCACACAATGGGCATACATAGCATGAAATGTAATGTAAAACAATGTACTAAGTATGCACACAATGGACATACATAGCATGAAATGTAATGTAAAACAATATACTAAGTACGCACACAATGGGCATACATAGCATGAACACAATGAAATCATGTACTATAAATGTACTAATGAACATAGCAAGTATACGATGTGAAAGCAGGAAAGCACGAAAGTAACAAGTAGGCACATGTGTTTCACCCCAAAACAGTTTGGAAAACAGTAAAAGAGGGGTCTATGTACTCACTTGAGATTTCTTAGAAGTCCTAAGATAACCACCAAGCAATGCTAGAGATCACGGAATCAAACGGCACCCAATATAGGTAACTATGTTAATAAACCGGACCTAATATCGAAGGATCGGATAGAATGAGGGTTCGTAAACCAAACGAGTATGGAGACTCATGTAATATGGTTTAACAAAGCCCACATACTAAAACGAAACTTAACCTAAGTGTTTGTGACCCATTACGACCCGTTTAGGTAGCTTATGCTACTTTAACGCGTCGCTCGCGTGAAACGCGTTCGGACCGCTTAACTAGTCCTATGACAACTAACATATGCCTTAACATGTCTAATATTGTTTTCAAATCAGTTTAGATGTCAAAATTTATGTTACATATGTTTAAAATGAATTTTGGCATCAAAGGGGTATTTTGGTAATTTACCTAAGGCATATAAACTACCTATCATACAAGTACTTAAACGAAGCGACCATAAGGTATAACCTCGAAAGGTTATTCCCTATATACTATGGTCACCTAATGTGTTTGGTCGGATCCTAATGATCGACCAAATGGGTCGGGTTCGAAGTTATAAGCGATTTATTAGATCGCTTACCCTTACGACCCTAGACAACGTGCTAATCATTAGGCATAGTCACAAGGGACTATAACCATCGTGATTACAATCACGTTGCGAAGTTCAAACGAACTTCGCATTGACCATAAACTGGTCAATGCAGAAAGTCAAACAAAGTTTGACTTTCGGACTCGAAAAGCAATAAAAGAACGAAGGAACACTTACGAGGTCCCCGAATGCTAATCTAGATCAAAATAGCTCAGGTATGAAACAAAGGTTTCAACTTAGAGCACATAAGATCAGATTCTTGTGAGGAAAAGTGAACGGTGGAGGTGGGTATTTATAGTTTTCGGTTCACCGTTAGGATCATTTCTTGGAAAAGGGGGCACGATCTAAGTCGTACACTTGTTGGAAAGTTGTGGTAACTCATTTGCCATCCACCATAAGAGTTTGACACTTGGCACTTGGCCTTTGGAGAGTGTTAAGGGCTGTTAAAAGCTGAAAAAAAACGTTTTCCTGCATCTGGCCCCTACTTAAGGACCTAGTTTGGCAGATTTACAGTTTCAGTCCCTGCAACCTCAAAACTTGGTTTTCGATGTGTTTTTTTGACACGTTTAAGCCCCGTTAACCCCATTTCAAAGCTCTAAAATGAAGTTAAAGTATAGGGAACTTAAAATGTGTTCAAAAATATCTCGGGTGTCGGTTCGTTTAGCCGCACGGTTACGTTGTTCGGTTAATTACGACGGAATGCGCATAAGCGCGAAAAATGATCCAAAAGGCGTGACGATTGGATTTTTCTTATGCCAAACACTAAAATAAAATATTTTAGTGCTTACATAATTTTTTTGGATGTCCGGATGTATTCAGAACGTAAGTTATGCGCGAAAATGCAAACTTGTGCACTTTTTTGACGCTTTTAGTCCCTGAATGACCCCAAAAGTTTATTTTAGCATACCAAACCCCTCAAAGCCTATTTCTAAGCTATGTAAAGGATATTTGTGGTATGTTTAACTTATGGTCATGTTCCGGAATGTTCGTTACAGTTCAAATTGGCATACTTTCGCAGTTTGTCAAGTTTAGTCCCTGTAAGCGAATTAACTTGTTTTTGCCATACCAAAGCCTTCAAAACTTATTTCTAAGTTATGTAAGGGTTATTTAAGGTATGTTAAGTATATGTTGATGTTCCGGAGTATTTTTCGCATTAAACTGGCTACGTTTACGCACCAGTTTGCATATAACTCTCTAGAAAGTGATATAGAGTTTGAAATTGAATAAAAGTCAAAACATGAAAAATGTAAAACATAACAAATAAACATTGGGATCAAATAACATTGTTTTATTGATAATAGAACTGTTCATAATGATTACAAGCACAGATGTTACAGTCTCCCCTACTTGTGGAAATTTCGTCCCGAAATTTATTTAGAGGAAACTCGTGGGAAAAGATGCGGATATTTCGCCTTCATTTGATCTTCGCGTTCCCAAGTAAACTCGGGTCCACGTTTAGCTTCCCAACGAACTTTGACCAAAGGAATGCGCTTGCGTTTGAGCCACTTGACTTCACGTTCCATGATTTCCACAGGTTTCTCAACAAATTTCAGTGTTTTGCCAACACGAATTTCGTCAAGCGGTATGTGGAGGTTCTCATCAGCTAAACACCTCTTGAGATTGGACACGTGAAAAGTTGGATGAACATTTCCAAGTTCAGGAGGAAACTCAAGTCTATAGGCTACCTTACCGATTCTTTCGACGATCTTGAATGGTCCAACATACCTAGGTGCAAGTTTTCCTTTCTTTCCAAATCTGATCACATCTTTCCAAGGTGAGACCTTAAGTAATACTCGATCACCGACATGAAATTCCAAGGGTTTGCGTTTTGGGTCCGCGTAACTCTTTTGACGGCTTCTAGCTGTCTGAAGGTTATCACGAACTTTCTTTATCTTGTCAGTTGTCTCTAAAATGAGGGCAGGTCCAGTAAGTTGAGCCTCGCCGATCTCATTCCAGCAGACTGGTGAACGACATTTTCGACCATAGAGAGCCTCAAAAGTAGCCATTTTGATGCTGGTGTGATAAATGTAGTTGTAGGAGAATTCAATTAACTGAAGATGTGAATCCCAACTACCACCAAAGTCGATCACACAAGCTCTAAGCATATCCTCCAGAGTCTGGATTGTTCTTTCAGATTGACCATCCGTTTGCGGATGATAAGCCATGCTCAGATTAAGTTGGGTCCCCATAGCAGATTGCATGGTTCTCCAAAAATGAGAAGTGAAACGAGCATCTCTGTCAGAAATGATGTTCAAAGGAACACCATGTCGAGCTACAATTTCATCCACATAGATTTTAGCAAGTTTGTCAGCAGGAAAATCCTCACGGATTGGCAAGAAATGCGCTGACTTAGTAAGACGATCAACAACTACCCAGATGGCATCATGACCTTTCTTTGTGCGTGGAAGTTTGGTAACAAGATCCATAGTAATGTTTTCCCATTTCCAAACTAGGATCTCTGGTTGTACCAATAAACCAGAAGGACGCTGATGTTCAGCCTTAACCTTAAGACAAGTAAGGCATTTTGATACGTATAAGGCAATGTCTTTCTTCATACCAGGCCACCAATAATGAATACGAAGATCCTTATACATCTTATCTGAGCCCGGATGAATAGAATAACGAGACTTATGGGCTTCATCCATAAGCAAGGTACGAAGATCATCCTGGCTTGGGACCCACAAACGGTCCATGAAGTAATACGATCCATTGTCCTTCAGTTCCAGATCAAGTGTTATGTGATAGGGAAATTCCCTATCCATCAAACCTTGTGAAACACAAGATTGTTGAGCCTGAGAAATGCGTGCTTGGATATCAGATTGAGCTTGAATAACAGATTGAACACGTACACAATGAAGCTTAGTACGTTCCTTACGACTCAATGCATCAGCTACGACATTCGCCTTACCAGGATGGTAGCGAATTTCGCAGTCATAGTCGTTTAAAAGCTCAACCCAACGTCGTTGCCTCATGTTAAGTTCTTTCTGGTTGAAGATATTCTGAAGACTTTTGTGGTCCGTGAAAACCACACATTTTGTACCGTACAAATAGTGTCTCCAGATCTTAAGAGCGAAGACAACTGCACCCAACTCAAGATCATGAGTGGTGTAGTTCTTCTCATGTATCTTCAACTGCCTCGATACATATTGTGACAACCCGAACTTTCAAGGTCGGTAACGTTCCATCTTTTGATCTTTACTTCTCGTTATCTTTCTCTAATATGTTGAAGCGTTCTGTTCGTATAACTTTGTTAAACTGATTGGTACAAATTGTTAATAATAAATTCTGATAGCAGATGTTTTTCCCAATTGGTACATGCTTGATTATTTAAAAAAAAAGATATGATAACATCAAATAATAGCATTTAAAAATTGTATGTTTCTATTGGAATTTAGTATCCTTCTCATTTGTTCAAATCAATTTCATCCTACTAATCTCGGCCCAAACAAAGTGTATCACAGCCCAACTTTTGTACATCCTTATAACCGACCCACTTGTGTATTTGGCACCATACTTGGATGTTACGTAACTTTTTTTTATTTATTATTCCTCACAAATATTATCCCTCACTAATATTATTATACACCAAACCCTACTTCCTCTCTCAACTTGCGGACGACAGGCGACCCCCCCCCCCTTTCCAGTCGTAATCACCATCGCCATACTCTTCATACTCTTTTGGTTAGTGTACCTCCTTATATTTGATGATCCTTTTTATGTACAATCTTGAATTAACAAATTATGGATTTATATTGATGTTGTGTTCTTGAGTGGTAAACAATGTTTAGGGTGCATGATATTAATTACGTATGCTGAGGATATATGTGTAAAATTATGATGGTCTTGTGTGAGTAATACTTGGTAGATTAGCTAATATATAAATATACCAGTGGCATGATAATCATTCAACAAAACAGTGTTACTATCTTATAAATTGTATTGGTGAGTTTGATTTAATATTCATGTGTTAAACAGTTTTATAAGGACTAGGGATATTAGCGGCATATTGGTATTTGATGTTGAGCAAATATGGTGATTTACCAAGATTTAGGGTTGGATATATTAAACTGATTCCTTTGGTTTAATAACCGGACTCGTAACATAATATTGATGATGCATGAGAACTTGAATATATGGAATTAGATTTATTGGATTCACCGAATTGGGCCCTGTCAAGTCGGTTGGATAACTTAGGCAAGTATTGGGCTACA
The DNA here is from genome assembly GCA_030545235.1 of Helianthus tuberosus. Classification (NCBI taxonomy): domain Eukaryota; kingdom Viridiplantae; phylum Streptophyta; class Magnoliopsida; order Asterales; family Asteraceae; genus Helianthus; species Helianthus tuberosus. Next base: position 2,534,571 of record JARYGA010046293.1, read on the forward strand.
ATTATTATAAAAAGAAATTGCTAGTCTATGTTATAATAAAATCGCTTGGGCCTTTGATCCATGGACCATGTACAACTACTACATTCGTTGATTTAAAACCCTCACTAGATTACCTGTTTTATTGGGTTGAGAGTAATATTGGGCCGGGTCACCGCTGGGCTGTAGTTCGGTTGTGCAGGTCATAGAGTTTGGTGATGTTAGTGCATGGTTATCTAGTTAGTGTAGTTTTCTATTATGGGAAATTTGAAAAAATCATTATTATATTTGTGATGATGTTATGGTCGTATGATGTGGTCTTGAAGTTATCAAATAAAGTGAAGGTAATAATCAAATGGCAGCCATGTGACACTATATAAATATTCAGTGATGATCAATTAGATATGATGTTAATGATTAGCTATGGGAAGCCATGTTGGTTGGTTTGCTATGATCGAGTGACACATGACTTTTATATGCTCAGATTAGCTTAGTGCCTATTCTAGGGTTGCATGATGTTGGGCGAATAAGATAGAAAGGGACCAAGTTGTGTCGTGATTTGTTTAGGTGGTCGACATGCCTTATCCTATGACATATTGTGTGATTTAATTATGAATACGTGATACTTGTGCCATACGTGTACTTATGTGATGTGTGGTACCTGATATGCTGTTTGATCTGTAATGTGTGCCAATATGTGAGATATTTGTATACGAAACTGATTGTATATATACGTACGTACTATAGGTCGTGACTGATTATTTGTGAGCGTGTATTGCTTTAGCATACCGAGCAAACCAAGGTGAGTTCACACTTTCTACAAGGCATGGGATTCCTAGGGGTTGGGAATGGGTAAAGGATTGAAACTGAAACTGCGTGACTTCCTGGCTTGGAACACGTGCACACCCTCTTTATTGAAGGGTGACAACACGTACTAAGAACTTAATCGGAACCTGCGTAGTCTCCTGGTTTGGGGATTACGTACACACCCTCTTTATTGAAGGGTGACAACACGGATACTAGACCAAAACTCTTTATCATGAAGTCCCTCATTTTATATCGACTTAATCGCCGGGCCAATGGCGAGCGGGTCATTAGTTAGATAGCGCTATTTAGGTTTGACAAGCCTCACACCGTGCCACAGAGGACGGGCATGAACTAATGGATCTGGGCACATCAATGATGATAGACATTGACATTAGGGCACCAACTTACTTCAGTCAGTGGTCGATATGGTAAACAGGTCTAGTGGTTAACATGGGGAAGCCCCCACCAACTATGGATAGGTTTGGGAAACAGGGTAAACGGATTAACTTACTACTTACAAACGAACTCATGGTTTTCGAAACAACCTAACAAAGAACACCAACTGTGAACTCGCTCAACTTTGTTGTTGACTCGTTACATGCCTTGTAGGTCGTTAGGTACTTATGGAGCTTGCACGAGGAGGCGTGGTCGTTGTGGGACATGGACAACTGTGTGCCATGTTAAACATTTAAACATTTGAACTTATATTTGGTTTTGGATTTAATCATTATGCTTCCGCTTGCAACTTAAACTATGTTTTGTTTGGACACCAATTGTATTGGTTGGATTTTCTAATTACTTACATGCTTGTTCAATATGATTGGTGGCTGGATCCTGGTCAGTCACGCCTCCAGGCGGTGATACTTCGCGTGTGGATTTTGGGGGTGTGACAGATTGGTATCAAAGCCATTGGTTATAGTGAACTTGGTTTTAAAAAGGGGAAAAGCTTTTTGATAAAACCAGACTATAACCTGTACAGTGCTCAACGATCCACAACGACGCTTCGCTCCACGTGCAAGACTCCACACTATAGGTGATATGATTTATGTTTATATTGCCTACTTGCTAGTTACATAGAACTTTGCTCGTGATATGCTTAGATAAACGTAACAACTATTGTTTGAAAACACTTGTGTGCTTACTCTCTTCTGTCATCGCACTCTCGCGAACCTCTCTCACCCATGTTTCCTTTGATGTGACGGTACATATTTGTTTATGACGAAACACACGAACACACACTCGTCACTATAGCAAGATGGCATGGATTGCTTGCTCACCTTATGATGCGTTGATAGTATGCCATAGTCCTTAGGTTTTTGTGATCTTATTACATTGACGACCTCTGTTTGACATCTGAGTTTGAGGAATCATTTGACATGAGTTAGGAGGAACTGAGATGAGCATGCAAATCGCAATATTATTGTGGGTGCACACATAATAATAATGTGGGGTGCATGCGAGTCCCAGTGAGCCTTGACAAGTTGAAAAGGGGTTCCTTTCCTTTATTTGACCGATGTGAAACATAACAAACCTATAGGGGTCATAGCAGTGATTGTCCCCTACTCGAATGTGAACTTTTCATTTATCTCTGGATCCTTTCGAATCTCGATGCTATCAAGTATTACCTGAACACCCATCTGAACACCTAGCGAACCGTGTAGAATGTTAGGTGCTTATACGAACATCCCTGAGTAGGATGTCGCAGCGTCGAATGATTGATCGATACCTTTCTTGCTCCTCTTCGTTTGCTGGAACTCATGTTTTGACATCTTAGATCCCGAAGTGTGATCACTTCTGCGATACCCTCGTAACAGACCGAGTATTACTCAAGGAACTTGCAACATCGATGGACAGGAGGATGAGCGTAGCACTTTACCGACCTCAGTACTTTGACGAACCTGATTACCGGCAATGAGCACCAGTGAATTGGCTTCAAACGAATCCTTAACCCTTGTCAGCAACTCATGGGAGTCAACTCTTATGAATCAATCGGGGCATAAGTGAGGACAGCTGATGGTAGTATGGAAGGTGTGACTGCCAGCACAGTGAGAAACGCGTTAGGACGTGGCTCAGAATGTGAAAAGATGGACCTTGATGGTGAAGAGTCGTAGAGCTTCGTTTCAAACAACAGCATTAGAGGTCAACGATCAAAGGAACAACGCCAGCACTTGGAACCCTAGTAATGAAAACAGCAACATCATAAATGGTGCTCTTGGAAGGGCGTTTAGAATTGGCGTGAGCAACGTCAGGAATTTAACAACATGGTAGCCTACGTGTTCTTGGTGACTAATCACTTCGTCACTGTTCTGCTTAACCCTGATGCTTCTTGAAACCCAACTTGTTGTGGAATCGGCTGATGGCGAAAACCATGAAACCACTACTGAGGCTTAAGCTACTGCGGAATTTCGGGACGAAATTCCAAACCAACGGGGGAATGATGTGACACCCCAGGAAACCACGCAACCTAACTAGCTTCCTCAGTAACTACGTGCTAAATTTCGGGACGAAATTTCTTTCAAGTTGGGGATGATGTGACAACCCGAACTTTCAAGGTCGGTAACGTTCCATCTTTTGATCTTTACTTCTCGTTATCTTTCTCTAATATGTTGAAGCGTTCTGTTCGTATAACTTTGTTAAACTGATTGGTACAAATTGTTAATAATAAATTCTGATAGCAGATGTTTTTCCCAATTGGTAAATGCTTGATTATTTAAAAAAAAAAAAAGATATGATAACATCAAATAATAGCATTTAAAAATTGTATGTTTCTATTGGAATTTAGTATCCTTCTCATTTATTCAAATCAATTTCATCCTACTAATCTCGGCCCAAACAAAGTGTATCACAGCCCAACTTTTGTACCTCCTTATAACCGACCCACTTGTGTATTTGGCACCATACTTGGATGTTACGTAACTTTTTTTTATTTATTATTCCTCACAAATATTATCCCTCACAAATATTATTATACACCAAACCCTACTTCCTCTCTCAACTTGTGGACGACAGGCCCCCCCCCCCTTTCCAGTCGTAATCACCATCGCCATACTCTTCATACTCTTTTGGTTAGTGTACCTCCTTATATTTGATGATCCTTTTTATGTACAATCTTGAATTAACAAATTATGGATTTATATTGATGTTGTGTTCTTGAGTGGTAAACAATGTTTAGGGTGCATGATATTAATTACGTATGCTGAGGATATATGTGTAAAATTATGATGGTCTTGTGTGAGTAATACTTGATAGATTAGCTAATATATAAATATACCAGTGGCATGATAATCATTCAACAAAATAGTGTTACTATCTTATAAATTGTATTGGTGAGTTTGATTTAATATTCATGTGTTAAACAGTTTTATAAGGACTAGGGATATTAGCGGCATATTGGTATTTGATGTTGAGCAAATATGGTGATTTACCAAGATTTAGGGTTGGATATATTAAACTGATTCCTTTGGTTTGATAACCGGACTCGTAACATGATATTGATGATGCATGAGAACTTGAATATATGGAATTAGATTTATTGGATTCACCGAATTGGGCCCTGTCAAGTCTGTTGGATAACTTTGGCAAGTATTGGGCTGCAATTATTATAAAAAGAAATTGCTAGTCTATGTTATAATAAAATCGCTTGGGCCTTTGATCCATGGACCATGTACAACTACTACATTCGTTGATTTAAAACCCTCACTAGATTACCTGTTTTATTGGGTTGAGAGTAATATTGGGCCGGGTCACCGCTGGGCTGTAGTTCGGTTGTGCAGGTCATAGAGTTTGGTGATGTTAGTGCATGGTTATCTAGTTAGTGTAGTTTTCTATTATGGGAAATTTGAAAAAATCATTATTATATTTGTGATGATGTTATGGTCGTATGATGTGGTCTTGAAGTTATCAAATAAAGTGAAGGTAATAATCAAATGGCAGCCATGTGACACTATATAAATATTCAGTGATGATCAATTAGATATGATGTTAATGATTAGCTATGGGAAGCCATGTTGGTTGGTTTGCTATGATCGAGTGACACATGACTTTTATATGCTCAGATTAGCTTAGTGGCTATTCTAGGGTTGCATGATGTTGGGCGAATAAGATAGAAAGGGACCAAGTTGTGTCGTGATTTGTTTAGGTGGTCGACATGCCTTATCCTATGATATATTGTGTGATTTAATTATGAATACGTGATACTTGTGCCATACGTGTACTTATGTGATGTGTGGTACCTGATATGCTGTTTGATCTGTAATGTGTGCCAATACGTGAGATATTTGTATACAAAACTGATTGTATATATACGTACGTACTATAGGTCGTGACTGATTATTTGTGAGCGTGTATTGCTTTAGCATACCGAGCAAACCAAGGTGAGTTCACACTTTCTACAAGGCATGGGATTCCCAGGGGTTGGGAATGGGTAAAGGATTGAAACTGAAACTGCGTGACTTCCTGGCTTGGAACACGCACACACCCTCTTTATTGAAGGGTGACAACACGTACTAAGAACTTAATCGGAACCTGCGTAGTCTCCTGGTTTGGGGATTACGTACACACCCTCTTTATTGAAGGGTGACAACACGGATACTAGACCAAAACTCTCTATCATGAAGTCCTTCATTTTATATCGACTTAATCGCCGGGCCAATGGCGAGCGGGTCATTAGTTAGATAGCGCTATTTAGGTTTGACAAGCCTCACACCGTGCCGCAGAGGACGGGCGTGAACTAATGGATCTGGGCACGTCAATGATGATAGACATTGACATTAGGGCACCAACTTACTTCAGTCAGTGGTCGATATGGTAAACACGTCTAGTGGTTAACATGGGGAAGCCCCCACCAACTATGGATAGGTTTGGGAAACAGGGTAAACGGATTAACTTACTACTTACAAACGAACTCATGGTTTTCAAAACAACCTAACAAAGAACACCAACTGTGAACTCGCTCAACTTTGTTGTTCACTCGTTGTTACATGCCTTGCAGGTCGTTAGGTACTTATGGAGCTTGCACGAGGAGGCGTGGTCGTTGTGGGACATGGACAACTGTGTGCCATGTTAAACATTTAAACATTTGAACTTATATTTGGTTTTGGATTTAATCATTATGCTTCCGCTTGCAACTTAAACTATGTTTTGTTTGGACACCAATTGTATTGGTTGGATTTTTTAATTACTTACATGCTTGTTCAATATGATTGGTGGCTGGATCCTGGTCAGTCACGCCTCCAGGCGGTGATACTCCGCGTGTGGATTTTGGGGGTGTGACACATATGCTATGACTTTGTTCCTTTGCATTAGGACACGGCCAAGACCCAATTTAGATGCATCGCAATAAACGACGAAATCACCATTGCCCTCAGGCAAAGTTAGAACAGGCGCGTCGCAAAGCTTCCGCTTCAAGTGTTGAAAAGCTTCCTCTTGTTTGAATCCCCAGTCAAAGGGTTTGTTCTTCTGAGTTAGAGCAGTTAGAGGAACTGCAATCTTTGAGAAGTTCTTAATGAAGCGGCGGTAATAACCCACTAGACCAAGAAAAGAACGAACCTCAGTGGGAGTAGTAGGCGTATCCTAATCCTTAATCGCACTGATCTTGGAGGGATCTACATGAATACCTTGTTCGTTGATGATATGTCCTAAGAATTGAACTTCTTTAAGCCAGAATTCACACTTGGAGAATTTGGCAAAAAGTTGCTCTTTCTTTAGGAGTTCCAGAGTAAGACGAAGATGTTGCTCGTGATCAGCTCACGTCTTAGAATAAATCAAGATGTCGTCAATAAAAACAATGACGAACTGATCCAAATAAGGTTTGTAGACCCTATTCATTAAGTCCATGAAAACAACAGGAGCATTAGTCAAACCGAATGGCATGACTGTGAACTCGTAATGCCCATACCGAGTGCGGAACGCCGTCTTTGGAATATCTTCTTCATGCACACGAAGTTGATGATATCCGGAACGTAGATCAATATTCGAAAAATAAGAACCGCCCTGTAACTTTTAGGATCGGTTTGTGGATCCGAACGAGTCGGTTCAGAGGAATTCCATCAAATACAGGTGCGGAAAACAAGTATTTGATCTATAAACAGCTGAATCTTCACTTTAACACTGATTTGTATTGATATGAATTCAATTACAATCAGTTCTCACACCGGCAGCACCTCGGTATGGAATTACACAAAATAACACCCTTAATTTCGCTTGACCAAGACCTCCTATATATAGACATCAGGATTTCGCTTCAGCATGACTCAAGCGAAATCTTAACATGTTGATTTCGCTTGAGCTGCTTCAAGCGAAATCCTTTACACATTCAGATGTTCAAGCGAAATCTCATAAACTCTCTCTCATTCTCTCGTTCTACGTGCCCTGATCTATTCTAATCTAAAGTAAGACTCGATACAAGACAATGTCGACAGATGTAGTGCACCAACAGACTCCCCCTCAGATGTTGACGAGTCGACTATCGAGTCACACCAATGCTGTGTCTTCACATCTTCATTCTTGATCAGTCTCTAGGCTTTTCTCTCTCTATCTTCTTTTCCAAAATCACCTTGCTCTATCAGACTCCCCCTCACGATTTGCTGGCATTCATTTGTTCTTCAGCAACATCTGCTTTAGGATCAATGTCTGACTCAAATGTTGTTTATAAGATCATTGCCTGGCTTTTATCTAATTCCCTTGATCAGATCTCTTGATTCCTTAAGTTCATCAGCATCAGCAGCTAGCAAACTTTTAGATTCATGATCAGATTCTGACTTTTGTAAGCTTTGAATGAATTAACCTGGCTCACCTGTAACAATCTTAACCCAGAAATAAATTTTCTAAATTTAACAATTTAAATTCACTAACAATCTGATATAATCAGATAATTCTCTCTCATATCATCAAACAATGATGAACCAAAAGTAGGTTTTAAAATATCAATAGTAAGAATTTTAACAAACCTTTTTACACTTTAAGATTCACTCCCCCTCACAACTAAGTCATCATGTTTAGCACTTGAAATTTTGACAATCAGTTTTCCAATATCAGTTGTCGAAAAAATTTTTGGATTTTTCAAAATTTATGCTAAAACACACTAAAAACTTTTTGTAATTTTTGATTGTAAAGGAATGCAATAAAGAAATATTTACAAACAATATTTTTGTGAGTTCGTGCAAGAGGATCATATCAGTTTTTGAGACAAATCACCAACACCATTAAGCTTCATTTCATTTTAAGTTCTAAACGATTCACTTAGATTGTCAGTATGTTTGTCCACTTAAATTTTCACACAAAATTCAATTGATCCGAGATACGAGATTAATGTTTTAAGCACTTGAACTTATCCGTGTGTCCCACTACTTGAATATACTCCCGTATCCAGATCCCAATATTCAGTCTTACAGGTGAGTATACCACAGATGATATCTGTCAGGGGAATAAATTATGCAACCGTGATAGCTCAGGTCAGAACTTCCGTTCAGCAGAGAGCCTAGTTGACTTTTAGGTGTGTCCCCTTTAGAGGATCTTTTGAATTACAACAGCAGTGACTATCAATTTTATTGTTTCATCAGCTTGCTGAGGGCGATGCTATGTTTCAAGCATTTGCAGAAAGCATTATCCGGGGACTAGGTCAGAAATTTCTTTCAGCAGAAGTCCCGGGATAATACCCCAGATATCACTGAGCATAAAGACCTAGTATCACAGAATAAGGGACCTTTCAAACAAGATTTCAGGGGTTACCTATATATCCAAGTTTGTGTTAACCCACAGAACAAGCAAGTTTGAAATTTAGGTTTATATCTCGTCACAATCTACTAAATGTGTAAAAACCTACTGACACATCATCAGTGAGACCGTTTATCACTTTTTTATCTTACCAAATCTTTAGCATGTTGTGATCGTCCACTGATGTACTATCATTTCCTCTTTTATGCAACAAAAACTCATTTTTCATTTTATCATGTTTTTGACTTTTTCAAATTTTCAAATGTTTTTGGATTTCCTAAAATTTCTTACTCCCCCTAAAATGCAAACACATTTTAGGAAATTTGAACACAAACTGTACAGAAACATGACAACTGATATCGAATCACTTCAATTCGCCATCCACTTGGCATAAACAATCAGAACTCCCCCTCACAACAAACTATTTTCCCATTATGATCTCAAAACACTTAAGTTTGTTTTAATCAAATGGTTTTTCCGGAAAATAAGTTTGATTTTACCACTTGTAAAGCTAGGGGTTTGGTTCATCACATTGTCTATCAACCATTTGTAGAAAATCAGATACAACTTAATGTCCCTGATTTACCACTTGTAACCATCACAAACATACAACTCAAACCTGTTTTTCAACCAATTTACCATCTTTTGATTGAATTCTCAAGGTGCCGATTCCTACTCCTCGCTTACATACCTGGGAGTTCCGGCAATTCCTGCAAAAATTCTCAAAAATTTTCAATTTTCAAACAAACACCATAAGAATGATGCCGATTCATGATCCACGATTACCAACTTGGGATCTCCGGCAAGTCCTAAGACTTTAAGGAAAGCAAACTTCCACCCAAGTCTTCTTTGACTTGGTGGCTTCCAATTCCTGAGCAGTAGGGTTATAAGTTGCCTTTTTAGTTGCATAAAAATCTTTAACCCCCTTTACTTTCCCATCAACCATTTTCTTGAAAATTTTCTTAACATTTTCACTGAATGTTTTTTCGATATCAAAATCTGAATTTTCAACTTTATCAACCATTTGTTTAATCTCTTCCATACTCAATAATTTGATGTCAACATCATTCATCAAATCTTTGATCTCATCTTGTGACTCCTCTGATTTTGTGGAATCAGAATCATCGCCAGATTGTACATCTGATTTTTTAACAATCCATTTTTGATTGTCTTTTGCCTTCTTTTTGTACAATCTTTTAGAATTTTCACCAACTTCATTCTTTGAATTTTCAAAAGTTTTGAAGTTTGTAGTTGGTGAATCATTCTTTTCAACCATTTTTTCTTTAAGTTTTTCAGAGACTCCCTGTTTTTTGTTGACTTTGTTTGGACAATTGTGAGCGATATGTCCAACAACTTGGCATTGAAAACAAATTCTTGTGTCTTTTGGAATGTCTCTTGAATGAAAAACTCCAGTTCCTGTCCTTTTCCTTTCAGCAAGGAACTCTTGATTTGATTTCTTCAAAGATAAGCTATTTGACTCCTCTTCATAGCTTTTTCCTGCAACATATATCATTTTTGATTTAAAATCTCTAACATATTTTTCATTTTTACGATTTTCAGGTGGAGTAAAACCAAGACCTTTCCTTTTGTAACTACAATTTTGATTTGTTTTCTTTTGAAAACTAGAATCAGAATTGTAATTCTTTTTTCCTTTTTTCTTGTTTAACCTTTGTTGAACTCTAGAAATGTATTTTTTAGTTTTTTCAATAGATTTTAGATCCTTAATTTCAGAAAAATTAATTTCCATCATTTTGAAAACCTTTTTGATCATATCAAAACACACACTTTTAATCGGAAACTCTTTGTCAGAGTATAATTTGTCCGAATCATTTAAAGTATATGCAACTTCAAATGTTTCATCATCCAAATTTGCTTTTGATAACAAAAATTCTTTACTATAAGACCGTTTAACCGACGACTTGGAATTTGTGACCGACGAACTCGAACTTTTGACTGACGAACTTGAACCACCAGACTCAAACTTTGACTCAGACACCTCCTCAGCATCCAACACTTGATCAACCACCTTTTTGATTAACTCAGACTCATGATCAGTATCAGACGAGGTAAACGTGATATCAATGTTATCTGGTAAAACGTCAGTTGTCTCGGATTTTAACTTTATATTGACTGCTTTTTCGACTTGCTCCTCATTTGGTTTTCTAGGAGAATACCCTTCCCAGATAGGAGGCGGACACTTGTTATATTTAACAGTCGATTTCTTACCAGTCTCATTCTTTTGCTTCTCATCTTGAAATGCTTCAAAACCTGCAACAGTAGGATAAACTCGATCAATAACATAATCAGAACAAGAATAACTCAGTAATAACCTTCTGATCCTTTCATTCTCGATCTTTTCTTTCTCCAACTCTTGCTTTAGACTAGCATTTTCTTCGATGTAATGATTAATTGCCTTTTGCTTTGTCATCAATGTAGCATTCGTCATCGTTAAAGCTTTTTCTCTTTCAGAATTCGTTGTTTGAAGACCTGTCACTGTTCTGTTCAACACGCTATACGATTCTTTCACATAGCTGATGTCAGATAGTAACTTTTCTATCAGTCTTTCTCTATCAAACAGAATCACATCTTTTTCTTCACAATTTTTGCAAGCTTCCAAACATTTCTTGCAAGGCTTTTCAACTTCAACAATCTTCTCCACCTCAATTGTTTTTACCACTTCAATTACTTTCTCAGTTTCAGTCACCTTTTCTTCATCCACACTTTTAACTTCTTCAGTTTGAACAACAATTTTAATTTTTTCATCTTGTTGTTGTTCTTTCGCAGCTTGTTTCTCTTTCATTTTCTCCATGCGATCTGCAAAATAAAAATGAAAACTTTCAGGAGAAAGATGATTTTTAGCAATATTAATATGTTTCTCTTCCTCAAGAAGATTCGCGATAATCTTGTGACAGCTAGAAGCCGTCAAAAGAGTTATGCAGATATGCGACGCAAGCCCTTAGAATTTCAAGTCGGAGACCGTGTCCAATTTGGGAAAGTGTTTAGCCGATACTGATCTTCACATTCCACTCGACGAAATTCAAGTTGATGAAACAATGCACTTTATCGATAAACCGGTGGAGATAATGGACCGTATGGTTAAATAGTTGAAGAACAAACGGATTCGATTGGTCAAGGTTCGTTAGGAATCCAAACGTTGCCCAGATTTTACTTGGGAACATGAGGACCAAATGAAGGCAAAATATCCGCAATTGTTTTCACAAGTTTCCTCTAGTTAAAATTTCGGGACGAAATTTCCTAAAGTAGGGAAGACTGTGACAACTGTGCTCTGTAAACGATGTACAATTTAAAACAATACCAATTATTAATAAAACAATGTGTTTTGGTGTTATTATATGTGTGTTTGTGTTTGATGATTTTACGATTTGATTCGAGTTCGATTTCAAGCTTTAAATCGCTTTCTAGAAGGTTATACGCAAACTGGTGCGTAAACACAGTCAGTTTAACGCGAAAAACACTCCAAAATAGTGACATAGGCTTAACATACCTTAAATAACCTAAACATAACTTAGAAATAAGTTTTGGAAGGTTTGGTGTGTTGAAAACAAGTTTGTTCGATCGCAGGGACTATTTGCGTCAAACTGTGAAACGATACCGATTTGTAGAGTAACGAACATTCTGGAACTTCATCATAAGTTAAACATGCCCTAAATATCCTTTGCATAGCTTAGATATAGGCTTTGAGGTGTTTGGTGCGTAAAAATAAACTTTCTTGATCAACAGGGACTAAAAGCGTCAAAAAGTGCATAAATTTGCATTTTCGCGCATATCATACGTCTTGAATATATCCGGGCACCCAAAAATTTTTGTAATCATTAAAATATCTTATTTTAGTGATTGGCATGCTAAATTTCCATTCGTCGCGCAATTTGGAATGTTTTTGCGTCAGTTCGAGTTTTCGTCGTAATTAACCGAATAACGTAACCCTATGACCAAACGAATCGACATCCGAGATGGTTTTGAGCATATTTCATGTTCCCTTCCCTATGCTTAAACTTCATTTTTGAGCCTTGAAAATGTGTTAACGGGGTTTAAACGCGTAAAAAATGGCCTAAATGAGTTGTAGGGACCAAAACTGACAATTTTCGAAAGTTTATGGATCTGGCATATGGTGGCGTCACGCGACCACTATATTGTTTTGCCGTGGCGCAACGCCATGGCCTCATCTGGGCAGAAAAATCCATTTTCAGCAACTTTCAGCAATTTTCAGCAAACGACTTGAAGTTCAGGGTCCTTTTTGTAACATTTGCAAAACCGTTTGATGGTTTTGGAACACCCCTCGTATTCCAAAACAATGTGCCACACTAGTTAGGTCCAGATCGAAGCTCAATTATCGAGGAACAATCCTAACAGTTGTGGAAAATCTATATAAACCCACCATTTTCACTTCATCTTCTTCACACTTGTTCTCAATCATCTTCTCTAAGTTGAAGCTCTCCTTGTGAAGCTTGATACCTGAGAATTTTTTAGTTCAAATCTTCCTAGCTTGCACCCTTTGTTAGTTTCTTTTGTGCTTTTATCGTTTTTCGAGCATGAAAGTCAAACAGTGTTTGACTTTCTGCTTTGACCACAAATTGGTCAACACAAAGTTCATTCGAACTTTGAAACGTGAGCGTAATCACGATGATTATAGTCCCTTGTGACTATACCTACTGATTACCAAGTTAAGTAGGCATAGTGACGAGTCATAGTTTCGGTCAAAATGCGTATTTATGCGTATTTTTCAACCAAACTATTCTTGGGTATCAAAACCGTTTGTTTTGATATCAAACTTGTTTTCTAACTTTGTTAAACATGTTTCAACATGTTTAGCTCGTCACTTTTAGTCTAGTGCTTGTGTAGGGTCGTAAGGTAAGCGGTCTTAACAAACTCTTAGACTTTCGAGCCCGACCCGTTTGGTCGATCATTAGGATCCGACCAAGCATATTTGTGACCATAGTTGTATAGGGAATAACCTTCCGAGGTTATACCTTATGGTCACTTAGTTTAATTAGTTGTTATGATGGGTAGTTTATATGCCTTAGGAAAATGACCAAAATGCCCTTCTCATGCATAATTGAATTTTAAGCATATGTAACCTAACTGTTGTCACTTAAACTAATTATGTAACATGTTTAGGCATATAATACTTGTCATAGGACTAGTTAGGCGTCTCGAACGCGCGTTTCTGTGAACGACGCGTTAAAGTAGCATAAGCTACCTTAATGGGTCGTAACAGGTCGAAAGCACTTAGGATAGGTTCCGATTTAGAATGTAGGCTTTGTTAAACCATATCACATGAGTTCCAATGCTCATTTGGTTTACAAGACCTCATTCTACCCGATCTTCCGATTTAGGTGTTGTTTTATTTATCTTAGCGATCCGATTTCTAGGTGCTGCTTGATTTCCTTGTTTTGCCTGAGCTTCATTGAGTTCCTTAGGTCAAGGATACTTGCAGTTCAATGTGAGTACATAGTTCCCTTATTTTACTGTTTTCAATTGTTTTGGGGTGATTCATATGCGTTAAACAATTTCGATGTTATTAACGATGGTTTCAAAAATGATTAATATGGTTTAGATTTAACAAATAACGATTTCGATAATGTGAACAAACTTGTTGGACGTAATTACATAACGAATAACATTCATTAACATTGATCAAGCCGACCAGTATTAGGTTATGGTACCATAATATCTGACAAATCCCGTTATCAGACTGCACCCATGGTTATGTGTGGGGGTTATGTGGGTAACGACTGAATCTGTGATTGTTAATTTACCCTTTGGTGGTTTATTAATGCGAGAATTGGCGATGGACGAGTTGCAAAGGTTTGGATGTTATTAGTGAGGCGACCAAAAGAAGTTTTAACAATTAAAACGAAAATGATTTAAAGGATTTAAACGAGTTAAACGATTTTGGAACGATTTTGGAACGATTTAAACGAGTTAAACGAATTGAACAAACGATTGGTTTTTGGTTAGTGTTTAGATAACGGGACGAGTGTAATGTGATGAAAACACGGTAGATACACCGCGGGTACTTCTTATTTATAAGTGTTTTCATCATATTACATACCGTGGCGTTATTTAGTTCACTTGGGTAAACGATTTGAAACGATGTCACACAACGATGTTTTGTAAATAATATAAACCATACGAGTTTTATTAACGAGTCTTTACGAGATGTTTTACAATTTGGTTTACTAAAAAAAATGTTTTGAGGTTAAGAATCATGGCTACGAGATTTTATAAACTATAACCCCTTGATTTGAGTTGGTTAATTATGTTGCAATACTACACAATTTTCAAAACAAGGTTTTTAATAAGGTATTGCAACATGTAAACGAGCCATGAATCCGACACTCTCATAAAACGTATGTGCTCGCCAGTATTTCTTTGCTGACTTTGTTTTACATATGTTTCAGGTGTTGTTGAATGATGTTGATTGCTAGGATGCATGCTCACATAGGATCTGGACAAGGCCCTAGTGACATAATAACAATGATAGTCGATGTGTAACTTGTTTGTTTTGTTTTAAGACAATGTAAATTATCTAATGAATCAATAAAATGAAACTTTTGAATCCATGGTTGTGAAACAATAATTCTGTTACAATACTCCCCGACGTTTCCGCCGTGGTTTCGTTGGTTTAATGCGGTCGGGGTGTGACAAAACTCACTTAAAAACCCTCTTGATCAAACCACCTTTGGCCAAAAATTTTGAGAGAGTTTTAGAGTTCTTGCACTTGATAATTGTTAGAGAAAAAAAATGGAAAAAGTGTGAGAGAAAAAAATATAAAAGCATCACCAAATCAAAGGTAATCGTGTAAGAGATTTTTTGCATGAAATCTAACCTCCTTCTTATTTTATGTCTTTTATTATATTTACCACTTTTATAAATATAACATAACATATTTATAAGACTTTATGCAACAAATCATAAATTTTTATTATGTTATTGAACCCACTAAATAACAAAATAAATATTCTCTCAAAAATAAATTATCCATATAATTTATTAGTTTCTCAAGTGCAATTGTTTAGAAAACCAATTTCTAAATATTATAAGTGTTAATATTTATTTGTTTGATCATATCATAAATAAATATTGCAGGTGTTTGTCTAGCTTGTTATTGGGTATGACCCGACTTGGATCATAACGTACTAGCCACTTCAATTTAATATGTGTCTTGGGCATACAGAGTCCAACAATCCCACTTGCACAAGATACATAGAAGATTGATCCAAGCAGTAAATGATGCCTAACAATGGTTTACTGCCCCTAATACGTATGACGAAGTGCCATTCAATAAAATCATCCCCTTCAAGTCCCTTACTTGAAACTGATTTAGGTGAATCTATCAGTTATCCTTTCGTTATAGATGTCATGTCAAATCCAGAGACATAGTGTGATCATTCTCTGTTGATTTAAGTTTAGCAGGCCTTAGACATCTTACTCTCAACAAATAAGAGGAACAAATCCCTTCTTTACTACATACATCTCTCACAATCACCTTGTGCCACACCTGAGCTTAGCCTTATGTAGTGTCTTATTATAGACAACGAAGAACTAAGTCAAGGTATAATATTTGGTTAATATCAAGACCTAATATGTATCTTAGGTCAGAGGATAATATGATATTCGCCTTTACTCAAATTTACTTATGATCAATCACAAATGATTCCATGCAGTAACATTTGAGAGCGGGTGAGTCCAATATTTGTATCCCACAAATATCTATGAACTTTGGCAGCAACACTTTGCTCTATATTCATACCCAATGAATATCCACCAATCCAAGTTCATAATAGTCTTACATTCATATTTGTTCCCACAAGTATGATCGACTACGAACATTTAGAAAAATTAATTTATTCACCGATTTAAACATGCTAAAAATGGAGCGTAACTCAAAATACCATAAAAGAGTTAAAATTACAATTGTTCCAATATCCAAATACAAAATAGATCAAATCCAATCACTAGAATATCGAAGTCCCATGGCACAAGTATGACCCTCATTTTTTGGCCGTTCAAGGAGCTTCGTGAGTGGATCCGCAATGTTTTGATCGGTGTGAACTTTGCGAATACATATCTTTCCCTTTTCAACCTCATCCCTTATGTAGTTGAATCTCCGCTAAATGTGCCTAGTGTTTTGATGTGCATGAGGTTCCTTGATTTGAGCAATCACACCCTCATTATCACAAAAGATCTCTAGTGGGTCTTGAATGGTAGGGACTACCCCTAGGTCAGCAATGCACTTCTTTAACCATGCAGCTTCTTGCGCTGCCAATGAAGCGGCGATGTATTTTGATTCTATAGTGGACAATGCTACAACATCCTACTTCGAGCTCTTCAAAGAGACTACAACTCCATTCAAAATGAAGACATACCCAGATTGTGATCGAGAACCATCTCGATCAATTTGGAAACTCACATCCGTGTAACCCTTTACAACAAGTTTCTCTTCACCAGATCCATATACTAGTAACATATCCTTAGTCCTCCTAAGGTATTTCAATATGCTTTTAACAGCCATCCAATGACTGTTACCTGGATTTTGCTGGTATCTACTTGTCATGCTTAAAGCGCATGACACGTCCGATCTAGTGCATATCATTGCATACATTATGGATCCTATAGCAGACACATATGGGATTCCTTTCATTCTTTCTTGCTCATCCTTTGAGCTTGGACATTGAGTCACATTCAATATTGTCCCCTTTTGAATAGGTACCAAACCTTTCTTAGAGTTCTCCATCTTGAACCTTTTCAAGACTTTGTCAATGTATGCACTTTGGTTTAAACCTGTCAAGCGCCTTGATCTATCCCTATAGATCTTTATTCCCAAAATATAGGCGGCTTATCCAAGATCTTTAATGGAAAAACAACTTCCAAGCCAGGCTTTTACACCTTCCATGGTTGGAATGTCATTTCCAAATAGTAGAATGTCATCGATATACAATACTAAGAAAGTGACGGTGCTCCCACTAGCTTTCTTATACACACAAGCTTCATCGCCGTTCTTGATGAACCCAAAATTCCTAATTTCTTCATCAAAATGGTGATTCCAACTTCTAGATGCTTTTTTCAATCCATAGATTGATTTCTTTAACTTGCATACTTTGTTAGGATATTTTGGATCGACAAAACCTTCAGGTTGAACCATATAGACATCTTCATCAAGATATCCATTGAAGAAAGCCGTTTTGACATCCATTTGCCAAATCTCATAGTCATAATATGCAGCTATGGCAAATCAAATTCTTTTCTTAACAACTTCTTTTTGTTCTTAACTATCTCGGCACTACCCACACATTTTCTTTCTAGAGCTTCCCATAAACCCTTAGATGTTTTCTCATGTTCAAGTAGTGAAATAATGTCTTCTCTCACTGACTGATGTAACAATGTGATCATTTTGTATTCAGCTACAACATTTTTTACATCTCTTTCTGTGAACTCTTCTTCGGTTAATAACTCTCCTCCTTCTTTTGCTGGTTCTTTATATTCTTGTTTTAATTTTAACCAACTTTCAGGTGCAAAAGCTTTTACCCAACCCTCAAACCGATTTTTCCACCAGTTATAATCCTCAACTTTCATTAATTTCGGTGGTTTCTGTAGGTTTCCATACATATTGTCATATTTCATATTATCTGAAATCTCTTTCGAATAATCTCTTGTTTCAGATCTTCTTTCGGATGATTCTGAAGTAAAAGCATTGTAAAACGTGTTGTAAAATTCTTCACCGCTGCTCGACATCTTCAAATTGTGTCTTGAATTTGCACTTTGCATATCTTGAATCACCTTGAAACAAACAAACAAACGATTAGTTTAAAAATATCAAACAACTTGATCGAACGGGTATCCGAAAAAGTCAACAATGAAAATAATCAGTGTTGTCCGATCGGTTGGAGTTGCTGTTCGATCGGATGGGAAAGCTGTTCGATAGGACAGGGTGCTATTCGATCAGATGGGAAAGCTGTTCAATCGGACAGGGTGCTGCTTGATCGGTCAGGAAAGCTGTTCGATCGGTCGGGAAGGCTGTTCGATCGGTCGGGAAAGCTGTTCGATCGAGTGAGATGCTGGTCGACTAGTTGACACTACACGACAAATTTCTTGGGTTGGCTGATTGGTTAGCTGATCGTTTGATGGCACAAAAAGACAAAAACGCTTGATCGATCAGCTGGCACGTTGACTTCTTTGACCACATCAATGAATCACATGCTAACTAACAACATCACATGCACTATATTAATTCGAAGATATCCGATAATTATCAATATCTCATGCAAACTGAAATATTCTGAATAAACTTTTAATGCAATGTTGAGTGGCCGACAAGATTTAATTCAAACTTCAATTCTATAGGACCTTATTAACTCATTCTCATACACAAAGTCTTGAACCTTTATAACAACAGGCAATCACATGCTCATATTAATGGCTGACAACTTGTAATGAAGATCACATGCTTACCTCTTTACTGACAAGATAACAATATTTTCCGATCGATCGGTCAGAGATGCTAGCCGATGGCCGACAAGATTTAATTCAAACTTCAATTCTATAGGACCTTATTAACTCATTCTCATACACAAAGTCTTGAACCTTTATAACAACAGGCAATCACATGCTCATATTAATGGCTGACAACTTGTAATGAAGATCACATGCTTACCTCTTTACTGACAAGATAACAATATTTTCCGATCGATCGGTCAGAGATGCTAGCCGATCGGCCAGCTGTTCGATCGGTTAGGTCAACAAAGTCAAAGACTAATGAATTGTAGAGTGATGCAGTGGATCGGACAGATGTTCGATCGGTTAGGAGTCAACAAGTCAACCTTTTTAAATGTATGGCAGTGGAATGGACAGGTGTTCGATCGGACTGCTGATCGATCGGTCAGCAGTCAACAAGTCAAATGTGACAACCCTCACTAAACCAGGTATCCGTACGACTTAATTAATAATTAATTACCGCTTAATTACTGTGCTTACTTGAACTTGTAGATAAACTGCTACTTGAATACTGATACATGTACCTACTTGCATCATACTTTACTTGCTGTCACTCCATGTTTTGTTTACAGCACCTTAGTGACAACCTTGATGCACCAAAAGCACAGTAGCACAATGAACGGATAACCTATTAAACGTGCTGTCATAACTAGCACCAGGCAGGTACTGCCTCTAAGGCCTGTAAGAGCCTGAGATAGTTTGCCACACTAGTGGTGAGTGTAGGGATATAAGGGTTGTAGAACTGCGTCACTAGGAATAAATTATAGTGACCGGATGTGCCTGAAACGTACTTTGTGTACAAAATTCAGCACTTTAAATAAAAATTTAGCATTTAGCTAACTAGTAATGTGCCAAAACATGAGAAAAATATTACTAGACACTTTCCAAAGTGTTGGTGAATTAATGGGTCACTAAAAATAATATTAACGACCCTTTAAATATTTATTTAGCACATTAACGGATTAATATCCAACCGAACAACCGGACATTACCCGGGACACAAAAATATTGACATTGACACTATTTTCTTTTTCTGAGTTAGTTAGGGTCCCCGAATACCCTAACACCCGGTATAAATTTCAACACACTAGTAAATGATTTAACTTTCTAATTAATCTTAACTAGTTACTAACTTATTGTTGAAATTGAGCTAAACTACTCCAGCCCCTTATCCCAATCGGTTCCCATGTGGGGAACACACACCACAAATCTTTGAGTATTTTATTTGCCATGTCAAATATCTAGTGAACATATTACCTAAAGGTTAAAACACGAAAATGATTTATAAATTAACCTAAGTACTACTACCTTCATTTCACAAACCCAAACACAATTGCTCTCTTTTTCCACTTCTTTGAAAACTCTCGGCCGAGACCAAGAAGCCCACCCACCATCATTTTTTTTTATTCCATCTTGCAATTTAACATACATACAAGGGATAAGGATCTCGTATAAGGAACTTTGGTGCAATCGGAAGGCGAAGGACCTCGCTACATTGCTTTTATCCACCCGTTTTTCGCATAGATTCTTCCCTAGCCTCGAGCTTGTAGTAAGTTGCTTAAATCACCTTCTCGAACTATTTTTAAGTGGTTAATATGATTTGTAACGGTTAAAAGTTATGAACATACAAGTTGAAGCATAAAAGTCTACTTAAAACACTAAAAATGTTGGTTAAAAGCTCATATGTTGTGTAAATCATGTAGTATTTGATTTGTGTGATTATTTAGACCCGATCTATGTTGTGGTAGCTCGGATCGTCATTTAACCCGGGTTGGTCATGATCATGGATCATGACATATGGTTATTTTGGAAATAACAAAGGTTAAATGATGAAACTCTACCACACACGAATCATGAACTTGTGTAAAAGTGATTTTACTTGTGAAATAGTGTTTAAAACTAGTAGATCTACGGATCTACAAGCGGTATTTTCAAAGGACCGAGTGTCAAAGAAATCATGTTTTCTAAAGACGGATCTTACACTAACAAGAAGGATTTTTAGAACACACAAGTGTGTAGACACTTGTGTAACACAAAGTTTCGACAAAAAAAAATATAAATAACTATTTTTGTAAAAGATGACGAGAAGTTGTAAAAACGGAACTTCCCTAAAAACGAGGTTTTTTACGAAACCGGATTGGTTTATACAAAGATCCACTAAAAGAAATGAGATTTACTACATATCTTTGGAAAAACTACAAGTTCATGTATTTTTGTGATTCACATCTATATTGACTAGTTCGATGGTTGGGATAATGTTTATTGTTGATTGAGAAATGGTTGGTTTGATTTATAAAAGAAAACGATACGCTTGAAAGCGTGGCCACCTCCAGTTACACAGGAAACTCTGGCGAAATTTTTCTAAACCTAACACTTAGAATTATTTTCACTATAAGTGTTAGAGATACTTGTTGACTTGTTTTCAAACTATGAATTTCGCCACGACTTTATTTACAAAATATCGGAGGTGGGATTTCACAAAATAAAACGTGATACATATATATATTTAGTATATATTTTTCACAACATCACTTGTATAAGTGTTTATGACTATTTTGTGAACTACGTAAATATTATTTTTAGGGTAAAAATAATATTACTAAGTATTATTTTGGGAAAATCACATGTATTAAAATATAATATTTTTGGGAAGAATATTTATATTTTGGAGTTAGGAATAAAATATATTAAGTGAGACTTAATAGTGTAATCCGAATTATACGAACGCACATGTATTAAATCCCCCATCCTTGGGAAGGAAAATGACTACCAAGTATAAACAGAATGTAAACACGAAATAGTTGCCTAACTATTTCCCAAAAACTTAAACCATAAAGCTAAGGCACGGCCGTCCGTCTAATAGAATTAGTACGTGTAGGTCGTCACACAGCTGACTGATTTGGAGGCATACTTGGTAGAGACGCACCACTGTGAGTTCATGTCCCCCTTTTCTCTTAACTGTTTTCAGTTTTATAACTTCAGGGGTGAAATACATGTTACTATGATTACGAATGTTTCTTACATGGTATGGTCAGCTAAGGAAGGAACTGTTAGGTTATGTGATTGGGTAGGTGAAACCTTAAGAACATTAGTCCTCGTAGTACGATCGAGGGATACAAGTGATAGGCCTATTTGAGCATAACAAACCCTACCCATGCGCCCGCAGGTTGGACCATGTGGTGACCTTTTCTTAACACCACCCATGCGCCCGCAAGTTGGACCATGTGGTGACCTTGTCGTAACACCACCCATGCGCCCGCAGGTTGGACCATGTGGTGACCTTGTCCTATCCCCTCCCATGCGCCCGCAGGTTGGACCATGTGGTTACACATTAACTGATATGTTTCCTTATTTGCTTTCATACCAGAGTTTACAAAACATTCATACTTACAATGATTATAAAGGTTTATTCGCGCGCACATACTAAACACATGAACTCGCTCAACATTATTGTTGATTTTTCAACTTACATGTATTTCAGGGAATAAAAGGATCTGGCGCGGTATGACACGTTTTCCCGCTGCACTAGTTACGAGGTCATCCGGGTTTGGGGAATGTGACTCTTTCCTGGACAAGTCACAGTCCTTAAACTGTGTTTATGTCATGTTGATGTTTGTGATTGTTAAGACAATGTCGTTGTATTTGGTTTTTAAAACTTAATTAAATGGATGATCTTGCATGGTTTTATTTCATATAGCTTTGTTATGGTTAAGCTATGGTATTAAGAAGTCACACCAAATTAACCACACTTCCGCAAAGCCAGGGTGTGACAGCTTGGTATCAGAGCTCTGATCATAGCGAACTAGGATTCCTTCTCGAGTCTAGACTATGATCACTAGGGCTCTCACGAAAACATTTTTACTGCATACCACTTAAGTCCAGATCCAAAACTTTTTACAAACAAATGTTGAGCACATTTTATTTATTATTTATAGGCTCAGTATAGAAAGGCTGAGGCTCGGTCTGAGAGGCCGAGGCTCGGTCTGGGAGATCGAGGTAGTTGGCTAGTGGGACTAGGAGAATTGGCTAGTGGGACTAGGAAGAGCAGTCTGAGAGGCTAGGAGAATTGGCTAGTGGGACTAGGAAGAGCAGTCTGAGAGGCTGGGAGAATTGGCTAGTGGGACTAGGAAGAGCAGTCTGAGAGGCTGGGAGAATTTGGCTAGTGGGACTAGAAAGAGAAGTCTGAGAGGCTGGGAGGCTAGTGGGACTAGGAGAATTATTTGATTGCTTACTTGGTGACTAATATGTTTATATGATTATATGATTGATTGTTATACGTATGTGCGTTTGTGTTACAAACGTCATGCCTTCATCATGTACTAGAAAGATGGACACTACGAATCCCATGGCCATAGTATCAGACGACATAGTTTCATCGGAGCACGAGGTGTACATTTCCGATACTACCGGCACAGACAATGACGACTTTCAGCCCTTTGCGCTGCCTGATGTCGTAGCAGAGCCTGCTGATGGCCATCTTGTTGGGAATTTGCCACTCGCGGTGATCCCTGCTCCTGTGCCCTTACCGCTTCTCCCGTTGTTGATATGCCCCCCGACGTGGTCTCTGACAACGATAACGATCTATTAGAGGAGGACCCATTTGAGGGCGAGGCCCTATTGCTGTTGGTGATAGCCTGCTGCTTGCTGACGCTCCTGCAAGAAGAGGCTCATGCCCATTCACCTGTCCCAGACCCATTTGAGTCTATGGCGTCCGCATCTTTACATACACCGGGAGAGCAACATCACGCACACGACGCCGACCCCGATATGGCGTCATCAGCTGCACCAGTTCTCGCGCACAGCATTGAGTTTGATCGCGATATTGAGGACGATTCTGTTTTTCCACCTGGTTTTGATCCAGACCGTGACATTGAATTCATACACTTAGACCGGCCCTTGGAGGATTCTGTAGTCCCTGTCGACCCTATGTTTGTTGATCCAGCTGATTTTGAGATGGAGTTTGTTGATCCGGAGCCGGCTGTGGCCCCTAAGCCAGGCGTTGCTCCTGACCCCGCATTGGAGCATGACCCTGTCCATGCCAATGCACCTGCTGTTGCTCCTTGATTGATCATCTGCTTGGACGAGAGAAAATTGGGGTAACTGTGCAAGACAATTTATTATTACGGGGCCCACGTAATAACGACTTGTAGTGCACAGAAATCCTGGTGGACTCTGCGGGTCAAGCTAGTGAAAACCAATGTAGCAGGAAATAAGGCGTTGTAGCCTCGAATAAGCCAAATTGGCAAGCCTATGTGAAGGCTTAGAAACTATTACCTCACTCATACATTGAGTATATTTGCGTGTGAAATTGGGTGATTACATGATGGCTCATGGTGCTATATATCTCATAGACAATTGAAACGTTGTCTAACCCGCTTCACACCACTTCGACAAAAGAGAATGTCACCCAGACGTGACACAAACACCAGTACGTTGCCAAGGACAGAAGCCGAGCTGCAAGAACGCATCTCACAGGCAAATGCACGACATGAAGCCCTCCGCTCTAAGCACAACGATGGCATTACTGGAAATAACCCTCCAACTGGCTGCACTTATAAACAGTTCCTGAACTGCAAGCCTTTGAACTTTGACGGAACAGGAGGCGTCGTGGCATTTGTTCGTTGGTCCGAAAAGACCGACTCCATTCTAAGAATGAGTAACTGTTCGCCCCAACAGAGTGTTACTTATACCTCGGGGTTATTTCTAGATGGCACACTCTCATAATGGAACCTCTAGGTTCAGACCCTTGGTACAAGATACTGCTAATGCACTGAGCTGGGACGAGCTCAAAGGAGTGATGGAGAAGAAATACAATTCTAGGGCTGGAAACCAGAAGCGTGAGGTAGGGTTCCGGAATTGAAAATGGACGGACCAGAGATTCCTGAATACATCCAGCAATCTCACGACATGTCTAGGGTCGTCCCCTACTTAGTCAAACCGAAGTTCAAAAGGATGGAACGATTCATTTGGGGACTTGCACCCCAGATCAGGGGTATGGTTACTACCTCGAAGCCCTCAACCATTGCAGAGGCTATCAATATGGGTGATTGATTTATAACATGAGATGTTATGTGATTGATTTATTTATAACATGAGATGTTATGTGTTGATATTGATGTATACTTACGTACACTTTACTTACTATGACCTGACCCATACGATCATCATTTAGAAAATGCCTCCAAGACGGGATGTACGCATACCCACCAACGAGGCGGAATTTCAGGGAATCATTGCTGCAGTCATCGCACGATACGAGGCCCATCACTCCGAGCGCAACGGAGGTACCTCAGGAAATAGCCCACCCAACGGCTGCACCTACAAGCAGTTCTTAGGCTGCCAGCCCCTACATTTCGACGGCACTGGGGGTGCCGTAGCCTTCGTACGCTGGATTGAGAAGACGGACACTGTTTTGCGTGCGAGCAAATGCGCCCCAAGAGATCAAGTCACGTACATTTCCGGGCTGTTCCGAGATGGGGCTCTGTCATGGTGGAAACTTCAGGTTCAGACAATGGGCGAGGCTGCTGCGTATGCTCTATCATGGGACGAGCTGAAAGAGCTAATGCATAAAAAGTACTGTTCGAGAACAGAAAGCCAGAAGGTAGAAACTGAGTTCTGGAACTTGAAGATGGAAGGTCCAAAAATAGCTAAGTATGTGGAGAAGTTCCAAGTTCTATCGCGTCTCGTTCCTTACATGGTAGATCCGGAGTTTAAGAGGATTGAGCGTTTCATTTGGGGATTGGCACCCCAAATCATGAGCATGGTAACGACATCAAAGGCTGCAACAATCACTGAGGCCATCAATCTAAGTGTAGCCCTGACGGAAGAGGCAATCAGGATGAACAAATTTTCGACCTCTGAGGAGGAGAAGGAGACTCATGTAGAGTCATCTGGGGACAACAAGAGGAAGTTGGCGAATTTCAAACAGGGTACCCAGTCGAGTAGCGACGACAAGGCCAAAAAGAGAAAAGAGTACACGGGTATCCTACCAAAGTGCGACAACTGTCGACGTCACCATAACGGGCGGTGTAGATACGGAAAATGTGGTAACTGTGGCAAGGTGGGACATGTCAAGGAAACGTGTCGGCAAGGTACTAAACATGGAAATAGAGGTCAAGATGGTAGCGGAAATCGCGGAGGAAATAACGATGACAACAACTATCAAGGCAGGGATGGTGACGATCAAGGCTGTGGCCAAGCATGTTTTAATTGCGGTGATGCGGGGCATTTCAGGAAGTATTGCCCTAAGAACACTCAGGCACGTGGATGAAATCTCAACAGCGGGGATAGAATCCAAGCGTGGATATCGGTACGTCTCATAATAGTCAATGTTATGCTCTATTTGACAGTATTGTCAAATTTTAGCTTAAGAAAATACAGTTGTTTTAGTAAGTAAGTAACCTAGATACCCAGTTCTCGATAGAACAAGCCTAACGGAAGCTTCGATATGATAATTGGGATGGACTGGTTGTCGAACAACCCGGCGGAGATTGTCATCCGCGCCCCGACGGCGAACGGAGAAATGATTGTGATTCATGGAGCATGATACGCTCCTATGGATTATCAGGCAAAGAAGACTTGCCGGAATCGTCTCCTCAACGATTAGTCGAATCCCGCGTCGATTTAATTCCAGGCACTGCACCCGTAGTCGATGCATCGTAGCGACTTACATTTTCGGAGATGCAAGGATTGACAGAGAAGTTTTAGCAATGGATAGAGAAGGAAGATAACAGACCAAAATTCCCTTTTGGGGTAACCCCATTTCTACTCGTCAAAAGAAGGATGATGATTTTCAAATAAACATCAACTACAGAGAGTTGAACAAGCTGACGATCAAGAATAGATATCCTCTGCCAAGAATCGATGATCTATTCGATCAACTGTAAGGCTCAAGCATTTATTCAAAGATCAATCTTCGATCTGGATACCATCAGTTAAGGATACAAGAGGAGAGTATCCCAAAGACAGCCTTCAGAACTCGTTATGGGCACTACGAGTTCCTTGTTATGCCGTTTGGTTTGACAAACGCACCTGCAGTCTATATGGACTTGATGAATAGAGTTTGCTAGCCGTACTTGGACAAGTTCGTGATTGTGTTTATCGACGACATCCTGATTTATTCAAGGACAAAGGCTGAGCACGAGCAGCATCTAAGAGCTATTTTGGAGCTGCTAAAGAAAGAACAGCTGTATGCCAAACCCTCTAAGTGCGAGTTTTGGCTACATGAAGTCCAATTCCTTGGGCATGTGGTGAATGGAGATGGAATCCATGTGGATCCAACCAAGATCGAAGCGATCAAGAATTGGGAAACGCCAAAGACGCCAACCGAGATTCGACAATTCTTGGGTTTGGCTGGCTACTATCGAAGGTTCATTGAGGATTTTTCAAAAATCGCTCAACCTTTGACACTCCTCACCCAGAAAGATAAGAAGTTTGATTGGGGAATCAAACAGGAAGAAGCGTTTCAGCTATTGAAGGATAAGCTCTGCAATGCGCCAATTCTAGCACTACCAGAAGGTACGGATGATTTTGTGGTATACTGTGACGCCTCGCGTCAAGGATTGGGTTGTGTGTTGATGCAACGCCAAAAGGTTATTGCTTACGCATCACGTCAACTGAAAGTGCACGAAAAGAACTATACCACACATGATTTGGAACTTGGCACATTGGTATTTGCATTAAAGATCTGGAGACACTACCTTTATGGTACAAAGTGTACAATCTTTACAGATCACAAGAGTCTCCAACACATATTCAACCAGAAGGAGCTGAATATGAGGCAAGGACGTTGAGTTGAGTTGCCGAACGATTACGAATGCGAGATAAAGTATCATCCAGGGAAGGCGAATGTGGTCGCCGATGCCCTAAGTCGAAAGGAGAGGATCAAGCCCATAAGGGTTAGGGCTTTAGAAATGATTATCCGAACCGATCTTTCCTTGCGCATTCGTGCCGCGCAGAAAGAAGCTCTCAAGGAAGGAAACCTTGAAGAAGAATATCTCCGTGGGATGGAGAAGCTGCTGGTACCAAACGAGGAAGGAACATTATGTTTTGAGAAAAGGATTTGGGTTCCTCTGTTTGGTAGTTTAAGGAAGGTTATTTTCGATGAAGCTCACAAATGACGGTACTCTATCCATCCAGGAGCAGATAAGATGTACCAAGACCTCAAGGATTACTATTGGTGGCCTAGGATGAAAGGCGATGTTGCTGTATATGTGAGCAAATGTTTAACATGCGCTAAGATTAAAGCCGAATATCAGAAGCTTTCAGGACTTCTGCAACAACCTGAGATTCCCAAGTGGAAATGGGAACAAATCTCAATGGATTTTAGTACGAAGTTGCCAAGAACGCCGAAAGGCCATGACACTATTTGGGTAATAGTGGATCGATTAAAAAAGTCAGCACACTTCTTACCTATCAGAGAGAAGGATAATACGAGCAAGTTGGCCGAAATTTACATGAGAGAGATCGTTACGTGCCATGGAGTACCTCTCTCAATCATCTCTGATAGAGACGGAAGGTTTGTGTCAAGGATATGGCAATCCTTCCAAGAAGCTTTTGGCTCACAATTAAATCTGAGCACTGCGTTTCATCCGCAAACTGACGGTCAAAGCGAGCGAATGATACAGACTTTGGAAGACATGCTGAGAGCGTGTGTTATGGATTTGGGCGGTAGCTGGGACAAGCATTTGCCTTTGGTCGAATTTTCATACAACACCAGCTACCACACCAGTATTGGTGTCGCGCCATTTGAAGCCCTATACGGACGCAAGTGCTGATCACCCCTATGTTGGGCTGACGCAAGAGATAGGCAGCTTGCTGATCCCGAAATCGTCCAAGAGACGACAGACAAGATTGCGCAGATTCTGAAACGCATCGAAGCCGCTCGCCACAGGCAGAAAGCCTATGCGGATCCAAACCGGAAACACTTGGAATTTTTAGTGGGAGAAATGGTTTTATTGAAGGTTTCACCCTGGAAGGGTGTGGCACGCTTCGGAAAGCGTGGAAAGTTAAATCCGTGCTACATTGGTCCTTTCAGAGTTTTGGAAAGAATAGGACTAGTAGCATACAAGCTGGACTTACCAGCTGAACTCCATTCAGTTCACGATACATTTCATGTATCCAACCTGAAGAAAAGTCCAACTCAAGATACCATTGCCATTCCCATCGACGAGATTCATGTTGACGACACGCTCCATTTCGTTGAAGAACCGGTTGAGGTTACGGATTGGAAAGTAAACAAGACCCGCCGGAGCAGTGTCAAGCTCGTCAAAGTTCGTTGGAATGCCAGACATGGTCCTGAATACACCTGGGAGCGTGAGGACCGGATGAAAGAGAAATACCCCCACCTATTTCCTAAGAACCCTGCATCTACAAGCAGAACTTAAAATTTCGGGACGAAATTTTTCTAACGGGGGGAGAATGTGACAACCCTCACTAAACCAGGTATCCGTACGACTTAATTAATAATTAATTACTGCTTAATTACTGTGCTTACTTGAACTTGTGGATAAACTGCTACTTAAATACTGATACATGTACTTACTTGCATCATACTTTACTTGCTGTCACTCCATGTTTTGCTTACAGCACCTTAGTGACAACCTTGATGCACCAAAATCACAGTAGCACAATGAACGGATAACCTATTAAACGTGCTGTCATAACTAGCACCAGGCAGGTACTGCCTCTAAGGCCTGTAAGAGCCTGAGATAGTTTGCCACACTAGTGGTGAGTGTAGGGATATAAGGGTTGTAGAACTGCGTCACTAGGAATAAATTATAGTGACCAGATGTGCCTAAAACGTACTTTGTGTACAAAATTCAGCACTTTAAATAAAAATTTAGCATTTAGCTAACTAGTAATGTGCCAAAACATGAGAAAAATATTACTAGACACTTTCCAAAGTGTTGGTGAATTAATGGGTCACTAAAAATAATATTAACGACCCTTTAAATATTTATTTAGCACATTAACGGATTAATATCCAACCGAACAACCAGACATTACCCGGGACACAAAAATATTGACGTTGACACTATTTTCTTTTTCTGAGTTAGTTAGGGTCCCCGAATACCCTAACACCCGGTATAAATTTCAACACACTAGTAAATGATTTAACTTTCTAATTAATCTTAACTAGTTACTAACTTATTGTTGAAATTGAGCTAAACTACTCCAGCCCCTTATCCCAATCGGTTCCCATGTGGGGAACACACACCACAAATCTTTGAGTATTTTATTTGCCATGTCAAATATCTAGTGAACATATTACCTAAAGGTTAAAACACTAAAATGATTTATAAATTAACCTAAGTACTACTACCTTCATTTCACAAACCCAAACACAATTGCTCTCTTTTTCCACTTCTTTGATAACTCTCGGCCGAGACCAAGAAGCCCACCCACCATCATTTTTTTTAATTCCATCTTGCAATTTAACATACATACAAGGGATAAGGATCTCGTATAAGGAACTTTGGTGCAATCGGAAGGCGAAGGACCTCGCTACATTGCTTTTATCCACCCGTTTTTCGCATAGATTGTTCCCTAGCCTTGAGCTAGTAGTAAGTTGCTTAAATCACCTTCTCGAACTATTTTTAAGTGGTTAATATGATTTGTAACGGTTAAAAGTTATGAACATACAAGTTGAAGCATAAAAGTCTACTTAAAACACTAAAAATGTTGGTTAAAAGCTCATATGTTGTGTAAATCATGTAGTATTTGATTTGTGTGATTATTTAGACCCGATCTATGTTGTGGTAGCTCGGATCGTCATTTAACCCGGGTTGGTTATGATCATGGATCATGACATAAGGTTATTTTGGAAGTAACAAAGGTTAAATGATGAAACTCTACCACACACGAATCATGAACTTGTGTAAAAGTGATTTTACTTGTGAAATAGTGTTTAAAACTAGTAGATCTACGGATCTACAAGCGGTATTTTCAAAGGACCGAGTGTCAAAGAAATCATGTTTTCTAAAGACGGATCTTACACCAACAAGAAGGATTTTTAGAACACACAAGTGTGTAGACACTTGTGTAACACAAAGTTTCGACAAAAAAAAAATATAAATAACTATTTTTGTAAAAGATGACGAGAAGTTGTAAAAACGGAACTTCCCTAAAAACGAGGTTTTTTACGAAACCGGATTGGTTTATACAAAGATCCACTAAAAGAAATGAGATTTACTACATATCTTTGGAAAAATTACAAGTTCATGTATTTTTGTGATTCACATCTATATTGACTAGTTCGATGGTAGGGATAATGTTTATTGTTGATTGAGAAATGGTTGGTTTGATTTATAAAAGAAAACGATACGCTTGAAAGCGTGGCCACCTCCAGTTACACAGGAAACTCTGGCGAATTTTTTCTAAACCTAACACTTAGAATTATTTTCACTATAAGTGTTAGAGATACTTGTCGACTTGTTTTCAAACTATGAATTTCGCCACGACTTTATTTACAAAATATCGGAGGTGGGATTTCACAAAATAAAACGTGATACATATATATATTTAGTATATATTTTTCACAACATCACTTGTATAAGTGTTTATGATTATTTTGTGAACTACGTAAATATTATTTTTAGGGTAAAAATAATATTACTAAGTATTATTTTGGGAAAATCACATGTATTAAAATATAATATTTTTGGGAAGAATATTTATATTTTGGAGTTAGGAATAAAATATATTAAGTGAGACTTAATAGTGTAATCCGAATTATACGAACGCACATGTATTAAATCCCCCATCCTTGGGAAGGAAAATGACTACCAAGTATACACAGAATGTAAACACGAAATAGTTGCCTAACTATTTCCCAAAAACTTAAACCATAAAGCTAAGGCACGACCGTCCGTCTAATAGAATTAGTACGTGTAGGTCGTCACACAGCTGATTGATTTGGAGGCATACTTGGTAGAGACGCACCACTGTGAGTTCATGTCCCCCTTTTCTCTTAACTGTTTTCAGTTTTATAACTTCGGGGGTGAAATACATGTTACTATGATTACGAATGTTTCTTACATGGTATGGTCAGCTAAGGAAGGAACTGTTAGGTTATGTGATTGGGTAGGTGAAACCTTAAGAACATTAGTCCTCGTAGTACGATCGAGGGATACAAGTGATAGGCCTATTTGAGCATAACAAACCCCACCCATGCGCCCGCAGGTTGGACCATGTGGTGACCTTGTCTTAACACCACCCATGCGCCCGCAGGTTGGACCATGTGGTGACCTTGTCGTAACACCACCCATGCGCCCGCAGGTTGGACCATGTGGTGACCTTGTCCTATCCCCTCCCATGCGCCCGCAGGTTGGACCATGTGGTTACACATTAACTGATATGTTTCCTTATTTGCTTTCATACCAGAGTTTACAAAACATTCATACTTACAATGATTATAAAGGTTTATTCGCGCGCACATACTAAACACATGAACTCGCTCAACATTATTGTTGATTTTTCAACTTACATGTATTTCAGGGAATAAAAGGATCTGGCGCGGTATGACACGTTTTCCCGCTGCACTAGTTACGAGGTCATCCGGGTTTGGGGAATGTGACTCTTTCCTGGACAAGTCACAGTCCTTAAACTGTGTTTATGTCATGTTGATGTTTGTGATTGTTAAGACAATGTCGTTGTATTTGGTTTTTAAAACTTAATTAAATGGATGATCTTGCATGGTTTTATTTCATATAGCTTTGTTATGGTTAAGCTATGGTATTAAGAAGTCACACCAAATTAACCACGCTTCCGCAAAGCCAGGGTGTGACATCAAAGGGTTTTAATAAAATGCAGTGATGTTTTGAAACGGCTTGCTGATCGTTCAGACAACTGTCCGTTCGGTCAGCAGTCAACAAAGTCAACAACTTTTAAATGCAATGAAATGAAGTGTGGTGCAGTGATATGCTTTGCTGTCCATTCGGCCAGAGTGCCGGTCGATCGACTGGCAAGTCAAAGTCAACGAATTAAATGAATTACAAAGACGGATGCTTTGAATCGGTTAGCTAGCCGATCGGACTTCTGTCCGATCGGACGACATTCAAGTGAACATTAACATCAACAGTCACCATGTTCATGTATATTTCGAACAGAAAATTCTAGATTTCTCCCAAACAGCTAGGAATTAAGATCTGAAAATTTGTAGGCTTGTAGATCCGGTGTTTTCGCACAGCATATCCAAAAATCAGCTAATTTGGACCGTTAAAACCTGTTCAATTTGACAAAAATCAGATAAAAACGTGAAGAACAAGAAAAATATGAAGAATTTTGACAAATCTGTATGATTTTGGCTCTGAATCTGATCAAATCTTGTACGAATCTGTGCGTTTGATCTTTGCAACCGAGCACCTACTCTGATAACACTTGTAGGACCGGTTTTGACTCCCAAACGATTGTGAACCGAACGTGTGACGTGCGGAATCTGTACACGAACGTGACCGAACACACGAGAACGTAATATAATCTGTGATTCTATTGATGATATGAAACCGTACAAAGAACCATGAATCACCTTGCCACTTTCTCTCTCTAGATTCTCTCTCTAACCTTGAAAGCTCCAAGTCTCAAATGTGGCCAAAAGTTGCAATAGTTCTAAATCCTAACCCTAACACGTCTATTTATTTGCCAAGGCTTATAAAAGCTTTCCTCTTATTTACAATATTGCCACCTTGCCTTTTCTTTCTAATTATAACAATATAAGGCTAGAATAAAACTGTTTCTGCTACGTCTTGAGATGAGGGAGGCGATAGACATACTACACTAACACAATTGAGCCTCTCGAGGCGATCAATGTGGCTTTTCATCTTAAGGACGTAAGATGGGACCGATTGGGTTTTCCTCCATTCTACATGCATGAAGTGTTCGAACCGTTTCGAAGCGTTCTACCCTTGCTTGTTGTAGTTACATTTCCTTCAATTGGGTAATCATGTCGTATGCCCCATGATGTTCAAAATCCTTTTGAATCTCGGGAATCATAGTTCCCAACATGAGGCATGAGGCTTGCATGGAGTCCTTGGTATACTTAACCCAATCATTGTAGGCTTCCACATCTTCCACGTTAGGTTCATCGGGAATAGGATCCTCCAACACATAGGATATCCTCTCTTTCTTGAGAACGATTCTCAAGTTTCGAAACCAATCCATGAAGTTGTTGTGGTTGAGACGATCCATTTCAAGGATGGTTCTTAGTGATAGGTTTCGGACGGTTTAGGTAATCGGGTTTGCATTGTTAGCGGCCATCTACAAAATTTAACAAAGTTCAATTTTAGTATTTTTGATATTATTAAAATTTTAATCATTAATACCCTTTTATGTCTCATAGACAATTAATAATTAAAATCTAGAATCCAACGTTACATTTAAATATTGGTTAGGTGATCTTTATCCCATTATTTAAATTAACAAGGTAGTCAACGTTTGACGATTGCAACCCTTTGCAACTTCTAGCCATATGGGATCGGTTAAACATCTTTATGTTTAGTTGGCACGTTTAATCCCATCAACACCTTTGTTCCCCATGCTTTGGCGACCCTAACTTCATGGTTTCCAAATCAAGTCGTCCGTCTTACACACACATGTGAGTTTACACATATAAGTGGTTAGGTGACCTTTATCCCACAAACATGGTAACCCCACCTCAAACATACAAGTTCCCTGAAATGTGGTTAGGTGACCTTTATCACACAAAAGAGTTCCCAAGTGATTCGAGTGTTATATAAAAGGATGGTGTTTTACTTATTTTATAAAAGGGGTTTTTATTTTTTCCAAATTCTAGTTTAGAAAAAAAATTTAGATACCATATATTTGCATGCATTCAAATCAATGGTACTTTAGCGAAAACCAATTTTCAAGGTTCTTTTAATAAAACCCATTTTATTATAAAATCATTAATTTTGAATAAAACCTTTTTATTAACCATTTTAATGATTTTGTTAAGAACTAATTTTAAGCTTGTTACGAATTATTAGTTGTTAAGCATGCATATCCAAATATCATCCAAACAACCATAAATAAAATAACCATACAAGTACAACACATATATAAAAAAGGTGCATAACCATAGCCAACTATTTTGACCACACTTCTTAGCTGAAATAAGTGTGTCAAAAGGTCCTTCCTAAAGGGTGAATATAGACACAAATAATATGTCGTTGAACACCCACTTGATCCCGCATCCAAATGCTTCAAGTCTTCTTCTTGTGTTGTTATTTCTTCACATTCTTTGGGCTTCCAAATGTCTTTTATATTCAGCTCCAAACTCCCGTGGACTTCAAAAATGTGTTTTGGTTATCGGGCTAAAATCCTGTTCAGAACTATGAAGTCCTTTAGACCCGAAATTAGCCAAAACCAAAACCGCATTTTTGTGTGCATCTTCTTTTACAAAAGGTATCCTAATACATTTTTCTAGTAAAATCAAATGCACCTAATCTATTTATTTACATACCAAATGAAAATAAATAAATTACATATTTTTACAAATGGAAGACAAATAATAATTATTACAACTCATTGAATAATTAAATACACATCACAAACACAAACATATTCACATAAGGTCATGGCTAGGTTATGAATACCAAAAATATATATCCACATATATATAAAAATTGAAGAGCATAAATGGTTTCCTTTTACATCCTACTTTTTCGGTCAAGAATGAAAAAACCGACAAACAAATCATCCATATGATATAATTTTTTCAAGATTCCTTTATGCATGTAAGAAATAATCTTGAAAAATAAAAGGAGAACCATGGTCAAAATTTTCGGCCATAATGTTTAACCAAACCCGAAAATCCGAAAATTTTAAATCTGATGAAGCATGCACTCATATAAGCGGCTCTAGATGCCATTGTTGGGTTTTTTCACAAGTTTATCAAAGTTATTTTATCCTTATATAATAAAAACGCAGCGGAATATATATTTAAAACATGTTACTTTGTTGATATAAAACTCATTTTATATGTAAAACCCAATAACCGAATCCATATAAGACATGCATGCTATCAAAATACAACCATAGGGTGTTTTAGATACTACCATTCAAAGGGTAAGGAGATATGAAGAAGATGATATTCTTGAATGAAATCTTCAAAGGAGAAGACCTCAAGCTTGCATACCCCAAGCTTCCAACGAACACCTTATGTTGCTAGGATTTATACACTTGAAACTCATTTAAAATCCCTCTTGATCAAACCACCTTTGGCCGAAAATTTTGAGAGAGTTTTAGAGTTCTTGCACTTGATAATTGTTAGAGAAAAAAATGGAAAAAGTGTGAGAGAAAAAATATAAAAGCATCACCAAATCAAAGGTAATCTTGTAAGAGATTTTTTGCATGAAATCTAATTGGTGGAAGACCCACAATGGGACCATACATGGGGTGGCCATAGGGCCATACATTTGCCCAATGAAAATCCAACCTCCTTCTTATTTTATGTCTTTTATTATATTTACAACTTTTATAAATATAACATCACATATTTATAAGACTTTATGCAACAAATCATAAATTTTTATTGTGTTATTTAACCCATTAAATAACAAAATAAATATTCTCTCAAAGATGAATTATCCATATAATTTATTAGTTTCTCAAGTGCAATTATTTAGAAAACCAATTTCTAAATATTATAAGTGTTAATATTTATTTGTTTGATCATATCATAAATAAATATTGCAGGTGTTTGTCTAGCTTGTTATTGGGTATGACCCGACTTGGATCATAACGTACTAGCCACATCAATTTAATATGTGTCTTGGGCATACAGAGTCCAAGAGATTCAAGGCGAGGAGGAGGAATAGGAGGAGGGGCAGGATATGGATTCAGATTAGGCGGTGGTGGGAGCAGGCGATGTGGTTGTCATTCAGATTAACTCTCCCAGACTTTTGAACTTGATGGTATTTCCTAGGCTGCGTTCCATTGAGACAATTTAATTTCCTACACTAGTTAATTTCTACATTTTATTTTCTTTTGATGTGATGTGGTGGTGAACAACTTAAAACTATGGTAATTTAGGTTGTACTATGGTTATGTTGTATTGTGGTAGTATTGTAGCTCACAGGTACCATGGGAGGCTTGGACACACTAAGCATAGGGCTCCCTAAGCCGGGAAAACAGAAGCCAAACGACAAAAACCTGCATTTTCACCTGAAACAGACAAATGCCACGTGGTCGTGTTCACCCAACACACCCCTGTGACAACCCTCACTAAACTAGGTATCCGTACGACTTAATTAATATATAATTACTGCTTAATTACTGTGCTTACTTGAAATTGTGGATAAACTGCTACTTGAATGCTGATACATGTACTTACTTGCATCATACTTTACTTGCTGTCACTCCATGTTTTGCTTACAGCACCTTGTGACAACCTTGATGCACCAAAAGCACAGTAGCACAATGAACGGATAACCTATTAAACGTGCTGTCATAACTAGCACCAGGCAGGTACTGCCTCTAAGGCCTGTAAGAGCCTGAGATAGTTTGCTACACTAGTGGTGAGTGTAGGGATATAAGGGTTGTAGAACTGCGTCACTAGGAATGAGATTACAGTGACCGGATGTGCCTAAAACGTACTTTAAGTACAAAATTCAGCACTTTAATTAAAATTCAGCATCTAGCTAACTAATAAAGTGCCAAAACATGAGAAAAACATTACTAGACACTTTCCAAAGTGTCGGGAATAAGTTGTGTCACTAAAAATAATAATAATGACACTTTAAAGCTTTGATAAGCACTTTAACGGATTACTATCCAACCGAACAACTGGACTTTACCCGGAACATAAAAATATTGCCATTAACATTGTTTATCTTTTCTGAGCCAGTTAGGGTCCCCGAATACCCTAACACCCACTGTAATGCATAACACATTAGTAACCGAGTTAACCTTCACTTAACTTAACTTTATCCTAACTATTAGTTGAATTCTAACCGGATAACCCCCCCCCCCCCAACTGAGTCCGGTCACTATGTGACCCCCCATTGTACTTTTTTGATTAATTTAATCAAACATGCCTAATATCAAGGGAACATAGTAACCCTTGGTTAATGAACTTGAAGTTGTCTATAAGTATGTGACCTTAACCATCATAACCTTCACACACTCAACATCACAACATCACTCTCTCTCCCTCTCCTTGGAGCTCTCGGCCGAACACACCCACAACCATCCATCCATTTTCGAGTCTTGATAAAGCTTTTCCAAGCACACACAAGGGTTAAGGACCTCACACAAAGGTGCTCGGTGCATTCGGAACGTGAAGGACCTCTTCTCATTGCTTTTATCCACTCATTCTTCGACTAGATTCTTCCCTAGCCTCGAGCTAGTAGTAAGTTGCTTGAAACACACTCTCGATCTATTTTAAAGTGGTTAAAATAAGATATGATGGTTAAAACTCGTGAACTTGCAAGATGAAGTGTTAAAAGTCTACTAAAATGTTAAAAATGTTGGATAAAAGCTATAGAGTTGTGTAAAACTTGTAAGACTTGTTTTGTTGTGATTATTTAGTGTTGGTCTATGATTGTAGTAGCTCGGATCATCATCTAACCCGGATTAGTCATGATCATGAATCATGGCATAAAGTTTGTTTAAGTATACAAAGGGTTAAATGATGAAACTCTACCACACACTAAACATGAACTTGTGTAAAATCGATTTTACTTATGAAATGGTGTTCAAAACTAGTAGATCTACGGATCTACAAGCGGTACTTTCAAAGGACCAAGTGTCAAAGAAATCATATTTTCTAAAGCCGGATCTTACATAAACAAGAATGATTTTAGCAAACACACAAGTGTGTAAACACTTGTGTAACACAAAGTTTCGACAAAATAACTATTTTGTAAAAGTTGACAAGAAGTTGTAAAGATTAAATTCCTTTAAAAACGAGACTTTCAAGAAACGAAGTTGATTCATATAAAGATCCACTAAAAGTAATGGGATTTACTACATATTTTTGGGTAAACCACAAGTTCATGTAATTTATGCGATTTATATATATTTTGACTAGTTTGATGCTTTGGATATTGTTTTGGTTGAATAAGAAAACTGTTGATTTGAATTATAAAAGAAAATGATACGCTTGAAAGCGTGGCCACCTCCAGTTACAGGGGAAACTCTGGCGAAATTTTTCTAAAAACCTAACACTTGGGAATATTTTCACTACAAGTGTTGTAAATCTATTTTTGACTTGTTTTCAAAACGTAACTTTCGCCACGACTTTATTTACGAAACATCGGAGTTGGGGTTTTCACAAAATAAAAACGGGGTAAATATATATTTGATATATATATTTTTCATAAGCGTCACTTGTAAAATGTTTATGATTAGTTTGTGAAATATACGAATATTATTTTTAGAGTAAAAATAATATTACTAAGTACTAATGATTCCAAAAATAATACATACGCTTTCATAATTAATAATAAGTTACAACGGTATAATTATTACCACCTGATCTTTATCCGTAACTTACGCAATTCAGAAAATACCAATGAACGCGTATTTGTCAAGAATATTATTTCAGAAAATTGTATGAAATAAAATATAATATTTTTGGGAAAAATGATTATATTTTGGAGTTAGAAATAAAATATATTTTTAAGTGAGACTTAATAATATATTTTGAAGGTATACGAACGCACATGTATTAAATCCCCCATCCTTGGGAAGGAAAATAATTACCAAGTATTTACAAAATATAAACACGAAATAGTTGTCTAACTATTTCCCCAAAAACTTAAACCTTAAGCTAAGGCACGGCCGTCCGTCTAATAGATTTAGTACGTGTAGGTCGTCGCACAGCTGCTTGATCAGGAGATATACTTGGTAGAGACGCACCACTGTGAGTTCATGTCCCCCTTTTCTCTAACTGTTTTCAGTTTTTTAAACTGCGGGGGTGAAATACATGTTACTATGATTACGAATAATTCTTACATGGTATGGTTAGCGTAAGGAGGGTTATTATTCAGATCATGTAAGTGGGTAGGCGGAAACTTGAGGCCATTAATCCTCAGGGTAGGACCGAGGGGCAGGAGCGGTAGATCTATCTGGGTGTAGCGAGCCCAGCCCCAGGCCCAAACAGAACGGACCTCGGGGTGACTTTGTACCCAACGCATAAATCTGCTAGGTTTGAGTCTTCCTACTTGCACTTCACACATATCAATGGCCTTGCAAACCATTGGTGATCTCTTTTTCCTTATTTGCTACATACTAGGGTTTTTATACATACAAAGGTTTATTTACTCACTTACACATGAACTCGCTCAACATTATTGTTGATTTTTCAACTTACATGTATTTCAGGGAATTAAAGGATCTGGCGCGGTATGACACGTTTTCCCGCTGCATTAGTCTCGAGGTCATCCGAGTTTAAGGGATGTGACTTTTTCCTGGACGATTCACAGTTCTTAAACTGTGTTTATTTATTGTTGATGTTGTGTCTTTTGAACACTGTTTATGTTTGTTATGATGTGATATCCGTTAAGACAATGCTGTGGTTCTTTACTCTTCAAACTTATTTTAATGGATGATCTTGCATGGTTTTTA
This sequence comes from Helianthus tuberosus, assembly GCA_030545235.1. Lineage (NCBI taxonomy): Eukaryota > Viridiplantae > Streptophyta > Magnoliopsida > Asterales > Asteraceae > Helianthus > Helianthus tuberosus. Next base: position 2,575,149 of record JARYGA010046293.1, read on the forward strand.
TTTCATATAGCTTGTTATGGTTAAGCTATGGTATTAAGAAGTCACACCAAAATAACCACGCTTCCGCAAAGCCGGGGTGTGACAGCTTGGTATCAGAGCCAGGTTCATAGCGAACTAGGATTCCTTCTCGAGTCTAGACTACGATCACTAGGGCTCTCACGAAAACATTTTTACACTGCATACCACTTAAGTCCAGATCCAAAACTTTTTACAAACAAATGTTGAGCACCTTTATTTATTATTTATAGGCTCAGTCTGGGAGGTTGAGGCTCGGTCTGGAAGACCGAGGCTTGGTCTGGGAGACCGAGGTAGTTGTCTAGTGGGACTAGGGAATCAGTCTGAGAGGCTGGGAGAATTGGCTAGTGGGACTAGGAAGAGCAGTCTGAGAGGCTGGGAGAATTTGGCTAGTGGGACTAGGAAGAGCAGTCTGAGAGGCTGGGAGAATTTGGCTAGTGGGACTAGGAAGAGCAGTCTGAGAGGCTGGGAGGCTAGTGGGACTAGGAGAATTATTTGATTGCTTACTTGGTGACTAATGTGCTTATCTGATTGTATGATTGATTATTTCTACATATTTGTGTTTGTGTTACAGACACCATGGACTCGTCCGGCACAGGTGATTCGGACACCATGGACCCTAGACCCATAGTATCAGATGACTTAGAGTCTTCAGAGCACGAGGTCCACACATCAGATGTTACCAGCACAGACGAGGATAACTTTCAGCCCTTTGCGCTGCCCGACGCTGTCGATGAGCCCGCTGATGGCCCTTTTGCTGGGTACCTACCACTCGTAGAGATCCCTGCTCCCATACCTTTGGCCGTTTATCCTGCTTACGATATGCTCCTCGACACCGACGTTGACGACGACGTCGATCTGCTTGATGATGAGCCCCTGGAGGACGATGTTGAGGGCGAGGCCCTTCTAGCTGACGGTGGTCTTTTGTTACTCGCAGATGCTCCAGCTGAGGAGTCACCTGCACACTCACCCGCTCCAGACTCCCTCGAGTCTGTGGCCTCCGCACCGTCACACACTCGGAGCGCACAACACTATTCACACGGTTCAGATCCTGACAGGGCATCATCTGCTGCCTCTGCTCCTAGATTTGCTTTCGATCACGACCTCGATTAGGATTCAGACCCTGTTTTTCCCCCTGGATTTGACCCGGACCAGGAGATAGAGTTCATCCACTTGGATCAGCCTATGGTTGACCCAGTAGACCCAGTTGACCCTGCATTCGCTGATCATGCAGATTTTGATATGGAGTTCATTGATCCCGAGCCTGCCATGGCCCTTGAGCCAGTAGCTGCTCCTGAGCCAGTGTTTGAGCATGACACTGTTCATGCTGGCATGCCCATTGATCCTATGATTGCTGACCTACCCATTGACGATCACCCTGCTAATGCACCACTACTGGAGGGTGACCATGTTATTGCTGCTGATCATGTTGATCCCCCACTTATCGTTGATATACCTGCTGACCCTCTTGTTGCACCCCACCTTGACCCTATGCCTGTACAGTTTGATCGAGCACTTTTTGAGGCACAGATTGACCCACGAGATGAGCACGCCCAGCATGGGTGGATTCCTGCGGATGATGAGCTTCCACCTATTCCTCCTCATACCACCGATGCACGTCATGTTGATTTCTTTTTTTCATTTGCACAGTACATACCTCCAGCTCGACCTGGAGAGGGTTCCTCGGCTCATCCTTTTGGACATGTGCCGACATCTATTCCAGTTATGCCACAGTCTTCATCTGCTAATCCCCCTGCACCACCATTCTTTGTGCCACCTTTTGATCCAGCCAGCGAGCCATTTCTCTGGACGTCACCGTCTGTTATGCCACCGACCGACCCCTACCATCCTTTCCATATGGGGTATTCTATTGAGGACGTTCTGATGTCGTTTGTTGTCCAGCAGGAGGCACTCATACGGCGTATTCAGGAGCTTGAGAGAGCTCAGCCACCGCCGTGCCAGTGTCAGGGTCAGACTCACCCTGCTTCTTCGCAACACCCTCGACCATTGTTACCTGACTATGTTGCACGCCTTTTGGCACTGGAGCAGCAGGTTGCTTCTTGGTTGCGTACCTAGAGAGCCATGGAGGAGGACTGGCTCCATTTGCGACATTTGTTCTACACCCATTTTCCCCCTCCTCCACCACCATCAGTTTAGGGCATCTTTAGTACAGCATGGGTGGACGTTGGTGAGAAGACGGCGATTGCTCTGACCACACAGCATTTTTGGAGACTGCATTCTGATTCTGACTTTTGTATGGGATGTATTGACATTGATTTGAAATTCTTTTGGACTGGGGTGATGTAGCCCTTAGTCGATGATGATGTGTGACACTATTATGTACTTGTACACTCTACCATGTGGTCTCGATTCTGGCAATGCAATCGCAGTATCCTCATCATATGTGATGTTTTGATTGATTATTTATGTCTTATAACATGGGATGTTGTGTGATTAATATGATTATAACATGAGATGTTATGTACTATTACTATCATTATATACGTACGCTTTATTATGGCCTGACCGGCGTAAGCCCATCTTTTAGAAGATGCCGCCGAGACGTCAAACGCCGATGCCTACCAATGAGGCAGAACTCCAACAAGTCATCGCTGCTGCCATCGCGCAATACGCCGCCTCGCAAGGAGGACCCAGCGGAAGCAGCTCAAACAACAATGGCAACAACAATCCACCTCATGGTAATACTAAGTCATTAAGACATACCATGATCTAATTGGATATCTCTAGCAAGGATGCTAATGTCATTCATATGTTGTAACTTTGATGGCACCGGAGGTGCTGTCGCTTTTGTTCGTTGGGCCGAGAAGACTGAATCTGTTCTCCGCATGAGCAAATGTGCAGCAGATCAGCAAGTCACCTACATTTCTGGGCTATTTTTGGATGGAGCCCTATCTTGGTGGAATTTGCAAGTGCAGACACTTGGTGAAGCTGGTGCCTACGCACTAACATGGACCGAACTGAAGGAACTAATGCGCAAAAAGTATTGTTCTCGCGCTGAAATCCAAAGATTGGAAACTGAGTTCTGGCATTTGAAGATGGAAGGTCCGAAGATCGCGGAATATGTTCAGAGGTTTCACGACCTGTAGCATGTGGTACCCTATATGGTCACTCTAGAATTCAAGCGGATTGAACGCTTCATGTGGGGATTAGCTACTCAAATCATAAGCATGGTGACCTCCTCCAAGCCTGCAATAATTACTGAGGCAATCGATTTGAGCGTGGCTCTCACTGAGGAGGCTATCCGCCTGAACAAGTTCGATGGGATCGAGACAAAGAAGAAAGAGACTCACGTCGAGTCATCCGGAGATAACAAACAAAAGTTCTCGAACTTCAAACAAGGCACTAGTGGTGTTGTTAAGAAAGGAGAGCCAAACGCGCCAGCTCAGGTTACAGCTGGTGGTGGGAAGAAAGGAAAGGGATATATGGGCACCCAGCCCAAGTGCAACACCTGCCAGTGTCACCATTCTGGCCGATGTGGTTTGAAGATGTGTGAAGCGTGTGGGAAACCTGGCCACTTGAGGATTCTTGTTGGGCCACTGTTGGCCAGAGAGGCCAAGGAGGATTTGGAAACAGAAACAATAGCCGGGGTGGAATTAGAAATCGCCCACAAGGAAACAATGGAGGTAATGGGAATCGAGGCAACAATGTGAATCAAGCGGGCGCTGTGAATCATAACCAAAGGAATAACCAAGCTGGAAATGGAGGTGGAAACGGGCAAAGACCTGGATGCTTTAACTGTGGTGATATCGGGCACTTTAAGAGGAACTGCCCAGAGTTGAACCAAGCCCGTGGAAGAGTGTTCAATATCGAAGCGAGGGAAGCGCGCCAGGATCCCAATGTCGTTACTGGTACGTTCCCTGTAAACCAATGCTATGCATCCGTTTTATTTGATACTGGTGCCGACTATAGCTTAATTTAAGAATATGCTTGGTTTAGCCGCTAGTAAGTTAGATATTCCCTACTCAATCGAATTGGCTAATGGGAAGTTAGTAGAAGCCAATGAAGTGATCAGAGGTTGTGCAATCGAGTTGGGAGAACGTTAGATATTACCTTGGATCTACAAGGCAGAAATTGTTTGTCACGAAAAGGTCGTTCGTATCCCGACCGAAGATGGCGAAACAATTATGGTACATGGCGAAAAGCGCGATACGCCGTTAAGAATTATCAGCTGCCTCAAAGCGCGAAAGTTTTTGCAAAAAGGGTGTGCTGCCTTCCTGGCACACATTGTAGACAAGAAAGCTACAGAACCCAAGATCGAAGACATCCCTGTTGTGAGGGAGTATCCGGAAGTCTTCCCGGAGGACTTGCCTGGACTGCCACCTCAGAGGCAAGTGGAGTTTCACATCGATTTGGTCCCAGGCGCCGCGCCTGTGGCTAAGGCACCTTATAGACTTGCCCCGTCTGAGATGCAAGAATTGTCGACACAACTTCAAGAGTTGTTAGACAAGGGATTTATCCGACCAAGCTTCTCGCCTTGGGGAGTTCCGGTCCTGTTTGTCAAGAAGAAGGACGGTAGTTTTCGTATGTGCATCGACTACCGGGAGCTGAACAAGCTGACAATCAAGAATAGATATCCTCTGCTAAGAATTGATGATCTGTTTGATCAACTGCAAGGTTCAAGCTTTTACTGAAAGATCGATTTGAGATCTGGATACCATCAGTTAAGGATACAAGAGGAGAGTATCCCGAAGACAGCCTTCAGAACTCGTTATGGACACTACGAGTTCCTTGTTATGTCGTTTGGGTTGACAAACGCACCTGCTGTTTTTATGGATTTGATGAATAGAGTTTGCAAGCCGTACTTAGACAAGTTCGTGATTGTGTTTATCGACGACATCTTGATTTATTCAAGGACAAAGGCTGAGCACGAACAGCATCTAAGAGCTATTTTGGAGCTGCTGAAGAAAGAACAGCTGTATGCCAAATTCTCTAAGTGTGAATTTTGGCTACGTGAAGTCCAATTTCTTGGACATGTGGTAAATGGAGATGGAATCCATGTGGATCCAACCAAGATCGAAGCGATCAAGAATTGGGAAACGCCAAAGACGCCAACCGAGATTCGACAATTCTTGGGTTTGGCTGGCTACTATCGAAGGTTCATTGAGGATTTTTCGAAGATCGCTCAACCATTGACGCTCCTCACCCAGAAAGATAAGAAGTTTGATTGGGGAATCAAACAGGAAGAAGTGTTTCAGATGTTGAAGGATAAGCTCTGCAATGCGCCAATCCTAGCACTACCGGTAGGTACTGACGATTTCGTGGTATACTGTGACGCCTCGCGTCAAGGATTGGGTTGCGTGTTGATGCAACGCCAGAAGGTTATTGCTTACGCATCACGTTAGTTGAAGGTACATGAGAAGAACTATACCACACACGATTTGGAGCTAGGCGCAGTGATATTTGCTTTAAAGATCTGGAGACACTACCTATATGGTACGAAATGTACAATTTTTACAGATCATAAGAGCCTACAACACATATTCAACCAGAAGGAGTTGAATATGAGACAAAGAAGATGGGTTGAGTTGTTAAATGATTACGATTGCGAGATAATGTATCATCCAGGGAAGGCGAATGTGGTTGCCGACGCCCTAAGTCGAAAAGAGAGGATCAAGCCCATAAGGGTTAGGGCTTTAGAAATGATTATCCAAACCGATCTTTCCTTGCGCATTCGTGCCGCGCAGAAAGAAGCTCTTATGGAAAGAAATCTTGAAGAAGAATATCTCCGTGGGATGGAGAAGCTATTGGTGCCAAACGAGGAAGGAATGTTATGTTTTGAGAAAAGGATTTGGGTTCCTCTGTTTGGTGGTTTAAGGAAAGTTGTTTTTGATGAAGTGTCACACCCCGACCATGTAGAACATACAAAACGTGGCGGAAACATCGGGGAGTGTTGTAACAGAATTAATTGTTTCAAATCCATGGCAATTGATTAAAGGTGTTACAATGTCTTAACAAACAAAGAAATACAACATAATTAACTAGTCTTGCATCTTTTATTGTCACTAAAGCCCAAGTCTGCCTATGTGTATCTTGATCATCTTATGCAACAGCTCCTGAAAAACACATGTGAAAATAGGTACGTCAGCATACAAATGCCTGTGAGATACATAGGTTTTGTGAAAATAGGTTTCATGACTTATGTTTGAGAAAATGTTTAGTCATGAACCTTGTTATTTGCTTTGTTTTGTAAATCATTTGAAAAACAATGAGTTCAGATGGTATGTATAAATAAGTGAATAATGTATGGTTAAATGAATAACCATTGTAAACTGAGTTTGTATAAGATAAGTTGTTTGTAAAACAATGTATTGTGAAAAGTATGTTATTTGTATAAAATGTTATATGTATCAAACTGAAATGATTCAAATAACGCTACGATATGTAATACCATACAAACACTTATATATAGGAAGTACCAGCGGCGTATCCACCATGCTTGTATCATATTACACACACATCGTTACTTAATCACTTAATCAAACCAAACCAAACAATGTAAAATGTCTATGTTTAAATCAATTGTCAAATGTATTGAATAATATGTCAAAGTATTCATGTCAAGATGTAAATCATGTCAAAATGTCTATGTCAAATATCCATGTCAAATGTCTATGTCAAATATCCATGTCAAATGTCTATGTCAAATATCCATGTCAAATGTCTATGTCAAATATCCATGTATGGCAAGTGAAATGTCTCAACTAAACCATATGCACAAAAACAAAGTATTGAAGTAAAACTTGGTTTAAATCAAAGTTATGTTTTGTGGGAAATACATGATCAATGTCAATCATGTTAAAATGTCTATGTCGAAATGTCTATGTCAAATGTATATGTCAAAATGTCATGTAAAACGATGTACTAAGTAATGCACACAATGGCAATACATAGCATGAAATGTAATGAAATCATGTACTATAATGTACTAACGAACATAGCAGTATATGATGTGAAAACAGGAAAGCAGGAAAGTAACAAGTAGGCACATGTGTTCCACCCCAAAACAGTTTGGAAAACAGTAAAAGAGGTGTCTATGTACTCACTTGAGATTGCTCAGAAGTCCTAGGATAACCACCAAGCAAAGCTAGAGATCGCGGAATATCAAACGGCACCTAATATAGGTAACTACATTAATAAACCGGACCTAAATCGGAAGACTGGGTAGCATGAGGGTTTGTAAACCAAATGAGTGTAGGAACTCATGTGATATGGTTAATCAAAGCCTACATACTAAATGAAACTTAACCTAAGTGTCTACGACCAATTACGACCCGTTTAGGTAGCTTATGCTACTTTAACGCGTCGTTTGCGTGAAACGCGTTCGGACCGCCTAACTAGCCCTATGACAAGTGTTATATGCCTGAACATATTACATAATCAGTTATGTGACAAAGGTTTAGGTTACATATGCTTAATTACCAATTATACATGAAAAGGGTATTCTGGTAATTTACCTAAGGCATATAAACTACCTATCATACAACTACTTAAACGATGCGACCATAGGGTATAACCTCGGAAGGTTATTCCCTACCTACTATGGTTACCTAATGTGTTTGGTCGGATCCTAATGATCGACCAAACTGGGTCGGGTTCGAGGTATAAGCGATTTATTAGATAGCTTACCCTACGACCCTAGACAACGTGGTAATCAGTGGGCATAGTCCCAAGGGACTATGACCAACGTGATTACACTCACGTTGCGAAGTTCAAACGAACTTCGCATTGACCATTACTGGTCAACGCTGAAAGTCAAACAAAGTTTGACTTTCTGACTCGAAAAGCAGTAAAATAAGGAAAAGAACGAAAGAATACTTACGAAGGGTCCCCGAATGCTAATCCCGATTCAAGAATCTCAGGTATGAAACTGTAACACCCCGTCCCGGAAGGCGGGCCGAAGTGTCACAATAACGGTGGTCAGATCAAAAACATAATTCCATTTATACTTAAATGTATTACAAGGCTTTACAATTTAATAAAGGATCTCTAATCTAGTACAATTATTTCTACCGTCTTGTCCAAACACTCGAGCACTCTTCCATATCCCCTGTCCCAGATTGTCCTGATAACCTGACGTAAAGAAGAAAACACAACAAAGAAAAACGTACGTCTGAGCAAAATTTTGAAGAGTTTTGCCCAGTGTGCGGATAGAGGAAAACAAAAGCTTATTTTATTTTAATAACCGGAGGTAACTTCATGTGAAAATGATACGACTTAATTTCATAATCATATCTTACGGATGTACCCATGAGCAAACTGAAAACGTGACAATACACAGGTAGCTACTCCTGCATACTTATCACACGAAATGGCAAGTTGGCATACCTGTTATCCATTTCCTGAAAACTTAAATTCTAGGATCCGATCCATACGCCTCCTAATATATGTACCACACTTGTACTTAAGAGACGCCGTGAACTAATCTCTCCGTCACGGGTGGAGCACATGAGGTTGATGCCACAACAACATGCTCGTGGGACACTCCACGAGAAGCGATACTCAGGGTATCAGAGTACAAAGAGTCTTATTCACATAACTTATAAAACTTATTTTCAGAACAGAACGGAACATATATTGGAACATGCGATAATGAGTACAACTTAACAGAACTATCGCATGACATGAGAGCTAAAATCAATGTTTAAAACAGGAATCGAACGGACTGTCAAAGGGATCTATAATTAAAGATGTGAGGAGTTTTATAATCAAAGAGTGGAACCAGTCACCAAGGTATGGATATCACTCCTATCTTGACAATTTCGTCCCCAAAAATGTGGTTTATTAAACGAACAAGATAAAACCTTAACTTGTTAATAAAGAACCACTAGAGTATGACATGAAAACCAATTTCTTAAATCTTTTCAAAACGTTTTCCAACATGTATTTCCTAACTTAATCTTAATCCGGAACTTGTATTCAATATCAGAAGAAAGGATTCTATTCGTACCTAACGGACATAAATCGAAAGAAAGGAATTCTATCCGTTCCCAATGGACATAAATCTAAAGAAAGGAGTTTATCCATACAGAACTTATAACTTATTTCATAACTTAATCTTAATACGGATCTATTCGTACGAAACTTATAACTTAATCTTAATACGGATCTATTCGTATGAAACTTATAACTTAATCTTAATACGGATCTATTCGTATGAAACTTATAACTTAATCTTAATACGGATCTATTCGTATGAAACTTATAACTTAATCTTACTATGGAATCTATAATCAGGAATGATATACTTGTATCAAAACGATCTAAATCGAAAGAAAGGATTCTATCCGTACCCAACGGACATAAATCGACAGAAAGGGTTCTTATAAAAACTATATAAATTGAAAGGAAGGAACCTATCCGTACAATATATCAGAATTGACAGAAATCGAAAGAAAGGAATCTACCTGTATGATATATCAGAATTGACAGAAATCGAAAGAAAGAACCTACCCGTACTGAACTTATAACTTATAACTTAATCTTAATACGGAACCTAAAATCAGGATTGTCATAAATCGAAAGGAAGGAACCTATCCGTACTGAATTCATAACTTAATCTTAATACGGAAATCTAAAATCAAGACTGATGTACGTATATCCAAATGACGTAAATCGAAAGAAAGGAAATCTATTCGTACTGAACTTATAACTTATTTCGGAACTTAAAATCAGAACTGACATAAATCAAAAGAACAGAGTTATACCTTAAATCTTAATACGGAATTTAAAATCAGAAATGATATACTTATATCAAAATGAAGTAAATCGAAAGAAAGGAGTCTATCCGTACGATATATCAGAATTGACAGAAATCGAAAGAAAGGAATCTACCCGTACGGAACTTATAACTTATACTTAGATCTTAATACGGATTTTAAAATCAGAAATGATATACTTATATCAAATGACACAAATCAAAAGACAAGAGTCTATCCGTACCTTAAAATCTCCAGGTGATGCTATCTTGTTTTCAATTGTAGATTTATACGGGCAGAGTTTAGCCTACTGATTATTTTCTTAACCTAATTTGCTCACAAACTAGGTATTTAACTTAATACAGCATTTACGATAACTCACGAGATCAAATTCTCACAATGAATGACAAAATGCAATACTTTGTCCATCGAATTAACGATGATCCATTGAATTAACAATGAACGACAAGGTATAATACTTTACCCATCGAATTAACGATGATCCGTTGAATTAACAACGAACGATAAAGTATAATACTTTACCTATCGAATTAACGACAATCCGTCAAATTAATGACGAACGATAAAGTATAACCCTAATGTGGGCGGCACTTAAACATTCATTAGATATTTGAATCAATCGGACAATGAATCGTAGCAGCGATTGAGTTAATACCCTGTTCTGCAGCACCCCGCTATGCTTAATTTGTGTTTCGTGTGTGTTAATTGAGTAATCGGACAATATCTCAGCCTAATTTTGGAGTTTGATCGAAGTTTTTGTGCCCAGAATCGAGTGCCAAGGCCTGCTATTTATATACGAAATTGGACTAGCTTACGGACCGTAAGCTTCCTGATGTTGCGGTCCGTATGACAGCTTACGGACCGTAAGCTTGGTAGTGTTGCGGTCCGTAAGGTACACCAATGCACTATAGGGTTGCCACGCGTGGGACTAGGCCTGCTGAGTCGACAAAATGAATAAATTCAACTTCCTCCGCAAGTTTATGAAGATAATCGTCAAGTAGGAAATACCCCCTCTGAGTTTTAGGGGCCCTAATCCTGATTCTAAAAATTCTGAAAATCTTAGGGTTTGTGCAGAATAACTTGGGTGTCTTAATTAGGGTTTCCTATTGAACTATAAATCATAAGGGTTGTTACTTTTTATGTTTTAAAATTTTCGGGTGTTACAAATCTACCCCTCTTAAAAAAAATTCATCCTCGAAATTATTGCATACCTATATATATATATATATATATTAATAATCATACTTGAACGCGACCCACTATGATCAATAGTCATACTTGAAATAAAGCTAGAGTAAAAACAATGAAGATGACGAAATACTTATGTTCGAGACTATCATGAAGTGAAAAGAAAAGTTACTAACCAATGTATCAACTGATTGGACATCGAAATCCTAACCCAATGTCTACCCATTACCTCACAGGTCTTAACTTATGTTTAAGTTTTCTACAGGAAAGAGCCTTTGCTCTGATACCATAGCTGTAACACCCCGTCCCGGAAGGCGGGCCGAAGTGTCACAATAACGGTGGTCAGATCAAAAACATAATTCCATTTATACTTAAATGTATTACAAGGCTTTACAATTTAATAAAGGATCTCTAATCTAGTACAATTATTTCTACCGTCTTGTCCAAACACTCGAGCACTCTTCCATATCCCCTGTCCCAGATTGTCCTGATAACCTGACGTAAAGAAGAAAACACAACAAAGAAAAACGTACGTCTGAGCAAAATTTTGAAGAGTTTTGCCCAGTGTGCGGATAGAGGAAAACAAAAGCTTATTTTATTTTAATAACCGGAGGTAACTTCATGTGAAAATGATACGACTTAATTTCATAATCATATCTTACGGATGTACCCATGAGCAAACTGAAAACGTGACAATACACAGGTAGCTACTCCTGCATACTTATCACACGAAATGGCAAGTTGGCATACCTGTTATCCATTTCCTGAAAACTTAAATTCTAGGATCCGATCCATACGCCTCCTAATATATGTACCACACTTGTACTTAAGAGACGCCGTGAACTAATCTCTCCGTCACGGGTGGAGCACATGAGGTTGATGCCACAACAACATGCTCGTGGGACACTCCACGAGAAGCGATACTCAGGGTATCAGAGTACAAAGAGTCTTATTCACATAACTTATAAAACTTATTTTCAGAACAGAACGGAACATATATTGGAACATGCGATAATGAGTACAACTTAACAGAACTATCGCATGACATGAGAGCTAAAATCAATGTTTAAAACAGGAATCGAACGGACTGTCAAAGGGATCTATAATTAAAGATGTGAGGAGTTTTATAATCAAAGAGTGGAACCAGTCACCAAGGTATGGATATCACTCCTATCTTGACAATTTCGTCCCCAAAAATGTGGTTTATTAAACGAACAAGATAAAACCTTAACTTGTTAATAAAGAACCACTAGAGTATGACATGAAAACCAATTTCTTAAATCTTTTCAAAACGTTTTCCAACATGTATTTCCTAACTTAATCTTAATCCGGAACTTGTATTCAATATCAGAAGAAAGGATTCTATTCGTACCTAACGGACATAAATCGAAAGAAAGGAATTCTATCCGTTCCCAATGGACATAAATCTAAAGAAAGGAGTTTATCCATACAGAACTTATAACTTATTTCATAACTTAATCTTAATACGGATCTATTCGTACGAAACTTATAACTTAATCTTAATACGGATCTATTCGTATGAAACTTATAACTTAATCTTAATACGGATCTATTCGTATGAAACTTATAACTTAATCTTAATACGGATCTATTCGTATGAAACTTATAACTTAATCTTACTATGGAATCTATAATCAGGAATGATATACTTGTATCAAAACGATCTAAATCGAAAGAAAGGATTCTATCCGTACCCAACGGACATAAATCGACAGAAAGGGTTCTTATAAAAACTATATAAATTGAAAGGAAGGAACCTATCCGTACAATATATCAGAATTGACAGAAATCGAAAGAAAGGAATCTACCTGTATGATATATCAGAATTGACAGAAATCGAAAGAAAGAACCTACCCGTACTGAACTTATAACTTATAACTTAATCTTAATACGGAACCTAAAATCAGGATTGTCATAAATCGAAAGGAAGGAACCTATCCGTACTGAATTCATAACTTAATCTTAATACGGAAATCTAAAATCAAGACTGATGTACGTATATCCAAATGACGTAAATCGAAAGAAAGGAAATCTATTCGTACTGAACTTATAACTTATTTCGGAACTTAAAATCAGAACTGACATAAATCAAAAGAACAGAGTTATACCTTAAATCTTAATACGGAATTTAAAATCAGAAATGATATACTTATATCAAAATGAAGTAAATCGAAAGAAAGGAGTCTATCCGTACGATATATCAGAATTGACAGAAATCGAAAGAAAGGAATCTACCCGTACGGAACTTATAACTTATACTTAGATCTTAATACGGATTTTAAAATCAGAAATGATATACTTATATCAAATGACACAAATCAAAAGACAAGAGTCTATCCGTACCTTAAAATATCCAGGTGATGCTATCTTGTTTTCAATTGTAGATTTATACGGGCAGAGTTTAGCCTACTGATTATTTTCTTAACCTAATTTGCTCACAAACTAGGTATTTAACTTAATACAGCATTTACGATAACTCACGAGATCAAATTCTCACAATGAATGACAAAATGCAATACTTTGTCCATCGAATTAACGATGATCCATTGAATTAACAATGAACGACAAGGTATAATACTTTACCCATCGAATTAACGATGATCCGTTGAATTAACAACGAACGATAAAGTATAATACTTTACCTATCGAATTAACGACAATCCGTCAAATTAATGACGAACGATAAAGTATAACCCTAATGTGGGCGGCACTTAAACATTCATTAGATATTTGAATCAATCGGACAATGAATCGTAGCAGCGATTGAGTTAATACCCTGTTCTGCAGCACCCCGCTATGCTTAATTTGTGTTTCGTGTGTGTTAATTGAGTAATCGGACAATATCTCAGCCTAATTTTGGAGTTTGATCGAAGTTTTTGTGCCCAGAATCGAGTGCCAAGGCCTGCTATTTATATACGAAATTGGACTAGCTTACGGACCGTAAGCTTCCTGATGTTGCGGTCCGTAAGGTACACCAATGCACTATAGGGTTGCCACGCGTGGGACTAGGCCTGCTGAGTCGACAAAATGAATAAATTCAACTTCCTCCGCAAGTTTATGAAGATAATCGTCAAGTAGGAAATACCCCCTCTGAGTTTTAGGGGCCCTAATCCTGATTCTAAAAATTCTGAAAATCTTAGGGTTTGTGCAGAATAACTTGGGTGTCTTAATTAGGGTTTCCTATTGAACTATAAATCATAAGGGTTGTTACTTTTTATGTTTTAAAATTTTCGGGTGTTACAGAAATAATGGTTTCAACTTAGAGGTTCTCAAATCAGAATTCTAGTGATTTTAGCAATGGGGGGTATGGGGTATTTATAGGAATACCCGAACCGTTAAGATCGTTTCATGGAAAACGTGCCTTAATCCCATCCGTACATGTGTTGCAAAGTTATGGTGTTTAGGTGTTTAAATTCCATCCATACATGTGTTGCAAAGTTATGGTGCCAAAATTCCATCCTTATCCGCTGACTAAGCAAGTTAGAATGTGTGGTTGTGAATTAAACAACGGCTAATACATCGAATCTGGTCCCGAAAACGCAAAACTGAGTTTTCTGCATGTTTTCTGTCCAGCATAGGCAGTCGCGTAGCGCGACTGGTAAAGCCTATAGGGCTCGCGCTACGCTAGCATGTACCAGCTTTAGAAAAGTTTCAAAATTTACAGTTTTGGTCCCTGTGGTGTTTTAAGGCCTTTTTCGATGCGTTTGAACCCCGTTAACCTCATTTCAAGGCTCTAAAATGAAGTTAAAGTATAGGGAACTCAAAACATGCTCAAAAATATGCCGGAGGTTGGTTCGTTTGGCCGTACGAACGCGATGTTCGCTTAATTACGACGGAATGCGCATAAGCGCGAAAAACGAACCAAATGACGCGACGAATGGATTTTTCTTATGGCGAACACTAAAATATAATATAGTCATGCTCACATAAATTTTTGGATGTCCGGATGTATTCAGAACGTAAGTTATGCGCGAAAATGCAAACTTGTGCACTTTTTGACACTTTTAGTCCCTGAATGACCCAAAAGTTTATTTTAGCACACCGAACACCTCAAAGCCTATTTCTAAGCTATGTGAAGGGTATTTATGGTATGTTTAACTTATGGTCATGCTCCGGAATGTCTGTTACAGTTCAAATTGGCATATTTTCGCAGTTTGTCAAGTTTAGTCCCTATAAGCGAATTAACTTTGATTTCACCACACCAAACCTTCCAAAACTTATATCTAAGTTATGTAAAGGTTATTTAAGGTATGTTAAACCTATTTCACTATTCCGGAGTGTTTGTTGCATTAAACTGGTTATATTTACGCATTAGTGCGCGTATAACCTTCCAGAAAGCGATTTAGAGCTTGAAATCGAACAAGAGTTGATATGTGCAAAAGATACACATATTTATACAAGTCCCAAGTATGAAATACAATATTTCATTGGTTTGGCATTTGTTTGATGGTCGCAGTGACACGGGTGTCACATGAAGCTCACAAATCGCGGTACTCTATCCATCCAGGAGCGGATAAGATGTACCAAGATCTCAAGGATTACTATTGGTGGCCTAGGATGAAGGGTGATGTTGCTGTTTATGTGAGCAAGTGTCTAACGTGCGCTAAGGTGAAAGCGGAATACTAGAAGCCTTCAGGACTTCCACAACAACCTGAGATTCCCAAGTGGAAATGGGAACAAATCTCCATGGATTTTATTACAAAGTTGCCAAGAATGCCAAGAGGCCATGACACTATTTGGGTAATAGTGGACCGATTAACGAAGTCAGCGCTCTTCTTACCTATCAGGGAGAAGGATAATACGAGCAAGTTGGCTGAAATTTACATGAGAGAAATCGTCACGCGCCATGGAGTACCTCTCTCGATCATCTCTGATAGAGATGGACGTTTCATATCAAGGATTTGGCAATCCTTCCAAGAAGCTTTTGGCTCACAATTAAATCTGAGCACTGCATTTCACCCTCAGACCGATGGTCAAAGCGAGCGGACTATTCAAACATTGGAGGATATGCTGAGAGCATGTGTAATGGATCTTGGTGGTAGTTGGGATAAACATTTACCATTGGTCAAATTTTCATACAACAACAACTACCACACCAGTATTGGAACCACGCCATTTGAAGCCCTTTACGGACGCAAGTGTCGATCACCCCTATGCTGGGCTGACGCAGGTGATAGGCAGCTTGTTGGTCCCGAAATCGTCCAAGAGACGACAGACAAGATTGCGCAGATTCGAAAACGCATCGAAGCAGCTCGCGAAAGACAGAAAGCCTATGCAGATCCAAACCGGAAACATTTGGAATTCCAAGTTGGAGATATGGTTTTATTGGAAGTTTCACCCTGGAAGGGTGTGGCACGCTTCGGAAAGCGTGGGAAGTTGAATCCGCGTTACATTGGCCCTTTCAGAATTTTGGAAAGAATAGGGCTAGTAGCATACAAGCTGGACTTACCTGCTGAACTGAATGGAGTACACGATACATTTCATGTATCCAACCTGAAGAAAAGTCCAACTCAAGATACCGTTGTCATTCCCACCGGCGAGATTCATGTTGACGACACGCTCCATTTCGTTGAAGAACCTGTTGAGGTTACGGATTGGAAAGTAAACAAGACCCGCCGGAGCAGTGTCAAGCTCGTCAAGGTTCGTTGGAATGCCAGACATGGTCCTGAATACACCTGGGAGCGTGAGGACCGGATGAAAGAGAAGTACCCCCACCTATTTCCCAAGAACCCTGCTTCTAGAAGCAGAACTTAAAATTTCGGGACGAAATTTTTCTAACGGGGGGAGAATGTGACAACCCTCACCAAACCAGGTATCCATACGACTTAATTAATATATAATTACTGCTTAATTATTGTGCTTACTTGAAATTGTGGATAAACTGCTACTTGAATGCTGATACATGTACTTACTTGCATCATACTTTACTTGCTGTCACTCCATGTTTTGCTTACAGCACCTTGTGACAACCTTGATGCACCAAAAGCACAGTAGCACAATGAACGGATAACCTATTAAACGTGCTGTCATAACTAGCACCAGGCAGGTACTGCCTCTAAGGCCTGTAAGAGCCTGAGATAGTTTGCTACACTAGTGGTGAGTGTAGGGATATAAGGGTTGTAGAACTGCGTCACTAGGAATGAGATTACAGTGACCGGATGTGCCTAAAACGTACTTTAAGTACAAAATTCAGCACTTTAATTAAAATTCAGCATCTAGCTAACTAATAAAGTGCCAAAACATGAGAAAAACATTACTAGACACTTTCCAAAGTGTCGGGAATAAGTTGTGTCACTAAAAATAATAATAATGACACTTTAAAGCTTTGATAAGCACTTTAACGGATTACTATCCAACCAAACAACTGGACTTTACCCTGAACATAAAAATATTGCCATTAACATTGTTTATCTTTTCTGAGCCAGTTAGGGTCCCCGAATACCCTAACACCCACTGTAATGCATAACACATTAGTAACCGAGTTAACCTTCACTTAACTTAACTTTATCCTAACTATTAGTTGAATTCTAACCGGATAACCCCCCCCCCCCCAACCGAGTTCGGTCACTATGTGACCCCCCCCATTGTACTTTGTTGATTAATTTAATCAAACATGCCTAATATCAAGGGAACATAGTAACCCTTGGTTAATGAACTTGAAGTTGTCTATAAGTATGTGACCTTAACCATCATAACCTTCATACACTCAACATCACAACATCACTCTCTCTCCCTCTCCTTGGAGCACTCGGCCGAACACACCCATAACCATCCATCCATTTTCGAGTCTTGATCAAGCTATTCCAAGCACACACAAGGGTTAAGGACCTCACACAAAGGAGCTCGGTGCATTCGGAACGTGAAGGACCTCTTCTCATTGCTTTTATCCACTCATTCTTCGACTAGATTCTTCTCTAGCCTCGAGCTAGTAGTAAGTTGCTTGAAACACACTCTCGATCTATTTTAAAGTGGTTAAAATAAGATATGACGGTTAAAACTCGTGAACTTGCAAGATGAAGTGTTAAAAGTCTACTAAAATGTTAAAAATGTTGGATAAAAGCTATAGAGATGTGTAAAACTTGTAAGACTTGTTTTGTTGTGATTATTTAGTGTTGGTCTATGATTGTAGTAGCTCGGATCATCATCTAACCCGGATTAGTCGTGATCATGAATCATGGCATAGAGTTTGTTTAAGTATACAAAGGGTTAAATGATGAAACTCTACCACACACTAAACATGAACTTGTGTAAAATCGATTTTACTTATGAAATGGTGTTCAAAACTAGTAGATCTACGGATCTACAAGTGGTACTTTCAAAGGACCAAGTGTCAAAGAAATCATATTTTCAAAAGCTGGATCTTACATAAACAAGAATGATTTTAGCAAACACACAAGTGTGTAAACACTTGTGTAACACAAAGTTTCGACAAAATAACTATTTTGTAAAAGTTGACAAGAAGTTGTAAAGATGAAATTCCTTTAAAAACGAGACTTTCAAGAAACGAAGTTGATTCATATAGAGATCCACTAAAAGTAAAAGGGATTTACTACATATTTTTGGGTAAACCACAAGTTCATGTAATTTATGCGATTTATATATATTTTGACTAGTTTGATGCTTTGGATATTGTTTTGGTTGAATAAGAAAACTATTGATTTGAATTATAAAAGAAAATGATACGCTTGAAAGCGTGGCCACCTCCAGTTACAAGGGAAACTCTGGCGAAATTTTTCTAAAAACCTAACACTTGGGAATATTTTCACTACAAGTGTTGTAAATCTATTTTCGACTTGTTTTCAAAACGTAAGTTTCGCCACGACTTTATTTACGAAACATCGGAGGTGGAGTTTTCACAAAATAAAAACGGGGTAAATATATATTTGATATATATATTTTTCATAAGCGTCACTTGTAAAATGTTTATGATTAGTTTGTGAAATATACGAATATTATTTTTAGAGTAAAAATAATATTACTAAGTACTAATGATTCCAAAAATAATACATACGCTTTCATAATTAATAATAAGTTACAACGGTATAAATATTACCACCTGATCTTTATCCGTAACTTACGCAATTCAGAAAATACCAATGAACGCGTATTTGTCAAGAATATTATTTCGGAAAATTGTATGAAATAAAATATAATATTTTTTGGGAAAAATGATTATATTTTCGAGCTAGAAATAAAATATATTTTTAAGTGAGACTTAATAATATATTTTGAAGGTATACGAACGCACATGTATTAAATCCCCCATCCTTGGGAAGGAAAATAATTACCAAGTATTTACAAAATATAAACACGAAATAGTTGTCTAACTATTTCCCCAAAAACTTAAACCTTAAGCTAAGGCACGGCCGTCCGTCTAATAGATTTAGTACGTGTAGGTCGTCGCACAGCTGCTTGATCAGGAGATATACTTGGTAGAGACGCACCACTGTGAGTTCATGTCCCCCTTTTCTCTAACTGTTTTCAGTTTTCTAAACTGCGGGGGTGAAATACATGTTACTATGATTACGAATAATTCTTACATGGTATGGTTAGCGTAAGGAGGGTTATTATTCAGATCATGTGAGTGGGTAGGCGGAAACTTGAGGCCATTAATCCTCAGGGTAGGACCGAGGGGCAGGAGCGGTAGATCTATCTGGGTGTAGCGAGCCTAGCCCCAGGCCCAAACAGAACGGACCTCGGGGTGACTTTGTACCCAACGCATAAATCTGCTAGGTTTGAGTCTTCCTACTTGCACTTCACACATATCAATGGCCTTGCAAACCATTGGTGATCTCTTTTTCCTTATTTGCTACATACCAGGGTTTTTATACATACAAAGGTTTATTTACTCACTTACACATGAACTCGCTCAACATTATTGTTGATTTTTCAACTTACATGTATTTCAGGGAATTAAAGGATCTGGCGCGGTATGACACGTTTTCCCGCTGCATTAGTCTCGAGGTCATCCGAGTTTAAGGGATGTGACTTTTTCCTGGACGAGTCACAGTTCTTAAACTGTGTTTATTTCTTGTTGACGTTGTGTCTTTTGAATACTGTTTATGTTTGTTAGGATGTGATATCCGTTAAGACAATGTTGTGGTTCTTTACTCTTCAAACTTATTTTAATGGATGATCTTGCATGGTTTTTATTTCATATAGCTTGTTATGGTTAAGCTATGGTATTAGGAAGTCACACCAAAATAACCACGCTTCCGCAAAGCCAGGGTGTGACAGCCCCCGTGCCATGTCCACTGATGCCAAAAATTTCTCCCTAGAAAGTGACACGGGCAGTGCTCATCAGGCACGACCCCGTGCTCACTTCACTGTATGTTTTCTGAAAACCCAGTTTACTGGTACTTTGACCACAGCTCGTGTTCACCCAATACGCCCCCGTGTCCAGTGCCTAGTAATTGTAAATTTTTGTTATATTTATGCACTTTTTACACATTTAACCAAAATAAACCCTATTTGGGACACATTGATGGCAATGTGTAATTTAAGTGTGGGGGGTGTTAAAACCTTGAATCATTTGTCCTAAAAAAACAAGCAGACACAAAACTCGCCTTGGAACCGGTAAACACCCCTAACTTTTTCAATTTTTTTATTTTTTTTCTTTTATTTATCCTGTTTTAGTTGGGTAAATAAGTTCAAAAAATTATATTTTTACTAATTTACACCTGATAACGTCATGATAAAAAGAACCAATTAAGAAAATTAATAAAATGGCCCTAACAAATCTTTGTAAAATTTGATTATTTATATACAATTTTTACACTGCAACCTTTTTCCCACAAAAGTGAGTTTTGAGCCTTGATCGAGCATAAAAACACATATATACTAATTGCTCAATTTTAGTTTCTTGTGTGAATAGTCGGTTTGGTTCTTACAAATCTAGAACTTGCCAAAGCAATACATTCCAAGTCTTTACCGACACCAATCCAAGTAAGTAAATGACAGAGGCATTAGGATTAAACCCATTTTTCATTTAAAACCTTTATTTTTCTTGCTTTTCCAAAAATATTCCCCCTAGATAAACCCTGTTGAGCCATAAACCTTTTCGTTTGTTAAACCCGCAAAAACATTTTTTTGCAAAAACAACCACCCATCACCCCAAAACCGATCATTTTTATTTTTATACCCCTTATTTTCAGTAAATGCGGCACTTTTGAAAGTTTTAAAAGAAATGACTTATGAAAAAAAAATCCAGCTACTTGAAATAAATAAGCAAAAAATTTTTGCTTATAAGTATGTAGCTTTTAAATAAGTTACAAGCAAATAAATTTTCAAAAGAAAAAGCACAACTACCCGAACCACAACCTGCCCTTTTAAAAGTCCTCTTGATACTTACAAGGATTATAACGTCAAAAAGAAGGAGGTTTGATTGCTTGTCAAGCCTATAGTAGGAGTAATTTCCAAATCGGGTACGAGCGACTTCACTTATACATCTTCGGCTGAGTGTTAAGTGATTACTTGTGAGGTGTGTAAACTTGTAAATAATTAAAAAGAATTTTATAATGGCATCTTATGCCCAAAAACAAATAATTTTTCTTAAGTTGTGTTGTAAATAAATCATGACGAATAAGACTGTAAATAAAATAAAAACAAAATAAAATTAAAACTTGGATTCCCGACACTCTAAAGATAAGTCCAATACCTTCTCTTCTACCTTTTCTGTTTGGGTGTGTAAGCCACATTTTAGAGTTTTGCTTGAGGACAAGCAAAGATTCAAGTGTGGGGTATTTGATATGCGTAAATTACAACATATAAATTATATCAAATACGGCGTAAAATCAACCCATTTTTCGGTACTAATGTTGGAAAAAGCTTGTTTCTTTGTTCCTTTTTAATTTACAGGGTCAAAAGAGCTTAAACGTACGAAAGGAGCAAAATAACAGCAAAAACCAACATAAAATACAATGAAGGAGGATTGACACAACTCGCCAAGTCCCCGTCCATATCCAAACCAAGGAAATAACAAGATCAGAAGCTTTGGCATAGGGCCATGCCCAGGGAGAATTCTCTGCAGAAGAAAAATACAACAACAAAAGATAAAACGGGAACTCAACACGGGTCGTGCTAAGGCAACACGGGGTATGGCCAACTCTAAGATTTACAGAATCTGAGATAGTACAACAAGTAGATTGGCCACGGGCCGTGCCGTTGACACACGAGGCCGTGTTGGTACATGGTCTGACACTATAGTTATTGAAGAGGAGAGAGACTGAAGGCCACAGGGTCATGCCAGGCGGGCACGAGCCATATTGGACGTTCTGATTTCAGCTATAAATAGGGGTGCTTGGTTTCATTCCAAACCATTCCTTGGCAAACCACTTCTCTCTCACTTGCCACCACTCCACTTCCACTACAACACCATCATCCATTTTCCATCATTTAAAGTGTGTAATAGTCTCGGGATCCAAGATCGATCATAAGAGTCTTTGTCAAATAAAGACCATGCTTGGCTAAACTCTTATATCACTTGGTGAAGACAAATCTTTTATGTATTACTTTTTTTATTTCCAATCTTTGGCTCCTTTTTAATTGGGTATATGTTAATGACTTTAATAACTAGTTTTTTATATTGAAGGCGAATTTATCTAACCATTCTTCATATGTTGTTGATTCACATATTCGTGTCTTTATAGTTTATATAAAGCGCATTAACTACTTGGAAAGGGGTTAGAAGGGTGGTTGGGTAATCCAATGTCTCGTTTAGTGTATAGATCTTGCGAGAACCTGGTTCAAGCTTAGTACTACTCCATTTATTGGCATAGGAATGACTGGCCCGACTGAGAGTAAGAAACCGCTTGATCCCCTTTTCTATAAACTACTATTAAAACTTTAAAACAACCCTGCGAGGATTGTTTCCCTGCTGACTCAGACCAATGGGTTGAGGGTAACGCTGCCTGGAAGGGAGCCTACCACTTTTCGCATTATTAACTTACTTAAATATCTTTCAATAATCCGACCTTGTGGGACTGTATCCCTGCTGACTCAAACCAATAGGTTGAGGGTAACGCTGCCTGGAAGGGGGCCTACTACTATAACTTAAAAATAATCTCTTAAAATTCCTAAAGTGCGGAAATCATTAAAAGGATACATAAAGAGGAGTTGGAACCAAGTGATTCCTTCTTGTCTATTTGTTTTTCCTTATATTTTATTTTTTCTTTTTAGTTTATCTTTTTATAGCTTTAAAAACCTTTTCATCAAAACTGGTTAGATTAGACGTTAACGATTAGCCGGTATTAAAAGCTCTTGTGTCCTTGGATGACCTCGGTATCTTGCGATCACTATACTACATTTGCGATCGGTGCACTTGCCCTAACGCGTGTGTAGAGTGATATTAGTATATCATGTTTTACAAATTGAAAACTTGAATTAGCAAGTAAAAAGAGCTAAAATATATCTAAAAAAATATAACCTCACACGCACACGTTAGTAACGCATCTATCCAATGTCTCGGTTGCGTTCTGATGCAATGCGAGAAAGAAATTGCCTACGCATCTCGTCAACTCAAGGTTCACGAAAAGAACTACACTACCCATGATTTAGAATTGGGAGTTATTGTTTTTGCCCTCAAAATCTGGAGACACTACCTATATGGTACTAAGTTGTAAGGACCGTGATCGCCTTCAATAAACGCTCCGACCGGATCGGTTATCAACGTGCAATGTATGGAATCCATGCAAGAGATCAACATAAAGACCATACAGATACCATTAAGATCACTTCTCATTAATGATTGAAGAGTTACAGATCCTAAGAGAATTTTGGCAGGGCTTCGCTATGTGTCACCAAAAGTTACATCACAAATGTACCCAATACCTCTATTTATAGACATTGTGTGGCTTCATACGAAGCTATGCCTGGCTTCGTACAAACCGAGGCGTCAAGCAAAATCAGACTAACTTGCCTATCTAAGTTGTCACACCCCGACCACGTAAAACAACAAAACGTGGCGGAAACGTTGGGGAGTGTTGTAACAAAATCATTGTTTCATAACACATGGAAATTGAAATATTATTTTATTGATTAAAAGAGTTACAATGTCTTGACAATCAAAGAAACATAACATAAATAACTAGTCTTGCATCTTTTATTGTCGCTAAGGCACAAGTACGCCTAAGTGTATCTTGATAAATCCTAAGCATCATATCCTGAAACACATGTGAAAATAGGTACGTCAGCATAAATATGCCTGTGAGATACATAGGTTTTGTGAAAATAGAATTCATGACTTATGTTTAAGAAAATATTTAGTCATGAACCTTGTAATTTGCTTTGTCTTGTAAATCATTTGAAAAGTGATAAATAAACCAAATGATATATATGTATAAAAGAATAATACATGGTTAAGTGAATAACCAAGTAAAATGAGTTTATATCAGATAAGTTGTTTGTAAAACAATGTATTGTGAAAAGTATGTTATTTGTATAAAATGTTATATGTCTAAATTGAAATAATTCAAATAACGCTACGATATGTAATACCATACAAGCACTTATATATAGGAAGTACCAGCGGCGTATCCACCATGCTTGTATCATATTACAAACGCCTCATTACTTAAATCACTTACTCAAACCAAACCACCAAAGTAAAATGTTTATGTATAATCAAATGTCAAAATGTTTGTGTGAAAACCATGTCTACTGTCTATGTCTAACGTAAATCATGAATTGTGTATATCAATGTCAAAATGTTTATGTCTAATGTAAATCATGAATTGTGTATATCAATGTCAAAATGTTTATGTCTAATGTAAATCATGAATTGTGTATCCAAAATATCATGTATGGTAAGTGAAATATATCAACTAAACCATATGTAAAATGCACAAAAACAAGGTATTGAAGTAAAACATGGTTTAAATCAAAGTTATGTTTTGTGGAATAAATGCATGCTATACTGATATAAACATCTATGCGGTATTGTGAAAATGCATACATCCAAGCCTTGCGACTGTAGAATAAACCCAAGCACAAAGTCTAAGGTCCACTGTCACACCCCGACCACGTAGAACATTCAAAACGTGGCGCAAACGTCGGGGAGTGTTGTAACAGAATTAATTGTTTCAAATCCATGGCAATTTAAGTTTCGTTTTATTAATCGAACATGAATGTTTACATTGTTTTAAACAAGAACTAAAGAGTACATAACATAAAGTAACTAGTTCTTGTCTCGTTTTAAGTCACTAAGGCACAGGTCCGCCTAAGTATGTCTTGATAAGTCCTATGCATCATCTCCTGAAAACACATGTGAAAATAGGTACGTCAGCATAAAAATGCCTGTGAGATACATAGGTTTTGTGAAAACAGAATTCATGACTTATGTTTGAGAAAATGTTTAGTCATGAACCTTGTAATTTGCTTTGTCTTGTAAATTATTTGAAAAACAATAAGATCAGATGATATATATAAATAAGAGAATAATGTTTGGTTAAATGAATAACCATGTAAAAAGGAGTTTGTTTAAGATAAGTTGTTTGTAAAACAATGTCTTGTGAAAAGTATGTTATTTGTATAAAATGTTATATGTCTCAAATTGAAATGATTCAAATAACGCTACAATATGTGATACCATACAAACACTTATATATAGGAAGTACCAGCGGCGTATCCACCGTGCTTGTATCATATTACACACGCCTCGTTACTCAAATCACTTACTCAAACCAAACCACCAAAGTAAAAATGTTTAACAATTGTAGAAATGTTTATGTATAGTCCAATGTCTATTGTCAAATGTAAATCATGTCAACAGATACAAAAGGTTCACACGGTTCAACAGTTACAACCAGTTCATATAATCAAATGGTTACGACGGTTAACATAGTCAAGTGGTTACAACGGTTCAGAATGTAATATAATGTGTTCATATGCTGGATGAGCATATGCAACAGAAATGCAATGTAAAACGATGTACTAAGTATGCACACAATGGACATACATAGCATGAAATGTAATGTAAAACAATGTACTAAGTATGCACACAATGGACATACATAGCATGAAATGTAATGTAAAACAATGTACTAAGTATGCACACAATGGACATACATAGCATAAATGTAATGAAATCATGTACTATAAAAGTACTAATGAACATAGCAAGTATATGAATGTGAAAACAGGAAAAGCATGAAAGTAATAAGTAGGCACATGTGTTCCACCCCAAAATGTTTGGAAAACAGTAAAAGAGGGGTCTATGTACTCACTTGAGATTGCTTAGTAGTCCTTGAGTAACAACCAAACAATGCTAAAGATCACGGAAATCAAACGGCACCTAATATAGGTAACTATGTTAATAACCCGGACCTAAATCGGAGGATTTAGATAGAACGAGGGTTCGTAAACCAAACGAGTATGGAGACTCATGTCATATGGTTTAACAAAGCCTACATACTAAATGAAACCTAACCTAAGTGCTTTCAACCCATTACGACCCGTTTAGGTAGCTTATGCTACTTTAACGCGTCGTGTGCGCAAAAGCGCACTCGAGACGTCTAACTAGCCCTATGACAAGTGTTATATGCCTAAACATGTTACATAATCAGTTATGTGACAAAAGATTAGGTTACATATGCTTAATTACGAATTATACATGAAAAGGGTATTCTAGTAATTTACCTAAGGCATATAAACTACTTATCATACAACTACTCAAACGATGTGACCATAGGGTATAACATCGGAAGGTTATTCCCTATATGCTATGGTCCTAAAGTACTTGGTCAGATCCTAATGATCGACCAAAATGGGTCGGGTTCGAAGGTATAAGCGATTTATTAGATCGCTTACCCTTACGACCCTAGACAACATGGTAATCAGTAGGCATAGTCACATAGGACTATAACCATCGTGATTACAATCACGTTGCGAAGTTCAAACGAACTTCGCATTGACCATAAACTGGTCAACGCAGAAAGTCAAACAAAGTTTGACTTTCGGACTCGAAAAGCAATAAAAGAACGAAGGAATACTTACGAAGGGTCCCCGAATGCTAATCTTGATTCAAGTAGCTCAGGTATGAAACAAAGGTTTCAACTTAGAGCTTCTCAAATCAGATTCTAGTGGGTTTTGAAGTTGGGGGATGTGGGTATTTATAGGATTTCCCAAACCGTTAGAATCGTTTCTTGGAAACCGTGATCGAATCTAAGGCGTACACTTGTTGGAATGTTGTGGTGACTAAAAATGGTCCCTCATGAACTGAAAGGGCAAGTGTGGGTGTGTGGTTGGGAGTTTACCAGCTGTAATCTGCTGTTAAATTCAGTTAATCTGGTCTGGAACACTGACGCGGGCCGCGTAAGGATACACACAAACCTTACGCGGGCCGCCTGGCCTGTCTGGTCAGAAGAAACTTTGCCATATTGACAGTTTCAGTCCATGTTGTGTTTTAAGTCCATTTCCGACGCGTTTAAGGTCCGTTAAGCCAACGTTAAGGCCCTAAAATGATGTCTAAGCATTGTGGACATGAAACGTGCTCAAAAATATGTCGGGTGTCGGTTCGTTTGGCCGTACGATCGCGATGTTCGCTTAATTACGACGGAATGCGCATAAGCGCGAAAAACGTTCCAAATGACGCGACGAATGGATTTTTCTTATGCCAAACACTAAAATAAAATATTTTAGTGCTTACATAAAGTTTTGTATGTCCGGATGTATTCAGAATGCAAGATATGCGCGAAAGTGCAAACTTGTGCACTTTTTGACGCTTTTAGTCCCTGAATGACCCAAAAGTTTATTTTAGCATACTGAACCCCTCAAAGCCTATTTCTAAGCTATGTAAAGGATATTTAGGGTATGTTAAACTTATGGTCAAGTTCCGGAATTTCTGTTACAGTTCAAATTGGCATACTTTCGCAGTTTGTCGAATTTAGTCCCTGTAAGCGATTAAACTTGATTTTGCCATACCAAAGCCTTCAAAAACTTATTTCTAAGTGATGTAAAGGTTATTTAAGGTATGTTAAGCCTATTTCACTATTCCGGAGTGTTCGTTGCATTAAACTGGTTATATCTACGCATCAGTGCGCGTATAACCTTCCAGTACGCGATTTAGAGCTTGAAATCGAACAGGAGTTGATATGTGCAAATGATACACATATTTTTACAAATCCCAATTATGAAATACAATATTTCATTGGTTTGGTATTTGTTTGATGGTTGAAGTGACACAGGTGTCACATCCACCTAGAAATGTATTCGGATTCGGTCATTCCTTCCACCCAAACAAACCCAGGGTTTTAGGAATGGGAGTTGTCAAGTCCTATGGTACCACTACCAACTACCAAGCGGCATGATCGGTGTTAATGAATGTATATTGTCCCATTTAAACAAACCAAATGTCATACTAAGAATTTAAGCATGTGATGAATAACAAATGTACTAAGTATGCAACAAATGGACATACATAGCATGTGATGTGATGTAATGTAAAACAATGTACTAATTATGCACACAATGGACATACATAGCATAAAATGTAATGTAAAACGATGTAATAAGTATGCAACAAAGGACATACATAGCAAAAACACAATGAAATCATGTACTATAAGTGTACTATTGAACATAACAAGCATATGATATGAAAACATGGAAAGCATGAAAGTAACAAGTAGGTATATGTGTTTCACCCAAAACAGTTTAAAAACGGTAAAACAGGGGTCTATGTACTCACTTGAGATTGCTTTGTAGTCCTTGAGTAACAACCAAACAATGCTAGAGATCACGGAAATCAAACGGCACCTAATATAGGTAACTATGTTAATAAACCGGACCTATATCGGAGGATCGGATAGAATGAGGGCTCGTAAACCAAATGAGTATGGGAAATCATGTAGTATGGTTTAAAAAAGCCTACGTACTAAAAGAAACCTAACCTAAGTGCTTACGACCCATTACGACCCGTTTAGGTAGCTTATGCTACGTTAACGCGTCGTTTGCGTAAAACGCGTTCGGACTGCCTAACTAGTCCTATGACAAGTAAAATATGCCTTAACATGTCTAATATTGTTTCCAAATCAGTTTAGATGTCAAAAGTTATGTTACATATGCTTCTTTTGAATTTTGGCGTAAAAAGGGCATTTTGGTAATTTACCTAAGGCATATAAACTACCTATCATACAACTACTTAAACGAAGCGACCATAAGGTATAACCTCAGAAGGTTATTCCCTATATACTATGGTCACCTAGTGTGTTTGGTCGGATCCTAATGACAGACCAAACGGGTCGGGTTCGAAAGTAGAAGCGATTGTTTAGATCGCTTACCTTACGACCCTATATAAGCACTAAACTAAAAGTGACGAGCTAAGCATGTTAAAACATGCTTAACTAAGTTTAGAAAATAGGTTTGGTATCAAAGCAAACGGTTTTGATACCCAAGAGTAGTTTGGTTACAAAATACGCACGAATGCGCATTTTGGCCGAAACTACGACTCGTCACTGAGCCTAGATAACGTGGTAATCAGTAGGTATAGTCACTAGGGACTATGACCATCGTGATTACGCTCATGTTATGAAGTTCAAACGAACTTCGCATTGACCATAAACTGGTCATTGCAGAAAGTCAAACAAAGTTTGACTTTAACGCTAAACGGAAGAAAAGAACGAAGGAACACTTACAAAGGGTCCCCGAAAGCTTTGATTTCTCAAGTATTCTCAGGTATGAAGTGGGTATTACTTCAACTTAGAGAACTCTCAAGAATTCAAGTGGGTTTTGATCAAGGAATGGGGGGGGTATTTATAGTTTTCGGAGAGCCGTTAAGATCGTTCCTCGAAAACCGTGCTTGAATCTCCACCCTACACCTCAAGACCCTGGTTTTACAAAACCATTTGAGCCCATAGTATTGCCCAAAACCATGTGCAAAGGTGGAATAGGCCAGATTCAATGTTTCTGCATTCTGCTGATCTGGGGACTGCTTACGGACCGTAATGGTGATGGCTTACGGTTCGTAAGCCATCAACTTTGGCAAAATGACAGTTTTGGTCCCTGTTATGCAATAAAGCCATTTCTGACACGTTTAAGGCCCGTTAACCCCATTTCAAAGCTCTAAAATGAAGTTAAAGTATAGGGAACTTAAAATGTGCTAAAAAATATCTCGAATGTCGGTTCGTTTGGCCGTACGATCGCGATGTTCGCTTAATTACGACGGAATGCGCATAAGCGCGAAAAACGATCCAAATTGCGTGACGAATGGATTTTTCTTATGCCAAACACTAAAATAAAATATTTTAGTGCTTACATAAATTTTTGGATGTCCGGATGTATTCAGAACGTAAGTTATACGCGAAAATGCAAACTTATGCACTTTTTGACGCTTTTAGTCCCTGAATGACCCAAAAGTCTATTTTAGCACACCGAACCCCTCAAAGCCTATTTCTAAGCTATGTAAAGGATATTTAGGGTATGTTTAACTTATGGTCATGTTCCAGAATGTCTGTTACAGTTCAAATTGGCATACTTTCGTAGTTTGTCAAATTTAGTCCATGTAAGCGAATTAACTTGATTTCGGCATACCAAACCATCCAAAACTTATTTCTAAGTTATGTAAAGGTTATTTAAGGTATGTTAAGCCTATTTCACTATTCCGGAATGTTCGTTGCATTAAACTGGTTATATTTACGCATCAGTCCGTGTATAACCTTCCAGAAAGCGATTTAAAGCTCGAAATCGAACAAGAATGATATGTGCAAACGATAAACATATTTTTACAAATCCCAAATATGAAATACAATATTTCATTGATACAGTATTTGTTTGATGGCCGTGGAGGCACAGGTGTCACAATCTCCCCTACTTTAGGAAATTTCGTCCCGAAATTTTATTTAGAAGAAACTTGTGAGAGTTTAAAACATGAAGTTGAAAAGATCGAACAACACTGGTTAGAGTTCTTGAACTTCTAGTAACTTTAAATAACATCATGCTTACAATGTAGGAGGGAAACTTATATATAAGTCTATTAAGCGTTACTGGTGCGTCCACTGTACCTCCATTACATCGTTCACATTTTGTTATTGTGGTCACTATCGGTTCTTACACATAATAAATTTTACTGGGTTTCTGTGCACTGAATTTCATAATTACGTATGCGTCCATAATTACACAATTCCTTGCATAGTTCACACAGTCTATTTTATAATGTGTAGGTGAAAACCAAATGAACAAACCCTGTGATGAATGTGACTAGACCACCATAGAGTCCTTATAATTAAATCAATAAATGATCTAAAAAGACTATCAAGGAGTCTGTTCAGCTACATCACTAGATGTCATTCTTAACCAGATTCTGTATCAGTCTTTTTGACTAGACCACTCAAAGGGTCTCTTATGAAAGATGGGATGGTACTAAATAATCCAAGGGTTTTAACTATCATGTAGAAACCCAATGAGGATTTTAAGGTAGTACCTTTTTGAATATCCTACTACGAATCCCTCATATGAAGATATGAAAGATTCTACGAGGATTTGGATAACGAATATCCAGAGTATACAAAAACACAAAATGCATAAAAGAAAACACAAGATGCATAAACACATAGTCACATAATCGTTTAACTTGATTTTAAACTTGTTATCGTTTTGTTAATTTGTTCTGCTAACTGTGCATGTGTATTTAAAGTACACCAGGTATCCAATCAGTGGATTTTTTGATTGGTGCTTTAAATATTTCCAAGAATCTAACTATAAAGATAGAAAGACGAAAATTCGATTTCAATTATAAGGAACTGAAATGTTCGAATTTAGGTACACAAGGAATCCAAATTAAGGATTCTGATTTGTATGATAATCATCCACAAGGGTCTAATTATGGAGATAAAAAGATCCCATATGGATTTTAGAAGTTGGAGATGTTTTGAAACCTTGCACTGGATGTGCTTATGTCAAAACATGAAGTAAAAAAAAACTTATGAAGTTGAGATGCTAGATATGCCAAGGCGACATATGAAGCGGAATTTGAAGGTTAAGTCAATGTATGAGGAAAATATTTTTGAAAACTATGCATGGGGTTCTTTAAAAAAATGTGTTCAATGTTTTTGAAACCTTATGCATAATACTTTTGAAATCATAAAGTAGGTGTACTAGGTAGGTATATTTATAAAATGTTTTAAAATCATGCGAGATGAAATTTTTGAAATTATGTATGAGGTTTCTGAAAATATGAAAAATGCTTTTCGAAATCATGCACTTGATAAGAAAATGTATTGTGTTAATATTGTTTTCAGACTATATGAAACATTTTGAAACCATGAAGGTTGTTTTTGAAAACATAGTCTATGCATTCGAAAAATTGTTTTCAAACTATATGAAATGTTTTGAGATCATGAAGATTGTTTTTGTAATACTTATACTATGTATATTGTTACGAAACCAGAATGAAATGATATGGGTACGAGATTGAGCATACCCTCAGTTATCTAACCAAGGATTTCAAAGGCACAGATGTGCAAAAGCATGATCACTCGTAATGTCACTTTATTTTCGGTACTTTGTTTCTTAGAGTGAAACGAGTACTTAGAATTTTCCAAGGGAATCATGAGCAAACACAAGAATGGGAAAATTCGCAAGAGTAGTTTGTAAGAATGTAGTTCCTCATCGTAGGTATCATAGGGAAATGCCATACACTCATGTAACTACACTTGTATATCAGAATTGTGAACAACAATTTATTTATAAACAAAACAGATTGTTTCCCATTACAAGAAAATAGAAGAAACAAAAGCATAAGACAACAACATCTTCTAATCAGCCAACTGCTCATCCGTGGGTTGGATTTGCCTTACCAAGCTTCGGGCATTTATTCACGAAATGACCCATCTTGCCACAGTTGTAGCACGATCCAGGCGGGAAGCGAGCTTGAGCAGGATTGGCTTGTGGTTGATTTGGACCACCTTGGTTCGGGTTACATTGACAAGCACTTGCCAGGTGACCAACTCGCCCACATGATACACACAGACGACACTGTAAGTGAGCTTGGTGATGCCATTTACATTTGTCGCATATTGGTGCCGTTCCCTTGTATTGCTTCTTAGCAGGTGGTGTTGCCACCCGGATGGGTCCTGCTTGATTTGGTGCAGCTGTAGTTGGGCAAACCCTTGCTGTATGACCTATAAGTCCACAAATTTGGCATTTGCGGCACTTCACACTAGCATGATGATGAAGGTTACATTGGTTGCACAAGGGTGCAGTTCCATTGTATGGCTTCCTAGCAGGGGGTTGAGCTGGTTGGTTGGGGATGGCTTGACCATTGTGAGCGACCACGGCGAAGTTCTGAGAAGCCTTTCACTTCTTTGACTTCTTAGGGGATCCAGTCTGTTCATCCATGGACTTTGATTCCTTGATTGGTTTCCTGGCTGGTGGTGCTGTCACTTGGCTAGGTCTTGCCTGTTTTGGTGCAACCGCTGCGGGTTTCCTTGAAGCTTTACGTTTCTTTGGTTTTGGTGAAGGCTTGGCTTCCGTCTCCTTTGGTGATTCTTGAGTGGCTTCATCCTGGAGACGATACATGGCAGTAGCTAATTTGACAGTCTTCAGGACTACTTCGTCTATTCGCTGAGCAAATTTGGCTGTCTGCTCGGATATCTGGGCGTCATCGCGATGGAGAGACATTCTAGAAGAAAATGAAAGACATAGGAAGAAACAAGTGAAACATCATCGGATAAACAATACAGAATGGTTGCGATCATTTGTTTGTTACCTAAGGCAACAAATGAGACGGTGACAAATCAAAGTAAGCGGATCATATTAATGTATCACTGAAGACATGCTCGCCTATAAGTGAACACTCACCCCAAGAGTTCCCAGGTAAGAGTGACTGGTCCGATACTGTGGATTTGTACGAACACTCTAGCCTTAGACAGAAAACTCAGAGTACAGGCATTCACCCTTCCAGTTTGCACGTGTTCACATTATAAGACCCAAACTTTGACGAGATTTTGAAAACTTAGAGGGTTCAAAACCTAGTAATCAATCATCCTAGAACAGACGATTGCTTTTCAAAGCGGTTTTGAAATTTGTGTTCTTGTTGCGGTTGTCGCCTAAGAATAGGTGACGGTATTGTTTTATGACTAAACGCAAGTAAACTCGTGTTAGGGTCCTAGGAAGGTTATAGACTAGGTCAAAGCATTACTAATAACCTAATTCCCTATAACCATGAGCTCTAATACCAACTTTTCTGTCACACCCCGACCACGTAAAACAACAAAACGTGGCGGAAAAGTCGGGGAGTGTTGTAACAGAATCATTGTTTCATAACACATGGAAATTGAAATATTGTTTTATTGATTAAAAGAGTTACAATGTCTTGACAATCAAAGAAACATAACATAAATAACTAGTCTTGCATCTTTTATTGTCGCTAAGGCCCAAGTCCGCCTAAGTGTATCTTGATAAATCCTAAGCATCATATCCAGAAACACATGTGAAAATAGGTACGTCAGCATAAAAATGCCTGTGAGATACATAGGTTTTGTGAAAATAGAATTCATGACTTATGTTTAAGAAAATGTTTAGTCATGAACCTTGTAATTTGCTTTGTCTTTTAAATCATTTGAAAAGTGATAAATAAACCAAATGATATATATGTATAAAAGAATAATACATGGTTAAGTGAATAACCAAGTAAAATGAGTTTATATCAGATAAGTTGTTTGTAAAACAATGTATTGTGAAAAGTATGTTATATGTATAAAATGTTATATGTCTAAATTGAAATAATTCCAATAACGCTACGATATGTAATACCATACAAGCACTTATATATAGGAAGTATCAGCGGCGTATCCACCATGCTTGTATCATATTACACACGCCTCGTTACTTAAATCACTTACTCAAACCAAACCACCAAAGTAAAATGTTTATGTATAATCAAATGTCTAAATGTTTGTGTGAAAACCATGTCTAATGTCTAATGTCTATGTCTAATGTAAATCATGAATTGTGTATATCAATGTCAAAATGTTTATGTCTAATGTAAATCATGAATTGTGTATATCAATGTCAAAATGTTTATGTCTAATATAAATCATGAATTGTGTATCCAAAATATCATGTAAGGTAAGTGAAATATATCAACTAAACCATATGTAAAATGCAGAAAAACAAGGTATTGAAGTAAAACATGGTTTAAATCAAAGTTATGTTTTGTGGAACAAATGCATGCTATACTGATATAAACATCTATGCGGTATTGTGAAAATGCATACATCCAAGCCTTGCGACTGTAGAATAAACCCTAGCACAAAGTCTAAGGTCCACCTAGAAATGTATTCGGATTCGGTCATTCCTTCCATCCAAACAAACCCAGGGTTTCAGGAATGGGAGTTGTCAAGTCCTATGGTACCACTACCTACTACCGAGCGGCATGATCGGTGTTAATGAATGTATATTGTCCCATTTAAACAAACTAAATGTCATACCAAAAATGTAAGCATGTGATGAATAAAAAATGTACTAAGTATGCAACAAATGGACATACATAGCATGTGATGTGATGTAATGTAAAACAATGTACTAAGTATGCACACAATGGACATACATAGCGTAAAATGTAATGTAAAACGATGTACTAAGTATGCAACAAAGGACATACATAGCAAAAACACAATGAAATCATGTACTATAAGTGTACTATTGAACATAACAAGCATATGATATGAAAACATGGAAAGCATGAAAGTAACAAGTAGGCACATGTGTTTCACCCCAAAAAAGTTTGAAAACGGTAAAAGAGGGGTCTATGTATTCACTTGAGATTGCTTAGTAGTCCTTGAGTAACAACCAAACAATGCTAGAGATCACGGAAATCAAACGACACCTAATATATGTAACTATGTTAATAAACCAGACCTATATCGGAGGACCGGATAGAATGAGGGCTCGTAAACCAAATGAGTATGGGAACTCTTGTAGTATGGTTTAACAAAGCCTACGTACTAAAAGAAACCTAACCTAAGTGCTTACGACCCATTACGACCCGTTTAGGTAGCTTATGCTACTTTAACGCGTCGTTTGCGTAAAACGCGTTCGGACTGCCTAACTAGTCCTATGACAAGTAAAATATGCCTTAACATGTCTAATATTGTTGCCAAATCAGCTTAGATGTCAAAAGATATGTTACATATGCTTAAAATGAATTTTGGCGTAAAAAAGGCATTTTGGTATTTTACCTAAGGCATATAAACTACCTATCATACAACTACTTAAACGAAGCGACCATAAGGTATAACCTCGGAAGGTTATTCCCTATATACTACGGTTACCTAATGTGTTTGGTCGGATCCTAATGATCGACGAAACGGGTCGGGTTCGAAAGTATAAGCGATTGTTTAGATCGCTTACCTTACGACCCTATATAAGCACTAAACTAAAAGTGACGAGCTAAGCATGTTAAAACATGCTTAACTAAGTTTAGAAAATAGGTTTGGTATCAAAACAAACGGTTTTGATACCCAAGAGTAGTTTGGTTACAAAATACGCACGAATGCGCATTTTGGCCGAAACTACGACTCGTCACTGAGCCTAGATAACGTGGTAATCAGTAGGTATAGTCACTAGGGACTATGACCATCGTGATTACGCTCACGTTATGAAGTTCAAACGAACTTCGCATTGACCATAAAATGGTCAATGCAGAAAGTCAAACAAAGTTTGACTTTAACGCTAAACGGAAGAAAAGAACGAAGGAACACTTACAAAGGGTCCCCGAAAGCTTTGATTTCTCAAGTATTCTCAGGTATGAAGTGGGTATTACTTCAACTTAGAGAACTCTCAAGAATTCAAGTGGGTTTTGATCAAGTCATGGGGGGGGGTATTTATAGTTTTCGGAGAGCCGTTAAGATCGTTCCTCGAAAACCGTGCTTGAATCTCCACCTTACACCTCAAGACCCTGGTTTTACAAAACCATTTGAGCCCATAGTATTGCCCAAAACCATGTGCAAAGGTGGAATAGGCCAGATTCAATGTTTATGCATTCTGCTGATCTGGGAACTGCTTATGGACCGTAATGGTGATGGCTTACGGTCCGTAAGCCATCAACTTTGGCAAAATGACAGTTTTGGTCCCTGTTATGCAAAAAAGCCATTTCTGACACGTTTAAGGCCCGTTAACCTCATTTCAAAGCTCTAAAATGAAGTTAAAGTATAGGGAACTTAAAATGTGCTCAAAAATATCTCGGATGTTGGTTCATTTGGCCGTACGATTGCGATGTTCGCTTAATTACGACGGAATGCGCATAAGCGCGAAAAACGATCCAAATTGCGTGACGAATGGATTTTTCTTATGCCAAACACTAAAATAAAATATTTTAGTGCTTACATAAATTTTTGGATGTCCGGATGTATTCAGAACGTAAGTTATGCGTGAAAATGCAAACTTATGCACTTTTTGACGCTTTTAGTCCCTGAATGACTCAAAAGTCTATTTTAGCACACCGAACCCCTCAAAGCCTATTTCTAAGCTATTTAAAGGATATTTAGGGTATGTTTAACTTATGGTCATGTTCTGGAATGTCTGTTACAGTTCAAATTGGCATACTTTCGCAGTTTGTCAAATTTAGTCCCTGTAAGCGAATTAACTTGATTTCGGCATACCAAACCATCCAAAGCTTATTTCTAAGTTATGTAAAGGTTATTTAAGGTATGTTAAGCCTATTTCACTATTCCGAATCCGAATATACTTCGGAGGAGGATCT
Source organism: Helianthus tuberosus (assembly GCA_030545235.1). Classification (NCBI taxonomy): domain Eukaryota; kingdom Viridiplantae; phylum Streptophyta; class Magnoliopsida; order Asterales; family Asteraceae; genus Helianthus; species Helianthus tuberosus. Next base: position 2,612,805 of record JARYGA010046293.1, read on the forward strand.
TCAGCAAATAACGAAAACAAACTAGTGAACCTCCTTCCACGTTTTGCAAACGTGGGTGGACCCCACGACCTGCGTTAGGCAAAGTTGAACCCTTCAACCCTTTTGCCTAACCGACCCGGCTACCATCTTCGGTCTGATATTTGTTGCGTCAACAAGTTGGCGCCCACCGTGGGGCTACGCCGCTATTTCTTCTCAAAAAAGGACCTAGTAGTGTAGCTCTCCTCACTAAAAATCATCATGTCTGAAAGTGGATCCCCGGGTGAAGTAAATCAGATTCCGAACACCTCTACCCCGGGTAGTAGCCAAGCTCATGTGGCTATACCAACTTCTTTCTCAACTCCGGGGAGCACACCCGAGTTCCTTACTTTCAACACACCAACTCCGTCCAGATCCGGAGTTCCTTCCCCCAATGTCGGTGTCTCTGACACCCCAGCATGTGTTGAACTTACCCCCGAGGGGGTTGCCAACAATTTCCTGGAATTGAGGTCTCTCCTCAACCAGCATGTGAATAGGGAAAGAGAAAAAGGGAGTGAGAATCCGCTTGGATTACGACGAGCCAGAACCAACGTTGTCTCCTGGACCACCTCCTCTTCCTTTTACAACTAGAAATGAGGCTGGTCCCAGTAATCCTTCAAACCCTCACCCATATTTGTCCACAATGACACATCCTACAGTGCACCCTATCTTCTCTTCCCAACCGATTACTAGTGGTGCACCTCTGGGACATGAGCTAACCCTTGACCAGCTCCTACAGCCTCCAGCAACAAGCTTTCCAGCATCTACAACAACCACGTGGGAGCAAGCTCTGACCGTGCTCCCTTTGGCATGAAGTGCTGTTATGAACACTCCCCTTGGAATAAACTGCTCAGTTGCCCCAGGAAGCCTTGAAGGCTTCAACCTCATGCCCAACATGATGACCCAGATGATGGCCAACTTCCCGTGGAAACACTTTATTAATCAGGTGCTAGCCACTCGGGGAAATAACGGCAATGGCAATAATGTGGATGTAAGGGCTAAAGAAGACTTGGCTAAACCATATAAGCTAAGTAACCTCTCATGCTTTTCAAAGCAAATAGCCGATTATGATTTCCAAGCAAAGATCAAGATGCCATCCCACATCAGGACGTATGATGGGACTGAAGATCCTGAGGACCATCTTCAGATCTTCACCGGCGCAGCAAGGATAGAGAAATGGTCAAACACTGAATGTTGCCTAATGTTCATGCAAACTCTTATTGGATCCGCCCGAATTTAGTTTAACGACTTACCTGCTCAAAGCGTTCGAAGCTTTGACGACCTTAGCAAGGGTTTTCTGGCCAATTTCTCCCAACAAAGGCGATATGTTAAAGATGCAACGGTGATCTTCCAGATAAAACAGCATGATGACGAAAGTCTTCGTGCGTTCATTGAACGATACAAGAAGGAAGGTCTGACTTATGTAGGGGCGGATGAGAAAATGAGAGTGGCCGATTTCATGAATGTCATCACCTCTAAATATCTCACAAGAGATTTCAACAAGTCCTTGCCCAAGACCTTGGAAGAAGCTCTCGAAAGGGCTGAGGCCCACATCCGGGGAGAGGAGGCGGTAGACATTAAAGAACAAAGAAAAAGGGGATCCGGCTGGCGAAGCAATAGTCCAGCTAGAAAAAGGGGAAACTTCAACTCCTATGATAAGCGGTCAAAGGGTTCAGACCCTCGAAGGTCTGAAGGCCGGAACCCTTCAAGCCGGGAGAAAGGCATAAGTTTCACTCCCCTCACCAAGACCCCTCAAGAAATCCTTGCAACGGAAGAAGTTAAACAAAACTTTCGGCCTCCTAGACCTCTCCCCAAAAGCAGGAAAAATGAGAACTCCACACAATACTGTGAGTTTCATGAAGAAAAAGGTCATCACACCAATGATTGCTTCCAACTCAAGAAAAGAATTGAAGAAGCTGTTAAGACCGGAGAACTCGCTCACTTGGTAAAGGGAGTCCGGGACAAAATGGCTGAAGGAAAAGGTAAGGAAGTCAATATGGTGAATTTTGATGGAAGGGTTCCTCATAAAAGGCAGCGGTTGGAAGCTTGGGAGCTTCAGTGTGTCTGCTTCCCCTTAACGGAGAAAGATCCTCTCTCTAGCCCTCTTGTGGTAGAAGCTACCGTGGGAACGTTGTAAACATGTAGGGCATACATAGACACTAGGTTAGCCACTGAAATCATGTTCGAGAAATTCTTCAACCGCTTGAGTAATGAAGAACGTTCAAGGCTTCAACCCTCTGGAACCTCTATAAAAGGTATCGCCGATGTACCTCTCAAGCCTTTAGGGCAACTGACACTTAATGTTCGTTTCAGCGAAGGTTTGAAGGAAATAACCCAACCGTTCACCTTTGTAGTTATCAACATCCCCTCAAGCTATGACGTGATCATTGGAAGACCAGGGCAGTGTGCATTCTACATGGCCGTGTCTGTTGGCCATGGCACGGTCAAATTTCCCACCGAAAGGGGCATAGCAACCCTTCAACCTTCTCAGGAAGCTTACATGGTTGAGGGTGAAAGCTCAAACAGTGAAGAAGAAAGGCAAAGGTTGGTCATAAACCCCAAGTACCCTGAATAGAGAGTAAGGGTCAATCTAAACCTTTCTCCAGAGACCCTCTCATATCTCGAAAAACTGCTAACACATTGTGACACTCTGGGTTTTCCCGAGAAATTTACGTGTATTAGCATTACGTGTACGAATACTATTAAATGAAAGATTATGAATTATCTTGGTGTGCTATGTGATCCTCGCGTTTAATTATGTGTATGTATAATGAATGGTTAAATATATATATATATATATATATATATATATATATGTATTTCGTATGTAGTAAACTGAGACCATGAACCCGACTCGAGACCACTTGGTCTCGAGTAAACAGTGAAACAATTGGGCCGGTTGGGCCATGCCGCTCGGAAACCCACTAGGGTGCACCAACTCGGTCCGGGTATAAAACCCACAAGAGTGGCCAACGTTGCCACTTTCCACCATTTGCAACATTTCCACACACACTCTCCTACCCTAGAGCACCAACACAAGAAAAAAAAAAACCATCTTCTTTTTAACACAAAAAAAAAACCATCTGCTTCCTCTCTCGGATCCAACCGGCAACACTAGAACCCTCGGTTCAAGCTTGGAATCATCATTTGGAAGCCCGTTCATCGATCCTCCATACCCTCACACCTTGGAACACAACCGGTTAGTGTTTTAATGTGTGTTAGAAATTATGTGTGCTTAATGAATAAGATACATGATTAGTTTAAAGGTCTTTTTGCATGATTTTTGTAAGATTAGTGAGTTTGTAACGGTTGAATGATGAATAATGGGTGTGAACTATTGTATGATAATGTTTTGCTAAGATGTTTTGAATGGTAAAAGATTAATAGCTTAGGATGATCTTTGCTATCCGATTCATGATAGATATTTTAGGACAAATGTGTGTTTGATGAGATGATGCAAGATTTACTTGATCCTTGATCACAACATTTCATGCTTGAATGATCTCATGAAGAACATTATGAATATGCGTTAAATATGATATGAACATATGATGAACAAATGTTGAATATAATGAACAATGTTGAATATGAGATAAACATTTGAATATGTGATGTTTGATCTGATTTAATTAGAATTTAGACAAGAAAACATGTTTATGAAATCCTATTGGTTAGTACACAGTTTCATGAAATCACAATTCTATTGGATAGTACGAGTTGGACAGGTTCTAGAAGGATTTCTTGTGCACACATCCGAGGTTGCGAGTCGAGACCTTCGGTTGCGACTCGAGACCACCAAAGTGGCAACTCGAGACCAAGCGGCAGGCATCAAGGACCCGAGACTATCAAGATCTCGACTCGAGACCTCCTGTTCTCGACTCGAGACTAAGCTCGAGACTTCCGAGGTTGCGACTCATGCCTGCATTACTCAAGATCTCATGGTTGCGACTCGAGACCGCACGTTCTCAAGTCGAGACCACCTTGTCTCGAATGGGCTGCTTGTCTCCGTTATTGGGCCAAAAGTGTGTGGACTGTGCATACCGATTTATTTAGTATGATTGGATAGGCCCAATAACACTTATGATTTTATGATTAGGTGTTGACGGTTACTGTTTAACTGCTTACGTATTAGAACAGGCTCGATAACTTGCTGGATATTTATATGTTATGCATGCAATGTGTTAGCTATGTGTAGAATATACGTGATCTTCCTGTACCCAAACCTGACCTATACTGGTAACCATATTAGGACTTGGTGACCAGCATACATAACCAAGTGAACTAAACTACCGAGCAACCCAAGGTGAGTTCACAACTACTAAAGCATGCGTTCCCGGTGGTTTTGGGAAATGGAAACTTAAACAACGCTATCCCCGCGTAAGGGATACAAACCTACTTTCTTCCCATTAATTGGGATTCTTAGTTAATTATTGTTTATACGGTAATGCAACAAGCAACACTAAACGAAACTCTATCACTTAAGTCCCTACCATTTAATACCAATTAGTCGCCGGGGCCTGGCGAACGGGTTATTAGTTAATATCGCTATTTAGGTGTAACCAGCCTCACACCGACCCTTGTTACTGGGAACAGGAGTGAACTAATGTACTCTGGAAAACCGTCAATGATGATAGAACATTGACAAACGGGGCACTACGGAACGTACGGTTAAGTAAGTATTCGGTATTGGAAAAACAGTTTAGTCGCTTACTTATGGGGTAGCTCCCCATCGCATGTATAAACAGATAAATTAACTGGTGAAACAAGTTTTTTTGGTAATTAAAAACTGGACAACTCGTGAACTCGCCAACATTTTTGTTGATACCCTACTGCATGCTTTGCAGGTACCCAGTGACTCAGGAGCTTGCTACTTGGGGATGTGTAGTGGTCGTCTAACCCATGTGTTGGGTTCTAAATAATCTTGAACTATGAACTTTGTTGTGAAACTGTTTGGCTTATGCTTCCGCTGCTTACTTAATCTGTTATCTGAACTTAAACTGTTAAAACCTTGAACTATGATGTTTACTAACTATTGTGGTTGGTGAACATTTTTATTATTAATCAATGCTCTGTATAATTAGTGGCTGGATCCTGGTCAGTCGCGCCTCCAAGCGGTGGTACTCCGCATGTGGGATTTTGGGGGTGTGACAGATTGGTATCAGAGCCATTGGTTATAGTGAACTCGGTTTTAAAAAGAAAGTATTTTTGAGAAAAACCAGACTATAACCCCTGACTCGTGACGACACTACACTCCAAGGGCAAGACTCAACGTATTAAACCTCATAGCTCGGGCTTGTGTTTACTTGCTTGTTTACTTTATGTTGTTACTCTACTATACATACTAGTGTGCCTAATTAGATAGATGTGCATTCCTCTTCTACCTCATTCTCGATACATTACGACATCACACTCATACTGTGTTTTCTGGCGATGAAGACAATGAGTGGACGCGGAAGAGGAAATGTTAACATGACTCAGGCTCAGTTCACTAACTTGCTCAACACGGTGGCTGCAGCTTTTGCAGCTCACCCTGAAGGTAAACTCGTTACTTTAGGATGTTTAGATCCCCCCCCCCACATCGTCTTTTCACCTCTAAGCCTATTCGCTTCGCTTCTCACAACAGGTCAGCCTGCGCCTACGCAGCCACGTGTTTGTACTTTCAAAACCTTCATGGATGGCAAGCCTCTCCCTTTCAACGGCACTGAGGGTGCCATAGGCCTTCTGCACTGGATTGAAAAGGCCGAAGCTGTCTTTGCCGTCTGCGAGTGTCCCCCTGCTAACTGGGTAAAGTTCGCGACTGGTACGCTTGAAGGAAACACGCTTTCATGGTGGAAAGCACAGATTCAGATGCTTGGTCTGGAAACTGCTAATGCTACTGCGTGGGAAGATTTCAAGGACATGATCAAAGAGGAGTATTGTCACAGGGATGACATCCACAAACTCGAAAACGAATACTATGAGCTCAAGATGGTTGGATCAGAGATTGAGACCTACACCAAGCAGTCCAACGACTATGCTGCACTTTGCCCAAACATGTCCCGACCTATGTATCGAAGAATCGAATTGTACATCAAAGGCTTGATCCCAGAAATCCGGAGCCATGTAACCTCAGCCAACCTCAATACCATACAGCCCGTGGCCCGTCTTGCTCACAAACTCACCAATCAGGCTGTGGAGGAGGGCAAGCTGCCCAAAAGGATCAGTGCTACTGCCGGAACTTCTAGCGATAACAAACGAAAGTGGGATGGAAATCAGGGTAAGGATGCTAACCCCACTCAGGCCTCAGTTCAGCAAAGGAAGACTGAAAACAACAAAGGCCCTCAGCAACAGGGTGGCTATCGAGGAAACCACTCCAAGTGTAACAGATGTAACCGACACCACAATGGGCCATGTGGCAAAGGTCAGTGTCTGCGATGCAACAAGATGGGGCACGAAGCCAAAGACTGCAGGAGCCAGTTCCCAGCTAGGCAGAATCTGCATCAACCACAGCAACATCAGCAGCAAGGAAACAACCGTGAATGCTACAAATGTGGGGCAATAGGGCACATGCGAAAGGATTGCCCTCAGCTGAACCAGAATCGCAACAACAATAACCGAGGTGCTGGAAACAACGACAACAACCAGGGAGCTGGAAACAATGCAAGGGCATTCGTGATTGGGGCTGTCGAAGCAAGGAACGACCCCAACGTGGTGGCGGGTAAGTTCCTACTTAATGATCGTTATGTTTCCATATTATTTGATTCCGGAGCAGATGCTAGTTATGTATCCCTACGTATTAGTAAGAAGATTAAGTCCACTCTTACGCCGTTAAGCTCTAAGCACATCGTTGAAATGGCTAATGGTAGAAACCTCGAGGCCTCACACGTTATTCGTAACTGCAAACTAGAATTTTCTGGTCAGACCTTCCGTATCGATCTCTTCCGCATCATTCTCGGAAGCTTCGACGTCGTCATTGGTATGGATTGGTTATCCAAGCATCGAGCTGAAATCCTCTGCCAAGAGAAAGCTGTTTGTATTCCCCGTCCTCCTGGCAAACCCCTTATAGTCCAAGGCGACAAAAGCGGAGAAGTCACAGGCATCATTTCATTCTTAAAAGCCCAGAAGTGTTTACGAAAGGGGCACACCGCTATCTTAGCACTTGTTGCCGACACGCAGAAAAAGGAAAACAGGATTGAAGATTTTCCAGTAGTACGTGACTATCCTGAGGTATTTCTGGAAGAACTACCTGGACTCCCTCCTCACCGTCAGGTCGAATTTCAAATCGAACTAGCTCCCGGAGCAGCGCCTATAGCTCGTGCACCTTATCGACTAGCTCCCACAGAACTCAAGGAACTTTCTACTCAACTACAAGAACTTTTGGACAAAGGTTTTATCCGTCCTAGCTCATCACCCTGGGGAGCCCCAGTGCTCTTTGTCAAAAAGAAGGATGGCACATTCCGAATGTGCATTGATTACCACGAACTGAACAAGGTTACCATCAAGAACCGTTATCCACTTCCCCGTATCGACGATCTGTTCGACCAGCTGCAAGGATCGAGCTATTATTCCAAGATTGATCTGCGATCGGGCTATCACTAGCTGAGAGTCCGCGATGAGGACGTCTCTAAGACTGCTTTCATAACCCGCTATGGTCACTACGAATTCCTTGTCATGCCCTTCGGAATGACAAACGCACCTGCGATCTTCATGGATCTCATGAACCGAGTGTGCAAACCCTACCTCGACAAGTTCGTGATTGTGTTTATTGACGACATCCTAATTTACTCGAAAAGTCAAGAGGGGCATGAACAACACCCGCGTCTTATTCTCGAACTCCTTCGCAATGAGCAACTGTACGCCAAATTCTCGAAATGTGATTTCTGGCTTAGAGAAGTCCATTTCCTTGGGCACATGGTCAATCAGGATGGGATTCATGTCGACCCCGCTAAGATCGAATCCATTAAGAATTGGCCTATACCTAAGACTCTGACCGAAGTTCGCCAATTCTTGGGATTGGCAGGATACTATCGAAGATTTATCAATGGATTTTCTAAGATCGCTCAACCACTTACGACCCTCATTCAGAAGGGTGTTGCTTACAAATGGAATGATGCTCAGGAATCTGCCTTTTAGGAACTAAAGAAGAACCTTTGTAGTGCTCCTATTCTTTCCTTACCTGAAGGTACCGACGACTTTGTTGTTTACTGCGATGCTTCTATTCAAGGACTTGGTTGCGTGTTGATGCAACGCGAGAAGGTTATTGCTTACGCTTCGCGACAACTCAAGATCCACGAACGGAACTACACTACTTGTACGGTACCAAGTGCACGATTTACACCGATCACAAGAGTCTCTAGCATATAATGGAACAAAAAGAGCTGAATATTGTAGGACCGGTTTCGGATCCGAATGAGTCGATCAGAGGCGTTCTCCTATGTTTCAGGTGCGGAATTACAAGAAACACAGGTAGAAATAGCTTTAAAACACTGTTTGATTGAATGGATGATAATTACAGCTCAAATCTCACACCGGCAGCACTTCGGCGTAGTTGTCAAGAGTCTCCTTATGATTTCGCTCAAGAGGACCCTATATATAGGGTGATGGTTTCGCTTATGTGACAAACCATATAAACGATACCCCATGTTAGTGATTTCGCTTATGTGTCATGTACACATAAGCGATACCCTCTTGTACACATGAGCGAAATCATCTCTAACTACCTATATAATTTTACATATTCTCGTACAACGTGCCCTGATCTATACAATGAAATCTAAGATTCGATACAAGACGAAGTCAACAGATGTAGTGCATCAACAAACTCCCCCTCAGATGTTGACGAGTCGCATCCAGCACCAACTGTATCTTCAGTTCTTCAGTCTTTATCTATCTATGGGCTTTTCAGAACTTTTCCCCTCAGATGTTCTCTTCAGACTCCCCCTCTCGATTTGCTGGTATTCCTTTGTTCTTCAGCACAATCTTCAGGATCTCTGTCTGTCTCTCTAAAACTTCAGATATCAAATCCTGGCTTTTCAAAATCAAGTCTAATTCTCTTGATCAGATCTCTTGATTCCTTAAGTTCATCAGCATCAGGTCAATATCTGGAAAAATCTTAACCCAAATATAAATTTCTAAATTTAACAAATTATATGCACCAATACTAACTCTCCCTCAAATTCACATCTCACTTTCATTTGATGAACCAATTATAAAATTTCAAAAATAAATTTTTCATTTAAGATTTACTCCCTCTTTACAATAATGTCATCATGTTTAGCACTTGAAATTTTGAAAATCAGCTTTTCAATATCAGTTGTCGAAAATCTTTTTGGATTTCTCAAAACTTATGCTAAAACACACTAAAATCTTTTTGGAATTTTTGAATGTAAAGAAATACAATGCAGTAAAGAAATATTTACAGACAATATTTTTGTGAGTTTTGTGTAAGAGGATCATATCAGATTTTGACAAGTCACAAGTACCGTTGAGCTTAGTTACACATTAAGAATTAAACAATTCACTTAGATTGCCGATATATTGATCCACTTAAATTTTCACACAAATTTCAACTGATTCAGGATATGAGTTAGGTGTTTTAAGAACTTAAACTCATTCATGTGTCCCACCTCTTGAATATACTCCCGTATCCAGATCCCAATATTCAGTCTTACAGGTGAGTATACCACAGATGATATCTGTCAGGGGAATAAATTATAGTACGAGGGCCGTGAGAGCTCAGGTCGATCTTTCGATACGCAGAGAGATGACGGCTTCGACTTTTGGTGTGTCCCCTTTAGAGGATCTTTTGATTACAACAGCAATGACTATCAATTTTATTGTTTCATCAATTTGCTGAGGGCTGCGCTATATTTCAAGCATGCGGAAAGTATTCTCCGGGGACTAGGTCAGAAATTTCTTTTAGCAGAAGTCCCGGGATAATACCCCAGATATCACTGAGCATAAAGACCTAGTATCTCAGAATAAGGGACCTTTCAAACAAGATTTCAGGGGTTACCTATATATCCAAGTAGTGTTCCCCACGAAATAAGCAAGTTTGAAATTTAGTTTATATCCCGAAAAAGTTTACTAAATGTGTAAAAACCTATCGGCATATCATCAGTGAGACCGTTTAACACTATTTAAACATTACAATTCTTTAGCATACTGTGACTGTCTACTGATGTACTATCATTTCCTCTTTTCACAACAAAACTCGTTTTTGATTTTATCATGTTTTTGTCTTTTTCAAATTTTCAAATGTTTTTGGATTTTCTGAAATTTTCTACTCCCCCTAAAATGCAAACACATTTTAGGAAATTTAAAAATAAACTGTAAAAAAAAATGACAACCGATATCGAATTGCGTCAATTCGCCATTCACTTGGCATAAACAATCAGACCTCCCCTTATCACAAACCATTTTCTCATTTAGATTTCAAAACACTTAAGTTTGTTTTAATCAAAATGATTTTTTCCGGAAAATGAGTTTGTATTTACCACTTGTAGGTTTACCACTTGTTAAGTATGGGGATATGGTTCATCATCTTGTCAGTTTTATCAACTGTAGTAAATCAAGTACAACTTAATGTCCTTGATTCACTGTTTGCAATTAAGCAACCTCTTACCACTTGTAAGAATATCCAACATTTAAAACATATGTAGGAATAAACCATCTACACAAACCATTTTACCAATCAAGATGCCGATTCCTGCTTCACATTTACTAACCTGAAAGCTCCGGCAATTCACACTTATCCTGTAATCATTTAAACAATCTTAACAACTTTCATACAAACTCATAAAACATGAATGATGCCGAATCCTGATCCACGATATAAACTTGGGATCTCCGGCAAGTCCTAAGACTTTAAGGAAAGCAAACTTCCACCCAAGTCTTATTTGACTTGGTGGCTTCCAATTCCTGAGCAGTAGGGTTATATGTTGCCTTTTTATTTGCATAAAAATCTTTAACCCCCTTTACTTTCCCCTCAAGCATTTTCTTGAAAATTTTCTTAACATTACCATTGAATGTTTTTTCAATATCAAAATCTGAGATTTCAATTTTACCAACCATTTGTTGAATTTCTTTCATACTCATTGATTTAATATCAACATCATTCAACAAATCATTAATCTCATTTTGTGACTCCTCTGATTTTGTGGAATCAGATTCATTATCAATCGATTTCTTAATAACCCATGTTTGGTTATCTTTTGCCTTCTTTTTGTACAGTCTTTTAGAATTTTCACCAACTTCATTCTTTGAAATTTCAACAGTTTTGTAGTTTGTAGTTGGTGAATCATTTTTTTCAACCATTTTTTCTTTAAGTTTTGCAGAGACTTCCTGTTTTTTGTTGATTTTGTTTGGACAATTGTGAGCTATGTGTCCAACAACTTGGCATTGAAAACAAGTTCTTGTGTCTTTTGGAATGTCTCTTGAATGAAAAACTCCAGTTCCTGTTCTTTTTCTTTCAACAAGAAACTCCTGGTTTGTTTCTTTCCAGAAAGGTTTCTTCTGTTCATCTTCAACACTTCCACCTGAAACAAATTTTGTTTTTGGTTTAGAATTGTTTACCTTTATGTAACTTTCTTGCTGAATAAAACCTAAACCTTTTCTTTTGTAATTACAATTTTGGTTTGTTTTCTTTTGAAAACCAGAACTAAAATTGTAATCCTTTTTCCCTTTTTTCTTGTTTAACCTTTGTTGAACTCTTGAAGTGTATTTTTTAGATTTTTCATTAAGATTTAAATTTTTAGTGTCAGAAATATTAATTTCTGTGATTTTGAAAACCTTTTTGATCTTGTCAAATCTAACACTATCCATAGGAAACTCTTCATCAGAATATAATTTGTCAGAACCATTTAAAGTATATGCAACTTTAAATGTTTCATCATCCAAATTTGCTTTTGATAACAAAAATTCTTTACTATAAGACCGTTTAACCATTGGATTTGAACTGTTGACCGATGAACTTGAACCACCAGACTCAAACTTTGACTCAACCACCTCCTCAGTATCCAACACTTGATCAACCACCTTTTTTATTAACTCAGACTCATGATCAGTATCAGACGAGGTAAATGTGATATCAATATTTTCTGGTAAAACGTCAGTTTCTTCTGATTTTAACTTTATATTGACTGCTTTTTCAACTTGCTCCTCATTTGGTTTCCTAGGAGAATAACCTTCCCAGATAGGAGGCGGACACTTGTTATAACTAACAGTCGATTTCTTACCAGTCTCTTTCTTTTTCTTTTCATCTTCAAATGCTTCAAAACCTGCAACAGTAGGATAAACTCTATCAATCACATAATCAGAACATGAATAACTAAGAAGTAACCTTCTGATTCTTTCATTCTCGATCTTTTCATTTTCCAACTCTTGCTTCAGTTTTGCATTCTCTTCAATGTAATGATTAATTGCTTTTTGCTTTTGCATCAAAGTCGAATTAGTCATGGTTAACGCCTTCTCTCTTTCAGAATTTGTTGTTTGAAGACTTGTCACCGTTCTGTTCAGCACACTATATGATTCCTTCACATAGTTGATATCGGATATCAACTTCTCTATCAATCTTTCACGATCAAACAATAACACATCTTTATCTTCACACTTCTTGCAAATTTCTGAACACTTTGTGCAAGGCTTTTCGACTTCAACAATCTTTTCAACCTCTACAGTCTTCACCACTTCAATAATTTTTTCTTCACAAGTTTCCTCTTCAACTTCAGTCACCTTTTCTTCTTCAACAACATTTTCAATCTTCACATCTTGTTGTTGTTCTTTTTCAGCTCTTTTTTCTTTCAGCTTCTCCATTCTATCTGCAAAATAAAAATGAAAACTTTCAGGAGATAAATGTCTTTTTGCAACATTAATATGTTTTTCCTCTTCATCATTACTGCTGCTATCAACCGGAGTTTGATCAAACTGTGCAGATTTTTCAGACTCTGTATCTGAAACACCAGAATCAACTGGTGTTTGATCAAAAACAACTTCTTTTTCTGAATTATCACCATTTTGAACACTCTCATCAGAACTTTTCAAACTTTCTTCATCACTATCAGAACTTTCATCAGATGCATCAGATTCTTCTTTCACACTCCTCACAGTCTCTCCAATAGATCTCATCCAGGTAGCAAACAGATCTGGTTCTTTAACTATCTTAGCAATGAAAGCTTTAAAACCACCATTTTCATCGACAAACATATCCCAACTGAATCCTTCAGGAAGTTCTTCATCATTCTGATCTACCAAACATGTTGAATTTTCAGAAGATATGTATTTGTTCCAGTTGAAATCTACCAAACATCCTTTCTTTGAATCTTCAATCTTTCTACCATGAGCCATTTGTAAATCTTGAGATTGGCCAATTTGTTGATAAATGGCTTTTCGATAATAGTCTTCTTTTTCGAATGGATTCTGAGCACCAATCACTTCTCTGTTTTTGCACTCCCGCTTGAAATGACCTTTTTGCCTGCATCTGAAACAAGTAACTTTTGATTTATCAAAACCTAAATTTGAAACACAAGCATCAAGAAAATCATTTCTCCCCGTGATAGTTTTGAACTTTTCAGCCCGTCGAAGAACACTAGCAAGACACCACTTAATATCCATTAGCTCCATTTCTTCGGCATCTATCTGATCATAATCCTCTTTTGTTAACATAGGATTTCCAATCCGACCAGCCACCAATCCCTCATAAGATACCAAAACAGAACCAAGTAATGCCATGTGATCCTTTGCTATGTCTTCTGAAAAACTTTTACCCTCTGGCAAATTAAGAGCTATATTGCACTGAATTATACACCCATTTCCCATTTTAGTGCTCTCTGATGAAGTCTTAGGATTAACACTTGGGTATGATGAAAAACCACTACTGCTTTTGTTTGCATTTTGATCAACTTGTTCTGTAGAATTCTCCACACTGTAAGCAGTCTGAATCTTAGGACTTCTTTCAGCTTCTGATGTAGAAACACTGCCTTTGTAATACATTTTCACATCTTGTTGACCACTTGGATTATTCATCCTGGCAATCTTTTGCTGTTCCAGATCTTGACTTTCAATCTTTTCAATGAATTGAGATATCGATAAACCATCATACACACCCGTATTCTTCAGTATCATCAAATACGTTCCCCACTCTTTCTGTGGTAAAGCATCTGCAAGCTTATCAACCCATTCCTCATTCTCTTTTGTAATGTCCATCATCGACATCGTTCTCACCAAGTGACAGTACCTTTCAATCAACTTCTTTGTGTCTTCCCCAGGCAGACTTGTAAACAGATCAAATTCTTTCTTAAGCAACGATTTCTTGTTCTTAATCATATTTGCACTTCCTTCAACTTTTACTTTCAACGCATCCCAAATTGATTTTGATGTCTTATCATGTTGAAGTAATATGAATATGTCTTCTTTGATCACCTGTTGTAACAAGCTAATCATCATTTTTTCAGCCCGATACATCTCTCGTTCTTCATTGCTGAAATCAGAAATCTGTTTAATTGTTTGTAGCTCAGTTCTTGGTAATACGTACTTCTTCAAAATGCACTCCCATGATCTCAAATGATTAGCTTGAACCCAGTTTTCAAACCTATCTTTCCAACCATAATATTCTTCAATACCCATAAGCTTTGGCGGTTTCTGTGTAGTTCCCGTCTCATTCTCTAAGTTCACGGCTTTAGCAATTGAAGATTGACCTGTCGGTGTTGCAAATGCGTTGTAGAATTCAGTACTCATGATGACGTATCAAATTTTTAAACACTGTGTCTTAAAAGCGAAATCAGTTTGTAAGTTGCCACAAAAGCGAAACCCTAAAGTGACATTTGAGCGAAATCCCAAGTTGTACGTTTGAGCGAAACCCCAAGTTACCACAAGAGCGAAATCTCAATTTACCCTAAGAGCGAAATCGCTGTGACACAAGAACGATACCCCTGTCACAAAAGCGAAACCCCTTTCGAACACTTTTCAGGCCATTTTACTGTGTAATTCGATCCCAAACTTTCCAGGCTTTGTCTATGCAAGATTATCTATGTACTGTTTAAATTTTATCCAAATTTGACCGTGAAAACCCTCTGAATTAAGAAAAGTATGTGTAGAAGTGAGAAAAATCAATGAAAATCAGAAGAAAACAAGCTAATTTCAGCAGAACTCCTCCTCCTGAGCTCTGATACCACTTGTAGGACCGGTTTCGGATCCGAATGAGTCGATCAGAGGCGTTCTCCTATGTTTCAGGTGCGGAATTACAAGAAACACAGGTAGAAATAGCTTTAAAACACTGTTTGATTGAATGGATGACAATTACAGCTCAAATCTCACACCGGCAGCACTTCGGCGTAGTTGTCAAGAGTCTCCTTATGATTTCGCTCAAGAGGACCCTATATATAGGGTGATGGTTTCGCTTATGTGACAAACCATATAAACGATACCCCATGTTAGTGATTTCGCTTATGTGTCATGTACACATAAGCGATACCCTCTTGTACACATGAGCGAAATCATCTCTAACTACCTATATAATTTTACATATTCTCGTACAACGTGCCCTGATCTATACAATGAAATCTAAGATTCGATACAAGACGAAGTCAACAGATGTAGTGCATCAACAAATATGCGGCAACGCCGATGGGTTGAGCTTCTAAACGACTACGAGTGCGCGATTAAATATCATCCAGGCAAGGCTAATGTGGTGGCAGATGCCCTCAGCAGGAAGGAAACCAAACCTAAACGTGTTCGTGCTTTACAGCTCACTATCCACTCGAACCTCCCTAAGCAAATCCGAAACGCTTAGGTTGAAGCATTGAAAGTCGAGAACGTCAGGGCTGAGTCCCTGCGAGGATCAAAGAAACGGCTAGAACAAAAAGAAGATGGTGCTTACTATGTAAACGAGCGTATATGGGTCCCACTTTAAGGAGAATTACGCGAGCTTGTAATGGATGAAGCCCATAAGTCCCGTTACTCAGTACATCCTGGTTCGAATAAGATGTACCACGACTTAAAGACTACATACTGGTGGCCTAGCATGAAAGCCCACATAGCAACCTATGTCAGAAAATGTTTGACTTGTGCAAGAGTCAAGGCCGAGTATCAAAAACCCGCGGGCCTACTCCAACAACCAGAAATCCCGAAATGGAAATGGGAGCAAATTTCCATGGATTTCGTTACTGGCTTGCCTAGGTCTCAACGCGGAAATGACACCATCTGGGTAATACTGGACCGATTAACTAAGTCTGCACACTTTTTGGCTATTAAAGAAACAGACAAGTTCTCTACCTTGGCTGAGGTATACTTAAAGGAAGTGGTATCGAAGCACGGAGTGCCAACCTCTATTATTTCCGATCGAGACGCGCGTTTTACTTCTGAATTGTGGCAAGCTATGCATAAATCTTTTGGCTCACGTTTAGACATGAGCACCGCTTATCATCCACAAACGGATGGGCAATCTGAACGCACCATCCAAACCCTCGAAAACATGCTTAGGGCATGTGTGATCGATTTTGGCAAGGGTTGGGAAAGGCACCTACCGTTAGTAGAATTCTCCTATAACAACAGCTACCACAACAACATTCAGGCAGCACCCTTTGAGGCATTGTACGGTCGTAAATGCCAATCGCCTCTCTGCTGGGCAGAGGTTGGTGACAGCCAGATCACAGGTCCAGAACTTGTGGTAGACACTACGGAAAAGATTGCCCAGATTCGGCAACGCATGGCGGCAGCTCGTGACCGTCAGAAGAGCTACGCTGATAAGGATAGGAAACCGCTAGAGTTCCAGGTTGGTGACCGGGCTCTGCTTAATTTCTCACCCTGGAAGGGTGTGATTCAATTTGGAAAACGGGGCAAGATTAATCCGCGATATGTCGGACCATTCGAAATTACCGAAAAGATCGGTAAGGTCGCTTACAGATTGAATCTGCCTGAAGAACTAAGTGCTGTGCACAACGTCTTCCACGTGTCTAATCTGAAGAAGTGTCTGTCAGATGAAACACTCATCATTCCTTTCAAGGAACTCACTATTGACGAACAGCTACACTTTACTGAGGAACCGATTGAGATCACGGATCGTGAGATCAAAACCCTCAAACGTAGCCAGATACCTCTCCTGCGAGTTCGTTAGAACTCGCGCCGTGGCCCAGAGTTTACCTGGGAGCGGGAAGACCAGATGAAGCGCAAGTATCCCCAGTTGTTCCCTAATGAAACTCCCAGCACTGAAGCTACAACCTAATTTCGGGACAAAATTCCAAACTAACGGGGGGATGATGTGACGCCCGTTGAAACGTTCTCACCAGCTTGACAGTGGCTGCCTTAACTTTCGGGACGAAAGTTCTTAAAACTTGGGGATAATGTGACACTCTGGGTTTTCCCGAGAAATTTACGTGTATTAGCATTACGTATACGAATACTATTAAATGAAAGATTATAAATTATCTTGGTGTGCTATGTGATCCTCACGTTTAATTATGTGTATGTATAATGAATGGTTAAATATATATATATATATATATATATATATATTTTCGTATGTAGTAAACCGAGACCATGAACCCGACTCGAGACCACTTGGTCTCGAGTAAACAGTGTAACAATTGGGCCGGTTGGGCCATGCCGCTCGGAAACCCACTAGGGTGCACCAACTCGGTCCGGGTATAAAACCCACAAGAGTGGCCAACCTTGCCACTTTCCACCATTTGCAACATTTCCACACACACTCTCCTACCCTAGAGCACCAACACAAAAAAAAACCATCTTCTTTTTAACACAAAAAAAACCATCTTCTTCCTCTCTCGGATCCAATCGGCAACACTAGAACCCTCGGTTCAAGCTTGGAATCATCATTTGGAAGCCCGTTCATCGATCCTCCATACCCTCACACCTTGGAACACAACCGGTTAGTGTTTTAATGTGTGTTAGAAATTATGTGTGCTTAATGAATAAGATACATGATTAGTTTAAATGTCTTTTTGCATGATTTTTGTAAGATTAGTGAGTTTGTATGGTTGAATGATGAATAATGGGTGTGAACTATTGTATGATAATGTTTTGCTAAGATGTTTTGAATGGTAAAAGATTAATAGCTTAGGATGATCTTTGCTATCCGATTCATGATAGATATTTTAGGACAAATGTGTGTTTGATGAGATGATGCAAGATTTACTTGATCCTTGATCACAACATTTCATGCTTGAATGATCTAATGAAGAACATTATGAATATGTGTTAAATATGATATAAACATATGATGAACAAATGTTGAATATAGTGAACAATGTTGAATATGAGATAAACATTTGAATATGTGATGTTTGATCCGATTTAATTAGAATTTAGACAAGAAAACATGTTTATGAAATCCTATTGGTTAGTAGACAGTTTCATGAAATCACAATTCTATTGGATAGTACGAGTTGGAGAGGTTCTAGAAGGATTTCTTGTGCACACATCCGAGGTTGCGAGTCGAAACCTTCGGTTGTGACTCGAGACCACCAAAGTGGCACCTCGAGACCAAGCGGCAGGCATCAAGGACCCAAGACTATCAAGATCTCGACTCGAGACCTCCTGTTCTCGACTCGAGACTAAGCTCGAGACTTCCGAGGTTGCGACTCATGCCTGCATTACTCGAGATCTCATGGTTGCGACTCGAGAACGCACATTCTCGAGTCGAGACCACCTTGTCTCGAATGGGCTGCTTGTCTCCGTTATTGGGCCAAAAGTGTGTGGACTGTGCATACCGTTTTATTTAGTATGATTGGATAGGCCCAATAACACTTATGATTTGTATGATTAGGTGTTGACGGTTACTGTTTAACTGCTTATGTATTAGAACAGGCTCGATAACTTGATGGATATTTATATGTTATTCTTGCAAAGTGTTAGCTATGTGTAGAATATACGTGATCTTCCTGTACCCAAACCTAACCTATACTGGTAACCATATTAGGACTTGGTGACCAGCATACATAACCAAGTGAACTAAACTACCGAGCAACCCAAGGTGAGTTCACAACTACTAAAGCATGCGTTCCCGGTGGTTTTGGGAAATGGAAACATAAACAACGCTATCCCCGGGTAAGGGATACAAACCTACTTTCTTCCCCTTAAATGGGACTCTTAGTTAATTATTGTTTATACGGTAATGCAACAAGCAACACTAAATGAAACTCTATCACTTAAGTCCCTACCATTTAATACCAATTAGTCGTCGGGGCCTGGCGAACGGGTTATTAGTTAATAGCGCTATTTAGGTGTAACCAGCCTCACACCGACCCTTGTTACTGGGAACGGGAGTGAACTAATGTACTCTGGCAAACCGTCAATGATGATAGAACATTGACAAACGGGGCACTACGGAACGTACGGTTAAGTAAGTATTCGGTATTGGAAAAACAATTTAGTCGCTTACTTATGGGGTAGCTCCCCATCGCATGTATAAACAGATAAATTAACTGGTGAAACAAGTTTTTTTGGTAATTAAAAACTGGACAACTCGTGAACTCGCCAACATTTTTGTTGATACCTTACTGCATGCTTTGCAGGTACCCAGTGACTCAGGAGCTTGCTACTTGGGGATGTGTAGTGGTCGTCTAACCCATGTGTTGGATTCTAAATAATCTTGAACTATGAACTTTGTTGTGAAACTGTTTGGCTTATGCTTCCGCTGCTTACTTAATCTGTTATCTGAACTTAAACTTTTAAAACCTTGAACTATGATGTTTACTAACTATTGTGGTTGGTGAACATTTTTATTATTAATCAATGCTCAGTATAATTAGTGGCTGGATCCTGGTCAATCGTGCCTCCAAGCGGTGGTACTCCGCATGTGGGATTTTGGGAGTGTGACACACATTACAGCGATGTTTTCGGTTGGTGACTAGAAGATATGACAGGGATCCCTCGGGACATTGCCGAACACGAGTTAAGGATACCACCGGATGTCAAGCCTGTGGTCCAAAAGAAAAGAAGCCTGGCACCCGAGAGAAGTCTGGCAGCCTGCCAAGAGGTTGAAAAGCTCGTATCAGCTGGAATTCTCCGAGAAGTCAAGTACCAATCATGGGTTGCCAACCCGGTTATGGTCAAAAAACCCGACAACTCTTGGAGGATGTGCATAGATTTCAAGGACCTTAACAAGGCTTGTCCTAAGGATTGCTATCCACTAACGGAAATTGATCTCAAAGTTGACTCCCTCACCGGTTACTCGTTTAAATGCTTTCTTGATGCATACAAAGGTTATCACCAAATCCTCATGAAGGAAGAAGATGAGGGAAAAACAGCCTTTCACACGGACAAAGGGATCTTTTGTTATCAAAAGATGCCTTTTGGCCTCAAAAATGCCGGAGCAACCTACCAACGGCTCGTTGACAAAGCCTTCGAAAACCAAATTGGCAAAAACATGGAGGCATATGTCGACGACTTGGTGATTAAAAGCAAGGCGGAATATCAAATGCTCGACGATATTCAAGAAACTTTCAAGAATCTTAGAAAGGTTAACATGAAACTCAATCCGGAAAAATGCTCATTCGGATTCGAGGAAGGAAAATTCTTGGGTCACATTGTTGGAAAACAAAGCATCAAAGCCAACCCAAAAAAAGTGAAAGCCGTCCTCGAAACCAAGCCACCAAAGACCAAGAAGGAGGTTGAAAGCTTAAACGGGAAGCTTGCAGCCTTGAAGCGTTTTACCTCAAAGTTGGCCGAAAGATCTCTGCCCTTCTACAAAACGCTCAAGAACTGCTCAGACAAGAAGGATTTCAGATGAACTAAAGAAGCTGAAGAAGCTTTCAACCAAATGAAGCAACATCTAGCTTCCCTACCAGATATTGCGGCACCAAAAACTGGGGAGTTAATATCGGTGTACCTTTCAATTGCTGACGAGGCCATCAGTGCAGTCCTCACCATTGAACGAGACAAGGCCCAGGTACCCGTTTATTTTTTCAGCAAGACTTTAAAATTAGCTGAAACAAAATATCCTCCCCTTGAAAAACTAGCCCTAGCCCTAGTTCAGACAGCTAGAAGGCTTCGAAGGTATTTCCAAGCACACCCCATACAAGTGGTCACCGACCAACCTATTAAGAGTGTGCTTGAAAAACCTGAAAACTCGGGGCGATTGGCCAAATGGGCCATAGAACTGGGTGAACATAACATCACCTACGTCCCAAGAAAAGCTATCAATGCCCAAGTCTTGGCTGATTTCATTGTGGAAGTCCCAAACCAAACGACCACTGAAGTAAACGCTACAACCACTGAACCTTCCAACCCTGAAGCCTGGAAGCTTTTTCCCGACGGGGCTTCAAGCGTTGAAGGGTCAGGGGCTGGGCTAATTTTGATCAATCCAGAAGGGTTGGAATT
Organism: Helianthus tuberosus; assembly: GCA_030545235.1. Taxonomy (NCBI): domain Eukaryota; kingdom Viridiplantae; phylum Streptophyta; class Magnoliopsida; order Asterales; family Asteraceae; genus Helianthus; species Helianthus tuberosus. Next base: position 2,634,132 of record JARYGA010046293.1, read on the forward strand.
CACATATGCTCTTCGTTTTGATTTTCAGACCACCAATAACGAGGCTGAATACGAAGCACTAATAGCCGGCCTAAGGCTGGCTAAAGAAATGAAGGTTGAAAAGCTTGAAGTGTTCACAGATTCGTTGCTGGTCTCAAGCCAAGTGAATGATAGCTACATAGCTAAAGAGCCCAATATGAAAAAATACAGAGAAAAATCCAAGGAACTGATGAGTACTTTCCAAGCTTGCAACATCAAACAGATCCCTAGATCTCAAAACAAAAAGGTTGATGCCTTAAGTAAGCTCGCATCTCTCACTTTTGCCCACCTTACCAAGAAAGTGCTGGTAGAAGTGTTGAAGACTCCATCAATCGATGAATTGGAAGTTCAAGATGTAGTTACCGAAGAAGAACCAAACTAGATGACTCCCATAAAAAAGTTCCTTAAAAATGGTGAATTACCCAATGATCAAGTGGAAGCTAAAAGGGTTGAAATCAAGGCAAGGAAATACATACTACAAGGAGAATCCCTTTACAAAAAGGGTTACCTTGATCCCTTGCTAAGATGTGTCGGCCCCGAGCAAAGTAAGTATCTGATCAAAGAAATTCACGAAGGTGTATGTGGAGCTCACTTTGGAGCTAGGTCAGTGGTTGCAAAGCTCATGAACCTTGGATATTTCTGGCCATCGATGCATCGAGATACAGCTGAAGAATTGAAGAAATGTGATGCTTGCCAGATCCATGCACCAATCCCAAAAAGTCCCAAGCTTGACTTAGTCCCGATAACCTCGGCATGGCCATTCCAAAAATGGGGGATGGACATTGTTGGCCCATTTCCCCCAAGCAAAGGGGGAGTAAAATTCTTACTGGTGGCAGTAGATTATTTCACCAAATGGCCCGAGGTCAAACCACTCGCTAAGATCACGGGAAAACAGGTCATTGACTTTGTTTGGGAAAACATCATATGTCGTTATGGATTGCCAGGAGTACTTGTCACTGATAACGGAAGGCAATTTGCTGAGAAGCCTTTCAGCGTTTGGTGCAAGGAATACAAAATCGATCAGGTTTTTAGCTCAGTGGCTTATCCGCAATCAAACGGTCAGGTTAAAAGAACAAATAGAAGCATAGTAGAAGGCATCAAGACAAGATTGGGAAGATACGAAAGCAACTGGCTTGAAGAATTGCCTACTGTCCTATGGGCAAGTAGAACAACCGAAAAAACAAGCCATAAGAAAACACCTTATAGCTTGGTATTTGGATCCGAAGTTGTGATCCCCGCTGAGATAGGAGTTGTAACCCAAAGAATTGTCAACATGGATCCCAAAGCAAACCAAAAAGAGACCATGTTGAATTTACAACTCCTCGAGGAAGCAAGAGATCAAGACGCAATTCAAGAGGCCAAATACAAGCAACAGATGGAAACTTACTACAACAAAAAAAGTCAAGAACGAACGTTTCAAGCCAGGGACCTGGTCCTCAGAAACAACGAAGCCAGCAAGAAAGAAAATCAAGGAAAGCTTGGCCCAAAATGGGAGGGTCCATACACCATCCTCGAAGCACACAAGGGTGGATCCTACAAGCTAGCAGATTCAGAAGGCAAAAGGCTTCCAAGGCATTGGAATGGTAAAACCCTAAAAAGGTTCCATGTTTAGACAGGAAAGTTTGGTTTGTATCAAAATGTATTTCGAACAACACTATGAATACCTTTTGTAAAAAGCAAGTATTGCTTGAATGAATGAAGTTGTTTTATCAAACTTGTCTTTCTGTCCTAAGATCAGGTTGAGAACCTAGCAAAAAACTCCATGGCAAGGGCCATGTAAGGGGATGAGCTCCCAGGCCACATCGCTCAATAGGTTCAAAGGTTGAATGATCCTATATAAGGGGTGAGTTCCTAAATCAATACAACTCCATGAGACTTGTTAAGAAAAAGTAAAATTGTCTCATAGACGGGTTTGAAAAGCCTACACTAAATGTTCCCTAAGCCTTAAAAATATGATCAACAAACAGGCTTACAGAGTCAAGTGAAAAACAAAGAAATGATAAAAAGGATAGGTGCTATGTCTTCTTGTTAAAAATACCAAGGATAAGTGTCTGCAGCACTGAACCCTTTAAGGTATAAAAAACATAAGGGCAGCACAAACTCGACAAAGGCAAAGTTACAAAAAGACAGAAAATCTAGACAGAAAATTATAAAGGTACAAACCAAGTCAGGTCACAAGACTAAGAAGCCTTCAAGGCTTCAAGCCACCCGGGTAATATCTCGAAACCTTAAAGGCTTCAACCTACTAACAGACAGCCAAAAGGCTTGGAAGGTTAAAGCCAAACAGACTGCCTTAACAAAATAGGCACAAATGTAAAAAAATATAACACACAGAAAATAGCTAAGCACCATACCATATCAAAGAAAGCCCTAAAAGACTTTCAAATACAAGTTAAGGCAAGTCCTAGTAACTTGCAAATTCAACTATTGTTCAAATGGCCATACAGGCCTTAAACACAACCAACAGGAACCTTAAGGGTTCCTGAAAACTTAACATTGTTTAAAAGTTACACACCACAAATTGTTTTAAGAGTGCTAAGAAAGCTACGAATTCATGCATCAGTAGAAGGCTTAGAAGCCCCAGAACTGCTACCTTTGGTCTTCTTAGTCTTCTTAGCCTTTTTAGCTTTTGGACCCAGATCCTCAACAGCCGAAACCTCCAAGCTAACATCCTTTGGAGCATCAGATTCCCCAGGTAAAGTATCTTCACTATCTCCCGAGTAGGAGCGTTTCCTCGAAAGAGAGCTGAGCATTTCAGCACATAACTTTTCATTCAAACCATCCGGCTTCAGTTCCTGCAAAACGGAGAGAGGCTTACCATAACCAGAAGCAACCTGACTCACATACGGGTATGACAACCTCTCCATTTGCTCAACGGAACTCTTAAAAACATCCGAAGCCTCGGGACGGTACAGGGGAGATTTCTCTAAGGGATGACCAGACTCGTGAAGCTTATAACCCGCAATAAGACCTTGGTGTTTTCCCAGATTGAGCAATTTAGTGTAGACATCACCAAGAGCGGAGTTAAATTCCTTAGAGTGCAAGAGATAGGTAACCACCTGATGAAAACCCTGCTCAATGAGCCATTGGTTATCTCCGGTAGCTTGGGCAACCAAGGTTTTCAAACCATCCTTATCCTTATCAAAAGCTTTCTTTTGTACAGCCAAGGTCTCCCGGTCAGCTTTCAGTTTCAACAGGTTGGCTTCAAAGCTCTTCTTGAGATCACCCATCTCAATTTCGTGCCTCTTTATCAACTCCTCCTCTTTCTTAGTCCAAGCCAGTTCTTTCTCAAAAAAAATCTCGATTTCCTTTTTCATGGCAGCAATTGAAGCTTTCATTTTCTCCTTCTTCTTAGAGGCCTCCTCATATTCCCGCATCCCTTTAGCAAAGCGAGTGACACCTTCAGCCAAAAAGGCAGAAAGGTTGCAGGAACTGAGCATCATCCTAGAGATAAGATGATCACCCTCCATCTCAGATATGGCATCTCGAACACCGGGAGGAGCAAAATGAGCCAAGGCTTCAGCACAAACAGCAAGATCCTTAAAATTGTCAACAACCTTAACCTTCCAATTGGGCACATAAATGTCCTCTGAACCCTCGAAGCTTTCAACACTTTTGGCCGACGAACCATCAATAGCAGAAATAGTACCCCTCTTAACCAATTTCTTCTTCTTGCTCGAAACAATCAACTTCGTTTCCTTGCCTTTACCAACATCCACAGCTTGATCCTCTGATGCCTCGATATCATCACTAACGTCAATAGGCTCTGAGCCAGCGGGCTGATCAACACCCTTCAGATGACGTTGAGAACGACGAGTAGAACCTTTGGACGCAGTAACCTTGGTGAAGCCTTTGACATTCGGAACATTGACATAACCAGAACCCTCAAACCTATAATCGGCACCCTTAACAACCGCATTCTCACCAGGGGTAGCAGCAGCATCATCAAAACAACGTCAGAGGTATCATCGCTCTTAATAAAATCCAAGGCAGACATAACTGCAATACAAAATATAAAAACACATAAACGGACAAAGAAAAAGGAACGAAAAAGCAAGAAAGGAATAAAGGCATACCCTTCCCATCTCTAATAAGCACCGGATCCCGGTTAGCATTTTCCCACACTTTACTTATACCCAATAACACCAACAGATGCTCAGGGAAGGGACGAAGCCTCGAAGGGCACTCCCTAAGAATTTCTAAAAAACGGGTGTTTATCTCGGAATCAGAGGGCTCCGGCTCGTTCAGAACGGCATCCGGGTGTCTCCAAACAAGTTTGAAAGGAACAATTTCCTCCGACACCCAGAAAACCGATCTTTCCAAACCCCAAGTGTAGAAACCATGGAGGAAATCAAACAAGTATCAACTTGACTGGTTTCAAAAGTGAACCAATCGCCATTCTTAGCAAGCCGGAAAAAGCGACGGAATGCTAAAAGAGTAGGATCATACCCACAAGCCCGACACAGAATCTCAAAATGCAAAACCCTAGCCATACCTAAAGGGTGAATTTGACCAAAAGACACACGGTAATATTCCAAAATATTCAACATAAAGTTTGAAAACGGATAACGAAGATTGGAAAACTCAAAATGTCGACAATACAAAGCGATCATACCAGAGGGACAGGCAATAACAGATTTATCGCAAGCCGGTGCAACCGGTTTATACTTCGTTCCTATACCCCATTCCATACAGAATAAATCGACTTCCTCTTGGGTCAGTCGAGAGAAGGATTTTGCCATATCCTTTCGAGCACCCATGACTATGAATAATTAAAGAGAAAATGAGAGAAATGGAACTGACCTGATTTTGAATGAAAAGGGGAAACTTGAGAGAAATAAAAGAGCAAGTTATGTTCTTCAAAAAGAAAATGAGAAAATAAATGAGATTAGGGATAATTATGAAGAGACAAAAAATTTAAAAACCGCCGCCTGACAAACTGCCACAAGTCTTGTCAACTGTCTTGTCAAATTCCGAAATTCAAAAACCGTTCCAAACTTCCGACCCTTGAACCTTCGAAGCCTTTGGGCAATAAAAAACACGTATAAAAGTCAGAAGTCTTTGAGCTCCTTCCTCAAAAACCCCTGACTTGAGGGGCTGATGTTGGGGGTAGCCCAAGACTAAATAAAATGACTAAATATATGAACGTCCAAAGGGTTAAAAGGTTCAATGGTTCAAAAGCTGAGGAGATGGAGTAAAGCAATACGAGAACAGTAAACAAGTCACATCTCCGAACAGCTCCACCAACCCACCAGCCGCAAAAGCAGAGGTCCGCAGAGCACACGCTATTATCCAGGGGTCAAAAGGCTTTAACCCCCGAATGGGCAAGCCCCTCACTGCAAGCAAGGTCACTAGTCAAATGCATTCTACTTCGGGAGATGTCTTCTCTTATAAATTGACACTTCATTTACTTCAGATGACATCCCCTGGCCAGCTCTGATTCTCTAATCTCTGGTCATTCATATTGAGTACTTGCTTACATGCGAGTTACTCCCTTTCACATCCACCACACACATTCTATTTGCTCTCACATCCGAACCCGAATATACTTCGGAGGAGGATCTTCAGCAAATAACGAAAACAAACTAGTGAACCTCCTTCCACGTTTTGCAAACGTGGGGGGACCCCACGACCTGCGTTAGGCAAAGTTGAACCCTTCAACCCTTTTGCCTAAACGACCCGGCTACCATCTTCGGTCTGATATTTGTTGCATCAACAATGGTCATTAAGGTTCAACTGGCAATTTCGAAGAACATAATCGAGAACAATGGGTTCACCACTAGCAACTTCTACTCTCAAGGGCTTTCCTAGTTTTGTTCTAGTTATGCGAAGCAATGGCTCAAAAGACAATGACACAAAACTCTTATCAGCACCTGAATAAAAAATAACAGAAGCAGACTGATTGTTAACAAAGAACGTACCGTTGACCGCCTCATTGTCTTCACGCGCTTCGTTAGCATTCATGTTGAAGACTCGACCTCAAGCCTGAGCCTGATTCTGATTTGCGTGGGCCAGCCTTGGACACTGGTTTCGATAATGAGTCAGGTCCCCACAATTGCAGCATGAACCAGGAGGAAAGTGAGGTCGTGCAGCTTGTGCTTGCTGTTGAGCAGGCAGTTGAGCAGCCTGCTGAGCTGGGTTATGTGCAACTTGATTCTGAGCAAAACAACAAACATCGGTAAGATGACCCGACTTTCCACAGTTAGTACAGAAACGACACTGAACTTGCGGTTGATGGTGACTATTGCATCTGTTGCACAACGGTGCATTCCCCGCATATCGTTTCTTTGCTGGCGGTTGTGAAGGTTGGTTGGGAACTGCCTGATTGGCTTGGGCTGTGACAACCGGTGATTTACGGCCCTTAATTACATGATTAACAGGTGTTTAACGTGATAATAAATGGTGTTTACAGCGCAAATTAACTTAATTAGGCCTTTGGAGTGCCTAGGAACGTTTATACAACTTTACAGTGCGCGTATGGTGATTTACGGAAAATCTGCTGAATATTAAGCGACAACGAACTGATGCCGTACAAAATACTGACAACGCTGACAAGTATGAATGTTACACGAGTACTTTATGTTTATGAAATTAATTTTGTGAACTTATTGGGCTTCCGTGCGACACAAATGCAACGTGAACTAAACACGCGATGGAAGGAAACGCATCGACAACGAAACGGAAGCGACGGGGATGCCTGTCACCTTCGAAACTTACATTTTTCACTATATCTAGCTCCGTAATAAAATTTTAGTGACTACAGTCGAAATCGGACCGAGAAACGGATTACAGACGGCAACGATGTAATTTTTCGCGAGTATTACCGTTATCAACGCGCAAACGCAACTACGACGGATACTGACATTATTTTTACACATCTTTAACTCTGAAATATTATTCTACTAGACTACGGTGGTTTCTGTTTTGACAACGAGTCTCGTAGGAATTACGGGCCACTTACTCACGAGATGGACTTGTGGGCCCTGGGCCCAAGCCCAACACCCACAAGCCTAAACCTGCACATATTATATTAGGTGTTTGCATACAAAATCTGTACAAGATCTTATAAAATCTCTAATAAGATCTTTACATAATCTACTAGATTTGAAAATCTATACAAAATCTTTTAAAAATCTTAAACAGATCTTGTAGAGATCTCATCAATCTCTATAAAACCCCTAATATATGACAATACACACACCCCCTCAATCTTTCCTCTCTCTCTCTCTTTTATTTGTATATCAGACAAACAAACCACACACACCCTCTTGTCTCCATCTTAAAACCCTATCCTTCAAAAAGAAACCCACACACCATACACCTTCATATTCTCAAACAAAAATCACAGACAACATCTACACTCTCCCGTGCACGATGACCGGAGCCAAAACCGGCGTGGATGCCGGAGGTTTTTCAGGCGAGGCACCCCCCCTTTCTGTTCGATCCGTCAAATCGGACCATCACCACCATTGTTGGGTGGTGGTGATGAGCGATGGCTGGTTAAAGAAGGCGAGGAGAGAGAGTGAAACGAGATAGTGAGAGAGAGAGACCGAGAGAGAAAGAGAACCGACGGTCGGAGATTCGGACCGCCAGTCGGTTCATTTATCCGGTGGTCGGCGCTATTAACAGGCGGTTTCAAACTCCGGGGTGGAGGTTATAGGTTCGGTTCGACACAGACAACCACTCAACAGGTTTCTTCATTTCAGCTCTCAAATCGGGTTTAGGAGTTCCGGGCTCACGTTAGCGGTTCAAATCTTTAGGGAGGCTTGGGTCAGATGCTAGATATGTTCGGATCAGTTTTGGGTGTTGATCGGGCCTCGACTCGTGTGCGAGTTAGCTCGGTTTGGATCTTGGTCAAGTCACGTTTCAGATGCGATCAAACGGGTCGACTCAGGTCAGACGAGTCAACTCGGTTCAGCCCGGTCAACCCAGTTAACTCAATGGGTTGACTGGTCAAGCAGGTCAACAATTCGAGTCGACGGGTCAGCTTGGTCCGGGTCAGATTATGAAGCGGTTCGGTCGACTCGTTCAACCGAGTCGACTCGGTCAAACTCAGTCAACCCGAGTCAACTCAGTTGACTCGGTCAACTCAGTCAAACGTATTGACACGCAAAGATTGGTAAAGATTTTACGGCGATTTATTTCGTTATTTTTCTAATTTTATTATTTCGTGACTAACGAGCTCGAACCAACTTAATTTGAGATTAGTTTACATTTGATATACTCGACAAAAATCTTATATAGAATGTTTATATTATTACGTGGTTGATTGAATTTTGATCAAATAACGACGACTTGTGTCGTCGGGGGCGTCCAAAAGCAGAGGAAACTCTGCCTGTTTTTCGAGAAAACAGTAAAATAATTACGTTTTATTAATAAAATGAAGCAGAACCGATCGACTACAAATGATCTTTATAAAACAAAATACAGGTGTATATTACTTTCAACGACATTTCACAACATCACGAAAGCGACGATTCGGAATTATTTACGACGACTATTTTAATAAAAATAAATGTAGTTTACATTTATTTCAAACTTTCGTATAACACGAAAGCGTTTTATAAAAATAAATATATTTATATTTATTTCAAACATCGAACAATACGAAGCCGTTTCACGAAAATAAATATAGTTTATATTTATTTCAAATATCAAACGACATGATTTCGTCTTATAACATAAATATAGTTGATGTATTTACTTCAAACGGCAAACAACACGACCCTTTTCATAAAAATAAATATATTGTATATTTATTTTAACAATCGAACAACACGACTTCTTTTATGAGGATGAATATAATTTATTTCCTTAGTTCAAAGTTCCAACGACTCTTATCCGTCTTACAAAGTAAATATGGTTTACAAATTTACTTCAAATATCAAACGCGATGTATAATACGAGTTCGTCATATACTATTTTGGTATAAATACTCTTTTATACACATACGACTTCTCGAGACGGCTAACGCAATTACGACATATTTATATTTTTATATAAATATTTTTTTTTTGTTTTTAAATCTCTCGAGAATCAAGTCTTTTCGAGACTTATTGATTACTTGCGACATTAAGCGAAACTAAACAAAGTTCAACTTAGTCATTTTCATTAAGTAACAACTTACCGATGAATCGTTCGATTAATGATTCGGTAGAGCTCAATGACACGTAGTTTAGTTACTGCGCTTATTTAGAAACTTATTAGATATTCCGTGTTAGGAATATTGTAGAATGCACGCTAGCGAGTCTCGTCTTGGAAACGACATCATCGAAGTCGTAATTAGCTAGCTTTGCACAGGGAAAATTCAGGTGAGTTCATAACCCCCATTTTTTTACCGTTTTACATTTTTATAAATGTTTTCGGGGGTGGAAAGACATGCACGTTTTGCAAAAACATACAAAGTTTTGAACTAACGCAAAACTCGTATTTCTAAATCATATTACGAAGGGATTTCGAGGAACACAAATGATTTACGAAAGGATTATACTAAACATACCGGTTTTTACAAAACAAATGCTTATTTTCGAAATGTGAATGATTTTCGGTCAGGGTGACCAGGGATTTGGTCGGGGAGACCAGAGATTCGCTCAGGGTGACCAAGGATTGGGTCGGGGAGACCAGGGATTTTCATACATGCAGACATATTACAAAAGGATTACAGCCATTTTTATACATGGTATAGTTAGCTTAAGGAGGGTTTACTACTTAGATCATGTGAGTGGGTAGGCGCAACTTGAGGCCATTAATCCTCATTGTACGACCGAGGGACAGTAGCGGTAGATCTATCTGGGTGTAGCGAGCCCAGCCCCAGGCCCAGCAGAACGGACCTCGGGGTGACTTTGTGCCCGACGCATAAATCCGCTAGGTTTGAGTCTTCCTACTTGCACTTCACACATATCAATGGCCTTGCAAACCATTGGTGATCTCTTTATTTCCTTATTTGCTACATACCAGGGACATATACACTTACAAAAATACTTGTTCATACAAATTAAATACCATGTTTTATACAAAATTCAAAGCATAGGATTATGCGGGTATGCAGTCAAAGTCAGGGTGGGCATTGACGGTTATACGAACATTACAAATACAAGACTTTACAAATACATGGTTTTTATGAACATATTGTGTTACAAACACAAAGTTTCCATATAACTTGGCAAGAAAATGATTTTTAAATTCGTTTTCTCAATACTATTTCAAAAACCGGTTACTCCAAAGATTTATTTCAAATCTTTCACAACTCAAAAGATTTATTTAAAATCTTTTACAAACAAACTATGAACTCGCTCAACTTTATGATGACTTTTTCGCATGTTTCTTTCTCAGGTTGCATTTCTAAGACAAGGCACGGTTGGAATAGGAGAACCCTTGGAGACTCGAGTACTTAGTGGGCGTTCAATTTCTAAAAGACTTAGCTTATTTGCTTCCGCTGTGCAATGACGATACCAGTCTAGTCACGCCAGCTCTGATAATTTTGGGGTATGACAGATTGGTATCAGAGCTATAGGTTACAGCGAATTAGGTTTCTGTTGTGATACCTAGGCTCTAACCTCACTTTTCTCTGGGACTTAGACTATTAAGACGTTGAATACATACAGAACGCCTTGTACTCGAATATGGTCTCCAACCGTTGCCGAAAAGCAAACATTCAAAATTTTGTTTTCAAACATACGCTATTGTGATGTTTTATACATGGTACACAAAACAATTACATACAGTACACAACACTCTGAGAGTTTAGGAAACATGCATTTAAGACCTTCGGAACAAGGAATTCAGCCGGGTGGCTGGATCTGGTCGAGAGACCAGGAAGTCAGTCTGAGAGACTAGGAGATTCAGTCTGAGAGGCTGGGAAGGTAGTCTGAGAGACTAGGAGATTTAGTCAGAGAGGCTGGGAGGATAGTCTAGTGGGACTAGGAAGTTCAGTCTGAGAGGCTGGGAGGATAGACTAGTGGGACTAGGGGAAATTACTTGATTGCTTATTGGTGACTAACATGTTTATTTGATTATATGATTGATTATTTGCGCATGTGTGTGTTTATTAAAGGTCATCACGTAGGAACCGCGAATATTAACTCGGGCACACACTATTATCCATATTGTCTATGATATTTTGACTTCCCGAGCAGGCAGCCTACGCATAACGAAACGCTAGTGCACGAGAATACATGAAACTCAAATTTTACATCAACGGATGTCGGAGTACATCACATTCTACGCGGAACGTAACGCTAGTGCACAGGTATACGTGAAACTTAAGCTATACAGCAACGGGGGTTGAAGTACGACACATACGACTATCGAGGCGAGGCCTTTGAAAAGACACGATGGCGCAATTCAACGACGACGCTAGGTTCCTGTCAACACGAAAACTATCGATCAGGAAGCAGCGGTTTGGCGCGCGGTCCTGCAAACGACATGAAACACACCAAGGAGAAGACGTAAGTCTCCGCATTCCCCCTAACTCAATAACGATGAATACGCTATGTCCGACATTCCATGGTAATGTCACCTAACAAACGGACGTCACATGAAACCCCAGGTAAAGTCCTTAAATTTCTTTTATTGAAATTTCGACTTTCTCATTTACCGAGTAGATTTTCGTATCTCTACTCCTCTTAATGGTCATTGTATCACGATCATTTCTTTTCAAGTTACATACATGGTTTTTCGTTGTGACCATGCCGAAAGTTTTCTTGTCGATACATATATTTATTGTCAGATTGCGCTAAAACCAAGTTCAATTGTTTGAACTTGCCCATCACGCATATTCAATTCAGAACATCATATGATGTATTGGGAGCATCATATTCAAAATTCGTTTTAACAAGTGTTTCATTTGTTCCGAGTCGAGGTAAACTTGTTTGGCATTCGACTCCATTAAATTGTTTGTTGATTTCGACGCCTTGTGGTGGTATTTTCACTTATTGGAAGCTTGCGCTAAACTCGTTTACATATCTCATGCACGGATTTAAATATTTATTTATTGATTTGTTTTAAATCCGCTTTGAATTATCACATTAAAGCAGTCTTAACACGATCGTGTGTTAAGACGATGGTACACAAAATTCATTTCATATTCCGGTGTACCTCCTAACGGTCCTTTCAACGTCGATCGAATGTTTTGCGATATTCATTGCTTCTTTGTCTCCGATCGAAAACGTTATTTCGTTGATGTTCCATTTTCAATTGAAAATCCTACGATGTCATTTGAAACAAACTTTCAGATTCACTTTATTGCGCTTCCAATTTAACTTCAAACACGGTGAATTTGTTTGATCACCGTTGTTATTGAATCATTTGAATCACTACGACACCTTGTGGTGTCAGTGCAAACTTGTAGCTTGGGCTAATTATGATTGATACAAAACACAGGTCCCCACAATTGCAGCATGAACCAGGAGGAAAGTGAGGTCGTGCAGCTTGTGCTTGCTGTTGAGCAGGCAGTTGAGCAGCCTGCTGAGCTGGGTTATGTGCAACTTGATTCTGAGCAAAACGACAAACATCGGTAAGATGACCCGACTTTCCACAGTTAGTACAGAAACGACACTGAACTTGCGGTTGATGGTGACTATTGCATCTGTTGCACAACGGTGCATTCCCCGCATATCGTTTCTTTGCTGGCGGTTGTGAAGGTTGGTTGGGAACTGCCTGATTGGCTTGGGCTGTGACAACCGGTGATTTACGGCCCTTAATTACATGATTAACAGGTGATTAACGTGATAATAAATGGTGTTTACAGCGCAAATTAACTTAATTAGGCCTTTGGAGTGCCTAGGAACGTTTATACAACTTTACAGTGCGCGTATGGTGATTTACGGAAAATCTGCTGAATATTAAGCGACAACGAACTGATGCCGTACAAAATACTGACAACGCTGACAAGTATGAATGTTACACGAGTACTTTATGTTTATGAAATTAATTTTGTGAACTTATTGGGCTTCCGTGCGACACAAATGCAACGTGAACTAAACACGCGATGGAAGGAAACGCATCGACAACGAAACGGAAGCGACGGGGATGCCTGTCACCTTCGAAACTTACATTTTTCACTATATCTAGCTCCGTAATAAAATTTTAGTGACTACAGTCGAAATCGGACCGAGAAACGGATTACAGACGGCAACGATGTAATTTTTCGCGAGTATTACCGTTATCAACGCGCAAACGCAACTACGACGGATACTGACATTATTTTTACACATCTTTAACTCTGAAATATTATTCTACTAGACTACGGTGGTTTCTGTTTTGACAACGAGTCTCGTAGGAATTACGGGCCACTTACTCACGAGATGGACTTGTGGGCCCTGGGCCCAAGCCCAACACCCACAAGCCTAAACCTGCACATATTATATTAGGTGTTTGCATACAAAATCTGTACAAGATCTTATAAAATCTCTAATAAGATCTTTACATAATCTACTAGATTTGAAAATCTATACAAAATCTTTTAAAAATCTTAAACAGATCTTGTAGAGATCTCATCAATCTCTATAAAACCCCTAATATATGACAATACACACACCCCCTCAATCTTTCCTCTCTCTCTCTCTTTTATTTGTATATCAGACAAACAAACCACACACACCCTCTTGTCTCCATCTTAAAACCCTATCCTTCAAAAAGAAACCCACACACCATACACCTTCATATTCTCAAACAAAAATCACAGACAACATCTACACTCTCCCGTGCACGATGACCGGAGCCAAAACCGGCGTGGATGCCGGAGGTTTTTCAGGCGAGGCACCCCCCCTTTCTGTTCGATCCGTCAAATCGGACCATCACCACCATTGTTGGGTGGTGGTGATGAGCGATGGCTGGTTAAAGAAGGCGAGGAGAGAGAGTGAAACGAGATAGTGAGAGAGAGAGACCGAGAGAGAAAGAGAACCGACGGTCGGAGATTCGGACCGCCAGTCGGTTCATTTATCCGGTGGTCGGCGCTATTAACAGGCGGTTTCAAACTCCGGGGTGGAGGTTATAGGTTCGGTTCGACACAGACAACCACTCAACAGGTTTCTTCATTTCAGCTCTCAAATCGGGTTTAGGAGTTCCGGGCTCACGTTAGCGGTTCAAATCTTTAGGGAGGCTTGGGTCAGATGCTAGATATGTTCGGATCAGTTTTGGGTGTTGATCGGGCCTCGACTCGTGTGCGAGTTAGCTCGGTTTGGATCTTGGTCAAGTCACGTTTCAGATGCGATCAAACGGGTCGACTCAGGTCAGACGAGTCAACTCGGTTCAGCCCGGTCAACCCAGTTAACTCAATGGGTTGACTGGTCAAGCAGGTCAACAATTCGAGTCGACGGGTCAGCTTGGTCCGGGTCAGATTATGAAGCGGTTCGGTCGACTCGTTCAACCGAGTCGACTCGGTCAAACTCAGTCAACCCGAGTCAACTCAGTTGACTCGGTCAACTCAGTCAAACGTATTGACACGCAAAGATTGGTAAAGATTTTACGGCGATTTATTTCGTTATTTTTCTAATTTTATTATTTCGTGACTAACGAGCTCGAACCAACTTAATTTGAGATTAGTTTACATTTGATATACTCGACAAAAATCTTATATAGAATGTTTATATTATTACGTGGTTGATTGAATTTTGATCAAATAACGACGACTTGTGTCGTCGGGGGCGTCCAAAAGCAGAGGAAACTCTGCCTGTTTTTCGAGAAAACAGTAAAATAATTACGTTTTATTAATAAAATGAAGCAGAACCGATCGACTACAAATGATCTTTATAAAACAAAATACAGGTGTATATTACTTTCAACGACATTTCACAACATCACGAAAGCGACGATTCGGAATTATTTACGACGACTATTTTAATAAAAATAAATGTAGTTTACATTTATTTCAAACTTTCGTATAACACGAAAGCGTTTTATAAAAATAAATATATTTATATTTATTTCAAACATCGAACAATACGAAGCCGTTTCACGAAAATAAATATAGTTTATATTTATTTCAAATATCAAACGACATGATTTCGTCTTATAACATAAATATAGTTGATGTATTTACTTCAAACGGCAAACAACACGACCCTTTTCATAAAAATAAATATATTGTATATTTATTTTAACAATCGAACAACACGACTTCTTTTATGAGGATGAATATAATTTATTTCCTTAGTTCAAAGTTCCAACGACTCTTATCCGTCTTACAAAGTAAATATGGTTTACAAATTTACTTCAAATATCAAACGCGATGTATAATACGAGTTCGTCATATACTATTTTGGTATAAATACTCTTTTATACACATACGACTTCTCGAGACGGCTAACGCAATTACGACATATTTATATTTTTATATAAATATTTTTTTTTTGTTTTTAAATCTCTCGAGAATCAAGTCTTTTCGAGACTTATTGATTACTTGCGACATTAAGCGAAACTAAACAAAGTTCAACTTAGTCATTTTCATTAAGTAACAACTTACCGATGAATCGTTCGATTAATGATTCGGTAGAGCTCAATGACACGTAGTTTAGTTACTGCGCTTATTTAGAAACTTATTAGATATTCCGTGTTAGGAATATTGTAGAATGCACGCTAGCGAGTCTCGTCTTGGAAACGACATCATCGAAGTCGTAATTAGCTAGCTTTGCACAGGGAAAATTCAGGTGAGTTCATAACCCCCATTTTTTTACCGTTTTACATTTTTATAAATGTTTTCGGGGGTGGAAAGACATGCACGTTTTGCAAAAACATACAAAGTTTTGAACTAACGCAAAACTCGTATTTCTAAATCATATTACGAAGGGATTTCGAGGAACACAAATGATTTACGAAAGGATTATACTAAACATACCGGTTTTTACAAAACAAATGCTTATTTTCGAAATGTGAATGATTTTCGGTCAGGGTGACCAGGGATTTGGTCGGGGAGACCAGAGATTCGCTCAGGGTGACCAAGGATTGGGTCGGGGAGACCAGGGATTTTCATACATGCAGACATATTACAAAAGGATTACAGCCATTTTTATACATGGTATAGTTAGCTTAAGGAGGGTTTACTACTTAGATCATGTGAGTGGGTAGGCGCAACTTGAGGCCATTAATCCTCATTGTACGACCGAGGGACAGTAGCGGTAGATCTATCTGGGTGTAGCGAGCCCAGCCCCAGGCCCAGCAGAACGGACCTCGGGGTGACTTTGTGCCCGACGCATAAATCCGCTAGGTTTGAGTCTTCCTACTTGCACTTCACACATATCAATGGCCTTGCAAACCATTGGTGATCTCTTTATTTCCTTATTTGCTACATACCAGGGACATATACACTTACAAAAATACTTGTTCATACAAATTAAATACCATGTTTTATACAAAATTCAAAGCATAGGATTATGCGGGTATGCAGTCAAAGTCAGGGTGGGCATTGACGGTTATACGAACATTACAAATACAAGACTTTACAAATACATGGTTTTTATGAACATATTGTGTTACAAACACAAAGTTTCCATATAACTTGGCAAGAAAATGATTTTTAAATTCGTTTTCTCAATACTATTTCAAAAACCGGTTACTCCAAAGATTTATTTCAAATCTTTCACAACTCAAAAGATTTATTTAAAATCTTTTACAAACAAACTATGAACTCGCTCAACTTTATGATGACTTTTTCGCATGTTTCTTTCTCAGGTTGCATTTCTAAGACAAGGCACGGTTGGAATAGGAGAACCCTTGGAGACTCGAGTACTTAGTGGGCGTTCAATTTCTAAAAGACTTAGCTTATTTGCTTCCGCTGTGCAATGACGATACCAGTCTAGTCACGCCAGCTCTGATAATTTTGGGGTATGACAGATTGGTATCAGAGCTATAGGTTACAGCGAATTAGGTTTCTGTTGTGATACCTAGGCTCTAACCTCACTTTTCTCTGGGACTTAGACTATTAAGACGTTGAATACATACAGAACGCCTTGTACTCGAATATGGTCTCCAACCGTTGCCGAAAAGCAAACATTCAAAATTTTGTTTTCAAACATACGCTATTGTGATGTTTTATACATGGTACACAAAACAATTACATACAGTACACAACACTCTGAGAGTTTAGGAAACATGCATTTAAGACCTTCGGAACAAGGAATTCAGCCGGGTGGCTGGATCTGGTCGAGAGACCAGGAAGTCAGTCTGAGAGACTAGGAGATTCAGTCTGAGAGGCTGGGAAGGTAGTCTGAGAGACTAGGAGATTTAGTCAGAGAGGCTGGGAGGATAGTCTAGTGGGACTAGGAAGTTCAGTCTGAGAGGCTGGGAGGATAGACTAGTGGGACTAGGGGAAATTACTTGATTGCTTATTGGTGACTAACATGTTTATTTGATTATATGATTGATTATTTGCGCATGTGTGTGTTTATTAAAGGTCATCACGTAGGAACCGCGAATATTAACTCGGGCACACACTATTATCCATATTGTCTATGATATTTTGACTTCCCGAGCAGGCAGCCTACGCATAACGAAACGCTAGTGCACGAGAATACATGAAACTCAAATTTTACATCAACGGATGTCGGAGTACATCACATTCTACGCGGAACGTAACGCTAGTGCACAGGTATACGTGAAACTTAAGCTATACAGCAACGGGGGTTGAAGTACGACACATACGACTATCGAGGCGAGGCCTTTGAAAAGACACGATGGCGCAATTCAACGACGACGCTAGGTTCCTGTCAACACGAAAACTATCGATCAGGAAGCAGCGGTTTGGCGCGCGGTCCTGCAAACGACATGAAACACACCAAGGAGAAGACGTAAGTCTCCGCATTCCCCCTAACTCAATAACGATGAATACGCTATGTCCGACATTCCATGGTAATGTCACCTAACAAACGGACGTCACATGAAACCCCAGGTAAAGTCCTTAAATTTCTTTTATTGAAATTTCGACTTTCTCATTTACCGAGTAGATTTTCGTATCTCTACTCCTCTTAATGGTCATTGTATCACGATCATTTCTTTTCAAGTTACATACATGGTTTTTCGTTGTGACCATGCCGAAAGTTTTCTTGTCGATACATATATTTATTGTCAGATTGCGCTAAAACCAAGTTCAATTGTTTGAACTTGCCCATCACGCATATTCAATTCAGAACATCATATGATGTATTGGGAGCATCATATTCAAAATTCGTTTTAACAAGTGTTTCATTTGTTCCGAGTCGAGGTAAACTTGTTTGGCATTCGACTCCATTAAATTGTTTGTTGATTTCGACGCCTTGTGGTGGTATTTTCACTTATTGGAAGCTTGCGCTAAACTCGTTTACATATCTCATGCACGGATTTAAATATTTATTTATTGATTTGTTTTAAATCCGCTTTGAATTATCACATTAAAGCAGTCTTAACACGATCGTGTGTTAAGACGATGGTACACAAAATTCATTTCATATTCCGGTGTACCTCCTAACGGTCCTTTCAACGTCGATCGAATGTTTTGCGATATTCATTGCTTCTTTGTCTCCGATCGAAAACGTTATTTCGTTGATGTTCCATTTTCAATTGAAAATCCTACGATGTCATTTGAAACAAACTTTCAGATTCACTTTATTGCGCTTCCAATTTAACTTCAAACACGGTGAATTTGTTTGATCACCGTTGTTATTGAATCATTTGAATCACTACGACACCTTGTGGTGTCAGTGCAAACTTGTAGCTTGGGCTAATTATGATTGATACAAAACACAGGTGATACTTGTTCAATCACTGCTATTATTGAATTGTTTCATTCATTGCGACACCTTGTGGCGTCGATATAACTTGCAGCTTGTGCTGATCACGATCGAGCGTTTCATGCAAACTAGTACATTTGAGATTGTTGATTCTAAGTTCATCCAGTGGATGTTATTGCTTCTAGAATTCATTTACTTATTGTGAACGTTCATATCGGATTCGATTGGTCGAAGTTCCTGTTCATTGTTGGATCCTTGTTATAGTTAGTCACACTAGTGACTGTATCTATACGACTTGTTTTCTTTGACATCGATTTGCTGAAACACATTTATTGTAAACCATTGGGTTCTTATTGTTGAGGAATGTCATTAAATTCACATGATTCAAATAAGTCTTGTTTCGATTACGCGGTCATTCACTTTGTTATTATTCGGACTTACCTGCGAACAACACAAGTCTGAGGAGATAACATAGTCTAAATTTCGAGGACGAAATTTTTGTAACAGGGGTAAAATGTGACAACCGATGATTTAAGGCCCTTAATTACGTGATTAACAGGTTATTAACGCGATAATAAATGGTGTTTACAGCGCAAATTAACTTAATTAGGCCTTTGGTGTGCCTAGGAACGTTTATACGACTTTACAGTGCGCGTATGGTGATTTACGGAAAATCTGCTGAATATTAAGCGACAACGAACTGATGCCGTACAAAATACTGACAACGCCGACAAGTATGAATGTTACACGAGTACTTTATGTTTATGAAATTAATTTTGTGAACTTATTGGGCTTCCGTGCGACACAAATGCAACGTGAACTAAACACGCGATGGAAGGAAACGCATCGACAACGAAACGGAAGCGACGGAGACGCCTGTCACCTTCGAAACTTACATTTTTCGCTATATCTAGCTCCGTAATAAAATTTTAGTGACTACAGTCGAAATCAGACCGAGAAACGGATTACAGACGACAACGATGTAATTTTTCGCGATTATTACCGTTATTAACGCGCAAACGCAACTACGACGGATACTGACATTATTTTTACACATCTTTAACTCTGATATATTATTCTACTAGACTACGGTGGTTTCTGTTTTGACAACGAGTCTCGTAGGAATTACGGGCCACTTACTCACGAGATGGACTTGTGGGCCCTGGGCCCAAGCCCAACACCCACAAGCCTAAACCTGCACATATTATATTAGGTGTTTACATACAAAATCTGTACAAGATCTTATAAAATCTCTAATAAGATCTTTACATAATCTACTAGATTTGAAAATCTATACAAAATCTTTTAAAAATCTTAAACAGATCTTGTAGAGATCTCATCAATCTCTATAAAACCCCTAACATATGACAATACACACACCCCCTCAATTTTTCCTCTCTCTCTTTCGGTTGTATATCAGACAAACAAACCACACACACCCCCTTGTCTCCATCTTAAAACCATATCCTTCAAAAAGAAACCCACACACCAGACATCATATTCTCAAACAAAAATCACAGACAACATCTACACTCTCCCGTGCACGATGACCGGAGCCAAAACCGGCATGGATGTCGGAGGTTTTTCAGGCGAGGCACCCCCCTTTCTGTTCGATCCGTCAAATCGGACCACCACCACCATTGTTGGGTGGTGGTGATGAGCGATGGCTGGTTAAAGAAGGCGAGGAGAGAGAGTGAAACGAGATAGTGAGAGAGAGAGACCGAGAGAGAAAGAGAACCGGCGGTCGGAGATTCGGACCGCCGGTCGGTTCATTTATCCGGTGGTTGGCGCTATTCACCGGCGGTTTCAAACTCCGGGGTGGAGGTTATAGGTTCGGTTCGACTCAGACAACCACTCAACAGGTTTCTTCATTTCAGCTCTCAAATCGGGGTTAGAAGTTCCGGGCTCACGTTAGCGGTTCAAATCTTTAGGGAGGCTCGGGTCAGATGCTAGATATTTTCGGATCAGTTTTGGGTGTTGATCGGGCCTCGACTCGTGTGCGAGTCAGCTCGGTTTGGATCTTGGTCAAGTCACGTTTCAGATGCGATCAAACGGGTCGACTCGGGTCAGACGAATCAACTCGGTTCAGCCCGGTCAACCCAGTTAACTCAACGGGTTGACTGGTCAAGCAGGTCAACAATTCGAGTCGACGGGTCAGCTTGGTCCGGGTCAGATTATGAAGCGGTTCGGTCGACTCGTTCAACCGAGTCGACTCGGTCAAACTCAGTCAACCCGAGTCAACTCACTTGACTCGGTCAACTCAGTCAAACGTATTGACACGCAAAGATTGGTAAAGATTTTACGGCGATTTATTTCGTTATTTTTCTAATTTTATTATTTCGTGACTAACGAGCTCGAACCGACTTAATTTGAGATTAGTTTACATTTGATATACTCGACAAAAATCTTATATAGAATGTTTATATTATTACGTGGTTGATTGAATTTTGATAAAATAACGACGACTTGTGTCGTCGGGGGCGTCCAAAAGCAGAGGAAACTCTGCCCGTTTTTCGAGAAAACAGTAAAATAATTACGTTTTATTAATAAAATGAAGCAGAACCGATCGACTACAAATGATCTTTATAAAACAAAATACAGGTGTATATTACTTTCAACGACATTTCACAACATCACGAAAGCGACGATTCGGAATTATTTACGACGACTATTTTAATAAAAATAAATGTAGTTTACATTTATTTCAAACTTTCGTATAACACGAAAGCGTTTTATAAAAATAAATATATTTATATTTATTTCAAACATCGAACAATACGAAGCCGTTTCACGAAAATAAATATAGTTTATATTTATTTCAAATATCAAACGACATGATTTCGTCTTATAACATAAATATAGTTGATGTATTTACTTCAAACGGCAAACAACACGACCCTTTTCATAAAAATAAATACATTGTATATTTATTTTAACAATCGAACAACACGACTTCTTTTATGAGGATGAATATAATTTATTTCCTTAGTTCAAAGTGCCAACGACTCTTATTCGTCTTACAAAGTAAATATGGTTTACAAATTTACTTCAAATATCAAACGCGATGTATAATACGAGTTCGTCATATACTATTTTCGTATAAATACTCTTTTATACACATACGACTTCTCGAGATGGCTAACGGAATTACAACGACATATTTATATTTTTATATAAATATTTTTTTTGTTTTTAAATCTCTCGAGAATCAAGTCTTTTCGAGACTTATTGATTACTTGCGACATTAAGCGAAACTAAACAAAGTTCAACTTAGTCATTTTCATTAAGTAACAACTTACCGATGAATCGTTCGATTAACGATTCGGTAGAGCTCAATGACACGTAGTTTAGTTACTGCGCTTATTTAGAAACTTATTAGATATTCCGTGTTGGGAATATTGTAGAATGCACGCTAGCGAGTCTCGTCTTGGAAACGACATCATCGAAGTCGTAATTAGCTAGCTTTGCACAGGGAATATTCAGGTGAGTTCATAACCCCCATTTTTTTACCGTTTTACATTTTTATAAATGTTTTCGGGGGTGGAAAGACATGCACGTTTTGCAAAAACATACAAAGTTTTGAACTAACGCAAAACTCGTATTTCTAAATCATATTACGAAGGGATTTCGAGGAACACAAATGATTTACGAAAGGATTATACTAAACATACCGGTTTTTACAAAACAAATGCTTATTTTCGAAATGTGAATGATTTTCGGTCAGGGTGACCAGGGATTTGGTCGGGGAGACCAGGGATTCGCTCAGGGTGACCAGGGATTGGGTCGGGGAGACCAGGGATTTTCATACATGCAGACATATTACAAAAGGATTACAGACATTTTTATACATGGTATGGTTAGCTTAAGGAGGGTTTACTACTTAGATCATGTGAGTGGGTAGGCGCAACTTGAGGCCATTAATCCTCATTGTAGGACCGATGGACAGTAGCGGTAGATCTATCTGGGTGTAGCGAGCCCAGCCCCAGGCCCAGCAGAACGGACCTCGGGGTGACTTTATGCCCGACGCATAAATCCGCTAGGTTTGAGTCTTCCTACTTGCACTTCACACATATCAATGGCCTTGCAAACCATTGGTGATCTCTTTATTTCCTTATTTGCTACATACCAGGGACATATACACTTACAAAAATACTTGTTTATACAAATTAAATACCATGTTTTATACAAAATTCAAAGCATAGGATTATGCGGGTATGGAGTCAAAGTCAGGGTGGGCATTGACGGTTATACGAACATTACAAATACAAGACTTTACAAATACATGGTTTTTATGAACATACTGTGTTACAAACACAACGTTTCCATATAACTTGGCAAGAAAATGATTTTTAAATTCGTTTT
Source organism: Helianthus tuberosus (assembly GCA_030545235.1). Taxonomy (NCBI): domain Eukaryota; kingdom Viridiplantae; phylum Streptophyta; class Magnoliopsida; order Asterales; family Asteraceae; genus Helianthus; species Helianthus tuberosus. Next base: position 2,657,213 of record JARYGA010046293.1, read on the forward strand.
CTCAATACTATTTCAAAAACCGGTTACTCCAAAGATTTATTTCAAATTTTTCACAACTCAAAAGATTTATTTCAAATCTTTTACAAACAAACTATGAACTCGCTCAACTTTATGTTGACTTTTTCGCATGTTTCTTTCTCAGGTTGCATTTCTAAGACAAGGCACGGTTGGAATAGGAGAACCCTTGGAGACTCGAGTACTTAGTGGGCGTTCAATTTCTAAAAGACTTAGCTTATTTGCTTCCGCTGTGCAATGACGATACCAGTCCAGTCACGCCAGCTCTGATAATTTCGGGGTGTGACAGATTGGTATCAGAGCTATAGGTTACAGCAAATTAGGTTTCTGTTGTGATACCTAGGCTCTAACCTCACTTTTCTCTGGGACTTAGACTATTAAGACGTTGAATACATACAGAACGCCTTGTACTCGAATATGGTCTCCAACCGTTGCCGAAAAGCAAACATTCAAAATTTTGTTTTCAAACATACGCTATTGTGATGTTTTATACACGGTACACAAAACAATTACATACAGTACACAACACTCTGAGAGTTTAGGAAACATGCATTTAAGACCTTCGGAACAAGGAATTCAGTCGGGTGGCTGGATGTGGTCGAGAGACCAGGGAGTCAGTCTGAGACACTAGGAGATTCAGTCTGAGAGGCTGGGAAGGTAGTCTGAGAGACTAGGAGATTCAGTCTGAGAGGCTGGGAGGATAGTCTAGTGGGACTAGGAAGTTCAGTCTGAGAGGCTGGGAGGATAGACTAGTGGGACTAGGGGAAATTACTTGATTGCATATTGGTGACTAACATGTTTATTTGATTATATGATTGATTATTTGCGCATGTGTGTGTTTATTAAAGGTCATCATGTAGGAACCGCGAATATTAACTCGGGCACACACTATTATCCATATTGTCTATGATATTTTGACTTCCCGAGCAGGCAGCCTACGCATAACGAAACGCTAGTGCACGAGAATACATGAAACTCAAATTTTACATCAACGGATGTTGGAGTACATCACATTCTATGCGGAACGTAACGCTAGTGCACAGGTATACGTGAAACTTAAGCTATACAGCAACGAGGGTTGAAGTACGACACATACGACTATCGAGGCGAGGCCTTTGAAAAGACACGATGGCGCAATTCAACGACGACGCTAGGTTCCTGTCAACACGAAAACTATCGATCAGGAAGCGGCGGTTTGGCGCGCGGTCCTGCAAACGACACGAAACACGCCAAGGAGAAGACGTAAGTCTCCGCATTCCCCCTAACAAAATAACGATGAATACGCTATGTCCGACATTCCATGGTAATGTCACCTAACAAACGGACGTCACATGAAACCCCAGGTAAAGTCCTTAAATTTCTTTTATTGAAATTTTGACTTTCTCATTTACCGAGTAGATTTTCGTATCTCTACTCCTCTTAATGGTCATTGTATCACGATCATTTCTTTTCAAGTTACATACATGGTTTTTCGTTGTGACCATGCCGAAAGTTTTCTTGTCGATACATATATTTATTGTCAGATTGCGCTAAAACCAAGTTCAATTGTTTGAACTTGCCCATCACGCATATTCACTTCAGAACATCATATGATGTATTGGGAGCATCATATTCAAAATTCTTTTTAACAAGTGTTTCATTTGTTCCGAGTCGACGTAAACTTGTTTGGCATTCGACTCCATTAAATTGTTTGTTGATTTCCACACCTTGTGGTGGTATTTTCACTTATTGGAAGCTTGCGCTAAACTCGTTTACATATCTCATGCACGGATTTAAATATTTATTTATTGATTTGTTTTAAATCCGCTTTGAATTAAATCCGCTTTGAATTATCACATTAAAGCAGTCTTAACACGATCGTGTGTTAAGATGATGGTACACAAAATTCATTTCATATTCCGGTGTACCTCCTAACGGTCCTTTCAACGTCGATCGAATGTTTTGCGATATTCATTGCTTCTTTGTCTCCGATCGAAAACGTTATTTCTTTGATGTTCCATTTTCAATTGAAAATCCAACGATGTCATTTGAAAGTATGAGTGGGGAAATAATTTCTGAGCCTTCACATAGGCTTGCCAATGTGGCTTGTTGCTTGATATAGAATGAACTCGAGGCTACATCGCCTTGGTCATTCGTGTTTAAGTTATTTCTTGCTACATTGGTTTTCATTAGCTTGACCCGCAGAGCCCACCAGGATTTCTGTGCACTACAAGTCGTTATTAGGTGGCCCCCCGTAATAATAAATTCTCTTGCACAGTTACCCCAAATTTTCTCTCGTCCAAGCAGATGATCAATCAAGGAGCAACAGCAGGTGCATCGGCATGAACAGTGTCATGCTCCAATGCGGGGTCAGGAGCAACGCCTGGCTCAGGGGCCATGGCTGGCTCCGGATCAACAAACTTCATTTCGAAATCTTCATGATTAGTGAATGCAGGGTCAACTGGGTCTACTGGGTCAACCATAGGCTGATCCAAGTGGATGAACTCTATCTCCTGGTCCGGGTCAAATCCAGGGGGAAAAACAGGGTCTGAATCCTCATCGAGGTCGTGATCAAAAGCAAATCTAGGAGGAGAGACAACAGATGATGCCCTGTCAGGATCTGAACCGTGTGAATAGTGCTGTGCGCTCCGAGTGTGTGACGGTGCGGAGGCCACAGACTCGAAGGAGTCTGGAGCGGGTGAGTGTGCAGGTGACTCCTCAGCTGGAGCATCTGCGAGTAACAAAAGACCACCGTCAGCTAGAAGGGCCTCGCCCTCAACATCGTCCTCCAGGGGCTCATCATCAAACAGATCGACATCGTCGTCAGCGTCGGCGTCGAGGAGTATATCGTAAGCAGGATAAGAGGCCAAAGGTATGGGAGCAGGGATCTCTACGAGTGGTAGGTACCCAGCAAAAGGGCCATCAGCAGGTTTTGCTACGACATCAGGCAGTGCAAAGGGCTGAAAGTCGTCCTCATCTGTGCTGGTCGTATCGGAAATGTACACCTCGTGCTCCGATGAAACTATGTCGCCTGATACTATGGTCGTGGGATCTGTAGTGTCCGACTCTCCAGTATCTGAAGAGGAAGCCATGTCGTTTGTAATACAACACACATATGCACATATAATAAATCGTATAGCATGTTAACCAACAATAAGAAATCAAATAGTCCTCCTAGTCCTACTAGCCTCCCAGCCTCCCAGACTGACTCCCTAGTCCCACTAGACAATTCTCCCAGCCTCCCAGACTGACTCCCTAGTCCCACTAGACAACTCTCCCAGCCTCCCAGACTGACTCCCTAGTCCTACTAGACAACTACCTCGCCTCAGCCTCCCAGACCGAGCCTCAGCCTCCCAGACTGAGCCTATAACTAATAAATAAAATGTGCTCAACATTTGTTTGTAAAAACGTTTTAGATCTGGACTTAAGTGGTATGCAGTGTAAAAATGTTTTCGTGAGAGCCCTAGTGATCATAGTCTAGACTCGAGAAGGAATCCTAGTTCGCTATGATCAGAGCTCTGATACCAAGCTGTCACACCCTGGCTTTGCGGAAGCGTGGTTATTTTGGTGTGACTTCTTAATACCATAGTTTAACCATAACAAGCTATATGAAATAAAAACCATGCAAGATCATCCATTAAAATAAGTTTTAAAAACCAAAGTACATGACATTGTCTTGGAACTACACCATCATAACATAAAACATTGTTTTGAAAGACATAAACGTCAACATGAATAAAACGTAGTTTAAGATTTGTGACTCGTCCAGGAAAAAGTCACATTTCCTAAACCGGGATGACCTCGGAACCCATATGCAGCGGGAAAACATAACATATCGCGCTAGATCTTTAATTCCCTGAAATACATGTAAGTTGAAAAATCAACAATAATGTTGAGCGAGTTCATGTGTAAGTGAGTAAATAAACCTGTGTATGTATAAAAATCCTGGTATGTATAAAAATCCTGGTATGTAGCAAATAAGGAAAAAGAGATCACCAATGGTTTGCAAGGCCATTGATATGTGTGAAGTGCAAGTAGGAAGACTCAAACCTAGCAGATTTATGGGTTGGGTACAAAGTCACCCCGAGGTCCGTTATGCTGGGCCTGGGGCTGGGCTCGCTACACCCAGATAGATCTACCGCTCCTACCCCTCGGTCCTACTATGAGGATTAATAGTCCCAAGTTTCCGCCTACCCACTCACATGATCTAAATAATAACCCTCCTTACGCTAACCATACCATGTAAGAAATATTCGTAATCATAGTAACATGTATTTCACCCCCGCAGTTAGAAAACTGAAAACAGTTAGAGAAAAGGGGGACATGAACTCACAGTGGTGCGTCTCTACCAAGTATATCTCCTAATCAAGCAGCTGTGCGACGACCTACACGTGCTAAGTCTATTAGACGGACGGCCGTGCCTTGGCTTAAGGTTTAAGTTTTTGGGAAATAGTTAGATAACTATTTCGTGTTTATATTTTTGTAAATACTTGGTAATTTTTCTCCTTCCCAAGGATGGGGGATTTATACATGTGCGTTCGTATAATTCGAAATACATTATTAAGTCTCACTTAATATATTTTATTTCTAACTTCAAAATATAAATATTCTTCCCAAAAATATTATATTTTAATACATGTGATTTTCCCCAAAATAATACTTAGTAATATTATTTTTACTCTAAAAATAATATTTACGTAGTTCACAAAATAATCATAAACATTTATACAAGTGATGTTGTGAAAAATATATTTATATCAAATATATATTTACCCCGTTTTATTTTGTGAAAATCCCACCTCCGATATTTTGTAAATAAAGCCGTGGCGAAATCTATAATTCGAAAATAAGTCTAAAATAGATTTACAACACTTGTAGTGAAAATATTCCTAAGTGTTAGGTTTTTGGAAAAATTTCGCCAGAGTTTACCGTGTAACTGGAGGTGGCCACGCTTTCAAGCGTATCATTTTCTTTTATAAATCAAATCAACAATTTTCTCATTCAATCAAAACAATGTTCAAAGCATCAACTAGTCGAAATATATATAAACCGCATAAATTACATGAACTTGTGATTTATCCAAAATATGAAGTAAATCCCATTACTTTTAGTGGATCTTTTGTTTAAATCAATCCGGTTTCGTAAAAGTCTCGTTTTTAAAGAAAATAAATCTTTACAACTTCTTGTAAAATTTGACAAAACAATTTCCTTATCGAAACTTAGTGTTACACAAGTGTTTACACACTTGTGTGTTTAAAAATTATTCTTGTTCATGTAAGATCCGGCTTTAGAAAAATATGATTTCTTTGACACTCGGTCCTTTGAAAATACCGCTTGTAGATCCGTAGATCTACTAGTTTTAAACACTATTTTGTAAGTAAAATCGTTTTTACACAAGTTCGGGTTTCTCGTGCGGTAGAGTTTCATCACTTAATCCCTTGTTACACTTAAACAAACTCTATGTCATGATCCATGATCACGACTAATCCGGGTTAGATGATGATCCGAGCTACCACAACATAGATCGGCACTAAATAATCACACAAAACAAATCTTACAAGATTTACACAACAATCAAGCTTTTAACCATTATTTTTAGCATTTTTAGTAGACTTTTTCATATCATTATGTATGTTCATGAGTTTTAACCATCATATACCGTTTTAACCACTTTAAAATAGATCGAGAGTGTGTTTAAAGCAACGTACTACTAGCTCGAGGCTAGGGAAGAAACTAGTCGAAGATTGGGTGGATAAAAGCAATGGGGTGAGGTCCTTCGCGTTCCGAATGCACCAAGCCTCCTCGTATGTGATCCGTAACACTTGTATGCTCTTGAAATTAGATGATCAAAGCTCGACGATGGATGGATGGTTGTAGGGGGGTTCGGCCGAGAGTTATTAGAGAGGGAGAGAGTATGCTCAAGTGTTGTGAGTTGTGATGAGAGTGATAATGTGTTAAGTGTTGAACTTATAGACAATTAGTATGGTCATTAACCAAGAGTCTCTATGTTATCTTAATATGGAACAAGGATGATTAAATTAATCATCAAAGTACAAGAGGTGTCCCCCCCTTGGGGACGGTTTGCTTGAGGGGGGGGGGGTTAATCTAGTTACTTTCCAACTAAACATTAGGTAATTAGTTAAGTTAAGTTTAGTTAGTTTAGGGATTAACCCGGTTACCAGTGTCTCATGCGTTACAGCGGGTGTTAGGGTATTCAGGGACCCTAACTGGCTCAGAAAAAGAAAAACTATGTTAATGACAATATTTTTATGTTCCGGATAAAGTCCGGTTGTTCAGTTGGATAGAGATCCGTTAAAGTGCTTAACAAAGCTTTAAAGCGTCGTTATTATTACTTTTAGTGACACAACTTATTCCCGACACTTTGGAAAGTGTCTAGTAATATTTTTCTCATGTTTTCGCACTTTATTAGTTAGCTAGATGCTGAATTTCTAAATTAAAGTGCTGAATTTTGTACCTAGAGTACGTTTTAGGCACATCCGGTCACTGTAACTTATTCCTAGTGACGTAGTTCTACAACCCTTATATCCCTACACTATCTACTAGTGTAGCAAACTATCTCAGGCTCTTACAGGCCTTATAGGCAGTACCTGCCTGGTGCTAGTCATGACAGTACGTTTAATAGGTTATCCGTTCATTGTGCTACTGTGCTTTTGGTGCATCTAGGTTGTCACAAAGGTGCTGTAAGCAAAACATGGAGTGACAGCAAGTAAAGTATGATGCAAATAAGTACATGTATCAACATTCAAGTAGCAGTTTATCCACAAGTTCAAGTAAGCACAGTAATTAAGCAGCAATTAATTATTAACTAAGTCGTACGGATACCTGGTTTAGTGAGGGTTGTCACAGTTCAGACTGCCCATCTGTTTGCGGATGGTAAGATGTGCTCATGTCCAACCGAGAGCCAAAAGATTTGTGCATCGCTTGCCAAAGTTCTGAAGTAAAACGTGCATCACGATCAGAGATAATAGAGGTTGGCACCCCGTTCCTCGATACTACTTCGTTTAAGTAAATGTCTGCTAGAGTAGAGAACTTGTCCGTTTCCTTGATAGCCAAGAAGTGTGCAGACTTTGTGAGTCGATCCACGATCACCCAAATAGTATCATTTCCACGTTGAGATCTAGGCAGGCCGGTAACGAAATCGATGGAAATTTGCTCCCATTTCCATTGTGGTATCTCTGGTTGTTGGAGTAGGCCTGACGGTTTCTGATATTCAGTTTTGACTCTCGCACAAGTCAAACATTTGCTGACGTAAGTTGCTATGTGAGCTTTCATGCTAGGCCACCAATACGTAGTTCTGAGATCGTGGTACATCTTATCTGAACTAGGGTGTACCGAGTAATGAGACTTATGCGCTTCATCCATCACAAGCTCGCATAAGTTTCCATAGTGTGGGACCCAGATGCGTCCTGTCACGTAGTAGGCGCCGTCTTCCTTTTGTTCTAACCGTTGCCTTGAGCTGCATAGGGCTTCAGCCCTGACGTTTTCTGGTTTCAATGCTTCTACCTGAGCATCTTGTATCTGTGCAGGAAGACTAGATTGGATGGTGAGTTGTAGTGCTCGCACAACATTTGCCTTGCCCGGATGGTACTTGATGGCACATTCATAATCATTCAATAGCTCAACCCATCGACGTTGTCGCATGTTCAATTCCTTTTGATTGAAGATATGCTCGAGACTCCTGTGATCGGTGTAGATGGTGCACTTGGTACCGTACAGGCAATGTCTCCATATCTTGAGCGCGAAGACAACAGCTCCCAGCTCCAAATCGTGTGTAGTGTAATTTCTTTCATGAATCTTAAGTTGGCGCGAGGCGTAAGCAATGACTTTATCCCGTTGCATCAATACACAACCAAGACCCTGAATTGACGCGTCACAATAAACCACAAAATCATCCGTGCCCTCTGGCAATGAAAGGATAGGTGCACTACAAAGTCTATCCTTTAAGTGCTGAAATGCTGATTCCTGTGCATTTCCCCAACGATAAATAACGCCTTTCTGAGTTAGTGAGGTGAGGGGTTGTGCAATCTTGGAGAAGTCTTTGATGAACCTTCTATAGTAGCCCGCCAAACCCAAGAATTGGCGGATTTCCGTTGGTGTACGAGGTGCAGGCCAGTTCTTAATCGAGTCTACCTTAGATGGATCAACATGAATCCCATCCTTGTTTACCACGTGGCCTAGAAGCTGGACTTCGCGAAGCCAGAAGTCGCATTTTGAAAACTTGGCGTACAGCTATTCTGCTCGAAGTAGTTCCAAAATAAGTCGTAGATAATGCTCATGTTCCTCACGACTCCTAGAGTAGATCAGAATGTCGTCGATGAATACAATCACAAACTTATCCAACTAAGGCTTGCAAACTCTGTTCATAAGATCCATGAAGACTGCAGGCCCGTTTGTTAACCCGAATGGCATGACCAAAAACTCGTAATGGCCGTAGCGTGTTCTGAATGCTGTTTTGGAGACGTCCTCGTCCCGGACTCTCAGTTGATGGTAGCCTGACCTGACGGGTGGTCCGTTGGACAACCCTTAAGTGGTTTAAATAGATTAAAATTCCATGCTTTACTTGGTTATTTGCTTGAACTTAGTAACTACGAGTGTTCGTGTGTTTTGCAGGTAAATCACTTAATTCGGTTAAATTGGAACCCGTAGGCTACGGACGAAAGAAAGGCATGCAAGGGCACCATCTTATTTATATCATCACGGCAGCCAACAGGGGATTGGATGCATACATTTTGTGAGGAGCCCAACAAAAGTCAATAACATCATCATTGTTGTTTGACTTCTAAATATACGTAGACCAAGGGGCTTTGTTGGTCAACATCTCATCATTATCAATGTGATATACACACACACGTGATTTTGGCAGATCTCTTCATGAAGGCATTATTTTGGATTGTTATTAATCTAATAATCAACATTATATATTCACAAAAAGAACTCATGTGGGCTGCCCTTTTGAGCCGACATATGTACATATAGATGGGTGGCTGAGTTCTTTTGAGAAGGCACATGTTTCAACGGCAGGGGTTGGTTTTGACGGCACATCTAAGGAACAACATCAGGGGGTCATGTGAGCTTGGCACAGATTCTCTTGGGCGGCACATGCAATTTTAGTGGTTGTAGATATTGGGTGGATAACAAGAAAAAGTCAACGAAGAGGAGAAAACAAAAACATGAAATCACATTCTCACAATTCACGGCACATGGGCAACATAACACATGTGGATTTTCTTCATTGGGCCACCATATACACTTGGAGTTTTTGATTGGGCCGCATATATGAGCCAAGGAAAAGAAACACATATGATTGGTCTTTTGGGCTGCCTTCTTTTCACGTGCACATGGGCTTGGCCGGTTTTGGAGGGTTTTGACTTTAATTAAAGAGATCCATCATCTTTGGATTGGGCCAACACATCAAGAGGGCAGCCGACATATGCACATGTTAGGCGGCAATTTATGAAGGAAGTCAATCACCTCCAACATCTTTATTATGTGAAGATAGGTGGGCGGCTGAATGTTGGAATTTATTGATTGGGCCGCATATGTTACTTGGCAGAGATTTGGAGGGCCATCACGTGTAGACTTGTGGGCTCTCTTGAGGGTTTTGACTTTTTAAATAACAATAATCATCATCATCTCATCGACATTTGGACTTATATATGGGCCACGCATGGATCATCGGGCTGCACATGATTGTCTTTGGGGGCGGCACATGTGAAGAAAGAAACAAACATTACATTGCCGTAAATCAGAAGACTTGAACCGTAACATTCTGAAGTGTACCGTAAATTACGGTATGACCGTAATTTACGGTGGAGGCGACGCACAAATCATAACTGCCATCATTAAAGTCAGTATTATTATGTCTTTTCAATTGAACTGATCATTGGACGGTTTTGTAAGGTGGAGGGGCGATTTTTGGCTCTCTCTTGTGTTCTTGAGTGGTCAAAACATGGATACTTTGTTTTTTATTCCAATAAACAAAGGTTTGATTGTGATGATGATTCACCACACTATGAGCGGCTAGGTTTGCTTGGTGATCATCCCGAATGTAAGGTTTACTTGTGACAATTATGTTTTGTTCTTGAATTTCTGGAATATTAAACTGTGCATGTGTTGTTAGTTTATTATGGTGCTTGATTGGGTGTTTGTAAATTGTTGATGTATGTTTGATCATAGTTCTAAACCATACGTTCTTGGTGCCGTTGGCAATCGAGATATCATGGGAGGGATTAGGGTTGGATATATGTTAATTGGTCATCGGGTAACAACCTCGCGTTCTAGGAATCCGAGTACTTAGTTCCCTTTCATCACAAATAATTGATCTTGCATGAGCTATGTCTATGTAGTTCTTTCCAGTTGAACATAAACCTTGATTGTCACTTAAAACCTGAAACTCGGGATGATTACTACCCTCTTATCCTGTTACAAAACTTAACCTTGATTTGTAATCTAATTTAGTTTAATTTAGTTAATTAAAACCAAACAACCAAATCAGTGAATTTACATTTCTTGCAATTTAGATTAATCTAGTTAGTTAGACATACATTGAGATAACACATATTCCACAAACTCCCCGGCAACGGCGCCAAAATTTGACGTGATGTCGTGGTCACGCAAATTTAATCCCAATAGTGGGGGGAAATTTTTGAGAGTTCTAAAAAATTTTGTAAATCCAAGCGAAAATTGTTAAAATTTGAAAACTTGATATTGTGCCACTTGACACACCGACACCCATTCCTAGTCTTTTCTTGGTGAGGATTTGAGCCACACATGATTGTTATTGATATTTCATTGTTTGAGTGGCGGTGTGTGTTTATTGTGTTAATAGAACTTGTGTACGAATTCTTGTTAAATCCTAGAATTAGCATGCTTTTGAAAATGATAGGGGGACTTTTAGGAAGCCTCGTCTAGATGTGTGAGAGTGCGGGATTGGTGGGTTGGACCTCATACTTTACATATATGAGCTTGGTATTGTGAGGGGTGGGGGTTTGGTCCTTAGAAAGCCATGTTGAGCCTTAGACTATTCGATTGTGACCCGAGCCTACTTCCTACAAAAATTTTACCTTTTGAGATGACCCGGTTTAGGAGATTTAGTTTGTAGTATTGATGTTCTTGTATATGTTGTTGAGTTTGATGTGTTATGAAAAAAAAAATTATTTTTTTTCCTCACGACTCCTAGAGTAGATCAGAATGTCGTCGATGAATACAATCACAAACTTATCCAACTAAGGCTTGCAAACTCTGTTCATAAGATCCATGAAGACTGCAGGCCCGTTTGTTAACCCGAATGGCATGACCAGAAACTCGTAATGGTCGTAGCGTGTTCTGAATGCTGTTTTGGAGACGTCCTCGTCCCGGACTCTCAGTTGATGGTAGCCTGACCTCAGACCAATCTTTGAATAGTAGCTCGACCCTTGCAGCTGGTCGAACAAGTCGTCAATGCGTGGGAGAGGATAGCGATTCTTTACGGTCACCTTGTTTAGTTCGCGATAGTCGATGCACATTCTGAAGGTACCGTCTTTCTTCTTCACAAATAATACTGGAGCTCCCCAGGGCGAAGAGCTAGGACGGATGAAACCCTTATCCAAGAGTTCTTTCAATTGCTTTGACAGTTCTTCCAACTTGGTTGGAGCTAAGCGATAAGGTGCTCGAGTTATGGGTGCTGCTCCAGGAGCTAGCTCGATTTGAAATTCGGCCTGGCGATGAGGCGGTAGACCAGGTAATTCCTCAGGAAACACTTGACGATAGTCACGTACAAGTGGAATATCCTCTATCTTCTTCTCTTTCGTTGATGCGTCAGTAACGAGTGCTAAAATAGCAGTGTGGCCCTTTCGCAAACACTTCTGGGCCTTAAGGAAGGAGATGATGCCCACTACAGCACCACTCTTGTCGCCTTGAACTTCGAGAGGTTCTTTGCCAGAACGGGGAATACGAACAATCTTCTCTTTGCATAGGATCTCTGCATGTTGTTGAGATAACCATTCCATACCGATAACGATGTCGAAACTACCAAGAACGATGGGGATGAGGTCGATAGAGTAGGTCTGACCAGCTAAGACGAGATTACAACCCTTGACTATGTGTGTGGCCTCTAAACTTTTACCATTTGCTAACTCTACGACATGCTTGGTGTTCAAAAGTGTTGGTGTGCGTTTAAGCATTTGACTAACTTTTAGAGACATATAACTGGTGTCGGCACCCAAATCAAATAAGACAGTAACATAAAAGTCGTCGAGAAGAAACTTACCCATCACCACGTTAGCATTCCTTGCGTCACCCTGACCAATCACGAACGCTTGACCTCGGGCGCCATTGTTTCCATTGTTTCCCCCGTTGTTACCCCCATTGCCCTGATTATTGTTGTTCTTGTTCGGATTTTGATTTAACTGGGGGCAATCCCGCTTGAAGTGGCCCTCAGCACCACACTGAAAGCATCCCCTGTTACGTTGTTGTCGCTGCTGGTTCTGTGGAGCTGGTGGTTGTTGTTGATGGATCTTGTTCGCAGGTCGTGAGCTCCTACAATCCTTAGCTTCATGACCCATCTTTAGACACCTCTGGCAACGACCCCTGTTGCACTGACCACTGTGGTGTCTGTTGCATCTATTGCACTTTGGGTGATTTCCTCGATATCCACCCTGCCCTTGACTACCAGAAGACTGTTGACCCGGACCCTGGTAGTCATCGATCTTTCGCTGTTGTGCCTGGGACTGAACTGAAATCGAACCCTTGCTGGAGGTTCCATCCCACTTTCGCTTGTTGTCACTGGGAATAGCAGAAGTAGTAACGGTAGTAGCACCGATACGCTTAGGCAGCCTGGTCTGTGAGTCGATGAGCAAGACGAGTAACATCCTGGATGGTAGCAAGGTTAGCCGAAGTCACATGGCTTTGAATCTCTGGTACTAAGCCTTTGAGGTACAGCTCAATGCGCTTGATGGGAGGTTCCACCATAGTTGGACACAAAATTGCCAATTCGTTAGATCGCTTCGTATACGCCTCTATCTCTGACCCCGTCATCTTCAGGTTAAAGAACTCCACTTCCAGCTTGTGGATGTCATCACGACTACAGTATTCACGTTTGATCAGTTCCTTAAAATGTCACACCTCCAAAATCCACCATGCGGAGTATCACCGCTTGGAGGCGTGACATGACCAGGATCGAGCCACCAATCATATTGAACAACACAATTAAGTAAATAAAACCAACTACAATACGATTGGTGACCTAAAGAAGGTAACCGATTTTAAGATAACAGCGGAAGCATAAAACGTAAGTTTAAAACATAAGTTCACAGTTCATAAGTTTTAAGACTCAAACATAAGTTCCATAAGTTCATAAAGTTAATTATTAAGTACGGGATATAACAACCCATATTCCACAACAACCTTCTGCTCGTGCAAGCTCCCAAAAGCATCAAGCGACCTGTAAGGCATGTAACAACGAGTCAACAACAAAGTTGAGTGATTTCACATTTGGTTTTAAGTTGTTTCTGAAAAACGTGGTTTGACTTTCGTTGGCTTAATTGCCGTGGGGGTTACCCCGTAGTTGAAAGTATCTTTAACCAGTTCCTTTTCCCTTACCCAAACCATAACCATAATCAGTGGGGGGCTTTCCCCGTGTGAACTACTAGACGATATGATATCGATTACTACGCAAATAACACAAGGAGAATTCGTAGGATTAATAATGGCACCCTACCTATGGAGGATGGCCGTACATATCCTCCCAAGGGGATATGTAGATTTAGTTTTAATTCTTTAACCCATTCCCAAACCACCGGGAATCCCATGCCTTAGAAAGTGTGTGAACTCACCTCGGTTTGCTCGGTTAGATTCTCAAATATAGCTAACAGTCAAGGTCGGTCAATCACGTCCTAATATGATTACCAGTTAGTCATTTAGTGACTTTTAAATAGAGCACAAAGTTCCTACACGTATCTATCACATAGCATGCATCACTTTAACGGTTTATGCCCATATAAGTTTCCCATCCATTCCCCACTCTTAAACAAACATACGATAATGCACATAACACATATAACGTGTTATATCATTCATGGATAACCTACCCGACATTTAGACATGCAAATTACAACTTATGTCATTTCAGCATGAATATTCAAAACCGGGCTGTTTTCGGACATTTTAATAAAATAGTTAACTTATTCCAAAAATTCCTAAATTTTTACAGAATGTCTTAAACGTTCCAAATTATATTGTGTAAAAATATTGGGGTCCAGTTCATTACTAATATTTTATAAAAATTCATTTTCCTGACTGAACTCAGATTTATCTTTTTCTGACCACAGTCCACGGAATAATTTATTTAAAAATCGTCGTAAGTCTAATTTATGAAATTCCAGTGAGATAATTACAAATACATCGGTGGTCATCTACAGTACAAGTTTCATGACCTAACTCTACACAGAACTCAAGTTTTGACAGAAAACAAAACGCATATTTTTGGCAGAAAAATGCAGCTCTAGCTGCTGTTACAAAATGACGCTTTAAAAATAGTAAACGAAGTCCAAAAATTATGATTCCGGTGTCATTAGAACCGTATCTCATAATACATAACCCTAGACTTTAGAAAATACATTTCTCATTAAGTTATGGTTCTGTTACAGCCAACTGAAGTTGGCTGTAATTACCAAACAGCCTACTGTTTTAGCTTTTAACCTTCTAAATTGTGTTCGATTGATTCTGTTAACATGTTTAGTGATCACAACAACATCAAACATCAATATTAACAAGTAATTCAGTAAATAATCAGTACATCTCAGGACGACTTCATACTAACATAAATACATCATTTTCATCTACTTGTTTAAACCCTTTTTAGTGATCTTGTAGATTTAACATATTACATCTTTTAATCATGAAACAAGATGAACAAAGGTGATATAAGGAACTTACTACGAGCTTAAAGCTAGGGATGATTCTTAGTGAAGAAGATGGAGAAGATGATGGTGAAAAGCTAGTGAAAGAAGCTCCTTAGAAATCCCTTCAACTTGCAACCTCCACAGATAACCTTCAAGCTTTAATGAAACTTGGAACTTGGATGAAGATGGTGGTTATGTGGTGGTGAGGGTGGCGGTTTTGGGGGAGCCGAAAGTGAGAGAGAGGGGGTGAGGTGAGAGAAGTGAAATCTTGAAATGATATGGTGTAAGTAGGAACCATACTTTATAATCTTCCTTGTATATTTTGTTTAGTGGATCAAGCAACAATCACAAAAAAATATGGACAAGATATTATAGAAGATATGTTGGTGATCTTGTGGGTCCATGGTGACCAATTTTCGGGTATATGGGGGGGGGGGGGTTAGATGTAACTTTGTGACTAATGTGTAAGTATAAGTTAGAATCCAAGAAACTAGATTACATATGGTAGTTAGTTTATTTGTGGTGGGTGTTAGGGTAAACGGGGACCATGACTAGCTCAAAATAATTAATTAATATGTTTGACAAATATTTGGTGTCACGGGTAATGTCCGGTTGTTTGGCCGGATACTGTTCCGCTAAATTGTTTAATTGTTCCGTAAGGCGTCTTATATATATTTTTTTGTAACCCAATTAATTCCTAACACATAGGAAAATATACCGGACTATTTAGTAACTTTTATGTGTACTACTAGTATGTTAACATGCATATGTAAGTATAACACCGTAAATCAGAGAGCAGTTAAATGATTCAACACAATCACCAAGCACTTTAATTATCATTAAATAATCATACGAAATACACGTAATTTTGAGGGTTGTCACATTCTCCCCCTGTTAAGAAAATTTCGTCCCGAAATTTAGTGCGTAGTTACTGAGGAAGCTAGTTAAGTTGCGGTGTTTACTGGCTTTTCCTGGGGTGTCACATCATCCCCCCGTTGATTTGGAATTTTGTCCCGAAATTCTGCAGTAGCTTCAGCCTCAGTAGTGGTTGCATATTTCTTAAACAGCTGGGGATACTTGAGTTTCATTTGGTCTTCTCGTTCCCAGGTATACTCTGGGCGACGACGGGAATTCCAACGAACTCGGACAAGAGGTATCCTGGTACGTTTGAGAATCTTAGCATCTCGATCAGTAATCTCTACTGGTTCCTCGATGAATCGCAGCTGGTCGTCGATAGTGAGCTCCTTGAGAGGAACTATGAGGGTCTCGTTTGACAGACACTTCTTCAGATTTGACACGTGGAATACGTTGTGAACTCCGCTGAGTTCTTCAGGTAGATTCAACCTGTAGGCGACTTTGCCAATTTTCTCAATGATTTCAAACGGTCCGACATAACGCGGATTGAGCTTGCCTCGTTTGCCAAAACGGACTACACCTTTGCAAGGTGCAACTTTAAGTAGCACTCGATCCCCAACCTGGAACTCGAGTGGTTTTCTTCCCTTATAAGCATAGCTTTTCTGACGGTTACGGGCTGCCGCCATTCGCTGTCGTATCTGAGCAATTCTCTCGGTGGTATCTACCACAAGTTCTGGGCCAGTGATTTGGCTGTCACCAACTTCTGCCCAACAGAGAGGTGATCGACATTTGCGTCCGTACAATGCCTCGAACGGAGCAGCCTGGATGCTGGTGTGGTAGCTGTTGTTATACGAACACTCCACTAGGGGGAGGTGCTTTTCCCAGCCATTATCAAAATCTATTACACATGCCCTAAGCATGTCTTCAAGGGTTTGGATGGTGCGTTCAGAATGCCCATCCGTCTGTGGGTGATAAGCGGTGCTCATATCTAAACGTGAGCCAAAAGACTTGTGCATAGCTTGCCACAGTTCAGAAGTAAAACGCGCGTCACAATCAGAAATGATGGAGGTTGGCACTTCGTTCCTTGATACCTCTTCTTTTAGGTAAATGTCTGCAAGAGTAGAAAACTTATCCGTTTCCTTGATGGCCAGAAAATGTGCAGACTTGGTCAGTCGATCTACGATCACCCAAATGGTATCATTTCCACGTTGAGATCTGGGAAGACCAGTAACAAAATCCACGGAAATTTGGTCCCATTTCCATTTCGGTATCTCCAGTTGTTGAAGTAGGCCTGATGGTTTCTGATATTCAGTCTTGACTCTCGCACAAGTCAAGCACTTACTGACGTAGGTTGCTATGTGGGCTTTCATGCCAGGCCACCAATACGTAGTCTTGAGGTCGTGGTACATCTTATCCGAACCAGGATGTACCGAATAACGAGACTTATGTGCTTCATCCATCACAAGCTCGCGTAGGTCTCCATAGAGTGGAACCCAAATGCGTCCGTTAACATAGTAGGCACCGTCTTCCTTTTGTTCTAGCCGCTGCCTCGATCCTCGTAAGGATTCAGCCCTGATGTTCTCTGCTTTCAATGCTTCAACCTGAGCATCGCGAATCTGAGTGGGAAGGTTGGATTGGATGGTAAGCTGTAAAGCACGTACACGCTTAGGTATGGTATCCTTTCGACTGAGGGTGTCGGCCACAACATTAGCCTTGCCAGGATGGTACTTTATCGCACATTCGTAATCATTCAAGAGCTCGACCCATCGACGTTGTCGCATGTTTAGTTCCTTTTGCTTGAAGATATGCTCGAGACTCATGTGATCGGTGTAAATGATGCACTTGGTACCGTACAGGTAATGTCTCCATATCTTAAGTGCGAAAACAACTGCTCCTAAATCCAAGTCATGCGTAGTGTAGTTCCTTTCGTGAACTTTAAGTTGGCGCGATGCGTAGGTGTTAGTCCCGAAAAACCCGTGACATCACTCGACGGTTCGATCGAATGCAGAAAGTAAGATCGAATGCAGAGCCAATTTGATATCAAACACTCAAGAAATTCTGAATTTTGATTGAAGATCTTGATAGTGTTCTTCGTGATCTTCTTCGTGTTCTTCGTGTTCATCAAGATTTATTCAAAAATCTCTATATTTTGCTATTTTGATTCTGTTGAAAATTGTTAAAAGGGTTTTAAAGGTTGATTTCATTTTTTATTTATCATATGTCATCATCATCGTACAAAAATCATCATCATTTTGTCATCCAAGAAATTTATCATCAGATCTGTCAACATCATCTCTGTCACATCATTTAAGGTTTATTCGAAATACTTTTCATTCATCATCCGTAATCTTCGGCAATCATCCATATCATCCATCTCGGATCAACATAACATCATCACTTTTCATCCGAAATCAATAGACCTTCATCCGGAATCAACGTTTTCATCCGTAATACATCTTCATTTCCATCCGAATTGATCCGACATCATACAAATTTCATCCGGAATCATATCATCTAATCCGAAATCATCCGGGATCGTCAATTCGGACATTCAACAACATCACAATTCAATCCGAGATACATTCACATCATCATCCGAGATCATCCGTAATCTATTTCAGTAACTCATCACCGTTTCATCTCCGACGACTCACCATCAAACGTCACCTCCGTTCATTCGGTCACCACTGTTTCCATGCACTGTTTCCGTCCGTTCATCGTCACCGGTCATCTTCACCGTCAGACCTCCATATCCGCCATCCATCATCCGTTCTCCGAACACCGTTACTCACTTCATCATCTTCTCCAGTTACTGTCATCACACCACTCCGATCAACAACCACCCTTTAAACCTTACAACCTCCATCTTCTCAGGCACCGAACAAAACCTGCAACATCAACATTCACCACCTCCGCCACCATCTATCTTCATCTCCGATAACTCTGAAACATATCACCATCATCATCTCACATCCGCAGCCACTCATCACCTTCACCTCCGTTCTCCTTCCACCACACCACAGCATCATCACCGTCATCATCAATTGTTGTGGCGGCTGAAAGTTTTTAAAAATTAGGGTTTCGAACAAAGAGGAACGACTGTTCAATTGTCGTTTAAGTTTAAGTTTTTTTTATTATTTTATAATAATAATAATTATATTAATCGTTAGCTAATCATTTCTTAATCATTAATATTATTATAATAGTTTTTATTAATTATAATATTATAATATAAGTTTTTTTTAAAGTTATTTAAAATTAACACAAAGGTTAAAATATTAAAATATTAAAATAAGGGAGGTTATAAAAGTTTTAAAAAAAAGGAAGGGTGTTTGTTCGTTTTGATAAGTTTTGACAAGTTTTTGAGGTGCAGTATAGGAAGTGGGTTCATACGGTTGCAACGTGTTTGAGTTAGCGAGTTTACGGGTTATTGTTTGTTTATTGCTTGGATAGACGATGACTTCTCCAAGTATTGATTCTCAACGTCAGTTGCTCTCGGAACAACTTGATAGTTTCGGTTTCATTGAGGGTGAAAGCGTAGAAGACGTAATCAGAAGGTTTACACTGCTGCTTTCTGAAATCGAGAAGAGCGGATTGTATGTGACACTTGGTAGGGTTAACAGAGCCTTTTTGCGGATTGCCTCGAAGCAAGACATGGGACTATCGTGTTGCTATTATTATGGGAAAATGCAATCATTGCACAACAGAAACGAGAGATTTGATTTCCTTAGTCAGTGAATATATTCAGGAGGACACACAGAGGAATCAGAATCTCACAAACATATCGTCTTCTATGTCCAACTGTGGTAAGGCCGTTGCTAATTCACCACTTGTTACCGATCTCAGCACTGCTCAGATTCCCTCATCTTCGACTGTGACTGCTACATCAACTGATGAGAAGACCCCATACTCAACAGGCTCTCATCCCGATAAAGTGGCCCAGACTGAAGAGCCGAAATCACTTTCTGAAACGCTAAATTCTCTTTTATGTTCCGAGCACTGTAGAAAGAAAGTTGCATTTCTGAGGTCACAAAACTCAGCATTAATCACTGATTACAACACTGTGATGGGAAGTACATCAGTCTTCGAGAGAATAATAGAATTCTCTATGAAAAGATTAAGGCACTTAAAATGGAAATAGCTCAACTTCACAGAGATGTGAATCAACAACAATGTTGGGTTCACGACTATAAACATAGACTCACAGTCAAAACTCTTGAATGTGACTCTGTGAAGGGTGAGCTAGAGCTCCTCACTGGAAAGTACAAACAGAACGAGTTAAACATCAAAAAGTTTAACACATCCAGTGCCACAGTTCAAAATCTGTGTAATGTGCAACTTGCTTATCAAGAAAACAAGGGAAAGGGTTTGGGGTATAAACAGGTTCCGCCACCATACAATCATAATTATTCCAGATTGCCAATCACTGAGCAGGAAATGGAAAATTATGACACTATGATGTATGGCAAACCTAGTGATTATGTTGAATATGATCCATCTACGTTTAAAAGGAATCCACATGCTGATTTCAAAAAACCAATGAGTTTTGTCAAGAATGAAAATGTTCCAAATAAATCAGCAGATAACAAGTCTGATCAGATAGATGAAACCGTGATAAATACAAAAGCAGAAACTGAAACAAAAATGGAACCAGTTAACACATCCGCGGAAGAGATGAAGGAAAGTTCGCAAAATTCTGATTCTGTTGAAAATACTAATTGTTCTAGTTCATGTGCAGAGTCAGTAAGAACAGAAGAGAAGTCTATAGAGGATGATGAATCACATCAACGTGTTGCTAATAATGTTATTTCTGATAAAGATGGCCTTTATGCTTGGAATTGTGTTTTTTCTTGGTTTGCTGAGACTTGGGGTGTTCCCACTAAGACTGATGAATCTGGTGCTATTATTCTAGATTATGCTTGTGATAAAAATGACCATGTTGAAGATGTTTTGACAGGAGAGCCTGATGTGTTAACTGAGGAACCTGAGACATCTGTTTCAAGTAACTCAGAAATCAATTCTGATGATTCAGGAAATTGTGATTGTATGCCTGAAACGTCGAATAATACATCAGAAGCTCCCTGCAATGATAAAAAAATTTGATGATTTTGTTTGTGATAATGAAGAAATTGTTGTTGAACAGGGATCATCTGACGATCTCGGTAGTCAAACAGAGAATTCGGGAATCTCAAATAATGAGCTCAAATCTTCCACGGATTCCGGTTGTGATGAACAATCAGAATCTAGCAGTGTTGCAAAAGAAGATAGTCAAACTGTTTTAGATACAGACTACTCATCATCTGACTTACCGGAATCATCTAATGTCGAGAACTCAGAGGTTGATCGGGATGAAGAAGAGACATCCATAGAATCCAATTCTGCAGAAACCCATGGAAACATGAAACCTATGGAGAAGGAACTCATAGAAATTAATTCCACAGTTGAATCAGACGATGAAACTGTAGAAGAAATTATTATGGAAACCTTCTCTGCAGAATCTCTTGAAAACATGGTCTTTGAGGAAAAGGGATATGTGAAAGTCACTTCCACAGATAGTTCAACTATTGATCCCAAAGGTGACCTTAACAAAACAGAATCAACTGAATTTGTTCCCTCTAAAAGGAAGCGGTCACGTAGAAACAGAAGGCCAAAGAGAAAGAATGTTAAAAGGGAAAACTCAAATCTCAAGCAAACAGAACCCAAGCTCAAGGGTAAGGTAGCGGATACTTACTCTTGTGCCGACAGCTGTGAGTCGGGTTCATCCAAGATCAAGCATCCTTGAAAGCACTCAGCGTCAAATGAAAAGAAAAGACGTGATCAGTTCTCGAGAATAAGACAAGCTGAACTAGATGTCTTTTTCTCAAAAAGGCAGACATGTTTTAATTGTTGAATTCCAGGACACATTGCAAGAAATTGTGTTCATCGTCCCTACTACTCTAGGAACATGTGTCACACCCCCAAAATCCACCATGCGGAGTATCACCGCTTGGAGGCGTGACATGACCAGGATCGAGCCACCAATCATATTGAACAACATAATTAAGTAAATAAAACCAAACACAATACGATTGGTGACCAAAAGGAAGTAAACCGATTTTAGGTTAACAGCGGAAGCATAAAACATAAGTTCATAAAGTTTATTCATTAAGTACGGGACGTATCAGTTCGCATCCCACAACGACCACCTCCATGTGCAAGCTCCATAGCATCTAATGACCTGCAAAGCATGTAATAACGAGTCAACAACAAAGTTGAGTGAGTTCACGGTTGGTTGTCCATTTTAGTGTTGTTTCCAAAAACATAGTTTAATCTCATTCGGCTATCCAGCCGTGGGGGTTACCCCATAGTTCGAAAACGTTTATTAGTTAACCATCCCATGTCCACCTTCCCTGGCTATCCAGCCCGGCATTTTGGCCGTGGGGAGCTGCCCCAGTATTTTAAACTACCAGACTCGTTTATCATATCGACTACTAACAAAAATCAATTGTGCCCTAGCGTCGGTGTTCTATCACCACCGACGTGCCATAGTCCATTAGTACACACCCGTCCAACTGGCACGGTGTGCGGTTTGTTAAACCTAATAGCGCTATTAACTAATGACCCGCTCGCCATAGCCTCGGCGATTAAGTCGATACAAAAAGGGAGGGACTTCGCTGATAGAGTTCTAGTCCAGTAAGTCTAACACGTCCCAACAGGACGAGGAATTTACATTCGTGAACACGTCTCAAAGGACGAGGAATCCCTATTCCTGTACCCATTCCCATTCCCACCGGGAATTTACCATGCTTTGTAGAAAAGTGTGAACTAACCTCGGTTTGCTCGGTTAGATTCTCAGATATAGTTACCAGTCAAGGTTGGTCAATCACGTCCTAATAAGGTACGGATAACAATCAGTTTCTCATGCATAACACGTATCCTACTTATGGTTTATTTGCACATTACTTCTACCACATAATAGGTACACACTTTAACGATTTATGCCCATATAAACTTCTCATCCATTCCCCACTCATAAACAAACATACGATATTGCACGTAACACATATAACACGTTAGATCATTCACCGATAGCATACTCGACATTTAGACACGCAAGTCACAACTTATTTCAATTCAGCATTAATATTCAAAACCGGCTGTTTTCGGACATTTTAATAAAATAGTTAAATAATTTCAAAAATTCCCAAATTTTTACAAGATGTCTTAAACGTTCCAATTTTTATTGTGTAAAAATATCGGGGTCCGGTTCCTTACTAATATTTTATAAAAATTCATATTCCAGACTGAACTCAGATTTATATATTTCTGACCACAGTCCACGGAACAATTTATTAAAAATTCATCGAGTGTCTGATTTACGAAATTCCAGTGGGGTAATTACAAATGAATCGGTTTTCATCTACTGTACAAATTTCATGGTCCGATTCATCACAAAACTAAGGTTATGACTGAAAGTATGACACCCATTTATTGCTGTCAAAATTCAGCTTAAGTTGCTGTTACAAATTAACACTTAAAAAATAGTAAACGAAGTCCAAAAATTACGATTCCGGTGCCATTGGAACCGTATTTCATAATAACATATTTTAGATTCAAAATATCGGTTTTTCGTTGAGTTTAAGACCTGTTTACAGCCAACTGAAGTTGGCTGTAAAACCGGGACAGATTCTGTTTTCACTTTCTAACTTCCTAGTTCGTGTTTGATTGATTCCGTTAATCATGTTTAGTGATCATAACAATATCAATCGTCAATATTAACTAACAAATCATCAGATAATCACAACTATGCAGGATTTATAAGATTTACACACATATCTTTTCTTTATCCATCAATAAACACTTATGTTCAAGACTTTGAGTTTTGTTCTTTAGTATTCTTAACTTTCAACCATTATATCACCTATTAACCACCATAAACAAGATCAAGATAGTGATTTAGAACACTTACTACTAGCACAAGGCTAGGGGAGAAACAAGGCGTAAAAGTGGTGGTTAAAAGAAAACGAGAGCGGTCCTTCCACTTCCGAGAGCACCGAGCTTCGTTGTATGCCTTCTATCACCCTTGGATGTGCTTAGAATGTTTGAGGATGATCAAATAATGGTGGTGGTGGTGCTACTTGTGGCTGGCCGAAACCAAAGAAGAAGGAAGGAGGAGAGTAAATTTTTGCTAAGTGTGTGTTTATGTGAGAGAAGGGTTATTCATGGGGTTTACTTATAATCTCCATTAGCTTATTGTCCATAGGGTATTGTGTAACCAAGATATTAGGCATACTTGAATAAAATAATCATAATTGAGTGGTGTGTGTCCCATATGGGGAAACCAATCGGATGGGGGGGGGGGTATTATAGTTTGTTTCCAACTATTTAGTTAGGTGATATTTAGTTTAGTTAGGAGTTTAAACTAATTACTAGTGTGTTATGCATTATAACGGGTGTTAGGGTGTTCGGGGACCCTAACTAGCTCAGAAAGGTGTAAACAATGTCATTGACATTATTTTTATGTTCCGGGTAAAGTCCGGTTGTCCGGTTCAATACTGTTCCGTTAAAATGCTTAATTAATCCACAAAGCGTCCTATATGTATATTTTTGTAACGTTTTTAATTTCTAACACTTAGGAAATCACACAGGACTATTTAGTAACTTTTCTGAACATTACTAGTATGTTTAACAAATACATGTAAGTATAACGCAGATATCAGAAGCAGTTAAATGATTCAGCACAGTCATCAAGCACTTTATTTATCAATAATAAATTGTACGGTTACATGGAATTTGAGGGTTGTCACAACATGTACCATCAGAAGGCTATGCACTCTCACTTTACCAAAAATGGTCCTCCCAAAGCAAGGCCTTCTGACAGAGACTGGAATTTTGCGAAACAGGAGAATCTAAAATTTTCAAACATTAACAGGTTTCAAAGAAAAACAAAAGATTTTCCATCAAATGAAAGTGCTTCAGACACTAAGAATTGGAAACCTAAAACTCCTGTTGGATGCCAGTCTCCGTGTTCACAACCATCAACATCTACTTCATCACCAAAAACAACAAGCGATGTTAAGAGTTGTATGATTTTTCGTGAGGTTTCTTACACTGATAGCGATGGCCAAATCAGGTCAACAATGGCCTGGGTTCCAGTTTCTAATTAATCCCGCTAAGTGTGCAGGAACGGCTATGGAGAGCGATCGTTAGACCTTGGTTTATCGATTGTAGTTGTTCCAGACATGTGACAGAAGACTTATCCCAGTTGAATAACAAAAAAAAAGGTATTAGACGATGGATTTGTCAACTTCGCGGGAGGGAAACTGGAAGAATAATCACGAAGGGCACTGTCAGAAACGGGGTTCTCACCTTCTCAGATGTCAATTATGTCCCTGATCTGAAGCACAATCTTTTGAGCGTATCTCTGATGTGAGACAAAAGAATGGAGGTTCTCTTCACCAAGAGTGGCTCGCAACTTCATTCTTCGACTGTTCAGAAGCCGATTTCTGAACCTGGTAATAGCTATCCCTGATGGTGCAGTCCGTAACACTGAAGTCTCCTCAGGACTCTCAAACATTCAAGGAACTTCTCTGTTTCTGGGAGCAATTCCCTCAGATTGCACTATAGATCCACCGGTGATCAACAACGCTACTGCACCAAATGAGGGGGAGCAATCTGGAAAAACATCAAGAGGGACATCAACACATGCCTATTCAGAAACAAACAAGATGACATCAGCATGATAGTGAGGTACAAGGTACGACTGGCAATTCAAGTTTTCGAACAAGTTGAATGTCTGGATTATGATGAGGTACACACACTGATGGCACGTTTGGAGGCCATTCGTATTTTCGCATGATGAGAAAGAAGTTCGAAAGGCACTCGTTGAGAGAAGTGAAATTGTTTTTGGGCTTGCAAGTTCGTTAAAACAGGGATATGAAGTGTACATCAGCTGGATGCCAATTCTTGGGGGATAGTCTCATCTCATGGCAGTGTAAGAAGCAACAGCTCACTTTTGCAGCGGAAGCAAAGTGCGTTGCAGCATCTGCTGCCTGCTGCTCTCAGGTTCTTTGGATGCAACACCAGCTCAAGGATTACGGTTTGACTTATCTAAACTCTACTACTTATTTTGATAATGATGCCGCTATCCAGATTAACAAAACCCTGTCTTTCACATTGTCTTTCACTCTAAAACCAAGCACATTGATATCAAGGTGCACTTTATTCGAGAGTGCTATGACAGAGGATTGTTTAAACTCAAACAGATCCACACTGATGCTAATTCAATGGATCTTTTTACAAAAACCTGTCAGCATCTCGAGATACAATGTGCTTGTGGATCTTTTAAAAATGATGCGTTTTAACCGACTGAGCGACCAAAAAAAAAAAACCGTTTCATGCTAATGTAAATAAATAAGTAAATTTGTGCATAAAGTGTGATGCACAAATTTAGGGGGGAGAGGGACGTATATGTACAAAAAAAACATATATGTACATACGCGTTGTTTGAGGGGGAGAAAAGGTTGTTGGGAAATGAAATGAATTTTCGTGTTAAAGAACATGATTAACACACGTAAGGTTTCAATAGTAAACAGGTTCGGCTCCACTGCGATGTGTTGATAGGTCTGCTGCTCGAAAAGCAAAAGAAGCAAAAGTGATACAAACATAATGAACTGGACATCTCGTGGGTAACAGACCAATGGTGTATGATTTCATGGTCTTAAATCCTGCGTTGATAGATAGCCAACATCTGAGGTGTCGGGTTTTTATACTGATGATTCATCCGGGATATCAGGGTTGTCCCTCTATTGCATCCAGATTATATGCAGACTTGGACACAGTCAGGATATCTTGCTAAAAGAGCCACAAAAAGGACCAAAACTTGTCTCGCCCTCGTCAGATCTTCCTTGGTCTCTCTGCTGTACGGAAGTACTGACCTGTTCACCAGGAAGTCTGGCGTTAAAAAAAATAAAAAAATTAGAATAAAAGGGCTCTCGTTAGATCTTCCCACCAGGAAGTCTGGCGTTGAAAAAAATAAAAAAAAAAAGAATAAAAGGATGATCTCAGTATACTCACCTGCTACGATGAACCGTTGTGCTTACCTTGATCGCGGGGGTATGCCTTGGAATGGGATACACAGATGTCACAGTATAAAACTACCTAAAAGCGTATCATAAAGCAAAAAGTTGAAATTTGAGCGGTGGATTTAAGAGGACAAACATATCAACAATTGCGTGGACCAGCCTAAGTAAATGAAGAGCTGAAAAGTGTCCCTTAATCAGTTCGAAAACGATTTTGATCCCATGGTAGGTTCTCCCTATATTACTCCGCTATTTGTTTTCTATTATTAATTTGTTTTGTTTTGATTATCTCTTTGCTCAAAAAGGTTGCTCGGTTGGGTGGATCGTTGATTTTTAGAAAGATGTTTTCTGTCATAAAAAAAGCAAATCACTAAAGTAATAGTCTGGCCCACTGTTTTGGATTGGGGACCACTGTCGTGAAAACACGAATCAGATTCGGCCCATTGCTCTCAAATATAATTAAGACCATGGTTCCGAGTTGGGGCATGGCCGTTTGATCTCAGGCCCAATCCGAAACACTATTAACTGGCAATCATTTTCTCCTTCGAGTCACGTTTCGTACTAATCTCATCTCCTGATCATCACGGATTCTCTCATTATCTTTGGACCACTTGTTCGAATTTCAAAGTTTGCAGGTTTCTATACTTTTCAAACCAAAGCCCTCTGAATGCCAAAGTTGCCAAAAGAACGTGACATGCAACATACACGTGTTGACAAGAAATCTGAGACACTTGATTCAGATTCAAAATCAGACTCTAGTGAAGAAGAACCTGACTCCGACAGTGAAGTGGAAATGATTACATCTGAAAAGGTTGAGGAAGCCGTTAGAGTACCAGTTCAGACTACATCTGAGATCTTAGCAGCTCTACTCCTAAGTTTGCAGGGTAGTGACGGAAACCCTCCATTCGTTCCTACCGCTGGTGACCAAGCTCAAACTAAGATTGAAGCCACTACAATAATGAGCCAACAAACCAACACTGATCCTGATATTGATCCTATTTGCCCTATTCCTGATCCAGAGCCTACTATGTCTTTTGATCCAGAACCTGCTGCTGCAACACATGGAAAACTGAATACAGGAACCTGACATTGATGTCAAAGTTTGTCTTTGAAGTTCACAAAATAAGATGAAGCGGCATGCTGTTATGCAACCGAGAAAGGACTCGTTGTTGGATGAAGTGATAGTTATATTGATGGAGATGCAAAAGTAGCTAGTTTGCAACAACGAGTGGTTGTATTCGAACATGATGTTGAAATGATTGAAGCTCAGTTTTCATCACTACAACAGGACTGTGCTTTCCTGTCTTCAGTCACAAGTCTCTGAGCAGAGGTCGAACAATAGATCAACTGTACGAGCAAATTTCTGAAGAGAGAACAGCAGCAAATGTAGCAGCAGGCACAGAACGTGGAGCCACCTTGAATGCCTATCTAGCTGCTAATCCAAAAGAAGAAGAGTAGCAAGAAGCATGAAAGGAGACAGTGTGACAAGCAAATGATTATGATGAAGAATCAGGATTTGAATCCTCCAGATGAAAACTTCCAGCTCAATGATCCTACAAAGAGGCCAGATAGATTTGTGATGAAGTTAGGGTCTAGCCACTTCAATAAAGAGGAAAACAAACATGTGGTCGCTAGCTGGAGATACGACCATGACAAGAATGTGTGGCTGATTCTGATCAAACAAGAGAGGCAGAGGATGGATGCTCCATGAGAACGAAGTCAATAACAGTTTCCCTTCCATGAAGACTACTGAATCAAAGATCAGAAGAAAAACCTGATGTTCGTGATCCTTTCTCACCAAGAAGATAGTTAAAATATGACATTTGGCCTCCAACCGCCAAAGAAGAGGAAATTCCCATCTTTCGAAAGCTTGCAAAGAAAATTCTCATGATTTCCAACTTCTTGAAGCATGATAAGAAGATAGCTGAAGTTGCGGTTGTTTCTGAAAACCTGTCAATTCGCATATCAGATACGTTGGATCAAATGAGTTTTTATGAGGAAGATGTCTTGGTTCTGAATCATCATCAATATTCGCCACAACGAAAAAAAGAAGAATGTGCGAAGCCTTGGACGAGTGTTGTTGCAGACGTCGTTGGGAATTGCTTGTTTGCTGATCCTAATCCAGTTCTGGGCAGGTCCTCGAGTCCGACGCAACAACTAATCCAGTAAACCTAGGGGGAGATTGTTAGGCCATTGAAGGTTTATGGATTGGTAGTTAAATGATTAAGAGGGCTTATGGATTAGTGGATATTAGAGTTGGCTTATTTAGGTTAATGGGCCTAGGGTTTGGGGGGAAACCCCTTGCTATAAATAGAAGTTGGAAATTAGGAGTTAGGTTGGTTGGTTCATTTTGTTTTAGAAGCTTGTATTAGAAAATTTCTAATTGTATGCAAGTTTAAGCATTTGAATCTTCAAATCTTCATCTTACTTGTTCTTGATTTCTTGTAGATCATCAAGTTTGGATTCCGCCCATCTTTGGTGATTGTTTGATATCGTTGTTTGATCCGTATTTTCAGGACTTACAGTAGGCAATGACCTTGTCACGTTGCATCAATACGCAACCAAGTCCTTGGATGGAAGCGTCGCAGTAAACCACAAAATCATTTGTGCCTTCAGGCAATGAGAGGATAGGCGCGCTACAAAGTCTACCCTTCAAGTGCTGAAATGCGGACTCCTGTGCATCACCCCAACGATAGGTGACGCCCTTCTGAGTCAGTGAAGTGCGAGGTTGCGCAATCTTAGAGAAATCCATGATAAACCTTCTATAGTATCCTGCCAAGCCCAAGAATTGGCGGATTTCTGTTGGTGTACGGGGTGCAGGCCAGTTCTTGATCGATTCAACCTTGGATGGATCCACATGAATTCCATCCTTATTTACCACATGGCCTAGAAAGTGGACTTCGCGAAGCCAGAAGTCACATTTCGAAAATTTAGCATACAGTTGTTCTGCTCGAAGAAGTTCCAGCATAAGTCGTAGATGCTGCTCGTGTTCCTCCTGACTCTTCGACTAGATCAGGATGTCGTCAATGAAAACAATAACGAACTTATCCAGGTAAGGTTTGCACACTTGGTTCATGAGATCCATGAAGACCGCTGGTGCATTCGTTAATCCGGAAGGCATAACCAGAAACTCGTAATGGCCGTAGCGAGTTCTGAATGCTATTTTGGAGATGTCCTCCTCTCGGACTCTCAGCTGATGGTATCCCGATCTCAAATCAATCTTAGAGTAAAAGCTCGACCCTTGCAACTGGTCGAACAAGTCGTCAATGCGTGGAAGAGGATAACGATTCTTCACGGTCACCTTGTGTAACACCTCGAAAATTTACGTCCAATAATGTCCTGACACGTGTCATGGGCTTTGAATATGTGAAAACATACTTTAGAGGGACTAAAGTTGTCAAACAGTGAAACTATGTGAATATAAGGGTCCAAAGTGTCAACAATTGATAAATAGGCTCTAAAATAACCCTACATGATGTTTATAATCTTAAACGGATAAATCATGGATCATACGAAGCGGAAAATGAAAGAAAGTGAGGAATGTCAACATGTTGAAAGTATACCTCTGAGTGACCTTTTGGCAAACCCGAAGCTTTGTAATGATAAAATGTACTCACTAGAATATGTGATAAAAATTTCATCAAGTTTCGTTATCGTATGAGAAAGTTATGATCAAAACCGTGCACGAAGGGTTAATTGCGTTAACGTTGAATTTCGAGACTTTTCGGGTATGCACAAAGTTAACCAAGGACTTTACCATATTTGAAAATGTCCCAAGGCCCTTAAAAGTCAGGTTTTAGGGTCTAATGAGCAAGAAAAATAAGTAAAAACACGTTACAAAAGGACAAGGACTGAATTGCAATTGTTGGAAACTTGTAAAGCTGGTCACCCACTTGTACGCGGCCCGCCTACCAGCTGCCAGCGACAAAAGCAGCGACCAGCTGCCAGTTTGTGTCTGTTGCGAGTTGTTTCCAGCTGTTGTCGATTCAAGGGGCTCACCAATGAACTTACATGCATTTAGGGGCACTTGTCCTCTTCTCATATCACTCCTAGACCTCTGTGGCAGCCTCTAATCAGATCAACATTGAGATAAAAGGATCTTGAAGCTTACTACATTGAACACTTGCATTCACAAATTTCACAAGGCAACTTCTGGAGCTCTCTGGACGACAAGACAACTTCCTAGGGATCTCTAAGCTTTGTTAGGACTCCTGTATGTGTTCATAACCTTCTCAAATCCGTTCTAGCTTAGTTTATTAACTGAAAGTCAATCCATCGTAAATTAAGTTTGACTTCGTGATTAAACGAAATTGGCTCAGTCTTTTCTCAAATTGAAAGTACCTACAAGTTGGTATTTTTGTGGGTAACAAACCCTCAAAAGGGTATTTTCAGATTCCCACTCTAAGTATGATAATTGTCGAGTCAAAGCTTGTTTCAAAAAGTCAACAGAATTGTTATTTGCAAATTTAAGCATGATTAGCAATGTAGAGTACATGCAACCTGTTTCATCATTAAAATAACTTGGTAATTAATGTAAGAACATGTCTCAACATGTTCATCTCGACAATTTTCAGTTTAAACCCGAATCGGAACCGAAAGTCGCATAAATTGACTTTTTCTTTGACTTTCAGTTCTGATCCGTTCATGCATGTTTGAGATCTGCCTTAGAGCTTATTTTGGACCAATTTTCATATAAGTTTAACTCTCTGAGATTTTACAACTTGGTTCAACACTTATCCGATTCATATGCATGTTTCCGATTTATGCTTAACTATGACTATTATGCCCTTTTGGCTATAAAATGTGATTTTTGAAAAAGTGAAAGAGTAGAAACATTTGTTACTGATTTATAAACTTGCACCTAAAATTTGATATCAGTTTGAGGTCCAGAATAAGAGTTATGCTCAATATCGTAATTTGAAAGCTTTATGTTACTTAAACGGCGTAAGTAACATATAACCCATTTAAACCCACTTTTTGATATCAAACTTTTTACCCACTGATGTTATATAATATTTTGGGATTTTTGAAGATTTTTATTTAATTTTTGGCTGAGCATAACATAGGTCTCTAAGTTAAATTCGGTTAATACCGATTTTGCCCTTTTTAGCCATAAAATGAGTTTTACAAACCCTTTTGACCCCAAACCTTTTTCTACTGATTTTATTTGATAAATAAAATATTTTGAGCATTCTGGAAATATAAAAATATCAGCTTTCTTTTAAAAACCCGGAAACGGCTCTAAATCGCCTTTTTAAGCGTTTTTAACGCATAGTATGTACTATAACCATATTAAACATATAAAGTTGATACCTACTGATGTTTTTAGTATATTTTTATATAATAACAGTAAGTACAAGTTTATAAACTCAGGTTTCCAATTTTGACATTTTTAGCACTTGTGGAATTACCAAAATACCCCTAAGGTGCATAGTTTGGTTTTAAATGATAAGTTTCATATATGGGTCATACCCTACTGTTATAATATGTTAAATTAAGTATATTAACTGTATAAACCAGACCTGTAACTCAGATTTCTAATTTAACTCTTTTATAATCTTTTAAATGACCAAAATGCCCTTATGAGGCATAAATCGTGTTTAAATCCGTTTTGGGCATAATGGAAGATAACTTACTAATATTATAACATATTTAGAGCATTTTAACTCAGGGAACTTGCATATGACTCTTTTGGATACCCGTAACGCCCTTTTCGCGTCCGGTTCAGTTTATGTAACTAGTTTGCATAAATTGACCGAAACGGGTCAAACTTTATCATTTTTGTCTCAAAATCCAGAATGTGTTTAGTATACCCATATTATACAAGTCTTCAAACTTGTCGGGTCTAAATCACATTCTATCCGGTCTTCGCTTAATCGTGCGTTTGAACCGTTTCGTCCTTAAAGCTAACCGGTCTAAGCTTAATCTTAAATAAAGACCCGTTAGAAATCTAATAGGTTATTATAAACCTTCGTTCCAGATTAGGAGCACCGGTAAAATCTACTTGCAATTTGCTTATTGTGAATTATACTTTACTCAGGTAAATACTTTTAACTTATTTTCCTTATACGGGCTTGGGTTACGGTATATAGAATACCGCTTGATCGAGCATCAAATCTTACATCTTTGGGTGGTTAATTGAATAATTTGATCGGCTCGTTTAAACAGTCTTGTTCACTTAAAGCCTTTGGGGGGTTAATGACCATGTCCCGGATATCCTTGGCATCATCTTACGAGATGGCCACGACCTGAGCACGAGGTGTAGGCGTGCACCTGTCAGTGTATAACTCTATAATGTGGTGTGTCTATTGATCTTTAACCCGGACAAGATCCGGGCTACTGAACGCACAAGTAACATGTAATTCGTTCACATGATTATATTGTATAATTAACCCAAGTTATAAAAAAAAGGTTTGTGCCACGTGCATTCAAATCAATTTTCAACCCTTTTCAAAATGAGTCAGTTAAATTGTATTTACCAGTGTAAACTGACGTATTTTTTCCAAAAGGTTAAGTGCAGGTACTACACGTAATAGGCTGGCTGTCTTCTAGAGCGTCCACAATAAGTCTCGCAAGCTTGGACGACAATAAACTGTTGAACAATATCTTATTTCTATTTTGATCCGCCTGTGGATCCGTTTCAACTATTTGTGATATTTGATATTACACTTTATTAAAGTTGAAATGAATTTATCTTTGCTTCCGCTGTGCATTTATATATTGTGTTGTATGTCTTTGATGATACCAACTACGTCACTATACTCCCCACCGGGCCCACCGGTGACACGTGGAAAATAGGGGTGTGACAGGTTGGTATCAGAGCCAACTCTGAGTGAATTAAACACTAGCCTTTTGTGTTTAATCTCAGTTACACAATTGTACATTCCTCGATTCTCGAGTCTAGACAAAGAACTTAGGAATTTTCCAAATTTTTGGTTTCATTTCTAACTTTGTCTTATTTATATTTTTGTGTTGTATCACTTGTTGTTTTTGACAGGTTCACAAAAATGCCGCCACGTATGAGAGGAAGAGGAAGGGGACAAGGAGCACATGTAGCCCCAAATGACCACGAGGCCGGACCGTCACACCGGCGAACACCTTCGGACCCCCACAACACGGATGCTCAGGATCTTTGGAGGTCCTTTACTGAACCTGCTAGGCGCTCAGTATCACTGAGTACCTCCCCATCAATCCCACACTCCTTTGGGCCTCATTCTGAGAATGAGCCCCATAACTCTCACCAGTCCTTCATACCTCTCCAAGGACACCAATCACCCTTTGACCATCCATCACCTGTCTTTCAGGGCTTGTTCAACCCTGACGACTACTTAGGAGCAGCAGTGGGTTTTAACCCACTTGGACCAGAAGACCACTTTTCTGGTGGCAACCCAATGGACATCGATGAGGATACTGATCCTGCAATGCCACCGTCCGGAACACCGAACCACCCCATCGAGATTTCAGATGGGTCACCGTTTATGGGATCACCATACAATGGTCCCGACAGTTATGAGGAGATGTTCAAGCAGTATGACTGGTCATTTACTCCCAGTTATCATAACTCTCCCTTGCACCAGCCACATAACTCTCCCTTGCACCAGCCACATCACTCTCACCTGCACCAGCTTCAGCCTAACTCTCCCCTGCATCAGCAGCAGCAGAATCCTTCTGAGGATTCCCGACTAGTCGCGGTCACTCCGCCGGCAGCACCACCTCGACTTCAGCCTCCCTCGCCCCCGAGGCGAAGGAGAACGACAGTACGAATATCCGCACGAGGGGGAATACGCATCAGCACCCCTCCACATTCAAGCAACAGCCGGTACTCGCCTGTCCACGAAGAACTGGAGACGGGAGAATCTTCACAACCCGTCTCAGAAGTGAACACTGCGCCAGTCGCACCACAGCCACCATTGGGTTTTGGAGACCCAATTCCCACTTACACTGGAGCTGCATCATTCAACCCTTTCGAGCAGCAGATCCAAACAGGTTACAACTTTACGGAAGATCCCCACTGGGTTGCGGCAAACTCTCTCTAACCGAGAGGTTCTTACGGAGGTCCCTGGGCTACGGGACAATCGACCTATGGATACCCACCATATGGGTATCAGCAATCGCAGCCTCCTCAACCTCCACATTATCAACAACAGCCTCCTCAACATCCGCATTATCAGCAACCACCTCAGGCGCCAGCGATGTCACCGCCCCAAATGCAAGAAATCCTTCATGAGATACAAGAGGTGCGTCAAGAGATGCGGCATGATCGGAGGCATAACCGGGGGATGTTTAAGAAGATGGTGGATCTGATCAAGGGTAAAAGCAAGAAGGGTCACTGAATACTTTGTTTGTTTATTTATGTTAGTTGTAATCATGTCCCTGCGTGGACATATGTAACACCTGTGCCTCCACGGCCATCAAACAAATACCAAACCAATGAAATATTGTATTTCATACTTTGGATTTGTAAAAATATGTGTATCATTTGCACATATCAATTTTTGTTCAATTCCAAACTCTAAATCGCTTTCTGGAAGGTTATACGTGCACCGATGCGTAAATATAACCAGTTTAATGCAACAAACACTCCGGAATAGTGACATAGGCTTAACATACCTTAAATAGCCCTTACATAACTTAGAAATAAGTTTTGAAGGCTTTGGTATGGCAAAAACAAGCTAATTCGCTTACAGGGACTAAATTTGACAAACTGCGAAAGTATGCCAATTTGAACTGTAACAGACATTCCGGAACATGACCATAAGTTAAACATACCATATATATCCTTTACATAGCTTAGAAATACGCTTTGAGGGGTTCGGTGTGCTAAAATAAACTTTTGGGTCATTCAGGGACTAAAAGTGTCAAAAAGTGCACAAGTTTACATTTTCGCGCATAACTTACGTTCTGAATACTTCCGGACATCCAAAAATTTATGTAAGCATGACTATATTATATTTTAGTGTTCGCCATAAGAAAAATCCATTCGTCGCGTCATTTGGATCGTTTTTCGCGCTTATGCGCATTCCGTCGTAATTAAGCTAACATCGCGTTCGTACGACCAAACGAACCATCATCCGACATATTTTTGAGCATGTTTCATGTCCACAATGTTTAGGCAACATTTTAGGGCCTTAAAGTTGGCTTTACGGGCCTTAGAAGTGTCGAAAAAGGCCTTAAACACGTGCAGGGACCATTTCTGCCAATTCTGAAACTTTTCTGATTCAGGGGGGGTGCTAGCGCAGCGCGAGCCCTATAGGCTTACCAGTCGCGCTACGCGACTGCCTAACCAGACCAGATTAAGTGTATTTAACATCAGTTTGCTGCTGTTTGATCCACCACCACATGTTCTAAATTGCTTAGTCAGATGATAAGCATCAATTTTAGCCACCATGAGTTTCCGACAAGTGTACGCCTTGGATCATGGCACGTTTTCCATGAAACGATCCTAACGGTTACCCGAAAACTATAAATACCCCATCACCCCAACCTCATTTCTTACAAGAATTCTGATTTGAGAGCTCTAAGTTGAAACCATTGTTTCATACCTGAGTTCTTGGATCGGGATTAGCATTCGGGGACCCTTCGTAAGTATTCTTTCGTTCTTTTATTGCTTTTCGAGTCTTTCGAGTCTGAAAGTCAAACTTTGTTTGCCTTTCTACATTGACCAGTTATGGTCAATGCGAAGTTCGTTTGAACTTCGCAACGTGAGTGTAATCACGTTGGTTATAGTCCCTTGGGACTATGCCTACTGATTACCACGTTGTCTAGGGTCGTAGGGTAAGCGATCTGATAAATCGCTTATACCTCGAACCCGACCCATTTGGTCGATCATTAGGATCCGACCAAATACATTAGGTGACCATAGTAGGTAGGGAATAACCTTCCGAGGTTATACCCTATGGTCACATCGTTTGAGTAGTTGTATGATAGGTAGTTTATATGCCTTAGGTAAATTACCAGAATACCTTTTTCATGTATAATTGGTAATTAAGCATATGTAACCTAAACTTTTGTCACATAACTGATTATGTAACATGTTTAGGCATATAACACTTGTCATAGGACTAGTTAGGCGGTCCGAACGCGTTTCACGCGAACGACGCGTTAAAGTAGCATAAGCTACCTAAACGGGTCGTAATGGGTCGTAAACAATTAGGTTAAGTTTCAGTTAGTATGTAGGCTTTGTTAAACCATATGACACGAGTCTCTATACTCGTTTGGTTTACGAACCCGCATTCTATCCAATCATCCAATTTAGGTCCGGTTATTAACATAGTTACCTATATTAGGTGCCGTTTGATATCCGCGATCTCTAGCATTGTTTGGTTGTCACTCCAGAACTACTGAGCAATCTCAAGTGAGTACATAGACCCCTCTTTTACTGTTTTTCCAAACTGTTTTGGGGTGGAACACATGTGCCTACTTGTTACTTTCATGCTTTCCTGTTTTCGCATCATATACCTGCTATGTTCGTTAGTACATTATAGTACATGATCTCATTGTGTTTTATGTTATGTATGTCCATTTAGTTCATACTTAGTACATCGTTTTACATTTACATTTTATGCTATGTATGTCCATTGCGTGCATACTTAGTACATTGTTTTCATCACATGCTTACATTTTGGTATGACATTTGGTTTGTTTACATGGGATAATACATTCATTAACACCGATCATGCCGTTCGTTAGTAGGTAGTGGTACCATAGGAATTGACAACTCCCGTTCCGGACATCCCAGGGAAAGGGGATGAAAGGAATGACCGAATTCGATGATATAAGACAGATAGACCTTTAATTTGTTTAAAGGGTTTATCACCACAGTCGCAAGGCTTGGATGTATGCATTTTCACAATACCGCATAAATGTTCATATTAAATATTTGCATGCATTTACACAAAACATAGCTTTGATTTAAACCAAGTTTTACTTCAATACTTTGTTTTTGTGCATATGGTTTAGTTGAGACATTTCACTTGCCATACATGACATTTTGACATAGACATTTGACATGGATATTTGACATAGACATTTGACATGGATATTTGACATAGACATTTGACATGGATATCTGACCTAGACATTTGACATGGATATTTGACATAGACATTTGACATAGATATTTGACATAGACATTTTGACATGATTTACATTTGACACAAACACTTTTGACATTGGTTATACATACTACATGATTTACATCTTGACATGAACACTTTGACATATTATTTAATACATTTGACAATTGATTTAAACATAGACTTCTTACATTGGTTGGTTTGGTTTGATTAAGTGATTAAGTAACGATGCGTGTGTAATATGATACAAGCATGGTGGATACGCCGCTGGTACTTCCTATATATAAGTGTTTGTATGGTATTACATGTCGTAACGTTATTTGAATCATTTCAGTTTGAGACATAGAACATTTCATACAAATAACATACTTTTAACAAGACATTGATTTATAAACAACTTATCTTATGCAAACATATTTTACTTGGTTCTTCATTTAACCTTACATTTATTTATACTTATCATCTGATCTTATCGTTTTTCAAATGATTTAAAAGACAAAGCAAATAACAAGGTTCACGACTAAACATTTTCTTAAACATAAGTCATGAATCTTATTTTCACAAAACCTATGTATCTCACAGGCATTTTTATGCTGACGTACCTATTTTCACATGTGTTTTTCAGGAGCTGTTGCATAAGATGATCAAGATACACATAGGCAGACTTGGGCTTTAGTGACAATAAAAGATGCAAGACTAGTTAATTATGTTGTTTTTCTTTGTTTGTTAAGACATTGTAACACTTTTAATCAATAAAACGAAACTTAATTTTCCATGGTTGTGAAACATTAATTCTGTTGCAACACGCCCCGATGTTTCCGCCACGATTTGTATGTTCTACGTGGTCGGGGTGTGACAGAAAAGATGGTATCAGAGCTAATGGTTATAGGGAATTAGGTTATTAGTAATGCTTTGACCTAGTCTATAACCTTCTTAGGACCCTAACGCGAGTTTACTTGCGTTTAGTCATAAAACAATACTGTCGCCTATCCTTAGGCGACAACCGCAACAAGAACATGAAATTCAAAACCGCTTTGAAAACTAATCATCTGTTCTAGGATGATTGATTACTAGGTTTTGAACCCTCTATTGCAAGGTTTTGAACTCTCTGTTATATGGTTTTGAACCCCTTTGAGTTTTCAAAATCTCGTCAAGGTTTTGGGTTTTAAATAATGTGAACACGTGCAAACTGGAAGGGTGAATGCCTGTATTCTGGGTTTTCTGGCTAGGCAAGCACTTCGTATACATCTCATCAGACGCGAGACCAGTTGTGCTTACCTGGGAATTCTTGGGATGAGTGTCCACTTATAGGCGAGCATGTCTTCGCGATACATTATTTTTGACCCATTTACTTTGAATTGTCACCATCTCATTTGTTTGCCTTAGGTAACAAACAAATGATCACAATTTTCATTCGTTACCATTCTGTATTGATTATCCAATAACCTTTCACTTGCTTCTTCCTATGTCTTTCATTTTCTTCTAGAATGTCTCTTCCTCTTGGCATTGGTCAAACGTCTGAGCGAACAACCAAATTTGTCCAACAAATAGGCGAAGTGATTCAGAAGACTGTGTATCTAGGCATTGCCATGGCTCATCTTAACAATGAAGCCTCTCGTCTCGACAATGAAGCCACTCAAGAGCCACTAAAGGAAGCAGAAGTCAAGCTTGCACCAACATCAAGGAAGCGTAAGGCTTCAAGGAAACCCGCAGCGGTTACACCTAATCAAGCTGGACCTAGCCAAGTGGCAAGGCCACCAGCTAGGAAGCCGTACTTAGGAACTGCTCCTAGGTGCAAGCGATGCAACGGTCATCATTCAAACCTCATACCCTGCTTGAATTGTACCTACTGTGGACGGCGGGGACATTTGGTCAACACATGCCGCTTTGCTATCCAGAATAAAGCTGTTGCAAATCTTGCTACTACCCAACTCCAAGTCAACCCTACTCAAGCTCGTTTCCCGCGTGGTACTTGTTACAACTGTGGCGATACGAGCCATTTCAGGAACAACTTCCCAAAGCTTGCTAATGCAAATCCAACCCTTGGATGAGCATTCGGCTGAACAAAGGATGTTGCTGTCTTATGCCTTTGTTTCTTTTGGTCTCGTGTATTGTGAAACAATATGTCTTGTTCATAAATAAAAGTTGTTGTTCACAATTCTGCTATACAAGTATCATTACATGTGTTTATGGCTTTTCCCTATAATACCTGCACTAAGGAACTATGTTCCTTACAAACTACTCTTGTGATTCTCTCTTTCAAGTGATCGCTCATAATTTCCTCGAAAGTTCTAAGTACTCGTTTCATTCTAAGAAACGAAGTACAGGAAATAAAGTGAAATTATGAGTAATCGTGCTTTTTGCACATCTGTACTTTTGAATCCTTGGTTGGATAACTAAGGATATTTACAAATCTCATACCCATTACGTTTTGATATTTTCAACATACATAGTACAAGTATTTCAAAACAATCTTCTTGATCTCAAAATATTTCATATAGTTTGAAAACAATTTTTTCTAGATGCATTGTCTATGTTATTTCAAAAACATTGGCCATGTTATCGAAACCAACCTTCCTAATTTCAAAATATTTCATATAGTCTGAAGACAATATTAACACAATACATTTTCTTCTCAAGTGCATGATTTCGAAAAGCATCATTCATGTCTTTTAAAAACCTTATACAAAATTTCAAAAATTCATCTCGCATGATTTTAAAACATTTTTATAAATATACTTACCTAGTACACCTACTTTATGATTTCAAAGGTATTATATATAAGGTTTCAAAAACGTTAAACACAGTTTTCTTAAAAGAACCCCATGCATAGTTTTCAAAAAAAAATATTTTCCTCATACATTGACTTAATCTTTTAAATTCCGCTTCATATGTCGCCTTGACATATCAAGCATCTCAACTTCGTAAAGCATTTTTACTTGATGTTTCGACATAAGCACGTCCAGTGCAAGGTTTCAAAACATCTTCAACTTCTAAAATCCATATGGGATCTTTTTATCTTCATATTGAGACCCTTGTGGATGATCATCATTCAAATCAGAGTCCTTAATTGGATTCCTTTTATACCTAAATTCAAACATTTCGGTTCCTTAAAATCGAAATCGAATTTTTCTTTTAGAAATCTTGCTATCTTTATAGTTAGATTCTTGATAATATTTAAAGTACCAAATGAAATCCACGAGGTGGGTTCCTAGTGTGCTTTAAATACATGTACTCTGTTAGCAGAACAAACTTCTAGTTAAACAATTTTGTGGTTATGTGACTATGTGTTTATTCATCTCATGTTTTCTTTTATGCATTTTTGTGTTTTTAATACTCTGGATATTCGTTATCCAAATCCTCGCAGGATCTTTCATATCTTCATATGAGAGATTCGTAGCAGGATATTCAAAAGGTACTACCTTCAATCCTTAATGGGCTTCTATGTAATAGTTAAGACCCTTGGATTATATAGTACTGCTCCGTGATTCATAAGAAACCCTTTAGTGGTCTAATCAAAAAGATTGATTCACAATTTGGTTAAAGAACGACATCTAGTGATGTAGCTGGACAGACTCCTTGATAGTCTATTTAGATCATTTATTGATTTAATTAAAAGGACTCTATGGTGGTCTAGTCACACTCATCACAGGATTGTTCATTTGGTTTTCCCCGGCACATCATAAAATGGACTGAGTGAACTATGCAAGGAATTGTCTAATTATGGACGCGTACATAATTATGAAATTTAGTGCACAGAAACCCAGTAAGATTTATTATGTGTAAGAACCGATAGCGACAACAATAACAAAATGAG
Source organism: Helianthus tuberosus (assembly GCA_030545235.1). Classification (NCBI taxonomy): domain Eukaryota; kingdom Viridiplantae; phylum Streptophyta; class Magnoliopsida; order Asterales; family Asteraceae; genus Helianthus; species Helianthus tuberosus. The sequence goes on from JARYGA010046293.1 coordinate 2,698,914, forward strand.
AACGATGTAATGGAGGTACGGTGGACGCACCAATGACGCTTCATATACTTGTATATAAGTGTTCCTCTTACATTGCAAGCATAATGTTATTAAGGTTACTAGAAGTTCAGAACCCTAACCAATATTGTTCGATCTTTTCAACTTCATGCTTTCAAGCTCTTACAAGTTTCCTCTAAATAAATTTCGGGACGAAATTTCCTAAAGTAGGGGAGACTGTAACACCTGTGCCTCCACGGCCATCAAAAAAATACCAAACCAATGAAATATTGTATTTCATACTTGGGATTTGTAAAAATATGTGTATCATTTGCACATATCAATTTTTGTTCAATTCCAAACTCTAAATCGCTTTCTGGAAGGTTATACGCGCACTGATGCGTAAATATAACCAGTTTAATGCAACAAACACTCCGGAATAGTGAAATAGGCTTAACATACCTTAAATAGCCCTTACATAACTTAGAAATAAGTTTTGAAGGCTTTGGTATGGCAAAAACAAGCTAATTCGCTTACAGGGACTAAATTTGACAAACTGCGAAAGTATGCCAATTTGAACTGTAACAGACATTCCGGAACATGACCATAAGTTAAACATACCATATATATCCTTTACATAGCTTAGAAATAGGCTTTGAGGGGTTCGGTGTGCTAAAATAAACTTTTGGGTCATTCAGGGACTAAAAGTGTCAAAAAGTGCACAAGTTTACATTTTCGCGCATAACTTACGTTCTGAATACTTCCGGACATCCAAAAATTTATGTAAGCATGACTATATTATATTTTAGTGTTCGCCATAAGAAAAATCCATTCGTCGCGTCATTTGGATCGTTTTTCGCGCTTATGCGCATTCCGTCGTAACTAAGCGAACATCGCGTTCGTACGACCAAACGAACCATCATCCGACATATTTTTGAGCATGTTTCATGTCCACAATGTTTAGGCAACATTTTAGGGCCTTAAAGTTGGCTTTACGGGCCTTAGAAGTGTCGAAAAAGGCCTTAAACACGTGCAGGGACCATTTCTGCCAATTCTGAAACTTTTCTGATTCAGGGGGGGTGCTAGCGTAGCGCGAGCCCTATAGGCTTACCAGTCGCGCTACGCGACTGCCTAACCAGACCAGATTAAGTGTATTTAACATCAGTTTGATGCTGTTTGATCCACCACCACATGTTCTAAATTGCTTAGTCAGATGATAAGCATCAATTTTAGCCACCATGAGTTTCCGACAAGTGTATGCCTTGGATCATGGCACGTTTTCCATGAAACGATCCTAACGGTTACCCGAAAACTATAAATACCCCATCACCCCAACCTCATTGCTTACAAGAATTCTGATTTGAGAGCTCTAAGTTGAAACCATTGTTTCATACCTGAGTTCTTGGATCGGGATTAGCATTCGGGGACCCTTCGTAAGTATTCTTTCGTTCTTTTATTGCTTTTCGAGTCTTTCGAGTCTGAAAGTCAAACTTTGTTTGCCTTTCTACATTGACCAGTTATGGTCAATGCGAAGTTCGTTTGAACTTCGCAACGTGAGTGTAATCACGTTGGTTATAGTCCCTTGGGACTATGCCTACTGATTACCACGTTGTCTAGGGTCGTAGGGTAAGCGATCTGATAAATCGCTTATACCTCGAACCCGACCCATTTGGTCGATCATTAGGATCCGACCAAATACATTAGGTGACCATAGTAGGTAGGGAATAACCTTCCGAGGTTATACCCTATGGTCACATCGTTTGAGTAGTTGTATGATAGGTAGTTTATATGCCTTAGGTAAATTACCAGAATACCTTTTTCATGTATAATTGGTAATTAAGCATATGTAACCTAAACTTTTGTCACATAACTGATTATGTAACATGTTTAGGCATATAACACTTGTCATAGGACTAGTTAGGCGGTCCGAACGCGTTTCACGCGAACGACGCGTTAAAGTAGCATAAGCTACCTAAACGGGTCGTAATGGGTCGTAAACAATTAGGCTAAGTTTCAGTTAGTATGTAGGCTTTGTTAAACCATATGACACGAGTCTCTATACTCGTTTGGTTTACGAACCCGCATTCTATCCAATCATCCGATTTAGGTCCGGTTATTAACATAGTTACCTATATTAGGTGCCGTTTGATATCCGCGATCTCTAGCATTGTTTGGTTGTCACTCCAGAACTACTGAGCAATCTCAAGTGAGTACATAGACCCCTCTTTTACTGTTTTTCCAAACTGTTTTGGGGTGGAACACATGTGCCTACTTGTTACTTTCATGCTTTCCTGTTTTCGCATCATATACCTGCTATGTTCGTTAGTACATTATAGTACATGATCTCATTGTGTTTTATGCTATGTATGTCCATTTAGTTCATACTTAGTACATCGTTTTACATTTACATTTTATGCTATGTATGTCCATTGCGTGCATACTTAGTACATTGTTTTCATCACATGCTTACATTTTGGTATGACATTTGGTTTGTTTACATGGGATAATACATTCATTAACACCGATCATGCCGTTCGTTAGTAGGTAGTGGTACCATAGGAATTGACAACTCCCGTTCCGGACATCCCAGGGAAAGGGGATGAAAGGAATGATCGAATTCGATGATATAAGACAGATAGACCTTTAATTTGTTTAAAGGGTTTATCACCACAGTCGCAAGGCTTGGATGTATGCATTTTCACAATACCGCATAAATGTTCATATTAAATATTTGCATGCATTTACACAAAACATAGCTTTGATTTAAACCAAGTTTTACTTCAATACTTTGTTTTTGTGCATATGGTTTAGTTGAGGCATTTCACTTGCCATACATGACATTTTGACATAGACATTTGACATGGATATTTGACATACACATTTGACATGGATATTTGACATAGACATTTGATATGGATATCTGACCTAGACATTTGACATGGATATTTGACATAGACATTTGACATAGATATTTGACATAGACATTTTGACATGATTTACATTTGACACAAACACTTTTGACATTGGTTATACATACTACATGATTTACATCTTGACATGAACACTTTGACATATTATTTAATACATTTGACAATTGATTTAAACATAGACTTCTTACATTGGTTGGTTTGGTTTGATTAAGTGATTAAGTAACGATGCGTGTGTAATATGATACAAGCATGGTGGATACGCCGCTGGTACTTCCTATATATAAGTGTTTGTATGGTATTACATGTCGTAACGTTATTTGAATCATTTCAGTTTGAGACATAGAACATTTCATACAAATAACATACTTTTAACAAGACATTGATTTATAAACAACTTATCTTATGCAAACATATTTTACTTGGTTATTCATTTAACCTTACATTTATTTATACTTATCATCTGATCTTATCGTTTTTCAAATGATTTAAAAGACAAAGCAAATAACAAGGTTCACGACTAAACCTTTTCTTAAACATAAGTCATGAATCTTATTTTCACAAAACCTATGTATCTCACAGGCATTTTTATGCTGACGTACCTATTTTCACATGTGTTTTTCAGGAGCTGTTGCATAAGATGATCAAGATACACATAGGCAGACTTGGGCTTTAGTGACAATAAAAGATGCAAGACTAGTTAATTATGTTGTTTTTCTTTGTTTGTTAAGACATTGTAACACTTTTAATCAATAAAACGAAACTTAATTTTCCATGGTTGTGAAACATTAATTCTGTTGCAACACGCCCCGATGTTTCCGCCACGATTTGTATGTTCTACGTGGTCGGGGTGTGACAGAAAAGATGGTATCAGAGCTAATGGTTATAGGGAATTAGGTTATTAGTAATGCTTTGACCTAGTCTATAACCTTCTTAGGACCCTAACGTGAGTTTACTTGCGTTTAGTCATAAAACAATACTGTCGCCTATCCTTAGGCGACAACCGCAACAAGAACATGAATTTCAAAACCGCTTTGAAAACTAATCATCTGTTCTAGGATGATTGATTACTAGGTTTTGAACCCTCTATTGCAAGGTTTTGAACTCTCTGTTATATGGTTTTGAACCCCTTTGAGTTTTCAAAATCTCGTCAAGGTTTTGGGTTTTAAATAATGTGAACACGTGCAAACTGGAAGGGTGAATGCCTGTATTCTGGGTTTTCTGGCTAGGCAAGCACTTCGTATACATCTCATCAGACGTGAGACCAGTTGTGCTTACCTGGGAATTCTTGGGATGAGTGTTCACTTATAGGCGAGCATGTCTTCGCGATACATTATTTTTGACCCATTTACTTTGAATTGTCACCATCTCATTTGTTTGCCTTAGGTAACAAACAAATGATCACAATTTTCATTCGTTACCATTCTGTATTGATTATCCAATAACCTTTCACTTGCTTCTTCCTATGTCTTTCATTTTCTTCTAGAATGTCTCTTCCTCTTGGCATTGGTCAAACGTCTGAGCGAACAGCCAAATTTGTCCAACAAATAGGCGAAGTGATTCAGAAGACTGTGTATCTAGGCATTGCCATGGCTCGTCTTAACAATGAAGCCTCTCGTCTCGACAATGAAGCCACTCAAGAGCCACCAAAGGAAGCAGAAGTCAAGCTTGCACCAACATCAAGGAAGCGTAAGGCTTCAAGGAAACCCGCAGCGGTTACACCTAATCAAGCTGGACCTAGCCAAGTGGCAAGGCCACCAGCTAGGAAGCCGTACTTAGGAACTGCTCCTAGGTGCAAGCGATGCAACGGTCATCATTCAAACCTCATACCCTGCTTGAATTGTACCTACTGTGGACGGCGGGGACATTTGGTCAACACATGCCGCTTTGCTATCCAGAACAAAGCTGTTGCAAATCTTGCTACTACCCAACTCCAAGTCAACCCTACTCAAGCTCGTTTCCCGCGTGGTACTTGTTACAACTGTGGCGATACGAGCCATTTCAGGAACAACTGCCCAAAGCTTGCTAATGCAAATCCAACCCTTGGATGAGCATTCGGCTGAACAAAGGATGTTGCTGTCTTATGCCTTTGTTTCTTTTGTTCTCGTGTATTGTGAAACAATATGTCTTGTTCATAAATAAAAGTTGTTGTTCACAATTCTGCTATACAAGTATCATTACATGTGTTTATGGCTTTTCCCTATAATACCTGCACTAAGGAACTATGTTCCTTACAAACTACTCTTGTGATTCTCTCTTTCAAGTGATCGCTCATAATTTCCTCGAAAGTTCTAAGTACTCGTTTCATTCTAAGAAACGAAGTACAGGAAATAAAGTGAAATTATGAGTAATCGTGCTTTTTGCACATCTGTACTTTTGAATCCTTGGTTGGATAACTAAGGATATTTACAAATCTCATACCCATTACATTTTGATATTTTCAACATACATAGTACAAGTATTTCAAAACAATCTTCTTGATCTCAAAATATTTCATATAGTTTGAAAACAATTTTTTCTAGATGCATTGTCTATGTTATTTCAAAAACATTGGCCATGTTATCGAAACCAACCTTCCTAATTTCAAAATATTTCATATAGTCTGAAGACAATATTAACACAATACATTTTCTTATCAAGTGCATGATTTCGAAAAGCATCATTCATGTCTTTTAAAAACCTTATACAAAATTTCAAAAATTCATCTCGCATGATTTTAAAACATTTTTATAAATATACTTACCTAGTACACCTACTTTATGATTTCAAAGGTATTATATATAAGGTTTCAAAAACGTTAAACACAGTTTTCTTAAAAGAACCCCATGCATAGTTTTCAAAAAAATATTTTCCTCATACATTGACTTAATCTTTTAAATTCCGCTTCATATGTCGCCTTGACATATCAAGCATCTCAACTTCGTAAAGCATTTTTACTTGATGTTTTGACATAAGCACGTCCAGTGCAAGGTTTCAAAACATCTTCAACTTCTAAAATCCATATGGGATCTTTTTATCTTCATATTGAGACCCTTGTGGATGATCATCATTCAAATCAGAGTCCTTAATTGGATTCCTTTTATACCTAAATTCAAACATTTCGGTTCCTTAAAATCGAAATCGAATTTTTCTTTTAGAAATCTTGCTATCTTTATAGTTAGATTCTTGATAATATTTAAAGTACCAAATGAAATCCACGAGGTGGGTTCCTAGTGTGCTTTAAATACATGTACTCTGTTAGCAGAACAAACTTCTAGTTAAACAATTTTGTGGTTATGTGACTATGTGTTTATTCATCTCATGTTTTCTTTTATGCATTTTTGTGTTTTTAATACTCTGGATATTCGTTATCCAAATCCTCGCAGGATCTTTCATATCTTCATATGAGAGATTCGTAGCAGGATATTCAAAAGGTACTACCTTCAATCCTTAATGGGCTTCTATGTAATAGTTAAGACCCTTGGATTATATAGTACTGCTCCGTGATTCATAAGAAACCCTTTAGTGGTCTAATAAAAAAGATTGATTCACAATTTGGTTAAAGAACGACATCTAGTGATGTAGCTGGACAGACTCCTTGATAGTCTATTTAGATCATTTATTGATTTAATTAAAAGGACTCTATGGTGGTCTAGTCACACTCATCACAGGATTGTTCATTTGGTTTTCCCCGGCACATCATAAAATGGACTGAGTGAACTATGCAAGGAATTGTCTAATTATGGACGCATACATAATTATGAAATTTAGTGCACAGAAACCCAGTAAGATTTATTATGTGTAAGAACCGATAGCGACAACAATAACAAAATGAGAACGATGTAATGGAGGTACGGTGGACGCACCAATGACGCTTCATATACTTGTATATAAGTGTTCCTCTTACATTGCAAGCATAATGTTATTAAGGTTACTAGAAGTTCAGAACCCTAACCAATATTGTTCGATCTTTTCAACTTCATGCTTTCAAGCTCTTACAAGTTTCCTCTAAATAAATTTCGGGACGAAATTTCCTAAAGTAGGGGAGACTGTAACACCTGTTCCTCCACGGCCATCAAACAAATACCAAACCAATGAAATATCGTATTTCATACTTGGGATTTGTAAAAATATGTGTATCATTTGCACATATCAATTTTTGTTCAATTCCAAACTCTAAATCGCTTTCTGGAAGGTTATACGCGCACCGATGCGTAAATATAACCAGTTTAATGCAACAAACACTCCGGAATAATGACATAGGCTTAACATACCTTAAATAGCCCTTACATAACTTAGAAATATGTTTTGAAGGCTTTGGTATGGCAAAAACAAGCTAATTCGCTTACAGGGACTAAATTTGACAAACTGTGAAAGTATGCCAATTTGAACTGTAACAGACATTCCGGAACATGACCATAAGTTAAACATACCATATATATCCTTTACATAGCTTCGAAATAGGCTTTGAGGGGTTCGGTGTGCTAAAATAAACTTTTGGGTCATTCAGGGACTAAAAGTGTCAAAAAGTGCACAAGTTTGCATTTTCGCGCATAACTTACGTTCTGAATACTTCCGAACATCCAAAAATTTATGTAAGCATGACTATATTATATTTTAGTGTTCGCCATAAGAAAAATCCATTCGTCGCGTCATTTGGATCGTTTTTCGCGCTTATGCGCATTCCGTCGTAATTAAGCGAACATCGCGTTCGTACGACCAAACGAACCATCATCCGACATATTTTTGAGCATGTTTCATGTCCACAATGTTTAGGCAACATTTTAGGGCCTTAAAGTTGGCTTTACGGGCCTTAGAAGTGTCGAAAAAGGCTTTAAACACGTGCAGGGACCATTTCTGCCAATTCTGAAACTTTTCTGATTCAGGGGGGGTGCTAGCGTAGCGCGAGCCCTATAGGCTTACCAGTCGCGCTACGCGACTACCTAACCAGACCAGATTAAGTGTATTTAACATCAGTTTGCTGCTGTTTGATCCACCACCACATGTTCTAAATTGCTTAGTCAGATGATAAGCATCAATTTTAGCCACCATGAGTTTCCGACAAGTGTACGCCTTGGATCATGGCACGTTTTCCATGAAACGATCCTAACGGTTACCCGAAAACTATAAATACCCCATCACCCCAACCTCATTTCTTACAAGAATTCTGATTTGAGAGCTCTAAGTTGAAACCATTGTTTCATACCGGAGTTCTTGGATCGGGATTAGCATTCGGGGACCCTTCGTAAGTATTCTTTCGTTCTTTTATTGCTTTTCGAGTCTTTCGAGTCTGAAAGTCAAACTTTGTTTGACTTTCTACATTGACCAGTTATGGTCAATGCGAAGTTCGTTTGAACTTCGCAACGTGAGTGTAATCACGTTGGTTATAGTCCCTTGGGACTATGCCTACTGATTACCACGTTGTCTAGGGTCGTAGGGTAAGCGATCTGATAAATCGCTTATACCTCGAACCCGACCCATTTGGTCGATCATTAGGATCCGACCAAATACATTAGGTGACCATAGTAGGTAGGGAATAACCTTCCGAGGTTATACCCTATGGTCACATCGTTTGAGTAGTTGTATGATAGGTAGTTTATATGCCTTAGGTAAATTATCAGAATACCTTTTTCATGTATAATTGGTAATTAAGCATATGTAACCTAAACTTTTGTCACATAACTGATTATGTAACATGTTTAGGCATATAACACTTGTCATAGGACTAGTTAGGCGGTCCGAACGCGTTTCACGCGAACGACGCGTTAAAGTAGAATAAGCTACCTAAACGGGTCGTAATGGGTCGTAAACAATTAGGTTAAGTTTCAGTTAGTATGTAGGCTTTGTTAAACCATATGACACGAGTCTCTATACTCATTTGGTTTACGAACCCGCATTCTATCCAATCATCCGATTTAGGTCCGGTTATTAACATAGTTACCTATATTAGGTGCCGTTTGATATCCGCGATCTCTAGCATTGTTTGGTTGTCACTCCAGAACTACTGAGCAATCTCAAGTGAGTACATAGACCCCTCTTTTACTGTTTTTCCAAACTGTTTTGGGGTGGAACACATGTGCCTACTTGTTACTTTCATGCTTTCCTGTTTTCGCATCATATACCTGCTATGTTCGTTAGTACATTATAGTACATGATCTCATTGTGTTTTATGCTATGTATGTCCATTTAGTTCATACTTAGTACATCGTTTTACATTTACATTTTATGCTATGTATGTCCATTGCGTGCATACTTAGTACATTGTTTTCATCACATGCTTACATTTTGGTATGACATTTGGTTTGTTTACATGGGATAATACATTCATTAACACCGATCATGCCGTTCGTTAGTAGGTAGTGGTACCATAGGAATTGACAACTCCCGTTCCGGACATCCCAGGGAAAGGGGATGAAAGGAATGACCGAATTCGATGATATAAGACAGATAGACCTTTAATTTGTTTAAAGGGTTTATCACCACAGTCGCAAGGCTTGGATGTATGCATTTTCACAATACCGCATAAATGTTCATATTAAATATTTGCATGCATTTACACAAAACATAGCTTTGATTTAAACCAAGTTTTACTTCAATACTTTGTTTTTGTGCATATGGTTTAGTTGAGACATTTCACTTGCCATACATGACATTTTGACATAGACATTTGACATGGATATTTGACATAGACATTTGACATGGATATTTGACATAGACATTTGACATGGATATCTGACCTAGACATTTGACATGGATATTTGACATAGACATTTGACATAGATATTTGACATAGACATTTTGACATGATTTACATTTGACACAAACACTTTTGACATTGGTTATACATACTACATGATTTACATCTTGACATGAACACTTTGACATATTATTTAATACATTTGACAATTGATTTAAACATAGACTTCTTACATTGGTTGGTTTGGTTTGATTAAGTGATTAAGTAACGATGCGTGTGTAATATGATACAAGCATGGTGGATACGCCGCTGGTACTTCCTATATATAAGTGTTTGTATGGTATTACATGTCGTAACGTTATTTGAATCATTTCAGTTTGAGACATAGAACATTTCATACAAATAACATACTTTTAACAAGACATTGATTTATAAACAACTTATCTTATGCAAACATATTTTACTTGGTTATTCATTTAACCTTACATTTATTTATACTTATCATCTGATCTTATCGTTTTTCAAATGATTTAAAAGACAAAGCAAATAACAAGGTTCACGACTAAACATTTTCTTAAACATAAGTCATGAATCTTATTTTCACAAAACCTATGTATCTCACAGGCATTTTTATGCTGACGTTATTTTCACATGTGTTTTTCAGGAGCTGTTGCATAAGATGATCAAGATACACATAGGCAGACTTGGGCTTTAGTGACAATAAAAGATGCAAGACTAGTTAATTATGTTGTTTTTCTTTGTTTGTTAAGACATTGTAACACTTTTAATCAATAAAACGAAACTTAATTTTCCATGGTTGTGAAACATTAATTCTGTTGCAACACGCCCCGATGTTTCCGCCACGATTTGTATGTTCTACGTGGTCGGGGTGTGACAACATATATTTATTTCTGTACTCTACCCCTGCGTGGGTATTTCCTTCTGTTCTGCCCCTGCGTGGGCATGTTTTTTCTATTTTGACCCCTGCGTGGGTTTGTTTTGTTAGTTGGCCCCTGCGTGGGCATGATTTTTGTAAAAGTCCCGTTTAGGGCAAAACTCGTACTGGTTTAATTTTTATTTGGAATGATTAATTTAAGTTTTTCATTTTTAAGTTTTGTGCATAAACAAGGTGTATAAATAAATGAAAAATAACATTTAATGTATTTTGATTTACCATTTTAATAATATAATAAGGATCTTAAAAGGTAAAACCTAGCTATTATGTTGTCATAAATTTAGCCAATATGGTAGAACCTGTTTAAAAGATCCAATTCTCTGTTAACATCTGTAAACATGTTAACATTCTTGGCTAGTGTGATCCGTAAAATCACACATGTCACCCTTTTAATAAATTATCCAAGTTTAATATTTTTATATATATTTGGTTGTGACATAATGCCTACGGGTTATAATTAATGTCATATAAAACAAAAAGGCAGCCGTAGTTTATAAACTCCCTGCCAAGAAAAGGATTGATTTGTCTTATTTATTCAAACTTTAATCCTATAAGATCTAAATTTATAATTTAGAAATTTGTCTACGTGACTAGGCTTATTATGCCAATATTATGTTTCATTCTAAAAAGATTACTAGTAAAAATCCTGAATGAAATTATTAAATTAACTAAAATGGCTTTTATTTACCATGGTTAATAAATCGTCAAGAACGATAGTACTATTTAGGCTTCTAAATAGACCTTATCCTTATTTTTATGTAGCATTTAAGACTACATGGCGAAGTCTGAAGAGATAAACAGTCATCCAGTGGAAAACCCCGATAATACTAAAATACTTGTAACGGGTGCGGAGTTGAAAGCATTAGTGAATGATGCTGTTATCGAAGCACTAAATAGACAATATAGCGAATCGAGCGGGACCCGAAGTAGGACCTGATCTGCACCACATTCTAAACCAAAAGTTCACTCTGAGGCTCATAGCAAACCGCCCTCTAAGAAAGAGGTACCTAAGGTGGATAAGCCAAAGAAGGATGATGATCAACACTCATCAAATCAGAACAGTGTCCCATCAAGGAAGGTCGAGCCTAAACAGGAACCGCGTGGTAAGTCCTGTACATACAAATACTTCGTCTCATGTAAACCCCGGGACTTTACTGGGGAAAAGGGAGCGGTTGACTGCATAACCTGGTTGGACGAAATGGATACGGTTGTAGACATCAGCGGTTGTGCTGAAAGGGACGTGGTAAAATACGTATCCCAATCATTCAAAGGAGAAGCACTGGCGTGGTGGAAGTCTCTTATACAAGCTGCTGGAAAGATCCCGCTCTACAATTTATCATGGGATCAGTTTGTTGCTCTTATTAAGGATAATTACTGCCCGCAGCATGAGGTTGAGAGAATTGAGTCAGACTTTCTATCTTTAGTGATGAAGAATTTAGACTGCCAGGCATACCTCACCACTTTCAATACTCTATCTAGGTTGGTTCCATACTTGGTAACCCCAGAACCTAAGAGGATTGCTCGCTTCATCGGGGGTTTGGCCCCAGAGATTAAATCAAGTGTTAAGGCATCAAGGCCTGCAACCTTCAGATCAGCAGCTGATCTATCTCTCTCTCTCACCTTGGATGTAGTCAGGTTGAGAGCACTCAGGAATTCAGAAGAGAACAAAAGGAAGCGTGAGGACGATACCTCACGAAGATCAGGTAAGAAACACCGAGGAAATGATGACCACAGGAAAGGGTCGGGATCTAAGAGAGATGGGAAACAATCGGGAGATAAGCCCAAATGTAAAACTTGTAAGAAGAACCATTTTGGGAAGTGTCGGTTTGAGTCGAAATCCCAGTCTCACACGAGATCTTGTGGGATTTGCAAATCTACGGATCATAAGACTTTGGAGTGTAAGAAACTGATGGATGCAACGTGCTACGGTTGCAACGAAAAAGGGCACATTAAGTCTAATTGCCCAAAGTACGCCAAGAAAGCCGAAGATGGGAAGAAGACCAATGCGAGAGTCTTCAAGATGGACGCTAAGGAAGCTGTTCAAGATGACAACGTGATTACAGGTACTTTTCTTGTAAATGATGTTTTTGCTAGAGTATTGTTTGATTCTGGAGCAGATAAGTCTTTTGTGGATAATAAGTTTTGTGACTTGTTGAAATTAACTGTAAAACCCTTAAGTGTGAAATATGAGGTGGAATTAGCTGATGGAACCATAGAAACCGCCTCAACTGTTTTAGATGGATGTGTTATATCCATTAGGAATCACTCTTTTCCTTTGTCCTTACTTCCCTTTAAGCTAGCCGGCTTTGATATAGTCATAGGTATGGATTGGTTATCGCATAACCAAGCCCAGATTGTGTGCAATTGAAAGCAAGTAGTAGTCAAAACTCCGTCTGGGGAGTCACTTACCATTCAAGGGGATACCCAGCATGGATTGCCTGAGCAAGTGTCTATGCTCAAAGCATCCAGATGTCTGCAGAAGGGTTGTGTCATTTACATGGCACAAGTTACTATAGACGAGCCAAAGCCTAAGATTGAAGACATCCCTGTCATTTCAGAATATCCTGAAGTTTTTCCCGAAGAACTACCTGGTTTACCACCAGATAGGCAAGTGGAATTCCGAATCGACATCATCCCTGGTGCTGCACCAGTAGCAAGAGCACCTTATAGGTTAGCACCAACGGAGATGAAGGAGTTAAGGATGCAATTAGATGATCTGCTAGCCAAAGGTTTTATTAGACCTAGTTCGTCTCCTTGGGGAGCGCCGATCTTGTTTGTCAAGAAGAAGGATGGATCGATGCGTCTGTGCATCGATTACCGTGAGCTTAATAAAGTCACTATCAAGAATAGGTATCCTTTGCCCAGGATCGACGATCTGTTCGATCAGTTACAAGGGGCAAGCTATTTTTCTAAGATCGACTTGAGGTCAGGCTATCATCAGTTGAAGGTCAAGGATGAAGATGTACACAAGACAGCGTTTAGGACTCGTTATGGACATTACGAGTTCCTAGTGATGCCTTTTGGGCTCACTAATGCACCGGCCGCATTCATGGATCTCATGAATCGCGCCTGCAAGCCTTACTTAGACAAATTCATCATCGTCTTTATTGACGACATCCTTATTTACTCGAAGAGCAAGGCTGACCACGAGAAACACCTTCGTTGTATTCTCAAACTTCTACGCCAAATTTTCGAAGTGAGAATTTTGGCTTCGGGAAGTCCAATTTCTTGGACATGTGGTAAGTGAGCGTGGCATCCAGGTGGATCCCGATAAGGTGGAAGCAATTATGAATTGGCAAGAGCCAAAGACGCCTACTGAAATTCGTAGCTTCCTGGGTTTAGCAGGATATTATAGGTGTTTCATCGAAAACTTTTCTAGGATTGCTGCGCCCCTAACCTCGTTGACACGTAAGAAGGTTAAGTTTGATTGGGGCCCTAAGTAGCAGGAATCCTTTGACATTTTGAAGAAAAAGTTGGGCAATGCACCAGCGTTAACGTTGCCCGATGGTATAGAAGAATTCGTGGTGTATTGTGATGCATCCCACACTGGTATGGGCTGTGTACTCATGCAGAAAGGCAAGGTTATTGCCTACGCTTCACGACAGTTAAAGGTACACGAGAAGAACTACACCACCCACGACTTGGAGCTGGGTGCCGTTGTATTCGCATTAAAGCTATGGAGGCATTACTTATATGGAACCAAGTGTGTGATCTATTCAGATCACAAGAGCCTTCAACATTTGTTCAATCAGAAGGACTTGAACATGCGACAAAGACGATGGATGGAAACTCTAAATGATTATGATTGTGAGATAAAATACCATCCAGGCAAAGCAAATGTAGTTGCTGACGCCTTAAGCAGAAAAGAAAGAGTGAAGCTAATAAGAATCAATGCCAAGCGCATTGAAATAAGGAATAGTTTAAACGAAAGGGTGTTAGCTGCACAGAAGGAAGCTGTGCTGGAAGCTAACTATCCTGAAGAAAAGCTAGGAGTAACTGAGGAGCAGTTATCCCACGACAAAGACGGAATGCTTAGATTGAATGGACGAATATGGGTTCCAGTTTATCGAGGACTTCGGGATGTTATTCTCCAGGAAGCCCACAGTTCCAAATATTCCGTCCATCCTGGAGCCGATAAGATGTACCAGGATCTAAAGGCCAACTACTGGTGGATTGGTTTGAAAAAGTCTGTAGCTGCTTATGTTGCTAAATGTTTGACTTGTGCGCAAGTCAAAGCTGAACAGCAGAAGCCGTCATGTTTGTTGCAACAGCCTGAAATTCTCACATGGAAGTGGGAGATGGTGACGATGGATTTCATCACCAAAATGCCAAAGACGAGAAAGGGAAATGATACTATATGGGTCATAGTGGATAGACTGACGAAGTCAACACATTTTCTACCCATCAAGGAGACTTATAGCTCCGATATGTTAGCACAATTATACGTTGATAAGATTGTAGCTTTGCATGGTATACATGTGTCTATTATCTCGGATAGAGATACAAGATACACCTCTCATGTTTGGAAAAGTTTCCAACAATCTTTAGGTACGCGCTTGAATTGTAGTACGGCTTACCACCCACAGACAGACGGACAGAGTGAGCGTACTATTCAAACATTGGAAGACATGCTACGTGCATGTGCGATCGACTTGGGTGGTAGTTGGGATAAGAACCTACCACTAATTGAGCTCTCCTACAACAATAGCTACCACACCAGCATAAAAGCTGCGCCTTTTGAGGCCTTATACGGTAGAAAGTGTAGATCGCCCATTTGTTGGGCGGAAGTTGGAGATGTCCAACTATCAGGACCAGAGATAGTTTTTGAGACGACAGACAAGATTGTCCAGATTCGCGATCGTTTGAAAGCTGCCAGGGATAGGCAGAAAAGTTATGCGGATCCAAAGCGTAAGGCTTTTCACTTCAAAGTGGGTGATAAAGTGTTGCATAAAGTATCACCCTGGAAGGGGTGATGCGATTTGGTAAGAAAGGCAAGCTAAGCCCGAGATACATAGGACCTTTCGAGGTTATCGAACGTGTCGGGTCAGTTGCTTATAAGTTAAACTTTCCTGAAGAGCATAGCGCTATCCATAATGTGTTCCACATCTGTAACTTGAAGAAGTGTTTCGCTGATGAATCACTGGTTATACCGCATACGGATGTATATATAGATGAAAGCTTGAAATTTGTGGAAAAGCCATTGTCGATTGAAGATCGACAGGTAAAGAATCTTCGAAGGAAGCATGTACCTATTGTTAAGGTCAAATGGGATGCCCGTAGAGGTCCCGAATACACATGGGAGGTAGAATCCACGATGAAAGAAAAATACCCACATTTGTTTCAGTAAATCTCAGGGTCGAGATTTCTTTTAAGGGGGTGAGGATGTAACACCTCGAAAATTTACGTCCAATAATGTCCTGACACGTGTCATGGGCTTTGAATATGTGAAAACATACTTTAGAGGGACTAAAGTTGTCAAACAGTGAAACTATGTGAATATAAAGGTCCAAAGTGTCAACAATTGATAAATAGGCTCTAAAATAACCCTACATGATGTTTATAATCTTAAACGGATAAATCATGGATCATACGAAGCGGAAAATGAAAGAAAGTGAGGAATTTCAAACTACAGGGGCTAAATGTGTCAACATGTTGAAAGTATACCTCTGAGTGACCTTTTGGCAAACCTGAAGCTTTGTAATGATAAAATGTACTCACTAGAATATGTGATAAAAATTTCATCAAGTTTTGTTATCGTATGAGAAAGTTATGATCAAAACCGTGCACGAAGGGTTAATTGCGTTAACGTTGAATTTCGAGACTTTTCGGGTAAGCACAAAGTTAACCAAGGACTTTACCATATTTGTAAATGTCCCAAGGCCCTTAAAAGTCAGGTTTTAGGGTCTAATGAGCAAGAAAAATAAGTAAAAACACGTTACAAAAGGACAAGGACTGAATTGCAATTGTTGGAAACTTGTAAAGCTGGTCACCCACTTGTACGCGGCCCGCGAGGGGCCTGTCGCGCCCCGCCTACCAGCTGCCAGCGACAAAAGCAGCGACCAGCTGCCAGTTTGTGTCTGTTACGAGTTGTTTCCAGCTGTTGTCGATTCAAGGGGCTCACCAATGAACTTACGTGCATTTCGGGGCACTTGTCCTCTTCTCATATCACTCCTAGACCTCTGTGGCTCCCTCTAATCAGATCAACATTGAGATAAAAGGATCTTGAAGCTTACTACATTGAACACTTGCATTCACAAATTTCACAAGGCAACTTCTGGAGCTCTCTGGACGACAAGACAACTTCCTAGGGATCTCTAAGCTTTGTTAGGACTCTTGTAAGTGTTAATAACCTTCTCAAATCCGTTCTAGCTTAGTTTATTAACCGAAAGTCAATCCATCGTAAATTAAGTTTGACTTCGTGATTAAACGAAATTGGCTCAGTCTTTTCTCAAATTGAAAGTACCTACAAGTTGGTATTTATGTGGGTAACAAACCCTCAAAAGGGTATTTTCAGATTCCCACTCTAAGTATGATAATTGTCAAGTTAAAGCTTGTTTCAAAAAGTCAACAGAATTGTTATTTGCAAATTTAAGCATGATTAGCAATGTAGGGTACATGCAACATGTTTGATCATTAAAATAACTTGGTAATTAATGTAAGAACATGTCTCAACATGTTCATCTCGACAATTTTCAGTTTAATCCCGAATCGGAACCGAAAGTCGCATAAATTGACTTTTTCTTTGACTTTCAGTTCTGATCCGTTCATGCATGTTTCCGATTTATGCTTAACTATGACTATTATGCCCTTTTGGCTATAAAATGTGATTTTTGAAAAAGTGAAAGAGTAGAAACATTTGTTACTGATTTATAAACTTGCACCTAAAATTTGATATCAGTTTGAGGTCCAGAATAAGAGTTATGCTCAATATCGTAATTTGAAAGCTTTATGTTACTTAAACGGCGTAAGTAACATATAACCCATTTAAACCCACTTTTTGATATCAAAATTTTTACCCACTGATGTTATATAATATTTTGAGATTTTTGAAGATTTTTATTTAATTTTTGGCTGAGCATAACATAGGTCTCTAAGTTAAATTCGGTTAATACCGATTTTGCCCTTTTTAGCCATAAAATGAGTTTTACAAACCCTTTTGACCCCAAACCTTTTTCTACTGATTTTATTTGATAAATAAAATATTTTGAGCATTCTGGAAATATAAAAATATCAGCTTTCTTTTAAAAACCCGGAAACGGCTCTAAATCGCCTTTTTAAGCGTTTTTAACGCATAGTATGTACTATAACCATATTAAACATATAAGGTTGATACCTACTGATTTTTTTAGTATATTTTTATATAATAACAGTAAGTACAAGTTTATAAACTCAGGTTTCCAATTTTGACATTTTTAGCCCTTGTGAAATTACCAAAATACCCCTAAGGTGCATAGTTTGGTTTTAAATGATAAGTTTCATATATGGGTCATACCCTACTGTTATAATATGTTAAATTAAGTATATTAACTATATAAACCAGACCTGTAACTCAGATTTCTAATTTAACTCTTTTATAATCTTTTAAATGACCAAAATGCCCTTATGAGGCATAAATCGTGTTTAAATCCGTTTTGGGCATAATGGAAGATAACTTACTGATATTATAGCATATTTAGAGCATTTTAACTCAGGGAACTTGCACATGACTCTTTTGGATACCCGTAACGCCCTTTTCGCGTCCGGTTCGGTTTATGTAACTAGTTTGCATAAATTGACCGAAACGGGTCAAACTTTATCATTTTTGTCTCAAAATCCAGAATGTGTTTAGTATACCCATATTATACAAGTCTTCAAACTTGTCAGGTCTAAATCACATTCTATCCGGTCATCGCTTAATCGTGCGTTTGAACCGTTTCGTCCTTAAAGCTAACCGGTCTAAGCTTAAGCTTAAATAAAGACCCGTTAGAAATCTAATAGGTTATTATAAACCTTCGTTCCAGATTAGGAGCACTGGTAAAAGCTACTTGCAATTTGCTTATTGTGAATTATACTTTACTCAGGTAAATACTTTTAACTTATTTTCCCTATACGGGCTTGGGTTACGGTATATAGAATACCGCTTGATCGAGCATCAAATCTTACATCTTTGGGTGGTTAATTGAATAATTTGATCGGCTCGTTTAAACAGTCTTGTTCACTTAAAGCCTTTGGGGGGTTAATGACCATGTCTCGGATATCCTTGGCATCATCTTACGAGATGGCCACGACCTGAGCACGAGGTGTAGGCGTGCACCTGTCAGTGTATAACTCTATAATGTGGTGTGTCTATTGATCTTTAACCCGGACAAGATCCGGGCTACTGAACGCACAAGTAACATGTAATTCGTTCACATGATTATATTGTATAATTAACCCAAGTTATAAAAAAAGGTTTGTGCTACGTGCATTCAAATCAATTTTCAACCCTTTTCAAAATGAGTCAGTTAAATTGTATTTACCAGTGTAAACTGACGTATTTTTCCCAAAAGGTTAAGTGGAGGTACTACACGTAATAGGCTAGCTGTCTTCTAGAGCGTCCACAATAAGTGTCACAAGCTTGCACGACAATAAACTGTTGAACAATATCTTATTTCTATTTTGATCCGCCTGTGGATCCGTTTCAACTATTTGTGATATTTGATATTACACTTTATTAAAGTTGAAATGAATTTATCTTTGCTACCGCTGTGCATTTATATATTGTGTTGTATGTCTTTGATGATACCAACTACGTCACTATACTCCCCACCGGGCCCACCGGTGACACGTGGAAAATAGGGGTGCGACACCTTGTTAAGTTCGCGGTAGTCAATACACATCCTGAAAGTACCGTCTTTCTTCTTCACGAATAACACCGGGGCTCCCCAAGGCGAAGAGCTAGGATGTATAAAACCCTTTTCCAAGAGTTCTTGTAGCTGCGTAGACAATTCTTCGAGTTCTGATGGAGCTAGACGATATGGTGCTCGAGCTACTGGTGCTGCTCCAGGAGCTAGCTCGATTTGAAACTCAACTTGGCGATGAGGCGGAAGACTAGGTAATTCCTCAAGAAATACCTCAGGAAAATCGCGCACAATAGGAATGTCTTCTATTCTCTTCTCTTCCATTGATGTGTCAGTAACGAGTGCTAGAATGGCAGTGTGGCCCTTTTGCAAACACTTCTGGGCCTTAAGGAAAGAGATAATGCCTACGATGGTACCACTCTTGTCGCCATGAATCATGTGAGGTTCTTCACCAGAACGAGGAATGCAGGCGATCTTCTCCTTGCAAAAAATCTCCGCTTGATGATGAGATAGCCAATCCATCCCAATAACGACGTCGAAACTACCTAGTGTGATAGGAATAAGGTCGATAGAGAAAGTCTGACCAGCTAAGACGAGGTTACAACCTTTAACTACGTGTGTGGCTTCAAGAATTTTACCGTTTGCTAGTTCTATCGTGTGTTTAGTGTTCAAAAGTGTTGGAGTGCGCTTAAGCATTTGGCTAACTTTTAAGGGCACATAACTACTATCGGCACCCGAATCAAATAAAGCACTAACAAAGAAGTCGTCCAGAAGAAACTTATCCATCACCACGCTGGGATCGTTCCTTGCGTCACCCTGACCTAGCACGATTACCATTGTTGTTTCCCCCATTGCCGTCTCCATTGTTGCCTCCATTGTTGTTCCCATTGTGGTTCCCGTTTCCTTGGTTGTTGTTGTTCTGATTCTGGTTTAGTTGGGGGCAGTTCCTCTTAAAGTGGCCTTTAGCGCCACACTGAAAGCATCCTTTATTGCCCTGTTGTTGCTGCTATTGGTGGTTTTGTGGAGCTTGTTGTTGTTGTTGGCGATTCTGATTTGCAGGACGCGGGCTCCTGCAATCCCTAGCTTCATGGCCCAGCTTGTGACATCTCTGACATCGACCTTTGTTGCACTGCCCGCTGTGATGCTTGTTGCACCGGTTGCACTTGGGGTGGTTTCCTCGGTATCCACCATGTCCTTGATTACCGGAAGATTGCTGACCAGGACTCTGGTAGTCATCAGTCTTTCACTGCTAAGACTGAACCGAAGCAGAACCCTTACTGGAGTTCCCATCCCATTTTCGCTTGTTGTCGGCAGGTGCATCAGAAGTAGCTATAACACTGATTCGTTTGGGCAGCCTGTTTTGCTCCACCGCCTGGTCAGTGAGTCGATGGGCCAACTTGATGATTTGCTGTATGGTACCCAGGTTGGCTGAAATCACGTGACTTTGAATCTCTGGTACAAGGCCCTTGAGATACAGCTCAATTCGTTTGATGGGAGGGTCCACCATGGTAGGGCACAAGATGGCCAGCTCATTTGACCTTTTCGTATACGCCTCAATCTCAGACCCCGTCATTTTCAGGTTGAAAAACTCCACCTCTAGTTTGTGGATGTCATCACGGCTACAATACTCTTCCTTGATCATTTCCTTGAAATCGTTCCATGGGGTGGCATTAGCAGCAACCAACCCCAGCATCTGAACCTGAGCGTTCCACCACGTGAGCGCTATTCCTTCAAGAGTACCAGTAACATACTTCACTCTACGAGCCTCGGGGCATTCGCACATCTCAAAGATAGACTCGAGCTTCTCAAACCAGTGGAGGAGGCCTACAGCTCCTTCAGTGCCACTGAAAGTAGTAGGTCGGCAGTCCATGAACGTTTTGAATGTGCACACAGGAGGTTGAGCATGTTGACCTATTGCGCGAGAATAAAAGACAAGATTAAGCATGAGGGTTGGTTTGCAAAGGTAGGATCTAAACGTCCTATGGTGAGTTGATATGGCAGGTTATACCTCCTGCAGGGTTAGCTGCGAGTGCCTCAGCGACTCGTTCGTTGATCAAAGCCGTCAATTGGGCTTGAGTGAGGTTGATACGTCCTCCGTGTCCGCTCATGATCTTCATAATGAAGAAACGTAAGTGAGAAAGGTGTCGCGAAAGTGCGTAAGTGTGGGACGATAATAGGGAATAAGCACACAAGGTTCAAATAGCAATTATCACATTATCTAATGCATAGTGAGAACTATCTAACCGGCAATATAACATAAATCATACCACTTATGGTGTCGAGTCTTGCACGTGGAGCGAAGCGTCGTTGTGGATCGTTGAGCATTGTACATGTTATAGTCTGGTTTTATAAAAAAAATTTCCCTTTTTAAAACCAAGTTCACTATAACCAATGGCTCTGATACCAATCTGTCACACCCCCAAAATCCACCATGCGGAGTATCACTGCTTGGAGGCGTGACATGACCAGGATCGAGCCACCAATCATATTGAACAACACAATTAAGTAAATAAAACCAACTACAATACGATTGGTGACCTAAAGAAGGTAACCGATTTTAAGATAACAGCGGAAGCATAAAACGTAAGTTCAAAACATAAGTTCACAGTTCATAAGTTTTAAGACTCAAACATAAGTTCCATAAGTTCATAAAGTTAATTATTAAGTACGGGATATAACAACCCATATTCCACAACAACCTTCTCCTCGTGCAAGCTCCCAAAAGCATCTAGCGACCTGTAAGGCATGTAACAACGAGTCAACAACAAAGTTGAGTGAGTTCATGTTTGGTTGTTTAGTTTTAAGTTGTTTCTGAAAAACATGGTTTGACTTTCGTTGGCTTAATTGCCGTGGGGGTTACCCCGTAGTTGAAAGTATGTTTAACCAGTTCCTTTTCCATTACCCAAACCATAACCATAATCAGTGGGGGGCTTTCCCCGTGTGAACTACTAGACGGTATGATATCGACTACTACGTAAATAAGTTGTGCCTTATATCAGCGTCTATCATCATTGATAGTCTGCCATAGTCCATTAGTACACGCCCGTCCGACCGGCACGGTGTGAGGTTTGTTAAACCTAATAGCGTTATTAACTAATGACCCGCTCGCCATTGGCCTCGGCGATTAAGTCGATATAATGAAGAGGGAATTATTGATAGAGCTTTGTCTAGCTAGTTTTTAAGGTTGTTGTCCTACACCAGGAGGACGAACGTACGTATTCTGCACAAGGAGAATTCGTAGGATTAATAATGGCACCCTACCTATGGAGGATGGCCGTACATATCCTCCCAAGGGGATATGTAGATTTAGTTTTAATTCTTTAACCCACTCCCAAACCACCGGGAATCCCATGCCTTAGAAAGTGTGTGAACTCACCTCGGTTTGCTCGGTTAGATTTTCAAATATAGCTAACAGTCAAGGTCGGTCAATCACGTCCTAATATGATTACCAGTTAGTCATTTAGTGATTTTTAAATAGAGTACAAAGTTCCTACACGTATCTATCACATAGCATGCATCACTTTAACGGTTTATGCCCATATAAGTTTCCCATCCATTCCCCACTCTTAAACAAACATACGATAATGCACATAACACATATAACATGTTATATCATTCATGGATAACCTACCCGACATTTAGACATGCAAATTACAACTTATGTCATTTCAGCACCAATATTCAAAACCGGGCTGTTTTCGGACATTTTAATAAAATAGTTAATTTATTCCAAAAATTCCCCAATTTTTACAAAATGTCTTAAACGTTCCAAATTGTATGGTGTAAAAATATCGGGCTTCAGTTCATTACTAGTATTTTATAAAAATTCATTTTCCGGACTGAACTCAGATTTATCTTTTTCTGACCACAGTCCACGGAATAATTTATTTAAAAATCTTCGTAAGTCCGATTTACGAAATTCTAGTGAGATAATTACAAATACATCGGTGGTCATCTACAGTAAAAGTTTCATGACCTAACTCTACACAGAACTCAAGTTATGATAGAAAACAAAATGCATATTTTCGGCAGAAAAATGCAGCTCTAGCTGCTGTTACAAAATGACGCTTTAAAAATAGTAAACGAAGTCCAAAAATTATGATTCCAGTGTCATTAGAACCGTATCTCATAATACATAACCCTAGACTTCAGAAAATACATTTCTCATTAAGTTATGGTCCTGTTACAGCCAACTGAAGTTGACTGTAATTACCAAACAGCCTACTGTTTTAGCTTTTAACCTTCTAAATTGTGTTCGATTGATTCCGTTAACATGTTTAGTGATCACAACAACATCAAACATCAATATTAACAAGTAATTCAGTAAATAATCAGTACATCTCAGGACGACATCATACTAACATAAATACATCATGTTTCATCTTCTTGTTTAAACCCTTTTTAGTGATCTTGTAGATTTAACATATTACATCTTTTAATCATGAAACAAGATGAACAAAGGTGACATAAGGAACTTACTACTAGCTTAAAGCTAGGGATGATTCTTAGTGAAGAAGATGGAGAAGATGATGGTGAAAAGCTAGGGAAAGAAGCTCCTTAGAAATCCCTTGAACTTGCAACCTCCATAGATCACCTTCAAGCTTTAATGAAACTTGGAACTTGGATGAAGATGGTGGTTATGTGGTGGTGAGGGTGGCGGTTTTGGGGGAGCCGAAAGTGAGAGAGAGAGGGTGAGGTGAGAGAAGTGAAATCTTGAAATGATATGGTGTAAGTAGGAACCATACTTTATAATCTTCCTTGTATATTTTGTCTAGTGGATCAAGCAACAATCACAAAAAAATATGGACAAGATATTATAGAAGATATGTTGGTGATCTTGTGGGTCCATGGTGACCAATTTTCGGTTATATGGGGGGGGGGGTCAGATGTAACTTTGTGACTAATGTGTAAGTATAAGTTAGAATCCAAGAAACTAGATTACATATGTTAGTTAGTTTATTTGTGGTGGGTGTTAGGGTAAACGGGGACCATGACTAGCTCAAAATAATTAATTAATATGTTTGACAAATATTTGGTGTCCCGGGTAATGTCCGGTTGTTTGGTCGGATACTGTTCCGCTAAATTGTTTAATTCTTCCGTAAGGCGTCTTATATATATATTTTTGTAACCCAATTAATTCCTAACACATAGGAAAATATACCGGACTATTTAGTAACTTTTCTGTGTACTACTAGTATGTTAACACGCATATGTAAGTATAACACCGTAAATCAGAGAGCAGTTAAATGATTCAACACAATCACCAAGCACTTTAATTATCATTAAATAATCGTACGGAAGACACGTAATTTTGAGGGTTGTCACATAAAATCATTCCATGGGGTGGCATTAGCAGCTGCCAGCCCCAACATCTGAACTTGCGCGTTCCACCAAGTTAGCGCAATGGCTTCGAGAGTACCAGTGGCGTACTTCACCCTACGAGCCTCAGGGCATTCACACATCTCGAATACAAACTCGAGCTTTTCAAACCAGTGGAGGAGTCCAACTGCTCCTTCAGTGCCACTGAAAGTATTAGGACGACAGTCCATGAACGTCCTGAATGTGCATACAGGTGGCTGAGCGTGTTGACCTGTCGTGTGCGTAAGAGTAAACAAAATTAAGCACAAGTGTTGAGTTATGAGAGTAGGATCTAAAGATCCTGGAGTGAGTTGTGATGGCAGGCTATACCTCCTGCCTGGCCAGCTGCGAGTGCTGCAGTAACTTATTCAGTGATCAAAGCCGCCAACTAGGCTTGAGTTAAGTTAACGCGTCCACTCATGATCTTCATACCAAAGGAAACATGAGTGAGAAAGGTTCGCGAAAGTGCGATGACAGAAGAGAGTAAGCACACAAGTGTTTTCAAACAATAGTTGTTACGTTTATCTAAGCATACCATGAGCAAAGTTCTATGTAATCTAGCAAGTAGGCAATGTAAACATAAATCGTATCACCTAGAATGTTGAGTCTTGCACGTGGAGCGAAGCGTCGTTGTGGATCGTTGAGCACTGTACAGGTTATAGTCTGGTTTTAATAAAAACACTTTCCCTTATTAAAACCAAGTTCGCTATAACCAATGGCTCTGATACCAATCTATCACACCCCCAAAATCCACCCGCGGAGTATCACCGCTTGGAGGCGTGACTGACAAGGATCAAGCCACCAATCATATTGAACATAACAAGTAATAAGTAAAATTCAACCACACAATATGAAGGGTGTTTCAAATCAAAATGTAGTTAAGTGTTTAGCGGAAGCATAATTGTAAAAACCCATTGCAAGTGTTAAGTACGAAATAAAGTAATGTTTTTAGCATGGCACACATTCATTTCGTAAATCATATGTTCGTTTTGTAAACCATGTAAACCATGTATCGTAAATCGTATGTTCGTTTTGTAAACCATGTATCGTATTAATTCGTATCGCGGTCTCCCATACATGTTTGCGAAGATTGGTGGGGGCTTCCCATGTGTTACTAGACCACGCGTATCGACTGCTATGAAAATGTAAGAGGTGCCCTAAGTCAATGTCTATCAGCATTGACCCTTTGCCCATAGTCCATTAGTACACGCCCGTCCGACTGGCATGGTGTGAGGTTTGTTAAACCCTAATAGCGCTATCTACTAATGACCCGCTCGCCATAGGCCTCGGCGACTAAGTCGATAAATGAGGGACTTCAATTGATAGAGTTGATGGTCTTATGGTCGTACGTTTCCTGTTGTATGGGGAATACGCAAGTTCGTAGTTACCGTTCAGTTCTTTAACCCATTCCCAACCCTTTGGAATCCCATGCCTTGGATAGAGTGTGAACTCACCTTGGTTTGCTCGGTATTCTAAAGAAATACACGCTCACAAATAATCCGTCACGACCTATAGTACGCATGTATATACAATCAGTTTCGTTTGTAATGACTCGCATGAAAATCTAACATCACATAGTGCTTGGCGGTTAACCTCATGTATCACGTAAGCAATTAATCAATTTCATGCAATTCGCGCTTTACATTCACATAAGTGTCTTTCACAGTTTGCTATAACATGGTTATTCATTAGTATGCTGGACAGGGTTAACTAGTTTAACAAGGTTAATATATTTTACAAAGTTAATAAACTAAACATAGTTAACACACTTAACAGGAATAATAAACTAACAAAGCAAATCAACTAACTGAGTTAATAACTAATAGAGTTAATAACTTAACAGGTTTGATAAGCTAACAATGTTACTGTGCTACGAAAACTACATGTGCCGAAAAAACATGTTTGGCGAAATCCCTTGGGCCGAAATCCCTTTGGGCCGAAATCTCTTTGGGCCGAAATCTCTTTGGGCCGAAATCCCTTCAGTGTTTTCGTCATGATGGTGATTTCATCGAACAGTGTTTTCGTCGGTTACATTCTCATCATCAATGTCAGTTACGTGCAATGGCAACCCTAATTATCTCAACAGTTTTGCCTACTATGACAAACTATCGATCATAACTTCTCAATCATTAATACAATCCTAATCAACATCCATGTGACATGTATACAACATCATCATTCAGTTCAGCAACTAAGCATATCAACATGTATCATCCACTTTCCTTCAAATGTATTGGACCACTAAACCCACTGATATATCATAATCGACTTTATTATTATCAAGTACTCAAGCATATAACACATCACATATAACAAGCACACGACTACTGACTATCACATGTAAATATGAGAACAATGACCAGCAATCATGAAGGATCCTTATCCGATTGATTGTATTTTCAAGACATCACACATGCATTATAATCATCACTCATCGTTCAATCGTCAATCAGTCATCAGCTATCATTATGCAATCATGATTATAATTCAAATATCATTAAACCTCAGTAATGTTTGTTATGATCATCATGTCCATCATGCAGTAATATTAATTCATCACATACAATAAACTATATCCTATTGCAATATATCATCCAATCAATTCGAGTAGAAACAAGATTACTCATTACAGTCTTGTAACAATGAACCCTAAATCAACATCACGATTGGCATAGAGTCACGACACCAACTTCTCAGATATATTTCAGTCAAGGGCACATTTACAATATATGCATACATTCAGAATTACAATCAGACTTAAGCAAATAAATTACTAACAGAACACAGAATGATCGCACGAAGAGGATCTGATTTCGAACAAGGTGAAGGCAGTCGTCGGGTTCAAAGGAAACGAGAGAGAATGTAAGGGTTGTTAGGGTTTCTGTCGGTTATAGATCTCGTGCACGGTTTAAAACCAAACCCTTAATCGATCGCTGCTGGGCCAAAGCCCGTATGTTGTTTTCGCTGGCCCCCTATGGACGAAAACACAAAGTGTTTTCACCACCAGGGGTGTTTTCAGCTGATGATGATTTCGTAGGAGGGGTGGGTTTTCGGGTGGGTTAGGGTATTGGCCAAGGTTCTATTATTTTTTCAAGATATGTATACATATACATACATAATATACACATAACAATAACACTTATATTGCACCTCAAATAAATATAAATTACACTTGCAAATAAGTACAAATTTAAATCGAATAGAGACCTTGAAAACTTGGGTTGTCACATTATTAGTGTCATGTTATTCATAACGTGTTCTCGGATTCCTCCGAGACATAACAGATAACAGTTAATCAAGCATATAAGTCACACATGTTTTTAGGGTTTTCGCGTAATTAAAGTGTTAAGTGTGCTTTAGAGTTTTGGACCGTTTAGGGTGTACCTGGTTTCGTCGTGGGTGTCACAAGATTCATGGCATCGAGATTTTATAAATTATAACTACACTGTTTTGACTTGGTTATTTCAATTTACATTACAAACATTTAATAAAACTTGGTTTTCTAATTATCAATTAACAAATGTGTTCAAGTTATTTTCAAAATGTAAACGAGCCATGAATCTGACACTCACATAAAACCTATGTACTCGTCGGCATTTTTATGCTGACGTATTTTCACATATGTTTCAGGTACCATAGTTGATGATGATATTGATGCATGCTCACATAGGAATGGACGAGGCCTTAGTGACTTAATAACAATGAAAGTTAATTTGTTCATATTTTGTTTCTAGTTTCAATACAATGTAATACATTTAATTCAATAAAACAGAATTTCAATCCTTGTGTTATGAAACAATGATTCTGTTACGACACTCCCCGACGTTTCCGCCGCGGTTTGTTGTTTTAACGCGGTCAGGGTGTGACAGAAAAGTTGGTATCAGAGGTCATGGTTATAGGTAATTAGGTTATTAGTAATGCTTTGACCTAGTCTATAACCTTCCTAGGACCCTAACGCGAGTTTACTTGCGTTTAGTCATAAAACAATACCGGCGCCTCTCTTTAGGTGACAACCACAAACAGGAACACAAATTTCAAATCCGCTTTGAAAACCAATCATCTGTTCTAGGATGATTTGTTATAAGGTTTTGAACCCTCAAAGTTTTCAAAATGTCGTCAAAGTTTGGGCCTTATTAATGTGAACACGTGCAATCCAGAAGGGTGGATGCCTGTATCCTGAGTTTTCTGTCTAAGGCTAGAGTCTTCGTACAAATCCGCATAATCAGACCAGTCACTCTTACCTGGGAACTCTTGGGATGAGTGTGCACTTATAGGCTAAAGCATGTCTTCGCGATACATTATGAGGACCTATTTACTTTGATTCAGCTTTTGTGTCGTTTATTTGCTTCGTGGTCCGAACAAATGACCATCATCCATGCCTTTTTGGTCGGAAATTGTAACATCCTATTCTTACCCAATGCCATTTCACTTGTTTTATCTCATGCTTCCTCTTTTAGAATGCCTCCACGACACGACAATCAGATACCTAATGAAGAACTGGCAGCTATCATTACGCAGTAAATGGCTGCTGCACTCCCAAACATCATTACCCAAGTTAACCAAGCCCTTAATAACAACAATAATGCTCCTTGTAACTTCAAGACATTCAACTCTGCCAAGCCATCAAAATTTTCTCAGTCTCAAGGAGTGACTGCACTTCTGCAATGGTTCGAGAGTTTAGAGAGCACTTTCAGACACGTTTAGTGTCTAAACAAGCAAAAGGTAGAATTCGCATCTAGTGTTTTTGAGAAACGAGCTTTAACATGGTGGAATGGTGTGATGAGGGATAGGGGTGCCGAGGTAGCACTGGCTCAAACCTAGGAAGAGCTTCGAGCTCTAATGATGAGGGAATTCTGTCCTCGTCATGAGATTAGGGCATTGGAAAGGGAATTCGACGATCTTAAGCAAGATAGTGGTGAGCATCGAGCCTACATGAACCGTTAAGAGGAGTTAAGTCTGTTATACCCGAACATGGTTACGCCTTTGGATAAGGCAATCAAAAAGTACATTGATGGCCTCCCTGATTCGGTACAAGACATTGTGACTGGTAGCAAACCCACTCCAGTTAGGCAGGCCATTGAGTTATCCGCTACCTTGACTGAATCTCAGATCAGGAAAGGTAAACTTTTTCGAAAGGGTGATAAGAAACCGATCTAGGAATCGAAACCAAAGGATGAACAGACTGGATCCCCCAAGAAGTCAAAGAAGCGAAAGGCTTCTCAAAACTTCGCCGTGGTCGCTCACAATGATCAAGCTATCCCCAACAAACCAGCTCAACCCCCTGCTAGGAAGCCATACAACGGAACTGCACCCTTGTGCAACCAATGTAGCCTTCATCATCATGCCAATGTAAAGTGTCACAAATGCCAAATTTGTGGACTTATAGGTTATACAGCAAGGGTTTGCCCAGCTGCAGGTGCACCAAATCAAGCTGGCAACAATCCTGCTCAAGCTCGTTTTCCACTAGGTTCTTGCTTCAACTGTGGCGAGATGGGCCATTTCCGAAGAAATTGCCCAAAGCTTGCTAATGCGAATCCAACGCAGGGATGAGTATCTGATCGATTAAGAGACGATGTTGTTTAGAAATAATCAAGCCTTATGTATTATTTCCTTTTGTTGTCAAGGTCTATGAAACAGTTGTTGTTGTTGTTGTTTATAAATAAATCATTTATTTACATCGCAGTGTACAAATGTAATTGCATGTATAAACAACGTATCCCCTACGATACCGACAATCAAGGAATCGTATTCCTTGAAGAACGGACTACTCCCAAAATTGTTCCATTTTATGATCTCTTGCGTTTTCCATGAAAATCCTAAGTACCCGTTCCTTCCAAGGAAAACAAAGTACAAGGCGCAAGTTACAACTCTGGACGAATACCCAATCCTTAATAGGGTACCTAAGGGCATTTCCGTAAGTCCTTAATTGTTGAGTACCTTAATTCGAGTGTTATGATTCCTTGTAATCAAAAATCGAAATTTTGGAAGATCATCCTATCTGTTTAGATAAATTCTTGAGGACGTTGAAGTCCATCGACTGGGTTCCTAGTATACCTTGAATACCCATATTCAATTCGATAACAAGTTAATAACAATTAATAGCAAACTGATAACAAATTAATAACCAAGAAAACAATTATGTGCTTATGTGTTTATGTGTTGACCCAATCAAAGTTGTCTCAAGCTTGTTCAAATTCTATCCCTTTCACATTATAAAACAAACTGTGCGAACTGTGCAAGAAATTACGTAATTATGGATGCATACGTAATCATGGAATTTAGTGCACAGAAACCACAGAAAGTTTTGTCATGTGTCTAGAGTTATTCTGTCACACCCTCAAATCCACATGCGGAGTATCACCGCGAGGTGTGTGACTGACCAGGATCCAGCCACCAATTATACTGAGCATTTAGTAATAATAGGAATGTCCACCAACCATAATGGTTAGTAAATACCATAGTTAAAGTTCAAAAGTTTTAAGTTCAAATAACAGTCTAAGTAAGTAGCGGAAGCATAGGCAAAACAGTTTAAACAAAGTTCATAGTTCGAGTTTATTTAGAACCCAACACGTGGGTTAAGACGACCACTACACATCCCCAAGATGCAAGCTCCTGAGTCAATGGGTACCTGCAAAGCATGCAGTAGGGTATCAACATAATGTTGGCGAGTTCACGAGTTTGTCCAGTTTTTAATTCCAAAAAAACTTGTTTCAACAGTTAATTTACTCATTTATTCCATGCCAAGGGGAGCTACCCCTTAAGTAAGCTACTAAACTGGTTTTACAATACCGAATACTATGCGACCGTACGTTTCCGTAGAGTGCCCCATTTGTCAATGTTCTATCATCATTGACGGTTTGCCAGAGTATATTAGTTCACTCCCGATCCCATACACAGGCACGGTGTGTGGCTGGTGAGACCTAAATAGCGCTATCAACTAATAACTCGTTCGCAAGGCCCCGACGACTAATCGGTATTAAGTAGTAGGGACTTGAGTGATAGAGTTTCGTTTAGTATTACTTGTTGCATCCCATATAAATAGTAATTAACTAAGGGTCCCGCATAGGGGAAGAAAAGTAGGTTTGTTTCCCTTACAAGGGGATAGCGTTGTTTCAAGTTCCGTTTCCTAACCACCGGGAACGCATGCTTTAAAAGTTGTAAACTCACCTTGTGTTGCTCGGCAGATTAGTTTACTTGGTCAAGCACGCAGGTCACCACGTCCTAACATGGTTACCAGTATGGGTCAGGTTTGGGTACAGTTAAGTCACGTATATCCAACACGTATCTAACATATAGCATACATAGCACACAGTTATCCATTAAGTTATTGGGCATGTCCTACTTCCTAAACAGTCAAACAGTAACAGTTTACACAAAGCCCACATACGATCTTTGCGGGCCAAAACACATTGTCATGCCCATAGTGGCCCCAATAACAGGGACAAGCAGTCCAGTCGGGGCCAGGTGATCTCGACTCGAGAACACGCGGTCTCGAGTTGCGAATGGCTGGTCTTGAGTGGTGCAAGCGTGAGTCGAAATCTCAGAGTTCTCGAGTTCAGTCTCGAGTCGAGATCATGAGATCTCGGGTCGAGTTCTTGCTGGTTTTGAGTCCCTGAAATCTGCTGCTCGATCTCGAGTTGCTACTTTGATGGTCTCGAGTCACAACCGAGGGTCTCGAGTTGGTTGTCTGATGATTCTAGAACACCTACCAAGACTTGTACTAACCAATATAACTTCATGTTCATGATTTTGTGTACTGCCCAATACAATTGCACTAACATGTTTTCTTGTCTAATCCTAAATCAAAACAGATCAAAACATAGCATTTCAAATATTCCTTACATCTTTAAACAGTTCATCATTTAGGGTTTTTCACATTCAATCAAACATGTTCATCCTACATAACCATGCATTCTATAGACAAGAATCATAACACATAATCTAGATATCAAGGTCATCTTGCAAACCATCATCAAACCAACATTGGCTCTATAATATCTAACATAAATCGGATGGTCATAAACAATCCTAAACTTTCATTCTTTTATCATTCAAAACATCTTAACAAAATGTTATCCTACAAAAGTTCACACTTTTCACAAAGGAGATCATGTTCATTTTAGATATTGGAACAAAGCATGTACATTATTCATCAAGCACACACCTTTGTCATATATTATCATCATCATACATCAAACTATTACACAAATGAGCACTTTTTGCATAGAATATTATCTTGTTCAAAAGAAACAACTAACCGATTGTTGTGTGACACAAAGGTGTGCCAGAAGGTGATAAAGTGAAGCCTTCGAGTGATGATTACAAGCTGATCTGAAGGTCCTTTTGTTACCGGTTGGTTCCGAGTAGAAGGGAGGAGGACGATGGTGGAACTTTAGGGTTTTCTAGTGAGAGAAAGTGGATGAGGTGAGAGAGGGAGAGAATGGAATGTTTGGGATTTGAAATGATGATTGCTAGAGCACCAAAGGGGAAAGTCGGCTAACCTTGAGGAGGTTTTATACTCATTTCGAGTGATGCACCCTAGAGGGATTCCGAGTGGGCTTAAGGAGTTACGGCCCAACTGATGTGGGTCACTCGAGACCGGGTGGTCTCGAGTCGGGTCCTTGGGTTCTCGGCTCACATATATACACATATACCTATATTACATACACATAACTTAATACAAGGATAACATAGCACACCAAGATAATTCATAAACTCATTTAGTAATATACGTACACATAATGCTAATACAAAAAGGTTGCTCGGGAAACCTAGAGTGTCACATTATCCCCAAGTTTTAAGAACTTTCGTCCCGAAAGTTAAAGTGCAGCCACTGACAAGCTAGTATGAGTGAGAACTTTTCAACGGGGTGTCACATCATCCCCTCGTTAGTTGGAATTTCATCCTGAAATTATGAGGTAGCTTCAGTGCTGGTAGTTTCGTCTGGGAACAACTGGGGATATTTGCTCTTTATCTGGTCTTCCCGCTCCCAGGTAAACTCTGGGCAACGGCGCGAGTTACAACGGACTCGTACGATAGGTATCTGGCTACGTTTGAGGGTCTTGATCTCTCGATCCGTGATCTCAATCGGTTCCTCAGTGAAGTGTAGCTGGTCATCAAGAGTGAGTTCCTTGAAGGGAATGACGAGTGTTTCATCTGAAAGACTTCTTCAGATTAGACTCGTGAAAGACGTTGTGCACCGCACTCAGCTCTTCAGGCAACTTCAATCTGTAAGCAACCTTATGATCTTCTCGGTAATTTCGAATGGTCCAACATATCACGGATTAAGCTTGCCTCGTTTACCAAAATGAACCACACCCTTCCAGGGTGAGACTTTAAGTAGAACCCGGTCACCGACCTGGAATTCTAGTGGTTTCCTACGCTTATCAGCGTAACTTTTCTGACAGTCACGAGCTGCTGCCATGCGTTGTCTGATTTGGGCAATCTTTTCCGTAGTCTCGATTACAAGTTCTAGGCCAGTAATTTGGCTTTCGCCAGAGGTGATCGGCATTTACGACCGTACAATGCCTCAAAGGGTGCTGCCTGGATACTGGTGTGGTAGCTGTTGTTGTAGGAGAACTCTACCAACGGTAAATGTCGTTCCCACCCGTTTCCAAAATCAATAACACATGCTCTCAGCATGTCTTCAAGCGTTTGGATGGTACGTTCCATTTGACCATCGGTCTGCGGGTGGTAAGCAGTGCTCATATCCAGACATGAGCCAAAAGATCTATGGGTAGCTTACCATAACTCGGATGTAAAGCTTACCCTTAAATCCACATGCGGAGTATCACCGCGAGGTGTGTGACTGTCCAGGATCCAGCCACCAATTATACTGAGCATTTAGTTAATAATAGGAATGTCCACCAACTATAATGGTTAGTAAATACCATAGTTAAAGTTCAAAAGTTTTAAGTTCAAAAAACAGTCTATGTAAGTAGCGGAAGCATAGGCAAAACAGTTTAAACAAAGTTCATAGTTCGAGTTTATTTAGAACCCAACACGTGGGTTAAGACGACCACTACACATCCCCAAGCTGCAAGCTCCTGAGTCACTGGGTACCTGCAAAACATGCAGTAGGGTATCAACATAATGTTGGCGAGTTCACGAGTTTGTCCAGTTTTTAATTCCAAAAAAACTTGTTTCAACAGTTAATTTACTCATTTATTCCATGCCAAGGGGAGCTACCCCTTAAGTAAGCTACTAAACTGGTTTAACAATACCGAATACTATGCGACTGTATGTTTTCGTAGAGTGCCCCATTTGTCAATGTTCTATCATCATTGACGGTTTGCCAGAGTCTATTAGTTCACTCCCGATCCCATACACGGGCACGGTGTGAGGCTGGTGAGACCTAAATAGCGCTATCAACTAATAACCCATTCACCAGGCCCCGACGACTAATCGGTATTAAGTAGTAGGGACTTGAGTGATAGAGTTTCGTTTAGTAATGCTTGTTGCATCCAATATAAATAGTAATTAACTAAGGGTCCCGCATAGGGGAAGAAAAGTAGGTTTGTATCCCTTACAAGGGGATAGCGTTGTTTCAAGTTTCGTTTCCCAACCACCGGGAATGCATGCTTTAAAAGTTGTGAACTCACCTTCTGTTGCTCGGCAGATTAGTTTACTTGGTCAAGCACGCAGGTCACCACGTCCTAACATGGTTACCAGTATGGGTCAGGTTTGGGTACAGTTAAGTCACGTATATCCTACACGTATCTAACATATAGCATACATATCACACAGTTATCCATTAAGTTATTGGGCCTGTCCTAATTCCTAAACAGTCAAATAGTAACAGTTTACACAAAGCCCACATACGATCTTTGCGGCCCAAAACACATTGTCATGCCCATAGTGGCCCCAATAACAGAGACAAGCAGTCCAGTCGGGGCCAGGTGGTCTCGACTCGAGAACACGCGGTCTCGAGTCGCAACCAAGAGGTCTCGAGTTGCGAATGGCTGGTCTCGAGTGGTGCAAGCGTGAATCGAAATCTTAGAGTTCTCGAGTTCAGTCTCGAGTCGAGATCATGAGATCTCGGGTGGAGATCTTGCTGGTTTCGAGTTCCTGAAATCTGCTTCTCGATCTCGAGTTGCGATTTTGATGGTTTCGAGTCGCAACTGAGGGTCTCGAGTTGGTTGTCTGATGATTCTAGAACACCTGCCAAGACTTGTACTAACCAATAGAATTTCATGTTCGTGATTTTGTGTACTGCCCAATACAATTGCACTAACATGTTTCTTGTCTAATCCTAAATCAAAACAGATCAAAACATAGCATTTCAAATATTCCTTACATCTTCAAACAGTTCATCATTTAGGGTTTTTCACACTCAATCAAACATGTTCATCCTACATAACCATGCATTCTATAGACAAGAATCATAACACATAATCTAGATATCAAGGTTATCTTGCAAACCATCATCAAACCAACATTGGTTCTATAATATCTAACATAAATCGGATGGTCATAAATGTGACACCTGTATCTGTAATCATTGTAAATAGTTCAGTTATCAATAAAACAAAGTTATTTGATCCCAATGTTTGTTTGTTTATGTTTGACATTTTTCATGTTTTGACTTTTGTTCAATTTGAAACTCTATATCGCTTTCTGGAGAATTATACGCAAACTGGTGCGTAAACATAATCAGTTTAGCGCGACAAATACTCCAGAACATCAACATATGCTTAACATACCTTAAATAACCTTTACATAACTTAGAAATAAGTTTTGAAGGCTTGGGTATGGTAAAAACAAGTTTAATCGCCTACAGGGACTAAATTCGACAAACTGCGAAAGTATGACGATTGGTACTAGAACAGACATTCTGAAACATGACCATAAGTTAAACATACCATAAATATCCTTTACATAGCTTAGAAATAGGCTTTGAGGGGTTCGGTGTGTTAAAATAAACTTTTGGGTCATTCAGGGACCAAAAACGTCAAAAAGCGCATAAGTTTGCATTTTCACGCATAACATACATTATGAATACATCCGGACATCCAAAAATTTATGTAAGCACTAAAATATTTTATTTTAGTGTTTGGCATAAGAAAAATCCATTCGTCACGCAATTTGGATCGTTTTTCGCGCTTATGCGCATTCCGTCATAATTAAGCGAACATCGCGATCATACGATCAAACGAACCGACATCCGAGATATTTTTGAGCATTTTTTGAGTTCCCTATACTTTAAATTTATTTTAGAGCCTTGAAATGGGGTTAATGGGGCTTAAAAGTGCAAAAAAAATCAAGTTTTACAAGTGCAAGGACCATTTTTGAAATTTCTGACCAGATTCAATGAACCTAGTCCATTTTGAAGTGTTGAGGGTTTTAACCCATTGTTTTGAAAAACCATGGGCTGGTATTCAATGAACCTAGTCCATTATTAGGGGCTCACATGGTTTTAGAAAACCATGGGCACACGTGTAAGGTCCAGATGAAAGCTCAGTTTTCGATGAACGATCTTAACGGTTCTTGAATTCCTATAAATACCCACCTTCATTTCCTTGCAAACCCACACTTGAATCTGATTTTGGCTCTCTAAGTTGAAGTTTATGCTTCATACCTAAGAGTAAATCGGATCAAGAGCTTGCGGGGACCTTCTGTAAGTATTCTTTCGTTCTTTTCGTTCATTTTTATCGTTAAAGTCAAACTGCGTTTGACTTTCTGCTTTGACCAGTTTAT
This sequence comes from Helianthus tuberosus, assembly GCA_030545235.1. Taxonomy (NCBI): domain Eukaryota; kingdom Viridiplantae; phylum Streptophyta; class Magnoliopsida; order Asterales; family Asteraceae; genus Helianthus; species Helianthus tuberosus. Next base: position 2,736,321 of record JARYGA010046293.1, read on the forward strand.
GGTCAATGCAAAGTTCATTTAAACTTCATAACGTGATCGTAATAACGATGGTTATAGTCCCTAGTGACTATACCTACTGATTACCACGTTATATAGGCTCAGTGGTGAGTCGTAGTTTCGGCCAAAATGCGTATTCTTGCGTATTTTGTAACCAAACTACTTTTAGGTATGAAAACCGTTTGTTTTGATATCAAACTTGTTTTCTAACTTAGTTAAGCATGTTTTAACATGCTTAGCTCGTCACTTTTAGTTTTGTGCTTGTCTAGGGTCGTAAAGGTAAGCGATCTAATCAATCGCTTATACTTTCAAACCCGACCCATTTGGTCGATCATTAAGATCCGACCAAACACATTAGGTAACCATAGTAAGTAGGGAATAACCTTCCGAGGTTATACCTTATGGTCACGACAATTAGTTAGTTGTATGATAGGTAATTTATATGCCTTAGGTAAATTACCAAAATACCCTTTTTACGCCAAAATTCATTTTAAACATATGTAACATAACATTTAACATCTAAACTGATTTGGCAACAATATTAGACATGTTAAGGCATATTTTACTTATCATATGACTAGTTAGGCGGTCCAAACGCGTTTTACGCAAACGACGCGTTAAAGTAGCATAAGCTACCTAAACGGGTCGTAATGGGTCGTAAGCACTTAGGTTAGGTTTCATTTTAGTATGTAGGCTTTGTTAAACCATATTACATGAGTTCCCACACTCATTTGGTTTACGAACCCTCATTCTATCCGATCCTCCGATTTAGGTCCGGTTTATTAACATAGTTACCTATATTAGGTATCGTTTGATTTCCGTGATCTCTAGCATTGTTTGGTTGTTACGCAAGGACTTCTAGGCAATCTCAAGTGAGTACATAGACCCCTCTTTTACTATTTTCCAAACTGTTTTGGGGTGAAACACATGTGCCTACTTGTTACTTTCATGCTTTCCTGTTTGCACATCATATACTTGCTACGTTCATTAGTACACTTATAGTACATGATTTACATTACATTGTTTTGCTATGTATGTTTAATTAGCATACTTAGTACATCGTTTTACTTTACATTTCTGCTATGTATGTTGACTGAGCATGCTAGCACATTGATTTACATGACTTTTCTGCTTTGTATGTTAACTTAGCATACTTAGCACATTGTTTTCATTTAACATGTTTACAATCGGTATGACATTTGGTTTGTACAAACGGGACTTATATACATTCATTAACATTAGCTACGCCGCTCGGTAGTAAGTAGTGGTACCATAGGACTTGACAAATCCCGTTCCTGACATCCTGGGTTTGTTTGGATGTAAGGAATGACTGAATCCGAAAACATTTCTTTTGATAACCTTGACTTACGGTTATCCGTCTGTCTCAAGGCTTGAATGTATGCGTTAACTTACCACATAAGTGTTTGTATCAATAAAACATGCATTTACTTTGCAAAACATAACTTTTTGATATATTCAAAATACTTTGTTTTGTACATTTTTACATTTGGTTTATGTAACAACACATTACTTACCATACATAACATTTGTTACACATTACTTGACTACATTTGGACTTTTAACATTTGATATGGTTCATACAAGGACTTTTGACAATTGGTTTAAACATAAGCTTTATACATTGGTGGTTTGTTTAAGTGACTTAAGTAACGAGTTGTGAGTAGTATGATACAAACATAGTGGATACGCCGCTGGTAATTCCTATATATAAGTGTTTGTATTATATTACATATCATAGCGTTATTTAAATCATTCATTTTGGACTTATACATTTTACACAAATAACATGTTTTTCATAAGACTTTAGTTTACAAAACTGTTATTTTATACAACTCATTTTACTTGGTTATTCATTTAACCATATATTATTCTTTTATTTATACATATCATCTGATCTTATCGCTTTTCATAGGATTTACAAAACAAAACATTTACAAGGTTCATGACTAAATTTTATTAAACATTTTCTTAACCTTAAGTCATGAATCCTAATTTCACAAAACCTATGTATCTCACAGGCATTTTTATGCTGACGTACCTATTTTCGCATGTGTTTTCAGGAGCTTTTGCATAGGATGATCGAGACACACTTAGGCGGTCCTGTGCCTTAGTGACTTAATATGAAGCAAGAACTAGTTAAATTATGTTATGTACTCTTTGTTTCTTGTTTAAGACAATGTAACTCTCTTGTTTGATAAATAAAAAGTAACTTTAATTTCCATGGTTGTGAAACAATTAATTCTGTTACAACACTCCCCGACGTTTCCGCCACGTTTTGTTGTTCTACGTGGTCGGGGTGTGACAGAAAAGTTGGTATCAGAGCCAATGGTTATAGGGAATTAGGTTATTAGTAATACTTTAACCTAGACTATAACCTTTCTAGGACCCCAACACAAGTTATCTTGTGTTTAGATCTTAATACATGCACTTCACCTATGAGAACATCGATTCCGAATCCGCTTTGAAAATTAATCATCTGTTCTTGGATGATTGATTACTAGGTTTTGAACCCTCTATTGTAAGGTTTTGAACCCTTTGTTACAAGGTTTTGAACCCCTTTGAATTTTCAAAATCTCGTCAAAGTTTTGGGTTTTAAATAGTGTGAACACATGCAAATTGGAAGAGTGAATGCCTGTACCCTGGGTTTTCTGTCTAAGGCTAGAGTGTTCGTACAAATCCACATAATCGGACCAGTCACTCTTACCTGGGAACTCTTGGGGTGAGTGTTCACTTATAGGAGAGCATGTCTTCGCGATACATTATTTTTTACCCATTTACTTGATTAGTCACAATGTGTCGTTTGTTTGCCTAGTGGTAACGAACAAATGACCACCATCCTTGCTGTTGTCAATTTTTGTATCATCTCATTCTTTTCATCCAATCATCTCACTCGTTTCCTTTCATGTTTCCTCTTTTAGAATGCCTCCTCGACGCGACAATCAGATAGCAAATGCCGAAATGGCAGAAATCATCGCGCAGCAAATGGCTGCTGCTTTCCCAAATCTTATTGCTCAACTGAACCAAGCCAACAACAACAATCATGCTCCATACAATTTCAAGAGTTTCAATTCGGCTAATCCACTCAAGTTTAGTGGTACTGAAGGAGCAACTGGGCTCCTACAATGGCTCGAGAGCACTGAGAGTATGTTTCGCCACGTTCAGTGTCCTGATAATCGCAAGGTCGAGTTTGCTTCCAGTGTGTTTCAGAAGAGGGCTCTTACATGGTGGAACGGGGTTATGAGAGACCGCGGTGCTGAGGTTGCTTTAGCGCAAACATGGGCTGAACTTAGGGCCCTTATGATGAAGGAGTTTTTCCCTTGTCATGAGCTGCGAGCTTTGGAAAGGGAATTTGATGATTTGAAGCAAGATAGTGGTGAGCATCGGGCTTACACTGATAGGTATGAAGAATTGAGTCTGCTTTGCCCAACCATGGTTACCCCACTCGACAAGGCTATCGAAAGGTACATCGATGGTCTACCTGACTCAGTGCAAGACATCATTACTTGTAGTAACCCTACCACAGTCCGTCAAGCGATCGAGTTAGCAGCGACATTGACTGAGCCACAGGTTCGAAAGGGAAAGCTGCATAAAAAGGGTGACAAAGGTAAGAAGCAGGCGTCCGTCAAAGAGGATGGCAAGAATGGTAAAAACAAGAAAGGAAAGGATTATGGTTCCTCAAAGGGGTCTAGGAAGCGAAAGGCTTCCCAAAACTATGCCGTTATTGCACAGGCTCAAGCTGCACCAAATCAGCCTGCGCAACCACCCGCCAAGAGGCCTTATCTTGGCAATGCACCTTTGTGCAACAGGTGTAACGGCCATCACCTACCACATCTCCAATGTCGTCATTGCACTAACTGTGGAAGAAATGGTCATCTTGCCGCTACGTGCCGCATTCCTGTCAACCAGAATCAGGCAGTCAGAACCAAGCCCAACAAGTTCCTCAGCCTCTTGCTCAGCAACAAGGTCAAGCTGCACGACCTCATTTCCCTCCTGGTTCATGCTACAATTGTGGGGATTTGACCCACTACAGAAACCGGTGTCCAATACTAGCTAACGCAAATCCAAATCAGAATCAGGCCCAGGCTCGAGGTCGAGTCTTCAACAAAATGCACAAGAGGCGCAAGCAGACAATAATGTGGTCAACGGTACATTCTTTATTAATAATCAGCCTGCATCTGTTATTTTTTATTCGGGTACCGATAAGAGTTTTGTGTCAGTATCTTTTGAGCCATTGCTTCGCATGTCTAGAACGAAACTAGGAAAACCCTTGATAGTAGAAGTTGCTAGTGGTGAACCAATTGTTCTTGATTCTGTTCTTCGCAACTGCAAGTTGAACCTTAACAACCATCTTTTTCCTATCGACCTCACGCCAATGCAACTTAAAAGCTTCGACGTTATAGTGGGTATGGATTGGTTAGCCAAACATCACGCAGACGTAGTTTGTTTCGAGAAGATTGTTCATGTGCCGCTTTCGACAGGGGAGATCCTACAGGTTCGTGGTGAGAAACCTGCTGGTAGTCTCAAACTCATGTCTTGTTTTAAAGCTCAGAAGTATCTGCGAAAGAACTATGTGGTCTTTTTGGCACATATTGTAGCAGATAAGGACAAAGGTAAGTCTATTCAAGATATCCCTGTTGTTCAGGATTATCCTGAAGTATTCCCTGAAGAGTTACCTGGTTTACCCCCAGCACGCCAAGTCGAGTTCCGTATTGATCTCGTACCTGGTGCAAATCCCATTGCCAGAGCTCCATATCGTCTTGCACCGTCTGAGATGCAAGAGTTGTCTAAGCAGCTTCAAGAGCTCTCTGACAAAGGTTTTATTCGTCCTAGCTTTTCACCTTGGGGTGCTCCCATTCTTTTTGTCAAGAAGAAGGATGGATCTTTTAGGATGTGTATCGATTATCGTGAGCTTAACAAGCTTACCATCAAGAATCGATATCCCCTACCTCGCATAGATGATCTCTTTGATCAGCTACAAGGCGCTTCTTATTTTTCGAAGATTGATCTGCGTTCTGGGTATCATCAACTTCGTGTACATGAAGAAGATATTCCCAAGACAGCGTTCCGCACTCGTTATGGGCATTATGAGTTCACAGTTATGCCATTCGGTTTGACTAATGCTCCTGCTGTTTTCATGGACTTAATGAATAGGGTCTGCAAGCCTTATTTAGATAAGTTCATCATCGTTTTTATTGACGACATCTTGATTTATTCAAAGACGTGAGCTGATCATGATCAACATCTTCGTCTTACTCTGGAACTCCTGAAGAAAGAGCAACTTTTTGCCAAATTCTTCAAGTGAGAATTTTGGCTTAAAGAGGTTTAATTTTTGGGACATATTGTCAACAAACAAGGTATTCATGTAGATCCCTCCAAGATCAGTGCAATTAAGGATTGGGATACGCCTACTACTCCTACTGAAGTTCGTTCTTTTCTTGGTCTGGCGGGTTATTATCGCTGCTTCATTGAAAATTTCTCAAAGATTGCAGTTCCTCTAACTGCTCTAACTCAGAAGAACAAACCCTTTGATTGGGGTTTCAAACAAGAGGAAGCTTTTCAAAACTTGAAGCAGAAGCTTTGTGATGCGCCTATTCTATCATTGCTTGAGGGTAATGATGATTTTGTCGTGTATTGTGATGCATCAAACATGGGTCTTGGCTGTGTTCTCATGCAAAGGAACAAAGTCATAGCATATGCATCGAGGCAGTTGAAGACACATGAGAAAAACTACACCACTCATGATCTTGAGTTAGGTGCAGTTGTCTTCGCTCTTAAGATCTAGAGACACTATTTGTATGGTACAAAATGTGTGGTTTTCACGGACCACAAAAGTCTTCAGCATATCTTCAATCAGAAAGAACTCAACATGAGGCAACGAAGTTGGGCTGAGCTTCTAAACGACTATGACTACGAAATTCGCTACCATCCTGGTAAGACGAATGTCGTAGCCGATGCTTTGAGTCGTAAGGAACGTACTAAGCTTCATTGTGTTCGTGTTCAATCTGATATTCAAGCCAGATCTGATATCCAAACCCGCATCACTCAGGCTCAACACACTTGTGTTTCACAAGGTTTGATGGATAAGGAATTTCCCTTTCATATAACACCTGATCTTGAACTGAAGGACAATGGATCGTATTACTTCGTGGACCGTTTGTGGGTCCCAAGCCAAGATGATCTTCGCACCTTGCTTATGGATGAAGCCCATAAATCTCGTTATTCTATTCATCCTGGCTCAGATAAGATGTATAAGGATCTTCGTATTCAGTATTGGTGGCCTGGTATGAAGAAAGACATTGCCTTATATGTATCAAAATGCCTTACTTGTCTTAAGGTTAAGGCTGAACATCAACGTCCTTTCGGTTTATTGGAGCAACCAGAGATCCCAGTTTGGAAATGGGAAAACATTGCTATGGATCTCGTTACCAAACTTCCGCGCACAAAGAAAGGTCATGATGCCATCTGGGTAGTTGTTGATCGTCTTACTAAGTCAGCGCATTTCATACCAATCCGTGAGGATTTTTCTGCTGACAAACTTGCTAAAATCTATGTGGATGAAATTATATCTCGACATGGTGTTCCTTTGAACATCATTTCTGACAGAGATGCTGGCTTCACTTCGCAATTTTGGAGAACCATGCAATCTGCTATGGGGACCCAACTTAATCTGAGCACAGCTTATCATCCGCAAACGGATGGTCAATCTGAAAGAACAATCCAGACTCTGGAGGATATGCTTAGAGCTTGTGTGATCGATTTTGGTGGTAGCTGGGATTCACATCTTCCATTAATTGAATTCTCCTATAACAACAGTTATCACTCCAGCATTAACATGGCTCCTTTTGAGGCTCTCTATGGTCGAAAATGTCGTTCACCAGTCTGCTGGAATGAGATCGGTGAGGCTCAGCTTACTGGACCTGCCCTCATTTTAGAAACTACTGATAAGGTTAAGAAAGTTCATGATAACCTTCAGACAGCTAGATGCGGTCAAAAGAGTTACGCGGACCAACGACGCAAGCCCTTGGAATTTCAAGTCGGCGATCGGGTATTACTTAAGGTCTCATCTTGGAAAGGTGTGATCAGATTTGGAAAGAAAGGAAAACTTGCACCTAGATACGTTGGACCATTCAAGATCGTCGAAAGAATCGGTAAGGTAGCCTACAGACTTGAATTACCTCCTGAACTTGGGAACGTTCATCCAACTTTCCACGTATCCAATCTCAAGAAGTGTCTTGCTGATGAGAACCTACACATACCACTTGACGAAATTCGTGTTGATAAAACACTAAAATTTGTTGAGAAACCTGTGGAAATTATGGAACGTGAAGCCAAGTGGCTCAAACGCAAGCGCATTCCTTTGGTCAAAGTTCGTTGGGAATCTAAACGTGGACCTGAGTTTACTTGGGAATGTGAAGATCAAATGAAGTCGAAGTATCCGCCTCTATTCTAACGAGTTTCCTCTAAATAAATTTCGGGACGAAATTTCCACAAGTAGGGGAGACTGTGACACCTGTGTCTGTAATCATTGTAAACAGTTCAGTTATCAATAAAACAAAGTTATTTGATCCCAATGTTTGTTTGTTTATGTTTGACATTTTTTATGTTTTGACTTTTGTTCAATTTCAAACTCTATATCGCTTTCTGGAGAATTATACGCAAACTGGTGCGTAAACATAATCAGTTTAACGCGAAAAATACTCTGGAACATCAACATATGCTTAACATACCTTAAATAACCTTTACATAACTTAGAAATAAGTTTTGAAGGCTTGGGTATGGCAAAAACAAGTTTAATCGCCTATAGGGACTAAATTCGACAAACTGCGAAAGTATGACGATTCGTACTAGAACAGACATTCCGGAACATGACCATAAACTAAACATACCATAAATATCCTTTACATAGCTTATAAATAGGCTTTGAGGGGTTCGGTGTGCTAAAATAAACTTTTGGGTCATTCAGGGACTAAAACACATCAAAAAGTGCATAAGTTTGCATTTTCGCGCATAACTTACATTATGAATACATCCAGACATCCAAAAATTTATGTAAGCACTAAAATATTTTATTTTAGTGTTTGGCATAAGAAAAATCCATTCGTCACGCAATTTGGATCGTTTTTCGCGCTTATGTGCATTCCGTCGTAATTAAGCGAACATCGCGATCATACGATCAAACGAACCGACATCCAAGATATTTTTGAGCATTTTTTGAGTTCCCTATACTTTAACTTTATTTTAGAGCCTTGAAATGGGGTTAACGGGACTTAAAAGTGCAAAAAAATCAAGTTTTACAAGTGTAAGGACCATTTTTGAAATTTCTGACCAGATTCAATGAACCTAGTCCATTTTGAAGTGTTGATGTTTTTAACCCATGGTTTTACAAAACCATGGGCTGGTATTCAATGAACCTAGTCCATTATTAGGGGCTCCCATGGTTTTAGAAAACCATGGGCACACATGTAAGGTCCAGATCAAAGCTCAGTTTTCGATGAACGATCTTAACGGTTCTTGAATTCCTATAAATACCCACATTCATTTCCTTGCAAACTCACACTTGAATCTGATTTTGGCTCTCTAAGTTGAAGTTTATGCTTCATACCTGAGAGTAAATCGGATCAAGAGCTTGCGGGGACCTTCTGTAAGTATTCTTTCGTTCTTTTCGTTCGTTTTTATCGTTAAAGTCAAACTGCGTTTGACAAGTTTATAGTCAATGCAAAGTTCGTTTAAACTTCATAACGTGATCGTAATCACGATGGTTATAGTCCCTAGTGACTATACCTACTGATTACCACGTTATATAGGCTCAGTGACGACTCGTAGTTTCGGCCAAAATGCGTATTCTTGCGTATTTTGTAACCAAACTACTTTTAGGTATCAAAACCGTTTGTTTTGATACCAAACTTTTTTTCTAACTTAGTTAAGCATGTTTTAACATGCTTATCTCGTCACTTTTAGTTTTGTGCTTGTCTAGGGTCGTAAAGGTAAGCGATCTAATCAATCGCTTATACTTTCGAACCCGACCCATTTGGTCGATCATTAACATCCGACCAAACACATTAGGTGACCATAGTAAATAGGGAATAACCTTCCGTGGTTATACCTTATGGTCACAACGTTTAGTTAGTTGTATGATAGGTAGTTTCTACGGCTTAGGTAAATTACCAAAACACCCTTTTTATACCAAAATTCATTTTAAACATATGTAACATAACATTTAACATCTAAACTGATTTGACAACAATATTAGACATGTTAAGGCATATTTTACTTATCATAGGACTAGTTAGGCGGTCCAAACGCGTTTTACGCAAACGACGCGTTAAAGTAGCATAAGCTACCTAAACGGGTCGTAATGGGTCGTAAGCACTTAGGTTAGGTTTCATTTTAGTATGTAGGCTTTGTTAAACCATATTACATGAGTTCCCACACTCATTTGGTTTACGAACCCTCATTCTATCCGATCCTCCGATTTAGGTCCGGTTTATTAACATAGTTACCTATATTAGGTACCGTTTGATTTCCGTGATCTCTAGCATTGTTTGGTTGTTACGCAAGGACTTCTAGGCAATCTCAAGTGAGTACATAGACCCCTCTTTTACTGTTTTCCAAACTGTTTTGGGGTGAAACACATGTGCCTACTTGTTACTTTCATGCTTTCCTGTTTGCACATCATATACTTGCTACGTTCATTAGTACACTTATAGTACATGATTTACATTACATTGTTTTGCTATGTATGTTTAATTAGCATACTTAGTACATCATTTTACTTTACATTTCTGCTATGTATGTTGACTGAGCATGCTAGCACATTGATTTACATGACTTTTCTGCTTTGTATGTTAACTTAGCATACTTAGCACATTGTTTTCATTTAACATGTTTACAATCGGTATGACATTTGGTTTGTACAAACGGGACTTATATACGTTCATTAACATTAGCTACGTCGCTCGGTAGTAAGTAGTGGTACCATAGGACTTGACAAATCCCGTTCCTGACATCTTGGGTTTGTTTGGATGTAAGGAGTGACTGAATCCGAAAACATTTCTTTTGATAACCTTGACTTACGGTTATCCGTCTGTCTCAAGGCTTGAATGTATGCGTTAACTTACCACATAAGTGTTTGTATAAATAAAACATGCATTTACTTTGCAAAACATAACTTTTTGATATATTCAAAATACTTTGTTTTGTACATTTTTACATTTGGTTTATGTAACAACACATTACTTACCATACATAACATTTGTTACACATTACTTGACTACATTTGGACGTTTAACATTTGATATGGTTTATACAAGGACTTTTGACAATTGGTTTAAACATAAACTTTATACATTGGTGGTTTGTTTAAGTGACTTAAGTAACGAGTTGTGAGTAGTATGATACAAACATGGTAGATACGCCGCTGGTACTTCCTATATATAAGTGTTTGTATTACATTACATATCATAGCGTTATTTAAATCATTCATTTTGGACTTACATTTTAGACAAATAACATGTTTTTCACAAGACTTTAGTATACAAAACAGTTATTTTATACAACTCATTTTACTTGGTTATTCATTTAACCGTATATTATTCTTTTATTTATACATATCATCTGATCTTATAGGATTTACAAAACAAAACAATTTACAAGGTTCATGACTAAATTTTATTAAACATTTTCTTAACCTTAAGCCATGAATCCTAATTTCACAAAACCTATGTATCTCACAGGCATTTTTATGCTGACGTACCTATTTTCGCCTGTGTTTTCAGGAGCTTTTGCATAGGATGATCGAGACACACTTAGGCGGACCTGTGCCTTAGTGACTTAAAACGAAGCAAGAACTAGTTAAACTATGTTATGTACTCTTTGTTTCTTGTTTAAGACAATGTAACTCTCTTGTTTGATAAATAAAAAGTAACTTTAATTTCCATGGTTGTGAAACAATTAATTCTGTTACAACACTCCCCGACGTTTCCGCCACGTTTTGTTGTTCTACGTGGTAGGGGTGTGATAGAAAAGTTGGTATCAGAGCCAATGGTTATAGGGAATTAGGTTATTAGTAATACTTTGACCTAGAGTATAACCTTTCTAGGACCCCAACACAAGTTATCTTGTGTTTAGATCTTAAAACATGCACTTCACCTATGAGAACATCGATTCTGAATCCGCTTTGAAAATTAATCATCTGTTCTTGGATGATTGATTACTAGGTTTTGAACCCTCTATTGTAAGGTTTTGAACCCTCTGTTACAAGGTTTTGAACCCCTTTGAATTTTCAAAATCTCGTCAAAGTTTTGGGTTTTAAATAGTGTGAACACGTGCAAACTGGAAGAGTGAATGCATGTACCCTGGGTTTTCTGTCTAAGGCTAGAGTGTTCGTACAAATCCACATAATCGGACCAGTCACTCTTACCTGGGAACTCTTGGGGTGAGTGTTCTCTTATAGGCGAGCATGTCTTCGCGATACATTATTTTTGACCCATTTACTTGATTAGTCACAATGTGTCGTTTGTTTGCCTAGTGGTAACGATCAAATGACCACCATCCTTGCTGTTGTCAATTTTTGTGTCATCTCATTCTTTTCATCCAATCATCTCACTCATTTCCTTTAATGTTTCCTCTTTTAGAATGCCTCCTCGACGCGACAATCAGATAGCAAATGCCGAACTGGCAGAAATCATCGCGCAGCAAATGGCTGCTACATTCCCAAATCTTATTGCTCAACTGAACCAAGCCAACAACAACAATCATGCTCCATGCAATTTCAAGAGTTTCAATTCGGCTAATCCACTCAAGTTTAGTGGTACTGAAGGAGCAACTGGGCTCCTACAATGGTTCGAGAGCACTGAGAGTATGTTTCGCCACGTTCAGTGTCCTGATAATCGCAGGGTCGAGTTTGCTTCCAGTGTGTTTCAGAATAGGGCTCTTACATGGTGGAACGGGGTTATGAGAGACCGCGGTGCTGAGGTTGCTTTAGTGCAAACATGGGCTGAACTTAGGGCCCTTATAATGAAGGAGTTTTGCCCTCGTCATGAGCTGCGAGCTTTGGAAAGGGAATTTGATGATTTGAAGCAAGATAGTGGTGAGAATCGGGCTTACACTGATAGGTATGAAGAATTGAGTCTGCTTTGCCCAACCATGGTTACCCCACTCGACAAGGCTATTGAAAGGTACATCGATGGTCTACCTGACTCAGTGCAAGACATCATTACTGGTAGTAACCCTACCACAGTCCGTCAGGCGATCGAGTTAGCAGCGACATTGACTGAGTTACAGGTTCGAAAGGGAAAGCTGCATAAAAAGGGTGACAAAGGTAAGAAGCAGGCGTCCGACAAAGAGGATGGCAAGAATGGTAAAAACAAGAAAGGAAAGGATTCTGGTTCCTCAAAGGGGTCTAGGAAGCGAAAGGCTTCCCAAAACTATGCCTTTATTGCACAGGCTTACGCTGCACCAAATCAGCCTGCGCAACCACCCGCCAAGAGGCCTTATATTGGCAATGCACCTTTGTGCAACAGGTGTAACGGCCATCACCTACCACATCTCCAATGTCGTCATTGCACTAACTGTGGAAGAAATGGTCATCTTGCCGCTACATGCCGCATTCCTGTTAACCAGAATCAGGCAGTTCAGAACCAAGCCCAACAAGTTCCTCAGCCTCTTGCTCAGCAACAAGGTCAAGCTGCACGACCTCATTTTCCTCCTGGTTCATGCTACAATTGTGGGGATTTGACCCACTACAGAAACCGGTGTCCAACACTAGCTAACGCAAATCCAAATCAGAATCAGGCCCATGCTCGAGGTCGAGTCTTCAACAAAATGCACAAGAGGCGCAAGCAGACAATAATGTGGTCAATGGTACGTTCTTTATTAATAATCAACCTGCATCTGTTATTTTTGATTCGGGTGCCGATAAGAGTTTCGTGTCATTATCTTTTGAGCCATTGCTTCGCATGTCTAGAACGAAACTAGGAAAACCCTTGACAGTAGAAGTTGCTAGTGGTGAACCCATTGTTCTTGATTCTGTTCTTCGCAACTGCAAGTTGAACCTTAACAACCATCTTTTTCCTATCGACCTCATGCCAATGGAACTTGGAAGCTTCGACGTTATAGTGGGTATGGATTGGTTAGCCAAACATCACGCAGACCTAGTTTGTTTCGAGAAGATTGTTCGTGTGCCGCTTTCGACAGGGGAGATCCTACAGGTTCGTGGTGAGAAACCTGCTGGTAGTCTCAAACTCATGTCTTGTTTTAAAGCTCGGAAGTATCTGCGAAAGAACTATGTGGTCTTTTTGGCACATATTGTAGCAGATAAGGGCAAAGGTAAGTCTATTCAAGATATCCCTGTTGTTCGAGATTATCCTGAAGTATTCCCTGAAGAGTTACCTGGTTTACCCCCAGCACGCCAAGTCGAGTTCCGTATGAATCTCGTACCTGGTACAAATCCCATTGCCAGAGCTCCATATCGTCTTGCACCGTCTGAGATGCAAGAGTTGTCTAAGCAGCTTCAAGAGCTCTCTGACAAAGGTTTTATTCGTCCTAGCTTTTGACCTTGGGGTGCTCCCGTTCTTTTTGTCAAGAAGAAGGATGGATCTTTTAGGATGTGTATCGATTATCGTGAGCTTAACAAGCTTACCATCAAGAATCGATATCCCCTACCTCGCATAGATGATCTCTTTGATCAGCTACAGGGTGCTTCTTATTTTTCGAAGATTGATCTGCGTTCTGGGTATCATCAACTTCGTGTACATGAAGAAGATATTCCCAAGACAGCGTTCCGCACTCGTTATGGGCATTATGAGTTCACAGTTATGCCATTCGGTTTGACTAATGCTCCTGTTGTTTTCATGGACTTAATGAATAGGGTCTGCAAGCCTTATTTAGATAAGTTCATCATCGTTTTTATTGACGACATCTTGATTTATTCTAAGACGTGAGCTGATCATGATCAACATCTTCGTCTTACTCTGGAACTCCTGAAGAAAGAGCAAGTTTTCGCCAAATTCTCCAAGTGCGAATTTTGGCTTAAAGAGGTTCAATTTTTGGGACATATTGTCAACGAACAAGGTATTCATGTAGATCCCTCCAAGATCAGTGAGATTAAGGATTGGGATACGCCTACTACTCCTACTGAAGTTCGTTCTTTTCTTGGTCTGGCGGGTTATTATCGCCGCTTCATTGAAAATTTCTCAAAGATTGCAGTTCCTCTAACTGCTCTAACTCAGAAGAACAAACCCTTTGATTGGGGATTCAAACAAGAGGAAGCTTTTCAAAACTTGAAGCAGAAGCTTTGTGATGCGCCTTTTCTATCATTGCCTGAGGGTAATGATGATTTTGTCGTGTATTGTGATGCATCAAACTTGGGTCTTGGCTGTGTTCTCATGCAAAGTAACAAAGTCATAGCATATGCATCGAGGCAGTTGAAGACACATGAGAAAAACTACACCATTCATGATCTTGAGTTAGGTGCAGTTGTCTTCGCTCTTAAGATCTGGAGACACTATTTGTATGGTACAAAATGTGTGGTTTTCACGGACCACAAAAGTCTTCAGCATATCTTCAATCAGAAAGAACTCAACATGAGGCAACGACGTTGGGTTGAGCTTCTAAACGACTATGACTGCGAAATTCGCTACCATCCTGGTAAGGCGAATGCCGTAGCCGATGCTTTGAGTCATAAGGAACGTACTAAGCTTCATTGTGTTCTTGTTCAATCTGATATTCAAGCCAGATATGATATCCAAACCCGCATCACTCAGGCTTAACACACTTGTGTTTTACAAGGTATGATGGATAAGGAATTTCCCTATCACATAACACCTGATCTTGAACTAAAGGACAATGGATCGTATTACTTCATGGACCGTTTGTGGGTCCCATGCCAAGATGATCTTCGCACCTTGCTTATGGATGAAGCCCATAAATCTCGTTATTCTATTCATCCTGGCTCAGAGAAGATGTATAAGGATCTTCGTATTCAGTATTGGTGGCCTGGTATGAAGAAAGACATTGCCTTATATGTATCAAAATGCCTTACTTGTCTTAAGGTTAAGGCTGAACATCAACGTCCTTCCGGTTTATTGGAGCAACTAGAGATCCCAGTTTGGAAATGGGAAAACATTGCTATCGATCTCGTTACCAAACTTCCGCGCACAAAGAAAGGTCATGATGCCATCTGGGTAGTTGTTGATCGTCTTACTAAGTTAGCACATTTCCTGCCAATCCGTGAGGATTTTTCTACTGAAAAACTTGCTAAAATCTATGTGGATGAAATTATATATCGACATGGTGTTCCTTTGAACATCATTTCTGACAGAGATGCTGGCTTCACTTCTCAATTTTAGAGAACCATGCAATCTGCTATGGGGACCCAACTTAATCTGAGCACAGCTTATCGTCCGCAAACGGATGGTCAATCTGAAAGAACAATCCAGAGTCTGGAGGATATGCTTAGAGCTTGTGTGATCGATTTTGGTGGTAGTTGGGATTCACATCTTCCGTTAATAGAATTCTCCTACAACAACAGTTATCAATCCAGCATTAACATGGCTCCTTTTGAGGCTCTCTATGGTCGAAAATGTCGTTCACCAGTCTGCTGGAATGAGATGGGTGAGGCTCAGCTTACTGGAACTGCCCTCATTTTAGAAACTACTGATAAGGTTAAGAAAGTTCGTGATAACCTTCAGACAGCTAGATGTCGTCAAAAGAGTTACGCGTACCAACGACGCAAGCCCTTGGAATTTCAAGTCGGTGATCGGGTATTACTTAAGTTCTCACCTTGGAAAGGTGTGATCAGATTTGGAAAGAAAGTAAAACTTGCACCTAGATACGTTGGACCATTCAAGATCGTTGAAAGAATCGGTAAGGTAGCCTACAAACTTGAATTACCTCCTGAACTTGGGAACGTTCATCCAACTTTCCACATATCCAATCTCAAGAAGTGTCTTGCTGATGAGAACCTCCACTTGACGAAATTCGTGTTGATAAAACACTGAAATTTGTTGAGAAACCTGTGGAAATTATGGAACATGAAGTCAAGTGGCTCAAACGCAAGCGCATTCCTTTGGTCAAAGTTCGCTGGGAATCTAAACGTGGACCTGAGTTTACTTGGGAACGTGAAGATCAAATGAAGGTGAAGAATCCGCATCTGTTCTCACGAGTTTCCTCTAAATAAATTTCGGGACGAAATTTCCACAAGTAGGGGAGACTGTGACACCTGTGTCTGTAATCATTGTAAACAGTTCAGTTATCAATAAAACAAAGTTATTTGATCCCAATGTTTGTTTTTTTATGTTTGAAATTTTTCATCTTTTGACTTTTGTTCAATTTCAAACTCTATATCGCTTTCTGGAGAATTATACGCAAACTGGTGCGTAGACATAATCAGTTTAACGCGACAAATACTCCGGAACATCAACATATGCTTAACATACCTGAAATAACCTTTAAATAACTTAGAAATAAGTTTTGAAGGCTTGGGTATGGCAAAAACAAGTTTAATCGCCTACAGGGACTAAATTCGACAAACTGCGAAAGTATGACGATTCGTACTAGAACAGCCATTCCGGAAAATGACCATAAGTTAAACATACCATAAATATCCTTTGCATAGCTTAGAAATAGGCTTTGAGGGGTTCGGTGTGCTAAAATAAACTTTTGGGTCATTCAGGGACTAAAAACGTCAAAAAGTGCATAAGTTTGCATTTTCGCGCATAACTTACATTATGAATACATCCAGACATCCAAAAATTTATGTAAGCACTAAAATATTTTATTTTAGTGTTTGGCATAAGAAAAATCCATTCGTCACGCAATTTGGATCGTTTTTCGCGCTTATGCGCATTCCGTCGTAATTAAGCGAACATCGCGATCATACGATCAAACGAACCGACATCCGAGATATTTTTTAGCATGTTTTGAGTTCCCTATACTTTAAATTTATTTTAGATCCTTGAAATGGGGTTAACGGGCTTAAAAGTGCAAAAAAATCAAGTTTTACAAGTGCAAGGACCATTTTTGTAATTTCTGACCAGATTCAATGAATCTAGTCCATTTTGAAGTGTTGATGGTTTTAACCCATGGTTTTGCAAAACCATGGGCTGGTATTCAATGAACCTAGTCCATTATTAGGGGCTCCCATGGTTTTAGAAAACCATGGGCACACATGTAAGGTCCAGATCAAAGCTCAGTTTTCGATGAACGATCTTAACGGTTCTTGAATTCCTATAAATACCCACCTTCATTTCTTTGCAAACTCACACTTGAATCTGATTTTCGCTCTCTAAGTTGAAGTTTATGCTTCATACCTGAGAGTAAATCGGATCAAGAGCTTGCGGGGACCTTCTGTAAGTATTCTTTCGTTCTTTTCGTTCGTTTTTGTCGTTAAAGCCAAACTGCGTTTGACTTTCTGCTTTGACCAGTTTATGGTCAATGCAAAGTTCGTTTAAACTTCATAACATGATCTTAATCACAATGGTTATAGTCCGTAGTGACTATACCTACTGATTACCACGTTATATAGGCTCAGTGACTAGTCGTAGTTTCGGCCAAAATGCGTATTCTTGCGTATTTTGTAACCAAACTACTTTTAGGTATCAAAACCGTTTGTTTTGATACCAAACTTGTTTTCTAACTTAGTTAAGCATGTTTTAACATGCTTAGCTCGTCACTTTTAGTTTTGTGCTTGTCTAGGGTCGTAAAGGTAAGCGATCTAATCAATCGCTTATACTTTCGAACCCGACCCATTTGGTCAATCATTAAGATCCGACCAAACACATTAGGTGACCATAGTAAATAGGGAATAACCTTCCGAGGTTATACCTTATGGTCACGACGTTTAGTTAGTTGTATGATAGGTAGTTTATATGCCTTAGGTAAATTACCAAAATACCCTTTTTACGCCAAAATTCATTTTAAACATATGTAACATAACATTTAACATCTAAACTGATTTGGCAACAATATTAGACATGTTAAGGTATATTTTACTTATCATAGGACTAGTTAGGCGGTCCAAACGCGTTTTACGCAAACGACGCGTTAAAGTAGCATAAGCTACCTAAACGGGTCGTAATGGGTCGTAAGCACTTAGGTTAGGTTTCATTTTAGTATGTAGGCTTTGTTAAACCATATTACATGAGTTCCCACACTCATTTGGTTTACGAACCCTCATTCTATCCGATCCTCCGATTTAGGTCCGGTTTATTAACATAGTTACCTATATTAGGTACCGTTTGATTTCCGTGATCTCTAGCATTGTTTGGTTGTTACGCAAGGACTTCTAGGCAATCTCAAGTGAGTACATAGACCCCTCTTTTACTGTTTTCTAAACTGTTTTGGGGTGAAACACATGTGCCTACTTGTTACTTTCATGCTTTCCTGTTTGCACATCATATACTTGCTATGTTCATTAGTACACTTATAGTACATGATTTACATTACATTTTTTTTGCTATGTATGTTTGATTAGCATACTTAGTACATCGTTTTACTTTACATTTCTGCTTGTTATGTTGACTGAGCATGCTAGCACATTGATTTACATGACTTTTCTGCTTTGTATGTTAACTTAGCATACTTAGCACATTGTTTTCATTTAACATGTTTACAATCGGTATGACATTTAGTTTGTACAAACGGGACTTATATATGTTTATTAACATTAGCTACGCCGCTCGGTAGTAAGTAGTGGTACCATAGGACTTGACAAATCTCGTTCCTGACATCCTGGGTTTGTTTGGATGTAAGGAATGACTGAATCCGAAAACATTTCTTTTGATAACCTTGACTTAGGGTTATCCGTCTGTCTCAAGGCTTGAATGTATGCGTTAACTTACCACATAAGTGTTTGTATCAATAAAACATGCATTTACTTTGCAAAACATAACTTTTTGATATATTCAAAATACTTTGTTTTGTTCATTTTTACATTTGGTTTATGTAACAACACATTACTTACCATACATAACATTTGTTACACATTACTTAACTACATTTGGACTTTTAACATTTGATATCGTTTATACAAGGACTTTTGACAATTGGTTTAAACATAAACTTTATACATTGGTGGTTTGTTTAAGTGACTTAAGTAACGAGTTGTGAGTAGTAAGATACAAACATGGTGGATACGCCGCTGGTACTTCCTATATATAAGTGTTTGTATTATATTACATATCATAGTTTACAAAACAGTTATTTTATACAACTCATTTTACTTTGTTATTCATTTAACCGTATATTATTCTTTTATTTATACATATCATCTGATCTTATCGCTTTTCATAGGATTTACAAAACAAAACAATTTACAAGGTTCATGACTAAATTTTATTAAACATTTTCTTAACCTTAAGTCATGAATCCTAATTTCACAAAACCTATGTATCTCACAGGCATTTTTATGCTGACGTACCTATTTTCACATGTGTTTTCAGGAGCTTTTGCATAGGATGATCGAGACACACTTAGGCGGACCTGTGCCTTAGTGACTTAAAACGAAGCAAGAACTAGTTAAATTATGTTATGTACTCTTTGTTTCTTGTCTAAGACAATGTATCTCTCTTGTTTGATAAATAAAAAGTAACTTTAATTTCCATGGTTGTGAAACAATTAATTCTGTTACAACACTCCCCGACGTTTTCGCCACGTTTTGTTGTTCTACGTGGTCGGGGTGTGACAGAAAAGTTGGTATCAGAGCCAATGGTTATAGGGAATTAGGTTATTAGTAATACTTTGACCTAGACTATAACCTTTCTAGGACCCCAACACAAGTTATCTTGTGTTTAGATCTTAAAACATGCACTTCACCTATGAGAACATCGATTCCGAATCCGCTTTGAAAATTAATCATCTGTTCTTGGATGATTGATTACTAGGTTTTGAACCCTCTATTGTAAGGTTTTGAACCCTCTGTTACAAGGTTTTGAACCCCTTTGAACTTTCAAAATCTCGTCAAAGTTTTGGGTTTTAAATAGTGTGAACACGTGCAAACTGGAAGAGTGAATGCATGTACCCGGGGTTTTCTGTCTAAGGCTAGAGTGTTCGTACAAATCCACATAATCGGACCAGTCACTCTTACCTGGGAACTCTTGGGGTGAGTGTTCACTTATAGGCGAGCATGTCTTCGCGATACATTATTTTTGACCCATTTACTTGATTAGTCACAATGTGTCGTTTGTTTGCCTAGTGGTAACGAACAAATGACCACCATCCTTGCTGTTGTCAATTTTTGTGTCATCTCATTCTTTTCATCCAATCATCTCACTCGTTTCCTTTCATGTTTCCTCTTTTAGAATGCCTCCTCGACGCGACAATCAGATAGCAAATGCCGAACTGGCAGAAATCATCGCGCAGCAAATGGCTGCTGCTTTCCCAAATCTTATTGCTCAACTAAACCAAGCCAACAACAACAATCATGCTCCATGCAATTTCAAGAGTTTCAATTCGGCTAATCCACTCAAGTTTAGTGGTACTGAAGGAACAACTGGGCTCCTACAATGGTTCGAGAGCACTGAGAGTACGTTTCGCCACGTTCAGTGTCCTGATAATCGCAAGGTCGAGTTTGCTTCCAGTGTGTTTCAGAAGAGGGCTCTTACATGGTGGAACGGGGTTATGAGAGACCGCGGTGCTGAGGTTGCTTTAGCGCAAACATGGGCTGAACTTAGGGCCCTTATGATGAAGGAGTTTTGCCCACGTCATGAGCTGCGTGCTTTGGAAAAAGAATTTGATGATTTTAAGCAAGATAGTGGTGAGCATCGGGCTTACACTGATAGGTATGAAGAATTAAGTCTGCTTTGCCCAACCATGGTTACCCCACTCGACAAGGCTATCGAAAGGTACATTGATGGTCTACCTGACTCAGTGCAAGACATCATTACTGGTAGTAACCCTACCGCAGTCCGTCAGGTGATCGAGTTAGCAGCGACATTGACTGAGTCGCAGGTTCGAAAGGGAAAGCTGCATAAAAAGGGTGACAAAGGTAAGAAGCAGGCGTCCGACAAAGTGGATAGCAAGAATGGTAAAAACAAGAAAGGAAAGGATTCTGGTTCCTCAAAGGGGTCTAGGAAGCGAAAGGCTTCCCAAAACTATGTCGTTATTGCACAGGCTCAAGCTGCACCAAATCAGCCTGCGCAACCACCCGCCAAGAGGCCTTATCTTGGCAATGCACCTTTGTGCAACAGGTGTAACGGCCATCACCTACCACATCTCCAATGTCGTCATTGCACTAACTGTGGAAGAAATGGTCATCTTGCCGCTACGTACCGCATTCCTGTCAACCAGAATCAGGCAGTTCAGAACCAAGCCCAACAAGTTCCTCAGCCTCTTGCTCAGCAACAAGGTCAAGCTGCACGACCTCATTTTCCTCCTGGTTCGTGCTACAATTGTAGGGATTTGACCCACTACAGAAACCGGTGTCCAGTACTAGCTAACGCAAATCCAAATCAGAATCAGGCCCAGGCTCGAGGTCGAGTCTTCAACAAAATGCACAAGAGGCGTAAGCAGACAATAATGTGGTCAACGGTACGTTCTTTATTAATAATCAGCCTGCATCTGTTCTTTTTGATTCGGGTGCCGATAAGAGTTTTGTGTCACTATCTTTTGAGCCATTGCTTCGCATGTCTAGAACGAAACTAGGAAAACCCTTGACAGTAGAAGTTGCTAGTGGTGAACCCATTGTTCTTGATTCTGTTCTTCGCAACTGCAAGTTGAACCTTAACAACCATCTTTTTCCTATCGACCTCACGCCAATGCAACTTGGAAGCTTCGACGTTATAGTGGGTATGGATTGGTTAGCCAAAAATCAAGCAGACGTAGTTTGTTTCGAGAAGATTGTTCGTGTGCCACTTTCGACAGGGGAGATCCTACAGGTTCGTGGTGAGAAACCTGCTGGTAGTCTCAAACTCATGTCTTGTTTTAAAGCTCAGAAGTATCTGCGAAAGAACTATGTGGTCTTTTTGGCACATATTGTAGCAGATAAGGGAAAAGGTAAGTCTATTCAAGATATCCCTGTTGTTCGGGATTATCCTGAAGTATTCCCTGAAGAGTTACCTGGTTTACCCCCAGCACGCCAAGTCGAGTTCCGTATTGATCTCATTCCTGGTGCAAATCCCATTGCCAGAGCTCCATATCGTCTTGCACCATCTGAGATGTAAGAGTTGTCTAAGCAGCTTCAAGAGCTCTCTGACAAAGGTTTTATTCGTCCTAGCTTTTCACCTTGGGGTGCTCCCGTTCTTTTTGTCAAGAAAATGGAAGGATCTTTTAGGATGTGTATCGATTATCGTGAGCTTAACAAGCTTACCATCAAGAATCGATATCCCCTACCTCGCATAGATGATCTCTTTGATCAGCTACAAGGGGCTTCTTATTTTTCGAAGACTGATCTGCGTTCTGGGTATCATCAACTTCGTGTACATGAAGAAGATATTCCCAAGACAGCCTTCCGCACTCGTTACGGGCATTATGAGTTCACAGTTACGCCATTCGGTTTGACTAATGTGTTTTCAGGAGCTTTTGCATCGGATGATCAAGACACACTTAGGCGGACCTGTGCCTTATTGACTTAAAACGAAGCAAGAACTAGTTAAATTATGTTATGTACTCTTTGTTTCTTGTTTAAGACAATGTAACTCTTTTGTTTGATAAATAAAAAGTAACTTTAATTTCCATGGTTGTGAAACAATTAATTCTGTTACAACACTCCCCGACGTTTCCGCCACGTTTTGTTGTTCTACGTGGTCGGGGTGTGACAATAAACAATCCTAAACTTTCATTCTTTTATCATTCAAAACATCTTAACAAAATGTTATCCTACAAAAGTTCACACTTTTCATAAAGGAGATCATGTTCATTTTAGATATTGGAACCAAGCATGTACATTATTCATCAAGCACACACCTTTGTCATATATTATCATCATCATACATCAAACTATTCACACAAATGAGCAATTTTTGCATAGAATATTATCTTGTTCAAAAGAAACTACTAACCGATTGTTGTGTGACACAAAGGTGTGCAAGAAGGTGATAAAGTGAAGGCTTCGAGTGATGATTACAACCTGATCTGAAGGTCCTTTTGTTGCCGGTTGGTTCTGAGTAGAAGGGAGGAGGATGATGGTGGAACTTTAGGGTTTTCTAGTGGGAGAAAGTGGATGAGGTGAGATAGGGAGAGAATGGAATGTTTGGGATTTGAAATGATGATTGCTAGAGCACCAAAGGGGAAAGTCAGCTAGCCTTGAGGAGGTTTTATACTCATTTCGAGTGATGCACCCTAGAGGGATTTCGAGTGGGCTCAAGGAGTTACGGCCCAACTGATGTGGGTCACTCGAGACCGGGTGGTCTCGAGTCGGGTCCTTGGGGTCTCGGCTCACATATTTACACATATGCCTATATTACATACACATAACTTAATACAAGGATCACATAGCACACCAAGATAATTCATAAACACATTTAGTAATATACGTACACATAATGCTAATACAAAAAGGTTGCTCGGGAAACCTAGAGTGTCACATATTCTATTCATTTCCAATTTCTGACGAAGCAACCGTTGAAAATGACTCCGTCAGTTCATTTTCGTTTCTGAAGAATATATGTTAAGGGAAATGAATATCATTTGATTATTCCTTCATTTCCATTTCTAAAGAATACCCGTTGAGGAAAATGACTCCGTTAGTTCATTTTCGTTTCTAAAGAATATCCATTAAAGGAAATCAATATCCTTTGATTATTCCTTCATTTCCATTTCTAAAGAATACCCGTTGAGGAAAATGACTCTGTCAGTTCATTTTCGTTTATGAAGAATATCCGTTAAGGGAAATGAATATCCTTTGATTATTCCTTCATTTCCATTTCTAAAGAATACCCGTTGAGGAAAATGACTCCGTCAATTCATTTTCGTTTCCGAAGAATATCCGTTAAGGGAAATGAATATCCTTTGATTATTCCTTCATTTCCATTTCTAAAGAATACCCGTTGAGGAGAATGACTCCGTCAGTTCATTTTCGTTTCTGAAGAATATTCGTTAAGGGAAATGAATATCCTTTGATTATTCCTTCGTTTCCATTTTTAAAGAATACCCGTTGAGGAAACTGACTCCGTCAGTTCATTTTCGTTTCTGATGAATATCCGTTAAGGGAAATGAATATCCTTTGATTATTCCTTCATTTCCATTTCTGAAGAACCCGTTGAGGAAAATGACTCCATCCGTTCATTTTTGCTTCTGAAGAATATCCGTTGAGGGAAATGACAGGATTACGCCTTGCATATCTTTGATGGTTATTTAACACAAAGTAACAGACAGACTCCTACGAATAAATTTCAGGACGGAATTTCACAAAGTAGGGGAGATTGTGACACCTATGCCTCGGCGACCATCAAACAAATACCAAATCAATGAAATATTGTGTTTCATACTTGGGATTTGTATAAATATGTGTATCATGTGCACATATCAATTCTTGTTCGATTTCGAACTTTAAATCGCTTTCTGGAAGGTTATACGTGAACTGATGTGTAAATATAACCAATTTAATGAGATAAACACTCTGGAACAGTGACATAGGCTTAACATACCTTAAATAACCTTTACATAACTTAGAAATAAGTTTTGGGGGGTTTGGTATGCCGAAATCAAGTTTATTCGATCACAGGGACTAATTTTGACAAACTATGAAAGTATGCCAATTCGTACTGTGACGAACATTCCGGAACTTGATCATAAGTTAAACATGTACTAAATATCCTTTACATAGCTTAGAAATAGGTTTCGAGGTGTTTGGTGCGCAAAAATAAACTTTCTTGATCAATAGGGACTAAAAGCATCAAAAAGTGCATAAGTTTGCATTTTCGTGCATATCTTACGTTCTGAATATATCCGGACAACCAAAAATTTATCCAATCATTAAAATACTCTATTTTAGTGATTGGCATGATAAAATTCCATTCGTCGCGTAATTTGGATCGTTTTTCGGTTCCGTTCGTGTTTCGTCGTAATTAACCGAACAACGCAACCGTACGGCCAAACGAACTGACATCCGAGATGTTTTTGAGCATATTCTAAGTTCCCTATACTTTAACTTCATTTTAGAGCCTTGAAATGGGGTTAACGGGGCTTAAATGTGTCAAAAATGCATCGAAATCAAGTTTCTGGGCTGCAGGGACCATTTCTGACATTTTCTGAAAGATAGCCCAGGCGGGGCGCGTAGCCCAAGGTGTCTGCTTACGCGGCCCGTGTAAACAGCCCAGATCAGAAAACTTGTTTTTCAATTCAGCAGTTGGTTTCATGGGTTTTGCAATTGGTTTCTTCATACTAGGGGCTTGTTTTGAGCACCCATGGTATTCTAATTCAGTGGGCACACATGGATGGTTGAGATTGAAGCTCGGGAATCGAGGAACGATCTTAATGGTGGACCGAAATCTATAAATACCCACTTAGAATTCATTTGCAACTCACCTTTGATCTGAGTATATTCTCTAAGTTGGAGTTCATACACTCCATACCTAAGAATTTTCAGATCAAACCTTCATAGCTTGGACCCGTTGTAAGCTTCTTTCGTTCTTTTATGCGTTTTTAAGCGTGAAAGTCAAACAGTGTTTGACTTTCTTCTTTTACCAGTCAATGGTCAACACGAAGTTCATTTAAACTTCGTAACGTGAGTGTAATCACGATGGTCATAGTCCTTTGTGACTATACCTACTGATTACCACGTTATTTAGGCTTAGTGATGAGTCATAGTTTCGGTCAACATACGCGTTTATGTGTATTTTGCAACCAAAATATTCTTGGGTATCAAGACCCTTTGTCTTGATATCAAACTTGTTTTCAAACTTTGTTAAACATGTTTCAACATGTTTAACTCGTCACTTTTAGATTAGTGCTTGTATAGGGTCGTAAGATAAGCGGTCTAAACAACCGCTTAGACTTTCAAACCTGACCCGTTTGGTCGATCTTTAGGATCCGACCAAGCATGTTTAGTGACCATAGTTGTATAGGGAATAACCTTCCGATGTTATACCTTATGGTCACTACGTTTAGTTAGTTATATGATAGGTAATTTATATGCCTTAGGAAAATGACCAAAATGCCCTTTTAACGCATAAATTCATTTTAAGCATATGTAATATAAATTTTGGCATCTAAACCGATTAGGCAACATTATGAGACATGTTAAGGCATATAAAACTTTTCATAGGACTAGTTAGGCGGCCCGAAGGCGTTTTACACGAACGACGCGTTAAAGTGGCGTAAGCTACCTTAACGAGTCGTAATGGGTCGTAAGCACTTAGGATAGGTTCCGTTTTAGTATGTAGGCTTTGTTAAACCATATCATATGAGTTCCAATACTCTTTTGGTTTACGAAACCTCATCCTATCCGATCTCCCGATTTAGGTCCGGTTTATTAACATAGTAGTTACCTATATTAGGTGCTGTTTGATTTCCGTGATCCCTCTAGCTTTGCTTGGTTGTTAGTCAAGACTTCTAAGCATCCTCAAGTGAGTACATAGTGTGACACCTGTGTAATTTAATCCTTGTACTGTTCCGAACAACTTTATATTTAATAAAATATGGTGTTTTAATTTCAATATTTGTTTAATTATTTGTGACATTTGTACGTTTTCAATCATTGTTCAATTCCGAACTCTCAAACCTGTTCTGGAAGTGAAATCGTAAACCGTTACGTGAACGTAATCAGTTTAACGTGACGTACACACCGGAACAATGACATAAGCCAAACATACCCTAAATACCCTTTACATAACTTAGAAATAAGATTCGAAGGATTCGGTATGGCAAAAACACGTTTATTTGAACTTTAGAACTAATTGCGACAAAACTGCGAAACGAACGTTGGTGACCGCCCGGATAATATTTAAAACGCTTAAAAATATTATGTTATGATTAAAATTTTATTTTTAATCATGTTCGTGTTGAAAGATAAATTAAAACGCTTAAAAACGTTATTTTTAAAAGTTTAAGCGCGTACTGCGTGTTACTGCGTAACACAGTGCTACTGCGTAACACAGTGCTACTGCGTAACACAGTGCTACTACTGCAAAACGCGGACAACGCAGCCAGTCTCGGCAACTAATATTTATTTCAGCAATAATATGGCAAGTTTATTTTTATAGAATAATAAAAATAATTTAGAACGCCATAAACCGGGATTTAAACGCTAGATAAAATAACCGGTATCCAGTTAAATACCTGTTTTTATCTAATATACCATTAAAAATTACACTTTACCCCCTCCCCCTTTGGAATTTACGGTCACCTTATGTGGCCCCCACCAAAATATTTCCTAAATCTTGCAAAATCCTTCATGATATTTCTTGGATACACTTGGAGATTTTGTGATCTTGGAGATTTGATTTAGATCATGGCCTATATATATACACCATACTTACACTCAACACTACATCCTCATCCTCTCTCTCTCCCAAAACCGTAACCTCACCACCATCACCATTATCATCTTCTTCAACTTTGTTCTTCAAGTTTAAGCTCAATTCCAAGCAAATTTCAAGTTGGTGTGAAGATCCAAAGGAGTTTCCAAGGTGTTTTCAAGTGATTTCAAGCTCCATATCATCAAATCTCATCAAAGAACTCACTTGAATCTTGAAGGTATAAAGTTTATGTTTAAATCATACTCTTGATTCTTGGTTGTTCTTGATGATTGGAAGTTTCTCTTGAATCTTGGAATTTTTCACAAACTTGAAATCTAAAAAGAAATGGGTCTTGATACAAAATAAAAATGGTGATGTATATGTGTGTATATAACCGTACATATATGTGTGTGTATATGAGTTTGAGTTGATTTTTGATAAATACTTGTTTAAGATGTTTGCTTGCATGAACAAGATTATGTACAAGTATGTTAGAAATATAAAGAAGTGATTGAATCATGAGTTATACTTTGGAATAATGTTAGTATTTTGATATGTAAATGGCCAAAAATTTATTAGACATATTTGAGAAATTTTTAAGTTGTTGCTTGTTCTTGAATAATAGTTAAAATGCAAGTGTTTGATGATTTGTGTATGATATGATAAATGTTCAATTAAATCAGTAAATAAACATGAATAAATCACATGTTTGATGCATTTAAATTCATATGAAATGTTGATGATATGATAGTGTGCTTTAGACACTTGTACATAAGAATACATGTTGATTTAAAGCTCAAGAAATGATAAAAAATGATTGTATGAAAAAAATGTTTTAGAACAGATTATAAACACTAAAAATAACATTATTTGGTATATTACAATGGCATGAAACTTTGTCATAGGTTTGATAGCTTTGCATGTTGTACATATAGCTTAGAAAGTGGTAAAATATGTGAAATTTGCATGATTTATGTGCTTTATGTGAGACCTGCACTATCATGAGTATAACCACTATTTTATTCAGTAAATAACATGGGTTATGTTAAAATATCAAGTGGTTTCGATTTGGGATGGTTAGGGTAATGTTTGATGCAAAACTATGCGGTAAAACGGTTAAAAACCGGCTTTTCGGGAGATTTTTATAAAACTGTTTTAGATCAGTAAGTAAACTGATGTTTTTGATATAAAAATAAGTATTTTAACTTATATTAGGTTTACTTGGTGTTTGGTTAGTCATACGTGACTTCCGACGCCCAAAAACGTTACCGAATCGCTAAAATACGTGTTTTTCAGTGTACACTATAATGGGGTGTTCATGGGTAAATTTTATGTGTTACAATGTGTTATGTGTTTTATAGTATGTGTATGATGACATGTTAATACTTGAAAATATTATGTGTATTATGATATTTATTTTTATGTCACGATAAGTATATATATTACGACGCGCAAATCGTAGATATATTGATTATAACATGATGAGGGTCACCAATAAAATCGTTAAAGTCACAAAGTTTTTAAAATATATATGAACTCATATATATATAAATACACCAATATAATAAAAAATAATAACTTTTCTAGAAAAATCTCAAAGTTATGTGAAAATTCTAAGTATCGGAGAAACTTCGGTATTTTTGTGAGTTTTTTATTATTAAATCGTTCTTATTTAATTTAGGACGAATAAACAATTTGAGGGATTGTGTTAACATATAAAAACGCACCCAAAGGTGAGTACATAGTTCCCCTATTTTACGTTTTCAAATATTTTGGGGTGAAGCATATGTGCATAACTTTACTTTTCGTTTTCATGAGATTATACATGTTTTATTACATATTACATATAATACATTATTTCAAAGACATGTTTATGGTATATTGACTTAATATACCTAACATTTGGTTTCAAAGACATTTTATTGGCATATTGACTTAGTATGCCTATTACATGGTTTTACAAAGACATTTTCATGACATGCTTACATTGAAAAAGACATTTGGTATGTTTAACAGAGTAGTACATTCATTAACATTGATCACGCCGCTCGATAGTATGTAGTAGCGCTATAGGACTTGACAAATTCCGTTCCCGCTTTCTAGGTATTTCGTTAGGGGAATGACAGAATCCGAATACATTTTTTTGATAAACCTTGATCCTGATAAGGGTTTATCCGACAGTCTCAAGGCTTGAGTGTATGCGATAGACAAACCACATAAATGTTCATATCAATAAAAACAATGGTTTTCAAAGCATAACTTTTGTTTAAACTTTTGTTTATTCAAAAACCTTGTTTTGTACATGACATTTTGATTACATAAGACATTTGTTTATACACGACATTATGCATTTGGCTTGAGTAAATACTATTTATTCGCCATACAAGACATGGTTTATATTGGACATTTGACATTGGGCATTGGTTATACATGACATTGACATATTTTATACATATTATTTTCATTTGGTTATTTACTTAACCATACATCATTCTTTTATATCATTTGATTTTCATATGATTTTATAAAAGAAGACATTTTTATAAGGTTCATGACTACTTTTCGTTAAACATTTCTTTTAACCTTTAAAGTTATAAATCTTCGACACTAATCCTATGTTACTCACAGGCATTTTTATGCTGACATATTTACTTTCACATATGTTTCAGGAGTGAATGTTTGATATGAGCAAGCTTCACTTAGGGCGACTTGGGCCTTAGAAATCTAAAATCAAGAAAGTTATCATCTTTTATGTTATGTGTTTTGTTCGAACTAAGACAATGTAATAATTCAAGCTTGTGAAACTTAACTGTAATTATCATGTGTTTTTGAAACAATAATTCTGCCACAACACTCCCCGACGTTTCCGCCACGGTTTCGTTGTTTTACGCGATCGGGGTGTGACAGAAGAGTTGGTATCAGAGCTCATGGTTATAGGGAATTAGGTTATTAGTAAAATTTTGACCTAGACTACAACCTTTCTAGGACCCTAACACAAGTTACCTTGTGTTTAGATCTTAAAACAATACTATCATCTATCCTTCAAATCTCGTCAAAGTTTCGGTCTTAATAATGTGAACACGTGCAATCTGGAAGGGTGGGTGCCTGTACCCTGAGTTTTCTGTCTAAGGCTAGAGTGTTAGTACAAATCCACATAATCGGACCAGTCACTCTTACCTAGGAACTCTTGAGTTGAGTATCTGTTTTGGTCAAAAATTACCGAAGCAATTTAGTGATCAAATTAGTTAAGTGAGGTAGTGTGCTAAAAAGTGTGTTGGAAATATGCTGGTTATATTGTTTGTGAAAACAGTTTTTAGGATACGGCTCAGGATATTGAGATGTATCGATGATCAAACTATGAGCAAAAAGTAAAGGAAATGACACGAGATGTACGAGGAAAGCCCTTGATCAATCTAGATCGACGGCATAAAACCTCGGGAGCTGACAATCGCAGCTGCCTAGTTCTTCTTATTGCTTGAAATGTCAGGATACAGTGCAAGATATTGACCTGATCGCTAAGTGTTACAATGCTTTGTGTGAAAGTAAAAATTGCGAGAGAACAAGTATGAGAGTGTAGTGAGTGTAGCCGTGATGTCCTATTCGATCTTATATACCCACCTATTTATAGTAACGAAATACAAACAAAAATCCCACAAATATGGGATGCTCCGAATATTCCATTGTGAACGTTGTAGACCGAGTAATGCAGCTTCAACGTCTTCATTTGAACGACTTGGACCGAGTCTCCCGGAGAAAGGGTCTTCGTGAACGTTGCTCCATCTGGACGCGTACTCCTGTACACAACCCGTTAGTAATCCTGAGGATACCATTCAGGATGTTACCAATATCCTGAATGAGCATCCCGGATATGAGCAAATATCATACAATCAAGATATAACTCAAGATATTTCCCAGGATATGGGCCCAGAATGTTGCCCATAACAATTATCCCCAAAAAATGTTACCGTTTAGTATCCTGGCACTAACGGTTATATTTTTTCCGGAGACCGAGGCAATTTAAGAGATTAGACTCATGATGTGACCGTTTGCAACTGCTTAGCCTATATTTACTCATCACCACCCTATAACTTCTCATGCTTATCCCATTTATTCTTGACCGAAGTGAAAAAAGGTAAAAACCTCTGTCTCTCTTCCACCTTCTTCTCTCTTTCGGTTCAGCATTCCGGCGAGAATATGACAAGGCAAACAAGATCGAGTTCCGGCGATTCCGCCCCCACATTCATACAACAGAATCTTCTCCAGAATCCGGAGAAAGAAATATTTACCTTTGATAGCGCCCATTTGTCGGCCCTCAAATCCTCCGGTATCTTCCCGGAAGGGACGGTATTCCGGCCGTTTGACCGGTAAATCCGGTCGGACATGGTTTCCGACGAATGGTTATGCTTTAGTGCCGTTCCCTTCACCTTAGGGTTACGGTTCCCCTTTCCAGACTTTATCACTGAATTTTTCAACATTACAAAAATCTCTTTTAGCCAAACAATGCCGATGCTTTGGCGTGTTTTGTCCATTCTTGACCAGATCAAGAAAAATCACATTCCTGAGCTTTATGTGCATGTCCTCCCCCTAGCTTACCGACTTAGATGCCACGGATCCTGTAGATTTCTGTTTTACTCCTCCTCCAGCGAGCCGTTGATACTTCGTGCCACCAGGAACGAGGAGAAATGGCAATCCAAGTTCTTTTTTGTAAAAAGAGACTCAATCCTTGGTGGAACGGAATATTCGGTGAAAT
The DNA here is from genome assembly GCA_030545235.1 of Helianthus tuberosus. Lineage (NCBI taxonomy): Eukaryota > Viridiplantae > Streptophyta > Magnoliopsida > Asterales > Asteraceae > Helianthus > Helianthus tuberosus. The sequence goes on from JARYGA010046293.1 coordinate 2,768,481, forward strand.
GGTTGAAAAAGGGTAGGATTTAGGGTTTAAGGATGATCCTACCTCTTATCCTGTTCCATATCCTGAACTGATCAACTATCTTTTTTCTGTTGATTTTAGGAAGCTTGCACCTCCCCTCGCAGATTCACAGAAGAGGATTGACGCCATCAGACTCCTTCCCAAGGCTAAAAGAAGTTTTAACTCGTCTCCACCATCTCCAAGCCCTCTTTCTAGTGCAAACATGTCTGGTAAGGATCCTGCACGATATCCTGCATACATATTTTCATTTGATTTACTTAGGAGAAATTTTTACTCCCTGTATGCAGATTCCAGCAAAGTTCCAGTCTTCCTTGATCTTGATGAGCTTGATAGTTACCCCACTCCAGTCATGGTCAAGAAAGAGACCCTTGCTGCCACCAGCTCTAAGCCGCTCCCAGCTCCGAAAGCTAATCCAAGGACTCGTGCTTCCACCGCAAAGAAGAGGAAGAACTCCGAAGTTAGTGCTCCAGGCTCCGAAGGATTCTCTTATGATGAGCTCAGCTTCACTGATTTCTTGGAACCGATGACATCCTTCCTTAAAAAGGTAATATCCTGACCCTACATCCTGCACATTATCCTGATAGAATATCCTGACAGGATATCCATGTTAGCGAATATTGATTTATACCTGAATTGCTTATTTACAGGGCCTCAAGTATCTGCTCCACCTTTACAACGATGCCTGTGGTACTGCTGCACTCTATGAAGCCAGGATTTAACAGCTTGAAACTACTGTTTCTGACCAAGGTGCCATTGCTGAAGTGAAGACTCGGCATTATGAGGACAAGCTGAAGAAAGTGACCCAGGATGCTGAAATCAAGTTGGCCACTGTCCAAATGGAACATGAACAGGCCATGGTTGCTTTCCGGGAAGGAATCAAAGCTTCTGCCATTGTCTCCCTGCTACAAGCTCGTATCAAGATGGCCTACGAAGCCAAGGAGACAGGTCTTGAGTGCCCATCCTGGCCAGTCGAATCCTGGGTGGCAAAGCTGAAGGAGCTTGGAGGCAAGACTGTGCCCCTTCCTGCTGAAGCTGGTGAATCCTCTAAGTCGGCGGAGGTGGCTGATAAGGCTGGAGACAAGAAGGATACTAGAGCGGATGCTGGGATGGATGCTGGTGAGGATGCTGCTCAGGATGCTGAAGCTGAGAAGGAAGAGAAGGTTGGAGAAGATACCGCTGTGTGAGGGCATTCAGGTGGGTAATGATGGATATACGTGCCAAGGCCGGAGCCCACTTTTTTAAATTTGATCGTTGGTCTGTAACCCTGAAACAATTTACTTTTTCTACACTTTACTTTCCTGCATCTAGACAATATGATGGCCAAAGGTGGGGGAATCCTGAGTTTCAGGTCGAAGCCTGTGACAACCCTCACAATTACAGGTATCCGTAAAATTAATTAATATTAAATTATGTGCTTAATGACTGTGCTTGTTTACAACTGACAATTTAAACTGCTTTATGATTTCTATATCATACATACATATGCATCATATTTCACACCGTCACTCCATTTATTACACACACAAGCTTTAGTGATAAACTTGATGCACAAAACACAGTTAGCACAGTGAACGGATAACTCAGAAACATGCTGACAATGCCAACACATAGACAAACAATAGGTTGAGGGACCTATTTGACATTCTTTGAAACTTGCTTGAAGTTATTACTTTTAATTTCGAGGACTAAAACCGTCATTTTTTTTAATGTACAAAGTTTAAGGACTAAATTGTCATTTTTGAAACTATATAAGTACAAGGGTTAAAAGTGCAATTATTTCAAATTACAAGTTTAGGGTCCTTTTGGTCATTTTTGAAACCTATTTATAAAAGAAATAAATATAATTTATTTTAATTATAAAAGTCTAAGGTTCATTTGGTCTTTTCCTCAAACTTAAACTCTAGGGACTAAAGTTGACTCTCTTAAACTCATTTTAACTAAAGATCCTAACCTGGTTAACTTTCATATAAGGATTTCTTCTTTAAAGCTTAACTCAGTTAACTCTTTTAACTGAAATAGGTTAACTGAGTTAGTCCCTATATAATAAATCCTTCTTTAAACACTAACCTAGTTAGTTAAACTAACTGACTAATACAGGGACCAATTGTGTCATTTTTCGAAACTTCAGGGACCAAACTTGTATTTCGTACTAAAGTTGAGGGCTGTCATTGCAACTTTTCGAAAGTTCAGGGACCATTTTGTAAAAAAAAATGAAACTACAGGGACCTAAGTGTAATTATGTCAAACATCGGTCAAAATGGGCCAAACCCATCGAACCGGTCATGTGTGGGATTCGAACTCGCGTCCCTCCACCAACAAACAAGCGCAACAACCAGCTGGACTACCAGCTCCCATGTGTTTTATTCTGAATCACAGTATATATATAATGACATTAATTAAGAGCTGAATTATTTATACAGAATCTGCAGGTCGCGGATTACGACCAAAATCCACCAATTTCGACCAAAACCGAATTTTTCCACTTCCTTCATCATTCTTGACCTAACCCATTATGATTATAATACTTTTCCTTAAACAATTCGCACTAAGAACGCATTAAACGAGCACTAATCGGGATTTTTGTTTAAAAAAAAGTATTAAAAGTGGGACTAATCCACTAATTTTTGTGTCGGTTTGATCAAAATTTTCGTGTATAAAAGGCTCCATGAACTCTTACAAATCTTCCACACCCATTAGAACACTTAAACATACTGTTTTTGACGAAACCCGATCGGAAACTCTCGCCGAAGTTCAAAACTCGCCGGAATTTAGTCGATACGCCGTTCTAGCCAATACCGGTTCGTTTTTATTGTTTCAATTAGTTCATTTATGCTTATACAATGTTTCCCCAAAGTTAATTAAATTATAACCCAGTTTTGATCGAGTTTTGGATGCGTTGACTTTCTGGTTTGACCGAATTTGGGGAAGATGATAAATAGTGATTATTGTTTATTTTCTTTTTATTTAACAGTTTTATTCATTAATTTCTAATAAATCGGTTATAATCAGTTTAAGTCCGAAAATTTTATCATACTTACTTTAAATACTGAGGTATTTATTAAAAATATAATACTACTCAAAATATTTATAAAACCATTTTATTTAATTAAAAACAGTTTTAACATTTAAAAATTTATAATAAATTTATTTTCATGAGTTAATTACTGAAATTTTTATGATAATTATTTTGAGTGGTAAACTTTATAAAAATAATTTTGTTACTGATATTTTATGTAAATTTGATATTTATATAAATAAATAAGTATTTATACTTATTTATATAGTTTAATGTAATGTAATTAAATTATATAACTATATAATTTTGATCCAAAATTATTCTTATGACAAAAGATGCACTATTCTGAGTTTATATAAATTTAGAATCTGAATTTTTATTATGTTTAATTATTTAGATAATTAAACTTATATAAACTTATTTATTGTTATCATAATCATTTTAATTCATTTATTTATTTAAAATGATTCCAAGACCCTAATAATTATATTAAGTCAGTAATATTCAAGTTTAATAATTAAAAATATTATTTTTAATTATTAAGATTTGATATAATTATATTTGATTTATTATTACAAATGTTTATCAATTGTACATTATTACAATTTTATTATTTATGATAAACAAATATTTTTCATAAATAATTCACAAGATCCTTCAGTAAATCCAAACACTATCAAATACAATAAATACTCAACAAATCTCGTCGACACTATATGACCTCAATATTGATACATTATTCTTGTACGATTCATTAGGACAACTTTGAGTCCTTATTATCAGACACTTTAATCTTGACTTGCGTATTCAGAATCGCCTGCAAAATAATGTGAGTTCATGTTCCCCTTTTCTCTTAACAGTTTTCAGTTTTATACTTCGGGGGTGGAATACATGTTACAATTATTACAGACATTTTATACATGGTATGGTTAGCTTAAGGAGGGTTTACTACTTAGATCATGTGAGTGGGTAGGTGGAACTTAAGGCCATTAATCCTCGTTGTAGGACCGAGGGTCATGAGCGGTAGATCTATTTGGGTGTAGCGAGCCAAGCTCCTGAGTCCACAGTACGGACCATGGGGTGACTTTGAGCCCGACGCACAAATTTGCTAGGTTTGAGTCTTCCTGCATCACTTCACACATATCATTGGCTTTGCAACCCAATGGTGATCTCTTTTTCCTTATTGCTACATACCAGGGACGTTTATTCATACTTTGAAGGTTTATACATACTCACTTTTACATGAACTCGCTCAACTTTTGTTGATTTTTTTCAAAATACATGTATTTCAGGAAATTAATGGATCTGGGAAGTATGCTATTGTGTCAAGCTGCGTAATGAATAACGATGTCATCCGGGTTTAGGAGGTGTAACCCTTACCTGGACGGTTACATGTCTTTAAATCACGTATTACTTAAGTCTTTTGTTGTGTCATGTGAAAACGCTTTAATCTTGTCTTGGTTGTAACTTGTTTTGTGTGTCGATATTTTAGACAATGACGTTGTGGTGTCTTTAAGTTTAATGAATGGATGAACATCATGTGTTTTACTTTCATATAGCAGTGTTATGATTGTTGCTATGGTATTAAGAAGTCACACCAAATAAACCCACGCTTCCGCAAAAGCCAGGGTGTGACAGCTTGGTATCAGAGCCTCGATCATAGCGAACTAGGATTCTTTCTCGAGTCTAGACTATGATCACTAGGGCTCTCACGAAAACATTTTTACAATTGCATACACGAAACGTCCAGATCCAGGGTACAAACATTTTTACAAACAAAAGGCACAAATACACCGTTCAAAAATTTATATTTCAGTCTTAGAGACTGAGGGAGTTTAGCCTTAGAGGCTAGGAAGGTTCAGTCTTAGAGACTGAGGGAGGTTCAGTCTTAGAGACTGAGGGGCTCAATCTTAGAGATTGGGGATGTTTAGTCTTAGAGACTGGAAGGTTTGATCTTAGTGACCAGGGAGTTAGTTTGAGAAACTAGGGAGTTCAGTCTGAGAGACTGGGTGGGATAGTCTGGGGAAGACTAGGATGATTACTTGATTACATTGATTGTGACTTACATGCGTTGTTGCATCATTTATTTTGCGTTATGACATGAGATATTATGAGTTATTGTGTTATTACATACGCATATTACTTACTATACTTATTATGAACGGACCAATATGATCTTTCTTTTAGAAGATGCCTCCGCGACGCGATCCAGGCATGCCTACTTCCCAGGCAGAACTCCAAGGGATAATTACCGCAGCCATAGCACAATATGCGGCCTCCCAAGGAGGAACTAGCGGGAACAATTCGAACCACAACGGCAACAACAATCCACCCCATGGGTGCACCTACAAACAATTCCTTGACTGTAAGCCAGTAAATTTCAATGGCACTGGAGGTGCTGTTGCGTTTGTTAGGTGGGCTGAAAAGACAGATTCGGTTCTGAGAATGAGCAAATGCGCTCCCGATCAACAAGTCACTTACATTTCAGGGCTGTTTCTGGATGGTGCTCTATCGTTGTGGAATCTGCAAGTGCAAACTTTAGGAGAAGCCGCTGCTTATGCATTAACTTGGGCTGAGTTAAAAGAGTTAATGAGGAAAAAGTACTGCTCGCGTGCTGAAATACAGAAGCTAGAAACTGAGTTCTGGCACCTAAAAATGGAAGGTCCTAAGATTGCAGAATATGTTCAAAGGTTTTAATGATTTGTCCCATGTAGTGCCATACATGGTCACGCCAGAATTTAAACGCGTTGAGCGCTTCATCTGGGGATTGGCACCCCAGATCATGAGCATGGTAACCACGTCCAAGCCTGCAACCATTACTGAAGCCATTGACCTGAGCGTGTCACTTACTGAGGAAGCTATCCGTCTAAACAAGTTTCCAAACTCTGACCCCAAGAAGAAAGAAATTCACGAGGAATCCTCAGGAGAAAACAAACGGAAATTCTCCAACTTCAAACAAGGCACCAGCAGTTCAAACAAAAAGGGGTACATGGGCACTCTGCCCAAGTGTGAGGCATGCCAGCGCCATCATTCCGGCCAGTGCAGATTAAGGAAATGTGAGTCATGTGGAAAGAACGGCCACTCGAAGGATACATGTTGGGCTGGAACTGGTGCTGGGCGTTGTGGTAATCGAGGCAATGGGAATGGTAATGGAAACCGCCAACAAGGAGGAAATGGCGGAAATGGAAACCGTGGGAACTTTGCAAACCAAGCTGGGAGTGAAAATCGCAACCAAAACAATGCTCAAGGTGGAAATGGAAATGGGAATGGTCGGGGACCGGGGTGCTTTAACTGTGGAGACGTCGGGCACTTTAAGAGGGAATGCCCAAAACTGAACCAAGCACAAGGAAGAGTCTTCAACATTTGTGCAAGGGAAGCGCGCCAGGATCCAAACGTTGTCACTGGTACGTTCCCTATAAATCAACGCTTTGCATCTGTGCTATTTGATACTGGTGCCGACTATAGCTTTGTATCGTTAGAATTTAAGAATATGCTTGGGTTAACTACTAGTAAGTTAGACATTCCGTACTCAATTGAGCTGGCTAATGGGAAACTAATTGAAACAAATGAAGTCATCAGAGGATGCGTGATAGAACTAGGAGGATACGAATTTACGCTAGATCTACTGCCAGTCAAGTTGGGGAGCTTCGACTTGGTAGTAGGGATGGATTGGTTGTCAAGCAACAGAGCTGAGATTGTTTGTCACGAGAAGACCATTCGCATCCCAATGGCGGATGGAGAAACGATCATAGTACACGGAGAGAAGCGCGATACGCCTCTGAGGATCATTAGTTGCTTGAAGGCTAGAAAGTGTTTGAAGAAGGGATGTGTTGCCTTCTTGGCACACATCGTGGATAAAGAAGCAGCTGAGCCGAGGATAGAAGGCATTCCAGTCGTGAATGAATATCCTGAAGTCTTTCCAGAAGACCTGCCAGGATTGCCGCCACAAAGACAAGTCGAGTTTCATATTGACTTAGTTCCAGGCGCCGCACCTGTAGCTAAGGCACCTTATCGACTTGCACCTTCAGAGATGCAGGAGCTATCAACACAGCTCCAGGAGTTGTTAGACAAGGGATTTATCAGACCAAGTTTCTCGCCTTGGGGAGCTCCAATTTTATTCGTAAAGAAGAAGGATGGTAGTTTTCGCATGTGTATAGACTACCGGGAGCTGAATAAGTTGACAATCAAGAACAGATATCCTTTGCCAAGGATCGATGACCTGTTCGATCAATTACAAGGTTCAAGTTTTTACTCAAAGATCGATCTACGATCAGGTTATCACCAGTTAACGATACAAGAAGAAAGTATTCCAAAGACGGCCTTTAGAACTCGATATGGACATTACGAGTTCCTGGTTATGCCGTTTGGTTTGACGAACGCACCAGCAGTATTCATGGATTTGATGAACAGAGTCTGTAAACCGTACCTCGATAAGTTTGTGATTGTGTTCATTGATGACATTTTGATCTACTCGAAGACGAAAGAAGAGCATGAGCAACATTTAAGAGCTATTCTAGAGCTGCTTAAAAAGGAGAAGTTGTATGCAAAGTTTTCAAAGTGCGAGTTTTGGTTACGCGAAGTCCAGTTCCTTGGCCATGTAGTCAATGGAAATGGAATTCATGTGGATCCTACGAAGATTGAAGCAATCAAGAATTGGGAGACTCCGAAGACGCCAACCGAAATCCGACAGTTCCTAGGTTTGGCTGGTTATTACCGTAGGTTTATTGAGGATTTCTCGAAAATTGCTCAACCTTTGACCTCTCTCACTCAGAAAGATAAGAAGTTTGATTGGGGAGACAAGCAAGAAGAGGCCTTTCAGTTGTTGAAGAACAAGCTTTGTGATGCACCGATCTTATCGCTACCCGAAGGAACGGATGACTTCGTGGTATATTGCGACGCCTCGCGTCAGGGTTTAGGTTGCGTCTTGATGCAGCGATATAAAGTTATAGCATACGCGTCACGCCAATTGAAGATCCACGAGAAAAATTACACCACGCATGATTTGGAATTGGGCGCGGTGGTGTTTGCACTAAAAATCTGGCGACATTATTTGTATGGTACGCGATGTACAATCTTCACTGATCACAAGAGCTTACAACACATATTTAACCAAAAGGAGCTTAATATGAGGCAAAGACGCTGGGTTGAACTATTGAATGACTATGATTGTGAAATCAAGTATCACCCAGGGAAGGCGAATGTGGTCGCTGATGCTCTAAGTCGGAAGGAAAGGATTAAGCCCATAAGGGTTAGGGCTTTGGAGATGATTGTTCAAACGGACCTCTCGTTGCGCATTCGTGCCGCGCAGAGAGAAGCTCTTAAGGAAAAGAATATTGAGAATGAGTATCTCCGTGGGATGGAGAAAGAGTTAGTACCAAACGGGGAAGGAACTCTATGCTTTATGAAACGGATTTGGGTCCCCTTGTTTGGTGGTTTGAGAAATGTTATATTTGACGAGGCTCACAGGTCACGGTACTCGATCCATCCAGGAGCGGATAAAATGTACCAAGATCTAAAGGATTTTTATTGGTGGCCAAGAATGAAAGGCGATGTTGCGGTATACGTTGGCATGTGTTTAACTTGCGCCAAGGTAAAGGTTGAATACCAGAAGCCTTCAGGTCTCTTGCAACAACCTGCAATACCCCAATGGAAATGGGAACAGATTTCTATGGACTTCATAACGAAATTGCCCAAGACGCCCAGAGGCCATGATACAATTTGGGTAATAGTAGACCGCCTAACAAAGTCCGCGCACTTCTTGCCAATCAAAGAGAAGGACAATACGAGTAAACTTGCGGAGATATATATGCGAGAAATCGTTGCACGTCATGGAGTGCCTCTCTCGATCATCTCTGATAGAGATGGGAGATTTGTGTCAAGGATTTGGCAATCCTTCCAAGAAGCTTTTGGCTCGCAATTGAACCTAAGTACTGCATTTCATCCGCAAACTGATGGCCAAAGTGAAAGAACTATTCAAACATTGGAGGATATGCTGAGAGCATATGTAATGGATCTTGGTGGTAGCTGGGATAAGCATTTACCATTGGCCGAATTCTCATACAACAACAGCTACCACACCAGTATTGGAGTCGCGCCATTTGAAGCTCTTTACGGATGCAAGTGTCGATCACCCCTATGATGGGCTGACGCAGGTGATAGGCAGCTTGTTGGTCCCGAAATTGTCCAAGAGACGACAGACAAGATTGCGCAAATTCGAAAACGCATCGAAGCGGCTCGCGACAGACAGAAAGCCTATGCAGATCCAAACCGGAAACATTTGGAATTCCAAGTTGGAGACATGGTTTTATTGAAAGTTTCACCCTGGAAGGGTGTGGCACGCTTCGGGAAGCGTGGGAAGTTGAATCCGCGATACATTGGTCCATTCAAAATTCTGAAGAGGGTTGGTTTGGTAGCATACAAGTTGGACCTACCTGCTGAACTTAATGGTGTTCACGATACATTTCATGTATCTAATCTGAAAAAGAGTCCAACTCAAGTGACAGTTGCCATTCCTGCTGATGAAGTTCATATCGACGACACACTTCATTTTGTTGAAGAACCTGTTGAGGTCACTGATTGGAAGATTAACAAAACGCGCCGGAGTAGTGTCAGACTCGTCAAAGTTCGATGGAATGCACGATACGGTCCAGAATTCACGTGGGAACGTGAGGATCGTATGAAGGCCAAGTACCCACATTTATTCCCCAAGACCCTTGCATCTAGTAGCAGAACTAAAATTTCGGGACGAAATTTCTCTAACAGGGGGAGAATGTGACAACCCTCACAATTACAGGTATCCGTAAAATTAATTAATATTAAATTATGTGCTTAATGACTGTGCTTGTTTACAACTGACAATTTAAACTGCTTTATGATTTCTATATCATACATACATATGCATCATATTTCACACCGTCACTCCATTTATTACACACACAAGCTTTAGTGATAAACTTGATGCACAAAACACAGTTAGCACAGTGAACGGATAACTCAGAAACATGCTGACAATGCCAACACATAGACAAACAATAGGTTGAGGGACCTATTTGACATTCTTTGAAACTTGCTTGAAGTTATTACTTTTAATTTCGAGGACTAAAACCGTCATTTTTTTTAATGTACAAAGTTTAAGGACTAAATTGTCATTTTTGAAACTATATAAGTACAAGGGTTAAAAGTGCAATTATTTCAAATTACAAGTTTAGGGTCCTTTTGGTCATTTTTGAAACCTATTTATAAAAGAAATAAATATAATTTATTTTAATTATAAAAGTCTAAGGTTCATTTGGTCTTTTCCTCAAACTTAAACTCTAGGGACTAAAGTTGACTTTCTTAAACTCATTTTAACTAAAGATCCTAACCTGGTTAACTTTCATATAAGGATTTCTTCTTTAAAGCTTAACTCAGTTAACTCTTTTAACTGAAATAGGTTAACTAAGTTAGTCCCTATATAATAAATCCTTCTTTAAACACTAACCTAGTTAGTTAAACTAACTGACTAATACAGGGACCAATTGTGTCATTTTTCGAAACTTCAGGGACCAAACTTGTATTTCGTACTAAAGTTGAGGGCTGTCATTGCAACTTTTCGAAAGTTCAGGGACCATTTTGTAAAAAAAATGAAACTACAGGGACCTAAGTGTAATTATGTCAAACATCGGTCAAAATGGGTCAAACCCATCGAACCGGTCATGTGTGGGATTCGAACTCGCGTCCCTCCGCCAACAAACAAGCGCAACAACCAGCTGGACTACCAGCTCCCATGTGTTTTATTCTGAATCACAGTATATATATAATGACATTAATTAAGAGCTGAATTATTTATACAGAATCTGCAGGTCGCGGATTACGACCAAAATCCACCAATTTCGACCAAAACCGAATTTTTCCACTTCCTTCATCATTCTTGACCTAACCCATTATGATTATAATACTTTTCCTTAAACAATTCGCACTAAGAACGCATTAAACGAGCACTAATCGGGATTTTTGTTTAAAAAAAAAAAGTATTAAAAGTGGGACTAATCCACTAATTTTTGTGTCGGTTTGATCAAATTTTTCGTGTATAAAAGGCTCCATGAACTCTTACAAATCTTCCACACCCATTAGAACACTTAAACATACTGTTTTTGACGAAACCCGATCGGAAACTCTCGCCGGAGTTCAAAACTCGCCGGAATTTAGTCGATACGCCGTTCCAGCCAATACCGGTTCGTTTTTATTGTTTCAATTAGTTCATTTATGCTTATACAATGTTTCCCCAAAGTTAATTAAATTATAACCCAGTTTTGATCGAGTTTTCGATGCGTTGACTTTCTGGTTTGACCGAATTTGGGGAAGATGATAAATAGTGATTATTGTTTATTTTCTTTTTATTTAACAGTTTTATTCATTAATTTCTAATAAATCGGTTATAATCAGTTTAAGTCCGAAAATTTTATCATACTTACTTTAAATACTGAGGTATTTATTAAAAATATAATACTACTCAAAATATTTATAAAACCATTTTATTTAATTAAAAACAGTTTTAACATTTAAAAATTTATAATAAATTTATTTTCATGAGTTAATTACTGAAATTTTTATGATAATTATTTTGAGTGGTAAACTTTATAAAAATAATTTTGTTACTGATATTTTATGTAAATTTGATATTTATATAAATAAATCAGTATTTATACTTATTTATATAGTTTAATGCAATGTAATTAAATTATATAACTATATAATTTTGATCCAAAATTATTCTTATGACAAAAGATGCACTATTCTGAGTTTATATAAATTTAGAATCTGAATTTTTATTATGTTTAATTATTTAGATAATTAAACTTATATAAACTTATTTATTGTTATCATAATCATTTTAATTCATTTATTTATTTAAAATGATTCCAAGACCCTAATAATTATATTAAGTCAGTAATATTCAAGTTTAATAATTAAAAATATTATTTTTAATTATTAAGATTTGATATAATTATATTTGATTTATTATTACAAATGTTTATCAATTGTACATTATTACAATTTTATTATTTATGATAAACAAATATTTTTCATAAATAATTCACAAGATCCTTCAGTAAATCCAAACACTATCAAATACAATAAATACTCAACAAATCTCGTCGACACTATATGACCTCAATATTGATACATTATTCTTGTACGATTCATTAGGACAACTTTGAGTCCGTATTATCAGACACTTTAATCTTGACTTGCGTATTCAGAATCGCCTGCAAAATAATGTGAGTTCATGTTCCCCTTTTCTCTTAACAGTTTTCAGTTTTATACTTCGGGGGTGGAATACATGTTACAATTATTACAGACATTTTATACATGGTATGGTTAGCTTAAGGAAGGTTTACTACTTAGATCATGTGAGTGGGTAGGTGGAACTTAAGGCCATTAATCCTCGTTGTAGGACCGAGGGTCATGAGCGGTAGATCTATTTGGGTGTAGCGAGCCCAGCTCCTGAGTCCACAGTACGGACCATGGGGTGACTTTGAGCCCGACGCACAAATTTGCTAGGTTTGAGTCTTCCTGCATCACCTCACACATATCATTGGCTTTGCAACCCAATGGTGATCTCTTTTTCCTTATTGCTACATACCAGGGACGTTTATTCATACTTTGAAGGTTTATACATACTCACTTTTACATGAACTCGCTCAACTTTTGTTGATTTTTTTCAAAATACATGTATTTCAGGAAATTAATGGATCTGGGAAGTATGCTATTGTGTCAAGCTGCGTAATGAATAACGATGTCATCCGGGTTTAGGAGGTGTAACCCTTACCTGGATGGTTACATGTCTTTAAATAACGTATTACTTAAGTCTTTTGTTGTGTCATGTGAAAACGCTTTAATCTTGTCTTGGTTGTAACTTGTTTTGTGTGTCGATATTTTAGACAATGACGTTGTGGTGTCTTTAAGTTTAATGAATGGATGAACATCATGTGTTTTACTTTCATATAGCAGTGTTATGATTGTTGCTATGGTATTAAGAAGTCACACCAAATAAACCCACGCTTCCGCAAAAGCCAGGGTGTGACAAAGCCCTTGGTCATCAATGTTAGTATGTTTTGCTTTTTGAACAATATAACAGTTGGAGGCGGATGGGTCTCAGTTTGGGACAAAACCTTCAACTGTTAAGTAACTATGGTAAGGAACTAATTGTGCTCTCGGTGGATGGTCCTTGGTTTGAGGTGAAACCAAGAGCACAACTTTTGGTATATTAATAACATAACCCTTTTCTAGCTTTATTTCTGTTGTTATATTTTCACTATATGAATTTTGTTTGTAAAAATAATTTCGTTTGAACATTCTTGGGAACACATTGTAAATGTATCCTGAAAGATATCCTGATCAGGATACTGACACACAATCTGTAAGTTATCCAAATAAAAAGGAGAGATCATACCAGGAATTCCCTAAGGAATCAATTCAAATTTTCCACCATAGGGATGTCCCCAGTGCACACTTACAAACTTGGATCCATCCTTTACATTGTATGATATATGTCCCCTGTGTTTAACATAGGAATGTAGATATAGTCATACTTCAGCTCCATTGAATAGACCCTGAATATCCAGGGGTAAACCCTTGACATCCTGGGCATTAACCCTTAATATGCTGGGGATAAACCCTTAATATGCTGGGGATAAACCCTTAATATCCTGGGGATAAACCCTAATTTTCATGCGCTACAGGCAGGAGTGTATAAACTCCAAGTCTTAGAAAGGTGAAAACCTTTAAACCTTAGAGAGTATGAAAATACCCTTTCGTGAGAGAGGGTGATCAATCCTCATATACCTTTAGAATCCAGGATATAACCAATAGTAACGAAATTGTCAGCCACTTTTACATGAACTGGTCCCGTTACCTTGAACTATCCCCAGATGACTTGTGCTCCAGGCGGGGTGTTCAAACCCAACTCGAAAGAAAGGTGAATACCTTTAAACCTTTGAAGGGATCAAGATCCCTTAAACGTGAGAGAGGGGGCCAATCCTCTAATCTTCCAGAATATCCTGAGCGTATATCCTGGAGTTATATCCTGACACATATTCTGCAAAACAACCTTAAACTAAGGCCGGTGTTAGCTTGGCTAACACCCCTCCGATGCTTAAGTCAGTATTGGGTTCAAGATAATAATCGAATTCAAATATTTAAGAGGGATATAACACATACCATTCTGAGATAGAAATTAAATTCTATTCTTACTTGAAATAGAGCTTTAAGTGTATAGCATTCCAGGATCTTGGTAGCATTTCCCCTTCCATGCTCCTGAGTCGGTATGCTCCTTTTCCTGATTCTGATTCAACCTCATATGGTCCTTCCCATTTCGGAGCCAGTTTTCCATCGACAGGATTAGTGGTATTTTGAAAATCCTTTCTTAACACCCAATCTCCAACTTTGAACCTTATAGTCCTTATATTCTTGTTGTATGCTCTGGATATCCTTTGTTGTTATGCTGCCATCCTTAGTCTTGCTGCATCTCTTGTCTCGTCTATGGTGTCCAAATCCTGACACAAAGCTTCAGGATTTTGCTCAGGATCCTGGAGGATAGATCTCGCAGTAGGTATCACCATCTCTGTTGGGATCACTGCTTCTGCTCCGAATACCAAGGAAAATGGTGTCTAGCTAGTTGCATTCTTTACCGTCGTTCTATCGGCCCACAAAACAAAGGGTAGTTCTTCTGCCCATCTTCCTTTCTTGGCTCCTAATCTCTTCTTCAAGTTGTTAACAATTATCTTGTTTGAGGATTCAGCTTGTCCATTTGCTTGAGGATGTACCAGGGTGGATGTGATCATCTTGTTTCCCCAACTCTTGCAAAAGTCAGTAGTTCTCTTGCTTATAAACTGAGAACCATTGTCACAGATTATTTCGGCTGGTAGTCCAAACCTGGTTAGGATATTCCTCTTTATGAAGGATACTACTTCTTGGTCTCTGACTTGAACAAATGCTTCAGCCTCCACCCACTTAGAGAAATAATCAGTCATTGCCAACATAAAAACTTTTCCTCCTGGAGATTTTGGCAATTTCCCTACTATGTCCATCCCCCATTTCATGAATGGCCAAGGGGAAACTATAGGATATAGTGGTTCACCTGGTTGGTGTAGTATATTGCTGTGCCTTTGACATGCATCACATCTTCGAGTATATTATGTAGCATCTTTCCTCATCGTTGGCCAATAGTATCATGTTCTCAACACCTTTGAGAATAATGACCTGACCCCAGCATGGTTACCACAATCCCCATCATGTATATCCTGAAGTACTTCTTTAGTTTCGGGATCCTCCAAGCACCTTAGATATGGTCCTGGAAAAGATATCTTATACAAAATATTATTTATAATGGTGAATCATGATACCTTCATCCTAATTGCCTTAGGATTTTCGTCTTTAGGGATGTATCCTTCCTTGAGATATCTTATGATTGGAGCCGTCCAGGATTTAGGATCCTCCTCAGGATATTCAGCAACAGGATCCTGGATACTTACTACTTCTTTATCCTGAGGATTCGTTGCAGGATACAAGATATGCAATATTGGTATTTGGGTTCCTTCTGGTATCCTGACCGATGATCCCAGGTTTGCTAGGGCATCTGCTTCAGCATTATCTTCCCTTGGTACCTGTTCATGTGTAAAAACATCGAAATATCCTGCTAATTTTTTGAGAATATCGAGGTATTCGATTAACTTCTCACCTTTAACTGCATAGGATCCATTAAAATGATTAGTAATTAACAAGGAGTCAACATATACTTGCAAATTCTTGATATTTATATTTTTAGCTAGTTCTAATCCTGCAATTAGAGCCTCATATTCTGCTTCGTTATTGGTAGCAGGTGACGGGTGGTCCGTAGGACAACCCTTAAAGCCTTTAAATAGAGTAAAATTTCATACTTTGCCCGGTTATTTGCTTGAACTTGGTAACCACTTGATGAATTGATGTGCAGGTATTAAAGTACCTAAGATGCAAGATTTTAAGAGAAGCAGCCCCCATTCATGTGATTGTGTGAAGGGCCCACATATGCATACAAGGAGACGGTGAAGACTTCTACGCAGACATTGAGGAGGATTATCATATGTAAAGCATCACAATCATCATCACATTCTCAAGACAAAATAAAAGAACAAACACATGCTGGTGGGCAGCCATGTTGGACTGGATATACATGCTGATTTTAGGAGGGCTCATTATTTTAATAAATGAACATCATACATCACACATGTGGGCTGGACCCTTTGGATTGGGCCGCTGAAAAGAACATCATCATGTGACTTTGATTTGGGCGGCACATGTGAAATGTGAAGAAGCAAGAGTCAACAACTTTCATCATCACATCATCTAAGCCGACATTATCATCATCAGAACATAATTCACGTGAACATGAGACATGGATTCCTTTCATTGGGCCGAAAATTATCATCATGAAATCACGTGCAGACTTGGGCGGTGATACGATAAACACGCACATAGGTGGCGGCAGGCAAAACATCTTGGGCTTTGGAGAGACTTGTGAATTTTTATTATTGGGCCGCCAACATGTGAAGTGGCTTGGGCGGCACATATTGTCAGTTTTGAGACTTGGAGAACAAACTTGTGAGACTTGGGGGATTAAGTGGATTAAAGGGGCTGCACATGATTGGTCTTTAGTGGGCGGCACATATATGATCGGACAAGTGGGTTTGGGTTCGAGAGACACATCATCTCAACATCATCATATAAATCATCATCTCAATAGTTGGGCGGCAGACATCGAAGTCAACAAGCAACAACATATTAACTGATCACCATCATAGTCAATTGACAACATCACGTGCACTTATGGGATCAATTGGGCCGACATCAGAGGAAAGCAGACATCATGTGGGTTGGATTTGGCGGCTAGCATTGGTGAGGAACAAAGAAGAATATTCAAGTCACCACCGTAAATTACGGTTTCACCGTAATTTACGGTGGACCTGAAAATCACTTGGTGGCCACCGTAAATCAGTCAACTTGCACCGTAAACAAATCAAGTCCACCGTAAATTACAGTGGAGCCGTAATTTACGGTGGTATCTGCGGAATTTTATGTAACTGCCTCATTTAAGTTTGTTTTATGGTGCCTTTTCAGAGGTTCTCATCATTGGACGGTTATTGGAGACACTATGGGCGAATTTTGGCTATCTTGCTTGGTTTGGAACAATTGCTAACATTCGGTTTGTGTTTTTGATTTGTATGAACATCGAATTGCTTGTTATGATGATTCACCAACCTATGTCCGGCTAAACTTTTCGGTGATCATCTTAGGTGAAGGTTTCTATTGAACTTTTGTGTGTTTATTTCCGAATTTCTAGAATGATAACTTGCGTTGCTTGAATATCATGGTGTATGTTTAATTGCTTGTAATTTGTTAATCGATATTGCAATTTCTAGTCTCAATCGTACGTTCTTGGTGCCGTTGGCAATCGAGATATCACGGGAAGGGTTAGGGTTGGTTATTGATTAATTGGTCATCGGGAAACAACCTCGCGTTTATATAATCCGAGTACTTTGTTCCCTTTTATCACTTCGATTATGCATGCACGAGTTATGTCTATGTAACTCTTTCTAGTTGGAATTGCACACAATCGTTTAAAGAAACTGGAACCTAGGATGGTCATTGTTCTCTCCTAATCTGTCTTAAAACCTACATTTGATTTGCCATTAGTTTAATTTAGTTTTCTCAAACAACAATCCAAAGTATTGATCTTTAATTTCTGCAAATTAGGATAATTGTAGTTTAATTGCAAGGCTATACAATTGACATATTTTCCACATACTCCCTGAGTTCGATACCCTATTACCGCTATCTATAGTTGTATTTGGGATTAAATTTGCGTGACCAACGACAATCACGTCAAATTTTGGCGCCGTTGCCGGGGAGTAGTGCGCAACGTGTGTCAGTTTTTTTAGTTTTGCATTGTTATTTTCGGGTTTACACTGGTGTGTTTAGTGTGCAGGTTCTACAGGTGCATGCATACTAGAGGCTCTCACAAAGCGTCACCATTGTCATTTGATCCGGAAATCGAAAGAACACTAAGGCAAAACCGAGTTTTACTACGCGAAAACAGAATCGTTGGTTCACCCACTTCACCCATTACACCAAGAAACATCATGGACGAAACACTAGTACCACCCACAACGGGTCAACCGACCTCAACATTTATTCCTACATCCACACAACCTTCACCAAACACCACTATACCAAACACCACTACAATTCCTACTCCAATCCATGATACTACATCATCCAACACTACACAACCGATTACTACCCAAGTCGAACCTACTCTCACCTATAGCCCTTCCGCAACAATTCCACCACTTTCACATTTCTTTCCTCCAACTACGGGTCAATCATCTTCTACTCACTCACTACCACAAAGTTCAACCATTATCCATACTACCTCTACATATCGACCATCGAACCAACCCGGTATGCAATATTCGTCTTACCCTTATATGCAATCTTCGGGTATAGGAGGAGATGGGTAGTTTGAAGGTTATGAAGAAGAGTTTGAGGGATACGAGGAAGAAGGATATGCTTATGGGGGTGATGGAGTTCAAGGAGAGTTTGAGTATGTTCCGGGTCAATCTCAAGGCATGGAAAGTGTAGGTGGAGTGCCACAACAACTTATACCGCAACATATTCGACCAAGACCACAAGGGCCACCAATGCAACGCCCTATACCTTTGCAACAAATTCGGCCACAAAATGTACAACCACAACTTCAAAGGCCGATTCAACAACCACCAGTCGTACCACAAGGGCCTATACCAAGACCAATGGGTCCTATTCGTCCAAGGGGTCGATTGGGTGTACCAAGAAGGCATCTTAGGGAACAAGCACGGGGAATAGAAGCACATTTCAGGCCAATCATTACTCAAAACCCTTCACCGGTGGTTATCCCTCACAACAACCAAGGGAGAACATTTGAAGTAAGAACGAATTCCTTGCAAAGTTTGCCGAAATACAAAGGGCTAGCAACGGAAGAGCCGTATTTCCATTTAGAGGCCTATGACTCCATTTGCAATACTCTTGGGAGTCAAGGATTTTCGGCTGATGATATCAAGTTGGTCTTATTTCAATTTTCGTTGGAAGACAAGGCAAAGAAGTGGTTCTACACTTTGCCTTCGGCATCTATCTATACTTGGGCGGAAATGCAGCAAATTTTCTTAGATGAGTTTTACACCGCCCAAAAGACCAACGATGCAAGAAAGGGGTTGAGAAGCTTCCAACAACAACATGGTGAGATGTTTCATGAGGCATTCGAGCGTTTCAATATGATGATTAAAAATTGCCCTCACCATGGAATTGAATTGTGGGAGTTGATGAATGCCTTTCACGAGGGGTTGAGTGCCGAAGATGCACGTGACTTGATGTCTATTACCGGTGGGACTTTTGGAACAAATTATGAGAATGATGACTGGGAGTTTTTGGAAAGCATGGCAACTACATCAAAGAGGAAAGCTCAAGCCTCAAGAAGAGCTCGACCAGCCATTGCCCGATCACAAGTGCACGCCATAGATGATGGTAATGTTCAAACCACTAACCAAATTTATGATGTTTGTGCTTTGTGTAATGAAATAGATCACGCGGCTGAAAATTGCCAAAGGATGGTGGAAGGGCAATACGAAGAGGTGCATGCTATTCAAGGTCAAGGTCAAGGAGGGGGTGGTAGAAACTACAACAACATGAATTCAAATACATACCACCCCGGGTTGAGGAACCACCCAAATTTTCGTTATGGGAACCCTTCAAATCAAGCTAACCCGAATTTCCAAGGAAACCAAGGATTTCAAAGGCAATATCAAACGGGTCAAAGCTCTTCGGGTGGAAATGAGATGATGGAGATGTTGAAGGCGATGCAAAGCGAAATGCAACGAATGAACCAACGTGATGAGGTTCGGATGCAAAAGGACGAGGTTCATGACAAAAGCATCCAATCGTTGACCACTCAAATGGGTCAACTTGCAAGTGACGTGGCGATGTTAAAGAAAGCAAAAGGCCAGTTACCGAGTGATACGGTGCCAAATCCGAAGAACATAAAAAGCATTAACATCAATGTGGTAAGCACCGTTCCTAGTACCGAATTTAATGAAAAATGTCTAACATCTTCTTGTCAAGTGAATGCAGGTTTGGAAAAAGATGCCGAAGTTGAGAATGATAAAGAGTGTGAAGCGCCAATCGTGCCTATCCGTGTGGGAAAATTAAAAATCCCTCACGCATTGTTGGACTACGGGGCAAGCATGAGTGTGCTACCAAGCGATTTATACGATATGTACGACTTTGGTCCACTTGAAGGTATAAACACCATGGTGAGCTTGGCGGATGGAAGTTGGAGGCATCCACGGGGAATGGTTAGGAATGTTAAGATTCAGTTGGGAGAGTTTGAATACCCGGTGGATTTCCTAGTTTTGGACTATGCTTCTACCAATATGGCATCACAACAAAGGGTAATTTTAGGTCGACCGTTTCTATACACAGCAAATGCTCAAATTAATTGTAGAGACGAGATTATTACCATGACCGAAAAGAACCGTAAGTTGTCCTTTGATGTTCAAACTAGAGTGATTAGTTATGAGTCCATTGAGGGGAAGGGTGGTGAGTCTAGTGATTGTATGAAAAACGTGTTTCAAAGAATGAGAAAAAAGCACCCACCGGACCGTGAAGAAACACATATGGGGTCAAGCAAGAGTGTATTTGATTACCCACCGAGTCAAAATGAGACGGATGCATTTTGCCCAATGACAAGCTACAGTGGGGGAGGTGATAGGAACCGATTCTTTGAGCCACCATAAATGGGGGTGGCACGGTCTGGCTGAAGACGCGAAACTTAGCGCTGCTCGGGAGGCAACCCGAGGTTTTTCACTGATCTTGTTATTTCTTTAGTTTTCTTTGTTTCAGGGCCATGGCAACACTCAAGTGTGGGGAAGATGTGCGGATATTTGTGTGAAGGTGGTGATAGGAAGTCGGATTATCTACAACATCTGTTGTGGCAAACTTCACCAGGTCGATGTACTCTTTCCTTAGTCTTGTTGTGTTCTTTAGCTTTGAAATATTGGTAGTTAGTTTGTTTGATTTTGTTAAAAAAAAAAGAAAAAAAAATTGGGGTTTGAGAATTTAAGCAAAGGTTGATGTTGTGGGTTAAAAGCGATCCTTCCTTCAAAGCCATACATTGGGACAATGTATCCCAAGTGTGGGGATGGGGGAAATTTTTGATAGTTTTAAAAATTTTGTACATCCGAGCGAAATTTGTCAAAATTTGAAAACTTGATATTGTTCCACTTGACACACCGACACCCATTCCTAGTATTTTCTTGGTGAGGATTTGAGCCACACATGATTGTTATAGATATTTCTTTGTTTTGAGTGGTGGTGTGTGTATTGTGTTAATAGAACTTGTGTACGAATTATTGTTGAAACCTAGGAGTAGCATGCTTGTGAAAATGATAGGGGACTTTTAGGAAGCCTCGTCTAGATGTGTGAGAGTGCGGGATTGGTGGGTTGGACCTCATACGTTACATATATGAGCTTGGTATTGTGAGGGGTGGGGGTTTGGTCCTTAGAAAGCCATGTTGAGCCTTAGACCATTCGATTGTGACCCGAGCCTACTTCCTAAAAAAATTTTACCTTTTGAGATGACCCGGTTTAGAAGATTTAGTTTGTAGTATTGATGTTCTTGTATATATTGTTGAGTTTGATATGTTATGAAAAAAAAAAAAAAAAAAGAGAAGAAGAAAAGAAAAAAAAAAGAGAAAAATATGAAAAATACAAAAAGAAGTATTTAGTTGCAATAGAGTTGAGAATGATAAGAAGCTTTGTATTTATTTTTGGTGTTTGCTTCGTAGTGGTAGAAATAAAAACCGGGTCAAATCAATTAGCTCTTTCATATGTATTCCACCATTTTCCTACCTTTACACCTAGTCCCGTTGCAACCCGCTAGTCGCTTTGATTTTAAAGCATGTTAGATATTTGTTAGGAGGAAATTTGATTTGTATACAAGCTTATTGTCGCACATACACACACACGCATTGAGTGGTTTAGCATTATGTGCTAATATTTCTTGTCACCGAGAGTTTTTGTGAGGGGTGTGTCTTGTGGTATGATTGAAAGTTAGTAAAAGGACGATACATTTTAGCTTGGTTTGCATGTTGATCGCTTATGGTTTTGAAATAGTTTTTGAATTGATGAGTTGCTTGGGACAAGCAACGGGTAAGTGCGGGGATGTGACGGGTGGTCCGTAGGACAACCCTTAAAGCCTTTAAATAGAGTAAAATTTCATACTTTGCCCGGTTATTTGCTTGAACTTGGTAACCACTTGATGAATTGATGTGCAGGTATTAAAGTACCTAAGATGCAAGATTTTAAGAGAAGCAGCCGCCATTCATGTGATTGTGTGAAGGGCCCACATATGCATACAAGGAGACGGTGAAGACTTCTACGCAGACATTGAGGAGGATTATCATATGTAAAGCATCACAATCATCATCACATTCTCAAGACAAAATAAAAGAACAAACACATGCTGGTGGGCAGCCATGTTGGACTGGATATACATGCTGATTTTAGGAGGGCTCATTATTTTAATAAATGAATATCATACATCACACATGTGGGCTGGACCCTTTGGATTGGGCCGCTGAAAAGAACATCATCATGTGACTTTGATTTGGGCGGCACATGTGAAATGTGAAGAAGCAAGAGTCAACAACTTTCATCATCACATCATCTAAGCCGACATTATCATCATCAGAACATAATTCACGTGAACATGAGACATGGATTCCTTTCATTGGGCCGAAAATTATCATCATGAAATCACGTGCAGACTTGGGCGGTGATACGATAAACACGCACATAGGTGGCGGCAGGCAAAACATCTTGGGCTTTGGAGAGACTTGTGAATTTTTATTATTGGGCCGCCAACATGTGAAGTGGCTTGGGCGGCACATATTGTCAGTTTTGAGACTTGGAGAACAAACTTGTGAGACTTGGGGGATTAAGTGGATTAAAGGGGCTGCACATGATTGGTCTTTAGTGGGCGGCACATATATGATCGGACAAGTGGGTTTGGGTTCGAGAGACACATCATCTCAACATCATCATATAAATCATCATCTCAATAGTTGGGCGGCAGACATCGAAGTCAACAAGCAACAACATATTAACTGATCACCATCATAGTCAATTGACAACATCACGTGCATTTATGGGATCAATTGGGCCGACATCAGAGGAAAGTAGACATCATGTGGGTTGGATTTGGTGGCTAGCATTGGTGAGGAACAAAGAAGAATATTCAAGTCACCACCGTAAATTACGGTTTCACCGTAATTTACGGTGGACCTGAAAATCACTTGGTGGCCACCGTAAATCAGTCAACTTGCACCGTAAACAAATCTAGTCCACCGTAAATTACGGTGGAGCCGTAATTTACGGTGGTATCTACGGAATTTTATGTAACTGCCTCATTTAAGTTAGTTTTATGGTGCCTTTTCAGAGGTTCTCATCATTGGAATGTTATTAGAGACACTAGGGGCGAATTTTGGCTATCTTGCTTGGTTTGGAACAATTGCTAACATTCGGTTTGTGTTTTTTATTTGTATGAACATCGAATTGCTTGTTATGATGATTCACCAACCTATGTCCGGCTAAACTTTTCGGTGATCATCTTAGGTGAAGGTTTCTATTGAACTTTTGTGTGTTTATTTCCGAATTTCTAGAATGATAACTTGCGTTGCTTGAATATCATGGTGTATGTTTAATTGCTTGTAATTTGTTAATCGATATTGCAATTTCTAGTCTCAATCGTACGTTCTTGGTGCCGTTGGCAATCGAGATATCACGGGAAGGGTTAGGGTTGGTTATTGATTAATTGGTCATCGGGAAACAACCTCGCGTTTATATAATCCGAGTACTTTGTTCCCTTTTATCACTTCGATTATGCATGCACGAGTTATGTCTATGTAACTCTTTCTAGTTGGAATTGCACACAATCGTTTAAAGAAACTGGAACCTAGGATGGTCATTGTTCTCTCCTAATCTGTCTTAAAACCTACATTTGATTTGCCATTAGTTTAATTTAGTTTTCTCAAACAACAATCCAAAGTATTGATCTTTAATTTCTGCAAATTAGGATAATTGTAGTTTAATTGCAAGGCTATACAATTGACATATTTTCCACATACTCCCTGAGTTCGATACCCTATTACCGCTATCTATAGTTGTATTTGGGATTAAATTTGCGTGACCCACGACAATTACGTCAGCAGGAAATTCACACCTAATAGCTTGGGGTAATATGTCCCCCTGTGGCAATTTTAGTAGTATTCCCAATCCTACTCCTCTAACATTAGATGCTCCATCAGTGTACAATGTCCAGGATCCTGAGGATTCTCCTAATTGTTGTACTTCTAGGTCTACCTCATCCTGAATGTCACTACTGGAATCAGCCACAAAGTCAGCTAGAGCTTGTGATTTTATGGCATTTCTAGGTTCGTATACTAAGTCATAAGCACTCAACTTTACTGACCATTTGGCCATCCTGCCTGACATCTCGGGTTTCCTAAGCACATTCTTAATAGGATAATTGGTCTTAACATGAATTCTGTGTGTTTCAAAGTAATGTCTAAGCTTTGTTGATGCCATAACTAGTGCTAGTATCAACTTTTCTAAATGAGAATATCTAGTTTCTGCATCTAACAAACTTTTACTAACATAATAAACATGATATTGTTGACCTTCATGATCCTTTATAAGGACGGCACTTACAGCATTCCCTGATACCGCGAGGTATAGGGACAGTGGTTCACCATTCTCAGGCTTCATCAATAGAGGTGCAGTTGAAAGATATTGCTTCATATCCTGCAGGGCCGCTTCATGATTCTCACCCCATTCGAACTTCTTGTTCTTCTTCAGGATATCATAAAACTCTTTGCATTTCTCTGAGGATCTTGAAATAAATCTGTTCAATGTTGCGACTCGCCCTGTTAATCGTTGAACATCCTTCATATTTGAGGGTGATTTAATATCCAAGATGGCTTTAATCTGCTCCGGGCTCGCCTCTATTCCTCTTTTGGTCACCATATATCCTAGAAACTTTCCTGCCCCCACTCCGAAATGGCACTTGGCAGGATTTAGCTTCATGTTATATTGATCCAGGATATCAAATGCTCCCTTAATATCCTGGAGGTAATCCTTAGCCTTTTTAGATTTTACCACCATATCATCGATGTATACTTCCATTGTATCCCCCAATTTATCTTTGAACATCATGTTCACCAATCTCTGGTATGTCGCACCTGCATTTTTCAAACCGAAAGGCATAGCAGTATAACGATAAATACCTGTTGGTGTCATGAAGGCAGTATCCTCCTGGTCCGAAGGCTCCATTTGAATCTGCTGAAATCCTGAGGATGCATCCATGAAGGTTAACATCTCATGCCCGGCAGTAGCATCTACCATTGCGTCAATATGAGGAAGAGGAAATGGGTCTTTGGGACAAGCCTTATTCAAGTCTGTGTAATCTACATAAACTCTCCATTTCCCATTCTTCTTTTGAACCATGACCACATTTGCTTGCCACTTGGGAAATTTGACTTCCCTGATCATCTTGGACTTCAATAATCTTTCAACTTCCTCTTGGATAATTGTATTTCGTTCAGGAGCGAACTTCCTTCTCTTTTGTTGCACAGGCTTGAATGACCTGTCAAATCCAAGCTTGTGAGTGATAATATCTTTGGATATACCTGTCATATCCTCATGCTTCCATGCAAATGTTGACATCCTGCAATTTAAAAAGTTAGTTAATTGATCTTCAATATCCTGAGGGATATTGGTTCCTACGAGCACCGAGGTATCTGGATTATCCTGATCCAGGATTATTTTCTTCATATCCTGCTCCGAAGCCTCCACGATATCCTGGGCCCGCATCTTTAATTGCTATGCTGCACTAGGTTTGGTTGAGGATTTCATCCATGATGAGTAACATTCTTTCGCCTCCTGCTGATCACTATCAACCTTGACGACCCCCCACGGGATAGGAATCTTGATGCATTGATGATAAGTTGATGGAACAACCTTCATATCATGGATCCATGGCCTGCCCAGTATGATGTTATAGCAGGATAGGGAGTCCATCACACAGAAACGTTGTATCGAGTTGACCCCTTCAATATATACTGGTAACTTTATTTCTCCCACTGTGTTCCTAGCTTCTCCACTGAAACCAATGAGCACAGTGGACTTCGAAGTAATGTCCATCGGAGATACATTCATCCTCTTCAATGTTTCCAGCTGAATTATATTGACAGAGCTACCGTTGTCCACCAATATCCTGCGTACAAAATGGTTAGCAACATACAATGTTCTTACGAGAGCATCATGGTGAGGATCCTGCACAGTATCCCGGTCATCACTGTCAAAAGTGATCACTTTGTCAGTTGTAAGGGTGGTCATCCTTGCTGGTTTGTCTCCCCTTTCAGTCTTAGCCTCCTTTGCATGCCTCTTGGCTGCAGAATACGAAGTCCCGCAGATGTCGGATCCTCCTGAAATAAAATTAATTATCTTGGCATCTGCAGGAGGTGAAACCGCTCGTTCAGGATCCTTCTCAGTATCCTGACCCTTATTCTTCTTTCTTCCTAGGAGATCCTTCAGATATCCTTTGCTCAGAAGATAACTTATCTCTTTTCTTAGAGCAATGCAATCCTCAGTCACATGACCAAAATCTTCGTGGAAGGCACACCATTTGGATTTATCCTTCCAATCAGCTTTATGTTGATTCTTTCGAGGCCACCTAGCTTTGTTTCCTAAACCCTGCATAGCATACATTAATTCAGGAATGTTAACAGAAAAGCCATATTCAGATACCTCAGAATATTCTTCAGGATCCTCATCTTCAACAGTGTTATGGGCAAAATTCTTAGCCCATATCCTGGGAAATATCTTGAGTTATATCTTGATTGTATGATATTTGCTCATATCCGGGATGCTCATTCAGGATATTGGTAACATCCTGAATGGTATCCTCAGGATTACTAACGGGTTGTGTGCAGGAGAGTATGCGTTCAGATGGAGCAACGTTCACGAAGACCCTTTCTCCGGGAGACTCGGTCCAAGTCGTTCAAATGAAGACGTTGAAGCAACATTACTCGGTCTACAACGTTCACAATGGAATATTCGGAGCATCCCATATTTGTAGGGATTTTTGTTTGTATTTCGTTGTTTTGGTCAAAAATCAAGCAATGATAATGCAACCAAACTTTCTGTTCTGAGGTATGATGGTTGAATTGATGAACAACAATGAGGATCACTTTGAAATGTAATGAACAAGTGACACGAAGATTTATACGAGGAAAAAGCCCTTGATCAATGAATGATCTCCGGCATAAAAAACCTCGGGTGATGGAAACTACCGATCACCAATTCAAATTAAACAAGAAATGTATTACAACTTCGGATGATAGCGAGCTAAGTACAAGGATCACTATAGTGTATTGTGTAGAAAAGTGTGTAATCGCCAACTGAGTTAACGAGAGCTGGTGAGAGCAGTTGTAAGAGTGTGTGTGTAGCCAAAAATAGCCAAGTGTCTTCTAATTAGCTCGCTACCCCTATAAAAATGGAAAATATCTACTCTAACTAACATTCCGCAAATGGTGCAAGTCCTCCACGACTCCATAACGTCCATTTCTTGCCAAGCACGTGCGGAATAGGCTTAGAATATTCTCCAGGAATATCGCCAAGACCAAGTCCAAGTTGGTACTCCTGCAAAACAATTTCGAATTCAAAGTAGACAACCGTTAGTACAAGGATCCTTATGATGATCCATGATCCTGATCCTACAACACTTCTGAGGATCACTACTTCAGACAGAATTGAGGATCACTAAACCCAACAGTAAATGAGGATCACTGATCATTTAGAAATCCACCCCTCACAATTGCCCCCAAAATATGAGGAGTAATTATGTAAATAAATGAGTTATATTTTGTTCTTATCCGCAATTAACCAATAGATAACTAGCCGTTATAATCGGACTAGCCGTTGCGAACATGACGTCACTGAGGTGACTATCCTGCAGAATCATCATTATAAATAGGAGTTAGAGATAGGGATCATTTCACATTTAAATTCAAGAGAACTCCCTTTAAATTCACATCCGACAATTAAGCAGGTATTTCTCTTCCCCTTCCTCCTTTACGTTTTCTTTCTCTACTCCTTCTTTCTTCACCTTCTTCACAATCAAGATGATGCTGAGATCCTCACCGGCGAAGGATCATAAGAAGGACATTCCTCTCAAGAGCCAGGGGATCATCAAGGATTCAGCGAATGAGAGGTGCTGCTTCACTGATCCGCAAATAGACAAAATTCGGCATTTCTTTCCGGCGAACACCTATTTCAAACCGTTTGATCCTACCGTTCTAAGTGACTACATTTTAGAAACTTGGGTAGCTTTCCCGGTCACCCCTTTCACAATAGGATATTCGTATCCTTTCCCTGAATTCACCCAGTCTTTTTTCTCCCTCACCGGCATCTCCTATATTCAAGCTATGCCAATGATCTGGAGGGTCTTATATACCCTTGAGAGGATCATTGAGCAAGAAGGAATCAACCTGGGAATGTCGAAATTGGCCAAGATGTATGATCTCACAACATTTGGATCCCACCGATATCTGTTCAAACGTAAACCCGGTGAAGAACATCCCATCTTCAAAGCCACTAAGAATGATACTAATTGGAAACGGCGATTCTTCTTTGTCAGAAGAGATTCTATCCCGGATGGAAAGGATCTGCCAAGGAAGTGGAGCAACCATGGTAGGATAGAGGATCCTTAGAAGGATCACAGAGTAAGCTCATTTTTTATGATGATTATTAATATGCTTCTGTTTCTTTTGTGCAGCTATCACATTTTCACATATCATACCTTCACCTGCCACCAAGGAGAGACTTGCTGCTTTCAGAAGACTTGATCCTGCAATAAGGTCATTCAAAACAAACACCCAGGATTCACAAGAAGTATCCTAAGGTTCTGTCACTATGTCAAGTAAGTATCCTGTATTTTGTATAGTCAAATATTTAAATAAATAGTTGAATAGAAATAGGATAAGGATACTTATCTGTTTTAAATATGTAGGTGCTGGAAAGTCTTCACGATCTGCCTCTAAATTCAGTGTTGCCGAGCTTGATACTGTCAGATCCTCAAAGAAGAAGTCTGCCGCTAGCCCCTCTGCTGT
Source organism: Helianthus tuberosus (assembly GCA_030545235.1). Classification (NCBI taxonomy): domain Eukaryota; kingdom Viridiplantae; phylum Streptophyta; class Magnoliopsida; order Asterales; family Asteraceae; genus Helianthus; species Helianthus tuberosus. Next base: position 2,797,794 of record JARYGA010046293.1, read on the forward strand.
AATCCCCAAGACAACCTTCAAGGCTTGCCTCTGATCCGCCATCAATTCCTCGAGTACTTTAATGATGTAAGGATCACTAACTCAGACTAGTTATCCTATCCACTTGAAGATCACTTGATCCTAATCTTTGCATTGTCTTTTTTGTAGAAATTTGCTGAGATCGAGGATTATGTGGCGAATGTTGAGGAGCTTGAGGAGAAATACTCAGATCTCCAGAAGGTGGCGGTACTCAAGGATCACAAGATTGCTTCCCTTGAAAAGGATCTCCTTGATGCCAAAGCTCAGACAGCTGCTATCCTGATCAATTTTGATTATGAGAAGCACGAGATCACAAAGGATGCCAAGTTCTCCGCTGCCATTGCCATTTACAAGACCAAGCTACAGATGGCTCAAGAAGCTCAGGATCCCTCATTTGATAGGAGCAGTTGGGACATGGAAAGCTGGAAGGCCAGGCTGGCTGAGTTGGAGGATGAAGATGAGGCTGACGAGGTTCTGGCAATCGAGACTAGTGGTAGTGGCAAGGATCAGGCGAAGGAAACTGGAGCTGGAGGGGATGATGATGCAGCGAAGGCATAGGCTGCAGCAATGGGCGATGAAGGACATTTCTAGACGTAGCCGGAGCCCATTTTTTAGTTTGGTTATGGTTTTTTTTTATTTTGATGATGTTTTGATGAACAATGGTTGGTCTGTACTTAAACAATAGTAATTAGGGTTGAGGATCATGGATGATCCTTTGAACAATAGGTAGGATTACAATTGGTGGAGGGATCCTCTGTTTGGGGGATGAAGCCATTGTGACCCTGCCGTCTTTTAATTCCTGCACTATCAAGACCCTTAGACAATGGACACCCTTTGCCAACCCATGTGGACGGGCCACGTTTTGCTGGTAGAAACGTGGGTTGGCAATTTTGACAACCTTAAAGGGTTTAATCTTTTGTGAATAAAATAACTTTAACTTTTTGGCTATATCCCGTGTTGATATCCTTGTGAGTATTTTACTTTCCAACTATTGGGATGTTTATTTTGTTTAAACTTATCAAATACAGAAAAAATTTAAGAAATATCCTCAAAATCTTTTAGGATATGATCAAGAATCACATATCCTATAATTGATAAGTTCTGAAAAGTAATACAGTTTAAGGATCACAAGTTCAGTTGTCAGAGGATAAGGGTTATTCAAATAAATAATGAATAGAATCAAAATAGTTAAGGATCATACCTGAGGATCCAAGTTAGGATCCTAACCTTTAACAGTTGTAAACAGAATAGTCCAAAAGACAAACCTTAGTAAAAGGTAAGGATCAAGGATCCTTGGTCATTTATCTCCAAAAACCTGAAATAGGATATAACTTGGGACTAAGCCAATATAAGATGAAAGTTAGTAACTAGGGACAAGCCCAACAATTCTGGGGACAAGCCTAATATACTGGGGACAAGCCCAAAGGATAACTGGGGACAAGCCCAAAGGATCGTATGCAAACTGGAGTATGGCCCTCACTGGCGACTATCCAAACTTAGTGACATGAAAATGCCAAAACCTTAGCAAACGTGAAAACGTTAGAAACCTTAGGAACGAATGTATGGTACGTCTACCATTATACGTAGGATCCTGAATATAGCCAGCACAATGAAATTGTCAGCCCCTAAAGCGAGTACTGGTCCCATTGCCATGGACTATACCAGGATCATCGTGCGCTACTGGCGAAACTGGGGACAGGCCCATACTGGGGACTAGCCCAAATAACTGGGGTCAAGCCCAAATAACTGGATACTTCTGTGGATACTCAATCCTTAGTTAAGGATACCTGAACCTTCAAAACTCAGAATCAAGTAAACGGAGGATAAAGGATGGAGGATCCTTATCCTTATATAAGAGAATAAAAGAATGAAATAGTTTGAGATTAGAATGTTACCATAAAGAGGATCATCTGTCTGCAGGGATCCTTCAAGGATACTTTTTAAATGAGGATCATGGATCCTAGTCACATAAAATACTTCTTCAAATGGACAGCATTCCAAGCTCTTGGTAGCAAATCACCTTCCATTGTTAGCAATCGATATGCCCCCTTTCCTGCTTCAGCTTCAATCAAATAGGGGCCTTCCCACTTTGGTGCTAGCTTTCCAATAGCAGGATTAGTGGTATTTTGAAATGCTTTCCTTAATACCAAATCACCAACTTGGAATTTCCTGATCCTGACATTTTTGTTGTAGGCTCCAGCCATCCTTTGTTGATAACTAGCCATCCTTATCCTTGCCAAATCCTTGATTTCTTCTATAGTATCCAAGTCTTGAACCAAGTTTTCAGCATTTTCTTCAGGATCACGAATGCTTGTTCTTGCAGTTGGAACCACCATCTCTGTAGGGATCACTGATTCTGCCCCAAATACCAAAGAAAATGGGGTTTGGCCTGTGGCATTCTTGGGAGTTGTCCTATCAGCCCAAAGCACATAAGGTAGTTCTTCTGCCCATTTTCCTTTCTTGGATCCAAGCTTTTTCTTCAAATTGTTGATGATAATCTTGTTGGATGATTCTGCCTGACCATTAGCTTGTGGGTGGACTGGTGTTGATGTTCTCATCTTAATCCCCCAGCAAATCTAGTAATGATATTTCTTTTAATGAAGGATATAACTTCCTTTTCTCTGACTTGAGCAAAGGCTTCACCCTCTATCCACTTAGAGAAGTAATCAGTAATAGCAAGCATGAATACTTTTCCACCAGGTGCCTTAGGAAGCTTTCCAACTATATCCATTCCCCATCTCATGAATGGCCAAGAAGAGGATATACGATGCAAGAGCTCTGCTGGTTGGTGAAGGATATTACTATGCCTCTGACAAGGATCACATTTCTTGGCATACTCCACAGCATCCTTCTTCATAGTGGGCCAATAGTATCCTGTCCTCAGGATCCTTGAGAACAATGCTCTGCCCCCAGTGTGATTTCCACAATCTCCTTCATGGAAATCCTTTAGGACTTCTTGGATTTCAGGATCCTCAATGCATCTTAAATATGGTCCTGCAAGAGATCGTTTGTACAACATATTATTCAATATTGAAAATTGAGATACCTTAATCTTAAAAGCCCTAGGGTTTTCTCCTGTAGGAATCTCTCCATGTTGTATGTATCTCATGATTGGAAGGATCCATGATCCTGAATAAGATTGAGTATCATCACTAGGGATGATTGCAGAATCTTCTGCTATCTCCATAGCTACATGATCCTCGATAGCCGGGGTCAGGATATGGATGATCGGGATCTTGATATCCTCCGGGATCTTCAGGGACGATCCTAAATTGGCTAATACATCTGCCTCTGCATTCTCTTCCCTTGGTACCTGTGTTAAACTAAAGGATACAAAAGAGAGTGCCAATTCTTTGAGTATCTCCAAATATTTAATTAGCTTTTAACCTTTAACAGCATAGGATCAATTAAAGTGATTAGTGACCAGTAAAGATTCTACATGTACCTCAAGATACCTGATCCTTATATGCTTTGCAATTTGCAAACCAGCTATCAAGGCTTCATACTCAGCCTCATTGTTGGTAGTTTGAAATTCACAAGCTATGGAGTGGGGTATTATGTCCCCCTGTGGCGATTTTAGTAGTATTCCAAGCCCTGTTCCATTTACATTGGAGGATCCATCAGTGAACAGTACCCAAGGATCCTTGGTTTCTTCAAGCTGTTGGACTTCTAATTCAGCCTCCTTTTGCAAATCACTAATAAAATCTGCCACAAAGTCAGCTAAGGCTTGGGATTTGATGGCAGTCCTTGGTTCATATCTTATATCATATGCACTTAGCTTCACTGCCCACTTAGCCATCCTTCTTGACATCTCAGGTTTCCTGAGAACATTCTTAATAGGAAAATTAGTCTTAACAATAATGGCCTGAGTCTCAAAATAATGTCTTAATTTAGTGGATGCCATAATTAATGCAAGGATAAGTTTTTATAAATGTGAATACCTGGATTCAGCATCAAGTAAGCTCTTACTTACATAATAAACAGGATGTTGTGTACCTTGGTGATCCTTAACAAGGACCGCACGCCAAATATAAGGATAACACATCTCCTTTTTCTGGTTTCATCAAGGCTGGGGCTGAGGATAGGTAATCTTTAAGGGCTCTGAGGGCACCTTCATGCTTCTCAGTCCATTCAAATTTCTTGTTTTTCCTCAGGATATCGTAGAATTCCTTACACTTTTCTAAGGATTTGGATATGAATCTGTTCAAGGCTGCGATCCTGCCCGTTAATCTTTGCACATCCTTAGCATTGGCAGGAGATTTGATATTTACAATAGCCTTGATTTGCTCTGGACTTGCTTCAATGCCCCTCTTTGTCACCATATATCCTAAGAATTTACCTGCCTTAACACCAAAATGACACTTAGAAGGATTTAGTTTCATATTAAATTTATCAAGGATATTGAATGCTTCCTCCAAGTCTTTAAGGTGATCCTCAGCTTTCTTGGACTTAACCACCATGTCATCAATATAGACTTCCATAGTGTGTCCAATTTGTTCCTTGAAGATCATATTAACTAGCCTTGGATAAGTGGCACCTGCATTCCTTAATCCAAACGGCATAGCAATATAACAGTATATACCAGTTGGGGTCATAAAGGCTGTATCCTCTTGATCAGATGGTTCCATCTGAATTTGTTGAAATCCAGATGAAGCATCCATAAAAGTTAACAACTCATGACCCGCGGTAGCATCCACCAAGGAGTCAATGTGGGGTAAGGGGAAAGGATCCTTGGGACATGCCTTGTTTAAATCTGTAAAATCGACACATACCCTCCACTTTCCCTTTTTCTTTTGAACAACAACCACATTGGCTAACCATTTTGGATACTTAACCTCTCTAATCATACCTGCCCGGAGTAGTTTATCTACCTCTTCCTGGATAATGGCATTCCTTTCAGGTGCAAATTTCCTCCTCTTTTGATGAATTGGCTTAAATGACCTGTCAATGCCAAGTTTATGAGTAATTATATCTTTAGATATACCTGTCATATCCTCATGTTTCCAGGCAAAGGTGGTTTTCCTTCTTTTGAGGAAGGATACTAGCTCCTGTTCAATATCGCTAAGGATCCCTGATCCTATGAAGATCTTGGATTCAGGATCATCAGGATCCATGAGGATTTCTTTCAAATCCTGTTCTCTTGCCTCCAAGACATCTCTTGAAGGATACTTTAATTGCTATTGCTCCCTTGGTCTTGAGGCTGGTTTCATTGATGAGGTATAGCAATTTTTGCCTCCTGTTGATCACTCTCAATTTTTACCACTCCCCAAGGACTTGGAAGCTTTACACATTGATGATAGGTGGATGGGACGGCCTTCATGCCATGTATCCATGGCCTGCCAAGGATAACATTACAACATGATAAGCAATCTATAACACAAAACTTTTGATAAGAATGCAATCCTTCAATATAGATTGGGAGTTTGATGTCCCCCAATGTATTCTTAGTTTCTCCACTGAATCCCACAAGTACTGAGGATCTTGGGATAATATCAGACTCTGGGATATTCATCTTCTTGAGAACATCAAGCTGAATGATGTTCACAGAGCTTCCTCCATCTATAAGGATCCCGCGAACAAAGTGGTTAGAAATAAATAATGTAATTACAAGACCATCATGATGAGGATCCTGGACGTCAACACGATCATCCTCATCAAAGGTTATGACTTTATCCTGGGTAACAACGGAGGTCCGAACGGGTCTATCTCCACTATCCATCTTGGTTTCCTTAGCATGTCTTTTTGCTGCTGAAAAGGATGTACCACAGATGTCTGATCCGCCGGATATGAAATTTATGACTTGTGCATCTGCTAGAGGAGCAGGAGCCCTTTCCGGGATCCTTTCAGGATCCTGGATCCTTGACTTCTTTCGACCCAAGAGTTCCTTCAAATGCCCCTTGCTCAGCAAGTAACCAATTTCCTTTCTTAATGCGATGCATTCTTCAGTGAGATGCCCGAAATCCTCATGATGTGCACACCATTTGGACTTATCCTTTGTAGCAGCTGGTTTATCATTCTTCCTTGGCCACCTAGCTTTCTCACCTAGATTCTGCATTGCAAGGATTAGTTCATTGTTATCAACAGAAAAACAGTATTCATAAATAGGAGGATAATCCTCATCATCCTCTTCTTGTTCCACTGCATGCACATTCTGGTTATCAGATCTGTTGTAGGACTTGGATTTGTTGTTCCTGAAGTAGGATCCTTGTTTATCCTGCTTTGAGGATCCTGTCAGTCTATCCTGAATCCTTTTGTCATCCTCTAAACGGATGAACCTAAGGGCCCTGGTTCTTACTTCATCAAGATTCCTGCAAGGTGTCATAACAAGGTCATCATAGAATAATGAATCTCTAAGTGATATAATCTCTAAGTGATTCATTTTGGCCTTGTGTTACCCTATATAGATCACTAGTCAATCGTTCAAACTTTCTACTTCAAGAGAATTGACTATTGAACAAGTTAACTAAATTAGCAAATGAAGTAATATAGTAAGGGGGAAGACTTAGCAGCCATTTAAGAGCAGATCCTGTAAGTGTGGATCCAAATCCCTTGCATAGACATGCTTCTTTCAACCTTTCAGGAATTGGATTGATCTCCATCCTCTCCCTGTACTGAGCTACATGCTCTTCTGGATCCGTTGAACCATCATATAACTTCATAGATGGTATCTGGAACCTCTTGGGTATTTCAGCATCACATAAGGGTGGTGCAAAACGAGATATCCTATGGCTACCATCTGCAATTTCAGGAATGGGTTTAACCACTCCCGGTACACTGGATATCATATCCTTAAGCTTCTGTACCTCTCTAGCCATAGCCTGATTAATCCCTGTATCCTACATTAAGCCATGGTTACTGTTATATGAATTATTAAAAATGTTACCTCCCACAGGATTCGTGTTTGGAATTGCGGATGTGAATCCATATTGACGAGACTCTGGAATGATTGAGGGACCAGAGGGAGCAATGGTTTGCATTGATATCATATCCTTAAGCTTCTGTAGCTCTCTAGCCATAGCCTGATTAATCCATGTATCCTGCATTAAGCCATGGTTAGTGTTATATGAATTATTAAAAATGTTACCTCCCACAGGATTCGTGTTTGGAATTGCGGATGTGAATCCATATTGACGAGACTCTGGCATGATTGAGGGACCAGAGGGAGCAATGGTTTGCATTGGTATGAAGTCTCCTTGATGAACGTCCGAGCTCTGAGGTTGCATACTTCTCAATAATCCTTGATCCTGAAGGACGTTGGATCCTTGAAGTTGAGATGATCCTTGAACCAGAGAGGATCCTGGGACCAGAGAGGATCCTGGGACCAGAGAGGATCCTGGGACCGGAGAGGATCCTAGGACCGGAGAGGATCCTGGAACAAGGGAGGATCCTCGGACCGGGAAGGATCCTTGAATCTGTGAGGATCCTTGGACCTGTGAGGATCCTTGGACCTGTGAGGATCCTTGGACCTGTGAGGATCCTTGGACCTGGGAGGATCCTTGGGCCTGTGAGGATCCTTGAACCGCATGCATTCCCAAATATCCTCCTGTCGTGAAGTATCCCTGATGCTGAGAAGATGATCCTGATGGTTGAGAAGAGGATCCCTGAGGCTGGAAGTAAGAGCCAAATTCCTGACTCATAGTTGTTGTTCCATAACGCCTTCCTAGTAATTCACCCAAGTATTGCACGTCCGGAATTGCTGAGTGTTGGGAAGTTATGGCTGGAGTGTCGAAGTTCAGTGATCTTGGCATCAGAGGAGAGTGATCCTCCACTGATTTCTTCTGTTTCTTGATCTCATCGATCTCCCGGAGGATCCTTTCATTGGTTTTGTCCTGCTCTTGTGCATGATTCCTCATCTACAAAATCAGAGTATAAAGATCATTAGTAGTAGGATTAGTTGAAACAGAAGAAGTTGGTGGTTTTTGGAAAATGGGGGTTGGTTTCTTCGCGGCATTCTCAGCATTCTTCTAGGATCCAGAAGGTGGTGGAGGCAAAGGAGGAACCCCTTGTTAAGAACTGAATGACGGCATCAAGTTTGAAGTGTTCTTTGCTGAAGAAGCCATCTGCCTGGTTGTTATGAACCGAAATGACCACAAAAACACGAATCTCTTTAGGAATGAAGCACCAATTGCCCCACGGTGGGCGCCAAACTGTTTTGGTCAAAAATCAAGCAATGATAATGCAACCAAACTTTCTGTTGTGAGGTATGATGCTTGAATTGATGAACAACAATGAGGATCACTTTGAAACGTAATGAACAAGTGACACGAAGATTTATACGAGGAAAAAGCCCTTGATCAATGAATGATCTCCGGCATAAAAAACCTCGGGTGATGGAAACTACCGATCACCAATTCAAATTAAACAAGAAATGTATTACAACTTCGGATAATAGCGAGCTAAGTACAAGGATCACTATAGTTTATTGTGTAGAAAAGTGTGTAATCGCCAAGTGAGTTAACGAGAGCTGGTGAGAGCAGTTGTAAGAGTGTGTGTGTAGCCAAAAATAGCCAAGTGTTTTCTAATTAGCTCGCTACCCCTTTAAAAATGGAAAATATCTACTCTAACTAACATTCCGCAAATGGTGCAAGTACTCCACGACTCCATAACGTCCATTTCTGGCCAAGCACGTGCGGAATAGGCTTAGAATATTCTCCAGGAATATCGCCAAGACCAAGTCGAAGTTGGTACTCCTTCAAAACAATTTTGAATTCAAAGTAGACAACCGTTAGTACAAGGATCCTTATGATGATCCATGATCCTGATCCTGCAACACTTCTGAGGATCACTACTTCAGACAGAATTGAGGATCACTAAACCCAACAGTAAATGAGGATCACTGATCATTTAGAAATCCACCCCTAACATTCGTTACTATAAATAGGTGGGTATATCAGATCGAATAGGACATCACACCTACACTCACTACACTCTCATACTTGTTCTCTCGCAGTTTTAATTTTCACACAAAGCATTGTAACACTTAGCGATCTGGTCAATATCCTGCACTGTATCATGACATTTGAAGCAATAAGAAGAACTAGGCAGCTGTGATTGTCAGCTCCCGAGGTTTTATACCGGCGATCTAGATTGATCAAGGGCTTTCCTCGTACATCTCGTGTCATTTCCTTTACTTTTTGCTCATAGTTTGATCGTCGATACAGCTCAATATCCTGAGCCGTATCCTGAAAACTGTTTTCACAAACAATATAACCAGCATATTTCCAACACACTTTTTAGCACACTACCTCACTTAACTAATTTGATCACTAAATTGCTTCGGTAATTTTTGACCAAAACAATTTAGCGCCCACCGTGGGGCAAGTGGTGCTATCTTTACTAAAAATCTTTGTAAAATCGTTAATCAGTTTTCTGTTTTCAAAACTTTTTGCCACATTGTCCACAATGGCCTCAAGATCAAACATGAGCTCCTCCACTGTGTTTGCTACAACTTCTGCTACTACTGGTTCGGTGCTTCCACCACCTCCTCCAAGGATGCCATCTTCTTCACAACCTCAGGATATTATCCCTACTCGGAGTATTCAGGGATCTGCTCCCGTCTTAGCCTCTAATGATGAAATTGTAACCTTATTTGGAAGTGTGCAGGAACAAATGAGGCAGCAACAGGAAACTAACCAAATGCTGTTAAGAGAAATACAACTCTTAAAAGCTAGCTCAAGCAAATCCGCTGAGGATATTGTTACTCCTTTACAACCCAGAACTTTGAACTTCAGTTTGGCTGTATATACTGAGGATAATAGGGGGAATATTGTCCCTGGTCATTCCTGTTGTGGGCTAATTTCTGAGCTCATATCCTGAGAAATATCTTGGCTTATATCTTGATTAAATAATATCTGTTCATATCCGGGGTGCAGATTCAGGGTATTGGTAATATCCTGAATGGTATCCTCAGGATCACTAACGGATTATGTGCAGGTACGTGGGCTGGAAGCTAGCAACATTCACAAAGACTTATTCTGCGAAAGACTCGGTCAAAACCGTTCAAAGAAAGACGTTGAAGCCTTATTACTCGGTCTACAACGTTCGTGATGGAATATTCGGAGCATCCCATATTTATAGGGATATTTGTTTGTATTTCGTTACTATAAATAGGAGGAACACCAGATCGAATAGGACACAACAATTTCACTGCAATCACTCTCACTACACACTAACACTTGTTCTTTCGCAATTTCTACTCTCACACGAATTCATTGTAACACTTAGCGATCTGGTTGATATCCTGCACTGTATCCTGAAGTTTAAAGAAATAAGAAGAACAAGGCAGCTGCGATTGTCAGCTCCCGAGGTTTTATGCCGGCGATCTAGATTGATCAAGGGCTTTCCTCGTACATCTCGTGTCGTTTCCTTTACTTTTTGCTTATTATTTGCTCACTGTTTGATCGTAGATACAGCTCAATATCCTGAGCCGTATCCAGAATACTGATTTTCTAAATAACTCAACAAGCATATTTTCTATAAACTTTCTAGCACACTACCTCACATTACTAATTTGATCACTAAATTGCTTCGGTAATTTTTGACCAAAACAATTTGGCGCCCACCGTGGGGCAAGTGGTGCTCTCTTTACTAAAAATTTCTGCTAAATCGCTAATCGGTTTTTTATTTTCAAAATTTTTTGCCACATTGTCCACAATGGCCTCACGATCAAACATGAGTTCCTCTACTATGTCTGCTACGACTTCTGCTACTACAGGTTCGGTGCTTCCACCACCTCCTCCAAGAATGCCAGCCTCTACACGACCTCAGGATATTATCCCTACTCGCACTGCTCAAGAATCTGCCCCTGTTTTAGCATCTAACGACGAAATTTTAACCTTGTTTGGAAGTGTGCAGGAACAAATGAGGCAGCAGCAGGAAAGAAACCAAATGCTTTTAAGGGAAATACAACTCCTGAAGTCTGGCTCGAGCAGATCCGCTGAGGATATTGTCACTCCATTACAACCCAGAGCTTTGAACTTCAGTTCAGCCGTGTATACAGAGGATAACAGGAGGAATATTGTGCCCAGCCTTCCTCAGAATCATACTCCTGAAATACCCTCCTCGGTCAGGATATCGACCATAAGGAGCTCAGGATATGCTTCAGGATATGGGCAGAATCCTCCAACGAGTAACATATTAAATAATAATAATACTCATGCTATTAACAATAGTGGATCCTTGCAGGATACAGGTGTGACGTCAGCACTTATCAGGGAACTTCAAAAGTTGAAGGACATGATATCAAGTGTACCCGGGGTGGTCCAGCCAATCCCGGAAGTGTCTCAAGATAGCCATAAGATATCTCGCTTTGCATATCCTATCTGTGATGCTGAGATTCCAAAGAGGTTCCAAACCCCCAACATGAAGCTTTACGACGGAACGACGGATCCTGAGGAGCATATTGCTTAGTATAGGGAGAGGATGGAGATCAACCCTATCCCTCCGGATCTCAAGGAATCATGCTTGTGCAAGGGTTTTGGTTCAACCTTGACAGGATCAGCTTTGAAGTGGCTCTTGAATGTTCCCCCACATTCAATTACATCTTTTGCTCATTTAGTAAATTTATTTAATAGTCAGTTTTCTTGTAGTAGGAGCTTTGAAAAATTAACAAGTGATCTCTACAGGATAACGCAGGGGCCTCAGGAATCCCTTAGGGATTATGTGAACAAGTTTAGCCGAGAATCGCTAGACATTCCTCATCTTGATGTTGCAACAGCTGTGCAAGCTTTCAAGATGGGGTTGCAAAAAGATTCTCAATTTTACCAAGACCTTGTAATGAACCCATGCAGGAACCTGGATGAAGCTCGGAACAGGGCCCTAAGATACATTCGGTTGGAAGATGACAGAAAGATGCAAGAAAGGATGAACTCATCCAACACTTATGAGTCAACTAACAGGAAGTCAGAATCCTCATTCAAGTCGTATCGGCCTAAGCCATATGGCAGAAATGAGAACAAGAGAGTGAATGCTGTCGAAGATGAGGATCCTGAAGAGTATCCTGAATTATCAGAATATTGCTTTTCTATTAACATTCCTGAATTGGTGTATGCCATGCAGGGTCTAGGGGACAAGGCAATATGGACTCGAAAGAATCAACAAAAAGCGGATTGGAAAGACAAATCAAAATGGTGTGCTTTCCACGAAGATTTCGGACATATGACCGAGGATTGCATTGCTTTGAGGAAAGAGATAAGCTATCTTCTAAGCAAGGGATATTTGAAAGATCTCTTAGGAAGAAAGAAGAATAAGGGTCAGGATACGGAGAAGGATCCTGAGCGAGCAGCCTCACCTCCCGCGGATGCCAAGATAATCAACTTCATTTCGGGAGGATCCGACATTTGTGGGACTTCGTATTCGGCAGCAAAGAGACATGCAAAAGAAGCTAAGGCCGAAAGGGGAGATAAACCTGTCAGGATGACTACACTCACAACTGACAAAGTGATCACATTTGATGCTGATGACAGGGATACTGTCCAGGATCCTCACCATGATGCTCTGGTAATAACGTTATATGTGGCTAACCATTTTGTACGCAGGATATTGGTTGATAATGGCAGCTCCGTCAACATAATCCAACTAGAGACACTTAAAAGGATGAATGTATCTCCAATGGATATCACTTCGAAGTCCACCGTGCTTGTTGGGTTCAGTGGAGAGGCCAGAAACACAGTGGGAGAGATAAAGTTGCCGGTGTACGTTGAAGGAGTCAACTCGATACAACGTTTCTGTGTGATGGACTCTCTATCCTGCTATAACATTATACTGGGAAGACCGTGGATTCATGATATGAAGGCCGTGCCATCAACATATCACCAATGCATCAAGATACCTACCCCTTGGGGAGTTGTTAAAGTTGATAGCGATCAGCAGGAGGCGAAAGAATGCTACTCATCCTCGATGAAATCCTCAACCAAACCTAGTGCAGCATAGCAATTAAAGACGCGGGCCCAGGATATCGTGGAGGATCCGGAGCAGGATGTGAAGAAAATTGTCCTGGATCAGGATAATCCTGATATTTCGGTGCTCGTGGGAACCAATATCCCTCAGGATATTGAAGAGCAATTAATTAACTTTTTAAGATGCAGGATGTCAACGTTTGCATGGAAGCATGAGGATATGACAGGCATATCCAAAGATATTATCACTCACAAGCTTGGAATTGATAAATCATTCAAGCCGGTGCAACAAAAAAGAAGGAAGTTTGCTCCTGAACGCAATACAATTATTCAAGAAGAAGTTGAAAGATTGTTGAAGTCCAAAATGATTAGAGAAGTCAAATTTCCAAGGTGGCTAGCAAACGTGGTTGTGGTGCAGAAGAAAAATGGAAAATGGAGAGTATGTGTGGATTACACAGACTTGAATAAAGCTTGTCCTAAAGACCCATTTCCTCTCCCCCATATTGATGCAATGGTAGATGCCACTGCTGGTCATGAAATGCTGACTTTCATGGATGCATCCTCAGGATTTCAACAGATCCAAATGGAGCCTTCTGACCAGGAGGATACTGCCTTCATGACACCAACAGGTATTTATTGTTATACAGCTATGCCTTTTGGTTTGAAAAATGCAGGTGCAACATACCAAAGATTGGTAAACATGATGTTTAAAGACAAACTGGGGGACACCATGGAGGTGTACATTGACGATATGGTGGTAAAATCAAAGAAAGCTCAGGATCACCTCCAGGATATTAAAGGAGCGTTTGATATCCTGGATCAGTATAATATGAAGCTGAATCCCGCTAAGTGCCATTTTGGAGTAGGAGCAGGAAAATTCCTAGGATATATGGTGACCAAAAGAGGAATAGAAGCAAGCCCGGAACAGATTAAAGCCATCTTGGATATTAAATCACCCTCAAATATGAAGGATGTTCAACGATTAACAGGGCGAGTGGCAGCATTAAACAGATTTATCTCAAGATCCTCAGAGAAATGCAAAGATTTTTATGATATCCTGAAGAAGAACAAAAAATTCGAGTGGGGTGAGAAGCATGAAGCGGCCCTACAGGAATTAAAGCAATATCTTTCAACCGCACCTTTACTGATGAAGCCTGAGAATGGTGAACCATTATCCCTATACATCGTGGTATCAGGGAACGCGGTAAGTGCCGTCCTTGTAAAGGACCATGAAGGTCAGCAATATCCTGTTTATTATGTTAGCAAAAGTTTGTTAGATGCTGAAACTAGGTATTCTCACTTAGAAAAATTAATACTAGCATTGGTCATGGCATCAACAAAACTTAGACATTATTTTGAGACTCATAGGATTCATGTTAAAACAAATTATCCTGTCAAGGATGTGCTTAGGAAACCAGAGATGTCAGGCAGGATGGCTAAGTGGTCCGTAAAGTTGAGTGCTTATGATTTAGTATATGAACCTAGGAATGCCATAAAATCTCAGGCTTTAGCTGACTTTGTGGCTGATTTTAGTAGTGACATCCAGGATGAGGTAGACCTAGAAGTTCAACAATTAGGAGAATCCTCAGGATCCTGGACATTATATACTGATGGTGCATCTAATATAAGAGGAGTAGGATTGGGAATACTACTAAAATCGCCACAGGGGGACATATTACCCCAGGCTATTAGATGTGAATTTCCTGCTACCAATAATGAAGCAGAGTATGAGGCTTTAATTGCAGGATTAGAACTAGCTAAAAGTATGAATATCAAGAATTTGCAAGTATATGTTGACTCCTTGTTAATTACTAATCATTTTAATGGATCCTATGCAGTTAAGGGTGAGAAGTTAATCGAATACCTCGATATTCTCAAAAAATTAGCAGAATATTTCGATGTTTTTACACTTGAACAGGTACCAAGAGAGGATAATGCTGAAGCGGATGCCTTAGCAAATCTGGGATCATCAGTCAGGATACCGGAAGGGATCCAAATACCAATCATACACGTTTTATATCCTGCAACGAATCCTCAGGATAAAGAAGTAGCGGATATTCGGGATCCTGGAGTGGAATATCCTGAACGGGATCCTGAATCCTGGACAACTCCAATTCTGAAATATCTTAAAGATGGACACATCCCCGAAAATGAAAATCCTAAGGCATTTAGGATGAAGGTATCACGATTCACTATTATAAATAATATTCTATACAAGAAATCTCTTGCAGGACCATATTTAAGGTGCTTGGAGGATCATGAAGCCAAAGAAGTACTTCAGGATATACATGAAGGGGACTGTGGTAATCACACTGGGGGCAGATCATTATTCTCGAAAATATTGAGGACAGGATACTTTTGGCCAACAATGAGAAAAGATGCTGCAGAATATGCTCGAAGATGTGATGCATGTCAAAGGCATAGTAACATACTACATCAACCAGCTGAACCACTATATCCTGTAGTTTCCCCTTGGCCATTCATGAAGTGGGGGATGGATATAGTAGGGAAGTTACCAAAGGCTCCGGGAGGAAAAGTATTTATGTTAGCAATGACGGATTATTTCTCTAAGTGGGTCGAGGCTGAAGCATTCGTTCAAGTAAGAGACCAAGAAGTAGTATCCTTCATAAAGAGGAATATCCTGACTAGGTTTGGAGTACCAGCTGAGATCATTTGTGATAATGGGGCCCAGTTTATAAGCAAAAGGACTACTGACTTTTGCAAGAGTTGGGGAATCAAAATGATCACATCTACTCCGGTACATCCTCAAGCGAATGGACAAGCCGAATCCTCGAACAAGATAATAGTCAATAACTTAAAGAAGAGACTTGGGGCCAAAAAAGGAAGATGGGCAGACGAGTTACCCTTTGTTTTGTGGGCTGATAGGACAACGGTAAAGAATGCAACCGGCCAAACCCCGTTTTCCTTGGTATTTGGAGCGGAGGCGTTGATTCCAACAGAAATGACGATACCTACTGCAAGATCTATGTTGCAGGATCCTGAACAGAATCCTGAACTCTTATGTCAGGATTTGGATACTATAGACGAAAGAAGAGATGCAGCAAGGCTAAGGATAGCAGCATATCAACAAAGAATATCCAGAGCATATAATAAGAACATAAGGACTAGAAGATTTCAAGTTGGTGATTGGGTGCTGAGAAAGGCTTTTCAAAATACCACTAATCCTGCCGATGGCAAGCTAGCTCCGAAATGGGAAGGACCTTATGAAGTCGAGTCAGAAGAAGGGAAAGGAGCATATCGACTCAGGAATGTGGAAGGAGATATGCTACCAAGATCTTGGAATGCAATACATTTAAAGCTCTATTTCAAGTAAGAGTAGAATTTATTTTCTATCTCGGAATGGTATGTGTTTTATCTCTTTAAAATATATTTGTTTATTATCTTGAACCCAATACTGACTTAAGCATCGGAGGGGTGTTAGCCAAGCTAACACCCACCTTAGTTTACAATTGTTTTGCAGGATATGTTTCAGGATATAGCTCCAGGATATATACTCAGGATAAATCGAAAGATTAGAGGATTGGCCCCCTCTCTCACGTTTAAGGGATCCTGATCCCTTCAAAGGTTTAAAGGTATTCACCTTTCTTTCGAATTGGGTTTAAACACCTCGCCTGGAGCGCAAGTTATCTAGGTGTAGTTCAAGGTAGCGAGACCAGTTCATGTAAAAGTGGCTGACAATTTCGTTACTGTTGGCTATATCCTGGATCCTAAAGGTATATGAGGATTGATCACCCTCTCTCACGAAAGAGTATTTTCATACTCTCAAAGGTTTAAAGGTTTTCACCTTTCTAAGTCTAGGAGTTTATACACTCTCGCCTGTAGCGCATGAAATTCAGGGTTTATCCCCAGATATCAGGGTTTATCCCCAATATGCTAAGGATTCTTCTCAGGATATCAGGGGTTCCGCCCTTGGGCATTCGGAATTCATTCGAGCCAAAAGGTAAACACATTTGTGTCTTTGTCAAACGCAGGGGACACACATCATTCTAATCCAAAGGATGGATCCAAGTTTATAAGTATTCACTGGGGACAAATTTATGATAAAAGATTGGAACTGATTCTCTAAGAATCTCTGGTATGATCTCTCCTTTTTATTTGGACAATTTATGGGTTATATTTCAATATCCTTTTCAAGATATCTTTCAGGATATCCCCCAGGATACATTTATGATATATGTTCCTAAGAATGTTCAAACCAAACAATTTTCACAAGTAAAATTTGTATGTTAATGACAACAATAATAAAGTCAAAAGGGTAGTCATATTATTAACATGCCAAAAGGTGTGCTCTTAGTTTCACCTCAAAACAGGGCCCATCCACTAAGAGCACTAAAGTTCATTACCATATTTACCCAACAGTTGAAGGATTCATCTCAAACCGAGACCCATCCACCTTCAACTGTTGTATTGTTCAAAAAGCATGCAGGAAATGTAAATTGTTTAGGTGCAGGAAAGTAAAGTGCGGAAAAGTAAATTGTTTTTGGGACTACAAACCAACATTCAAATTCAAAAAGGTGGGCTCTGGCCTTGGCACGTATATCCGTCATCGCCCACCTAAATGCCCTCACACAGCGGCATCACCTCCAACCTTCTCAGACTTCTCTGCTCCAGCATTTTTACCAGCATCCTGCGCAGCATCCTGACCAATGTCCATTTCAGCATCACCTCCAGCGTCCTTCTTCTCTCCAGCTTGGACCACCACCTCTGTTGGCTTGGAAGACTCACCGGCTTCAGCGGGAAGTGGCACAGCTTTGCCTCCGAGCTCCTTCAACTTGGCCACCCAGGATTCAACTGGCCAAGATGGACAAACAAGGCCCGTCTCCTTGGCCTCGTAGGCCATCTTAATGCGTGCTTTTAGCAAGGAGACGATAGCAGAAGCCTTGACTCCCTCTCGAAAGCTGATCAAGGCCTGATCATGGTCCATTTGAACGCTGGCAAGTTTGACCTCAGCATCTTGGGTGACCTTCTTTAGCAAGCTTTCATAGTGCCGGCTCTTTGCTTCGGCAATGGCACCTTGGTCAGCAACGGTGCTCTCGAGCTGCTTGATCCTGGCTTCATGAAGTGCCACAGTACCACAAGCGTCATTGTACAAGTGGAGCAAATGCTGGAGGCCCTGTACATTGATCACAGGTATGGGGTTAGAATATATGCTGACTAAGACATCCTACCAGGATACCCTGTTAGGATATACGTGCAGGATATATGTGCAGGATATACATGAAAGATATGCGGCAGGATATTACCTTGTTGAGGAAGGATGTCATTGGCTCTAAGGAGTCGGAGAAGCTGAGCTCATCATAGGAGAACCCTTCAGAGCCTGGAGTGCTGACCTCAAGGCCCTTTCTCTTTTTCGCTGCGGAAGCACGGGTTCTTGGATTGGTCTTGGGAGCCGGGAGTGGCTTGGAGCTGGTGGTAGCAGGAGTCTCCTTCTTGACTATGGCTGGAGTTGGATAGCTGTCAAGTTCATCTAGGTCTAGATAGACTGGGACTTTGCTGGAATCTGCACACAGGGAGTAAATTCTAAATCCCTCCTATAAATAACAGATAAGAAGCATATGTGTGCAGGATATCTTGCAGGATCCTTACCAGACATGTTGGCACTTGAAAGAGGACTTGGAGTTGGTGGAGAAGGGTTGAAACTTCTTTCTGCCTCTGGGAGAAGTCTAATGGCGTCTATTCTTTCTTGAGAATTGGCAAGAGGAGGAGCAATCTTCCTGAAATCAGCTGCACAATAAAGAAGATAAGTTAGTTCAGGATATGGAACAGGATAAGCGACAGGATCATTCTTAAACCCTAAATCCTACCCTTTTTCAACCATTGTAACGGATATTCCGTCCCACCAGGGATTGAGTCCCTTTTTACAAAGAAAAACTTGGATTGCCAACCATCCTCGTTCTTGGTGGCACGAAGTATCAATGGGTCACCGGAAGTAGAATAAAACAGAAATCTACATGATCCGTGGCATCTAAGCTTGTAAGCCAGGGGGAGATCATGGATGGAAAGATCAGGAATGTGGTTTCTTTTGATCTGGTCAAGAACAGTTAAGACACGCCAGAGCATTGGCATTGTTTGGCTAAAAGAGATTTTTGTGATATTAAAGAACTCGGTGATGAAGTCCGGAAAGGGGAATTGTAGCCCTAGGGTAAAAGGGAAAGCACTAAAGCAAATCCACTCGTTGGAGACCATATCTGACCGGATTTCACGGTCAAACGGTCTAAATATAGTTCCTTCCGGGAAGATACCGAAGGATTTTAAGGCAGACAGGTGGGCACCATCAAAGGTACAGGCTTCCTTCTCCGGTTCTTGGAGAAGGTTTTGTTGGTAGAACGTAGGGGCCGAATCACCTGAACTAGATCTTGTTTGGCGCGGCATTTGATCGCCTGAATTTTTCGCCGGAGAGAAAAGATGAAGATAAGTAAGAAAGATAGAGAGAAAATGTACCTTTTTCCTTGTCGATTATGATTAAAAAAGGGATGAGGGTGAGAAGATATAGGGCATGATGAGTAGATATAGGCTGGGTAGTTGCAAACGGTCACATCACAGGTCATATCTCTTAATTGCCTCGGTTTGCGTAAAAAATGTAACCGTTAGTAATGAGGATACTAAACGGTAACATTTTTGGGGACAATTGTTGTGGGCTAATTTCTGAGCTCATATCCTGAGAAATATCTTGGCTTATATCTTGATTAAATAATATCTGTTCATATCCGGGGTGCAGATTCAGGGTATTGGTAATATCCTGAATGGTATCCTCAGGATCACTAACGGATTATGTGCAGGTACGTGGGCTGGAAGCTAGCAACGTTCACAAAGACTTATTCTGCGAAAGACTCGGTCAAAACCGTTCAAAGAAAGACGTTGAAGCCTTATTACTCGGTCTACAACGTTCGTGATGGAATATTCGGAGCATCCCATATTTATAGGGATATTTGTTTGTATTTCGTTACTATAAATAGGAGGAACACCAGATCGAATAGGACACAACAATTTCACTGCAATCACTCTCACTACACACTAACACTTGTTCTTTCGCAATTTGTACTCTCACACAAATTCATTGTAACACTTAGCGATCTGGTTGATATCCTGCACTGTATCCTGAAGTTTAAAGCAATAAGAAGAACAAGGCAGCTGCGATTGTCAGCTCCCGAGGTTTTATGCCGGCGATCTAGATTGATCAAGGGCTTTCCTCGTACATCTCGTGTCGTTTCCTTTACTTTTTGCTTATTATTTGCTCACTGTTTGATCGTAGATACAGCTCAATATCCTGAGCCGTATCCTGAATACTGATTTTCTAAATAACTCAACAAGCATATTTTCTATAAACTTTCTAGCACACTACCTCACATTACTAATTTGATCACTAAATTGCTTCGGTAATTTTTGACCAAAACAATTCCCAGAATCATACTCCTGAAATACCCTCCTCGATCAGGATGTCAACTGTGAGGAGCTCAGGATATGCTTCAGGATATGGCCAGAATCCTCAGACTGGTAACGTGTCAAATAATAATAATCTTGCTACTAGCAATAGTGGATCTTTGCAGGATGCAGGTATGACATCAACATTTACTAGGGAGCTTCAGAAATTGAAGGACATGATATCCAGTGTACCTGGAGTGGTCCAGCCAATTCCGGAAGTGTCCCAAGACAGCCACAGGATATCTCGTTTCGCATATCCTATCTGTGATGCTAAGATTCTGAAAAGATTTCAAACCCCCAACATGAAACTCTATGACGGGACTACGGATCCTGAAGAGCATATTGCCCAGTATAGGGAAAGAATGGAGATTAATCCTATCCCTCCAGAGCTCAAGGAAGCATGCTTGTGCAAAGGCTTTGGTTCTACTTTAACAGGATCAGCCTTGAAGTGGCTCTTAAATGTTCCTCCACATTCGATTACATCTTTTGCTCACCTAATGAATATATTTAATAGTCAATTTTCTTGTAGTCGGAGTTTTGAAAAACTAACAAGTGATCTCTACAGGATAACTCAAGGACCTCAGGAATCCCTAAGGGATTATGTGAACAAATTCAGCAGGGAATCCTTGGATATCCCGCACCTTGATGTTGCCACAGCGGTCCAAGCATTCAAGATGGGGCTACAAAAGGATTCCCAATTTTAGCAGGATCTTGTGATGAATCCTTGCAGGAATTTGGACGAGGCTCGAAACAGGGCCTTGAGATATATCAGGCTGGAGGATGATAAGAAGATGCAAGAAAGGATGAACTCATCCACTACCTACGAATCAACTAATAGGAAGTCAGAATCCTCATTTAAACCATATCGCTCTAAGCCATATGGTAGAAATGACAACAAGAAAGTGAATGCTGTTGAAGATGAGGATCCTGAAGAATATCCTGAATTATCTGAATATTTCTTTTCTGTTAACATTCTTGAATTAATGTATGCTATGCAGGGTTTAGGAGACAAAGCTAGGTGGCCTCGAAAGAATCAACAAAAAGTTGATTGGAAGGATAAATCCAAATGGTGTGCCTTCCACGAAGATTTTGGTCATGTGACTAAGGATTGCATTGCTCTAAGAAAAGAGATAAGTTATCTTCTGAGCAAAGGATATCTGAAGGATCTCCTAGGAAGAAGGAAGAATAAGGGTCAGGATACTGAGAAGGATCCTGAACGAGCGGTATCACCTCCTGCAGATGCCAAGATAATTAATTTTATTTCAGGAGGATCCGACATCTGCGGGACTTCGTATTCTGCGGCCAAGAGTCATGCAAAGGAGGCTAAGACTGAAAGGGGAGACAAACCAGCCAGGATGACCACCCTTACAACTGACAAAGTGATCACTTTTGACTGTGATGACCGGGATACTGTGCAGGATCCTCACCATGATGCTCTCGTAATAACATTGTATGTTGCTAACCATTTTGTACGCAGGATATTGGTGGACAACGGTAGCTCTGTCAATATAATTCAGCTGGAAACATTGAAGAGGATGAATGTATCTCCGATGGACATTACTTCGAAGTCCACTGTGCTCGTTGGTTTCAGTGGAGAAGCTAGGAACACAGTGGGAGAAATAAAGTTACCAGTATATGTTGAAGGGGTCAACTCGATACAACATTTCTGTGTGATGGACTCCCTATCCTGCTATAACATCATACTGGGCAGGCCATGGATCCATGATATGAAGGTTGTTCCATCAACTTATCATCAATGCATCAAGATTCCTACCCCTTAGGGGGTCGTCAAGGTTGATAGTGATCAGCAGGAGGCGAAAGAATGTTACTCATCCTCAATAAAATCCTCAACCAAACCTAGTGCAGCATAGCAATTAAAGATGCGGGCTCAGGATATCGTGGAGGCTTCGGAGCAGGATATGAAGAAAATTATCCTGGATCAGGATAATCCAGATACCTCGGTGCTCGTAGGAACCAATATCCCTCAGTATATTGAAGATCAATTAACTAACTTTTTAAAGTGCAGGATGTCAACATTTGCATGGAAGCATGAGGATATGACAGGTATTATTGACGTCCAAGATGATCAGGGAAGTCAAATTTCCCAAGTGGCTAGCAAATGTGGTCGTGGTTCAAAAAAAGAATGGGAAATGGAGAGTTTGTGTAGATTACACGGATTTGAATAAGGCTTGTCCCAAAGACCCATTTCCTCTTCCTCATATTGACGCAATGGTAGATGCTACTGCCGGGCATGAGATGTTAACCTTCATGGATGCATCCTCAGGATTTCAGCAGATTCAAATGGTGCCTTCGGACCAGGAGGATACCGCCTTCATGACACCAACAGGTATTTATTGTTATACTGCTATGCCTTTCGGTTTGAAAAATGCAGGTGCGACATACTAGAGATTGGTGAACATGATGTTCAAAGATAAACTGGGGGACACAATGGAAGTATACATCGACGATATGGTGGTAAAATCTAAAAAGGCTGAGGATCACCTCCAGGATATTAAGGGAGCATTTGATATCCTGGATCAATATAACATGAAGCTAAATCCTGCCAAGTGCCATTTCGGAGTGGGGGCAGGAAAGTTTCTTGGATATATGGTGACCAAAAGAGGAATAGAGGCGAGCCCGGAGCAGATTAAAGCCATCTTGGATATTAAATCACCCTCAAATATGAAGGATGTTCAACGATTAACAGGGCGAGTCGCAGCATTGAACAGATTTATTTCAAGATCCTCAGAGAAATGCAAAGAGTTTTATGATATCCTGAAGAAGAACAAGAAGTTTGAATGGGGTGAGAAGCATGAAGCGGCCCTGCAGGATTTGAAGCAATATCTTTCAACTGCACCTCTATTGATGAAGCCTGAGAATGGTGAACCACTGTCCCTATACCTCGCGGTATCAGGGAATGCTGTAAGTGCCGTCCTTATAAAGGATCATGAAGGTCAACAATATCTTGTTTATTATGTTAGTAAAAGTTTGTTAGATGCAGAAACTAGATATTCTCATTTAGAAAAGTTGATACTAGCACTAGTTATGGCATCAACAAAGCTTAGACATTACTTTGAAACACACAGAATTCATGTTAAGACCAATTATCCTGTTAAGAATGTGCTTAGGAAACCCGAGATGTCAGGCAGGATGGCCAAGTGGTCAGTAAAGTTAAGTGCTTATGACTTAGTTTACGAACCTAGAAATGCCATAAAATCACAAGCTCTAGCTGACTTTGTCGCTGATTTCAGTAGTGACATTCAGGACGAGGTAGACCTAGAAGTACAACAATTAGGAGAATCCTTAGGATCCTAGACATTGTACACTGATGGAGCATCTAATGTTAGAGGAGTAGGATTGGGAATACTACTAAAATCGCCACAGGGGGACATATTACCCCAGTCTATTAGGTGTGAATTTCCTGCTACCAATAACGAAGCAGAATATGAGGCTCTAATTGCAGGATTAGAACTAGCTAAAAATATGAATATCAAGAATTTGCAAGTATATGTTGACTCCTTGTTAATTACTAATCATTTTAATGGATCCTATACAGTTAAAGGTGAGAAGTTAATCGAATACCTCGATATTCTCAAAAAATTAGCAGGATATTTCGATGTTTTTACACTTGAACAGGTACCAAGGGAAGATAATGCTGAAGCAGATGCCCTAGCAAACCTGGGATCATCGGTCAAGATACCAGAAGGAACCCAAATACCAATATTGCATATCTTGTATCCTGCAACGAATCCTCAGGATAAAGAAGTAGTAAATATCCAGGATCCTGTTGCTGAATATCCTGAGGAGGATCCTAAATCCTGGACGGCTCCAATCATAAGATATCTCAAGGAAGGACACATCCCTAAAGACGAAAATCCTAAGGCATTTAGGATGAAGGTATCACGATTCACCATTATAAATAATATTTTGTATAAGAAATCTTTTGCAGAACCATACCTAAGATGCTTGGAGGATCCCGAAACTAAAGAAGTACTTCAGGATATACATGATGGGGATTGTGGTAACCATACTGGGGGGCAGGTCATTATTCTTAAAGGTGTTGAGAACAGGATACTATTGGCCAACGATGAGGAAAGATGCTACAGAATATACTCGAAGACGTGATGCATGTCAAAGGCACAACAATATACTACACCAACCAGCTGAACCGCAATATCCTATAGTTTCCCCTTGGCCATTCATGAAATGGGGGATGGACATAGTAGGGAAATTACCAAAAGCTCCAGGAGGAAAAGTTTTTATGTTGGCAGTGACTGATTATTTCTCTAAGTGGGTGGAGGCTGAAGCATTTGTTGAAGTCAGAGACCAAGAAGTAATGTCCTTTATAAAGAGGAATATCCTGACCAGGTTTGGAGTACCAGCCGATATAATCTGTGACAATGGTTCTTAGTTGTTTTGTTCAAAAATTACCGAAGCAATTTAGTGATCAAATTAGTAATGTGAGGTAGTGTGCTAGAAAGTGTATAGAAAATATGCTTGTTGAATTATTTAGAAAATCAGTATTCAGGATACAGCTCAGGATATTGAGCTGTATTTGATATCAAACAGTGAGCAAACATGAGCAAAAAGTAAAGGAAATGACACGAGATGTACGAGGAAAGCCTTTGATCAATTTAGATCGCTGGCATAAAACCTGGGGAGCTGACAATCGCAGCTGCCTTGTTCTTCTTATTGCTTTAAACTTCAGGATACAGTGCAGGATATGGACCAGATCGCTAAGTGTTACAATGCCTTTGTATGAAAGTAAGAATTACTCGAGAGCAAGTGTTAGAGTGTAGCGAGTGTGATCGTGATGTCCTAGTTGATCTGGTATACCCACCTATTTATAGTAACGAATTACAAACAATAATCCCTACAAATATGGGCTACTCCGAATATTCCATTATGAACGTTATGGACCGAGTAATACGGCTTCAACGTCTTCATTTGAACGACTTGGACCGAGTCTTCCGAGGAATAAGTCTTGTGAACGTTGCTAGCTTCTAACCCACGTACCTGCACATAACCCATTAGTAATCCCGAGGATACCATTCAGGATATTACCAATATCCTGAACCAGCATCCCGGATGTAAACAGATACTACATAAATAAGATATAGATCAAGATATTTTCCAGGATATGGGCTCAGAATTTCACCCATAACAATTGTCCCAAAAAATGTTACCGTTTGATATCCTAACTGTTACATTTTTTTCACGGTGGCCAAGGCAATTAAGAGATAAGACTATTGATGTGACAGCTTTCAACCACCCAGCCTATATTTACTCATCATACCCTATATCTTCTCATCCTCATCTGCTTTTTTACCCACAATCGACAAGAAAAAGGTAATATTCTCTCTCCCATCTTCATAATCATCTTTTATCTTTCTCCGGCAAGAACTCAGGCGACCAAATGCCCAGGCAAACAAGGTCCAGTTCAGGCAATTCTGCTCCCACATTCATCCAACAGAATCTTCTCCAAGAACCGGAGAATGAAACATGCACCTTTGACAGTGCTCATCTGTCGGCCTTAAAATCCTCCGGAATCTTTCCGGAAGGAACTATTTTCCGACCTTTTGATAGAGAAATCCGGTCAGACATGGTTTCCAACGAGTGGATTTATTTCAATGCTTTCCCCTTTACCTTAGGGTTACGATTCCCTTTTCCGGACTTCATCACCGAGTTTTTTAATATCACCAAAATTTCTTTCAGCCAAACCATGCCAATGCTTTGGCGTGTTTTGTCTGTTCTGGACCAAATCAAGAGAAACCACATACCTGACCTTTCCGTCCATGATCTCCCTTTAGCCTACAAGCTTAGATGCCATGGCTCATCTAGGTTTCTGTTTTATTCTAGTTCCGGTCCCCCATTGATACTTCGTGCCACCAGGAACGAGGATGGTTGGCAATCCAAGTTTTTCTTCATAAAAAGGGATTCAATCCCTGGTGGAACGGATTATCCGATGAGATGGTTAAGAAAGGGTAGGACTTAGGGTTTAAGAATGATCCTGTCTCTTATCCTGTCTCATATTCTGAACTAACAAATTTTCATTTTTGTGCAGCTGATTTCAGGAAGATTGCACCTCCTCTTGCTAATTCTCAAGAAAGAATAGACGCCATCAGACTCCTTCCAGAGGCAGAGAGAAGTTTCAATCCATCTCCACCGACTCCAAGCCCTCTTTCCAGTGCCAACATGTCTGGTAAGGATCCTGCAAGATATCCTGCACACATATGTTTTTTATCTGTTATTCATAGGAGGGATTTAGAATTTACTCCCTGTGTGCAGATTCCAGCAAAGTCCCAGTCTATCTAGACCTTGATGAGCTTGACAGCTATCCAACTCCAGCCACAGTCAAGAAGGAGACTCCTGCTGCTACTAGCTCCAAACCACTCCCGGCTCCCAAGGCCAATCCAAGAACCCGTGCTTCTACAGCGAAAAAGAGGAAGGGTCTTGAAGTCAGTGCTCCGGGCTCAGAAGGGTTCTCCTATGATGAACTCAGCTTCTCTGATTCCTTAGAGCCAATGACATCCTTCCTTAACAAGGTAATATCCTGACGCATATCCTTTATGTATATCCTGCACATATATCCTGCACATATATCCTAACAGGATATCCTGGTAGGATATCTTGGTCAACATACATTCTAACTTTATACCTGTAATTGATGTGCAGGGCCTCCAGCATTTGCTCCATTTGTACAATGACGCTTGTGGTACTGTGGCACTTCATGAAGCCAGGATCAAACAGCTCGAAAGCACCGTTGCTGACCAAGGCGCCATAGCTGAAGCGAAGACCCGGCACTACGAGAGCCTGCTGAAGAAGGTCACCCAAGACGCTGAGGTCAAACTTGCCACCGTTCAAATGGATCATGATCAAGCCTTGGTCAATTTCCGGGAGGGAATCAAGGCTTCTGCTATCGTCTCCCTGTTACAAGCACGCATCAAGATGGCCTACGAGGCTAAGGAGACGGGCCTTGTTTGTCCATCTTGGCCAGTTGAATCCTGGGTGGCCAAGTTAAAGGAGCTCGGAGGCAAAGTTGTGCCCCTTCCAGCTGAAGCTGGCGAGTCTTCTAAGTCAGCAGAGGTGGTGGTCCAGGCTGGAGACAAGAAGGATGTTGGAGCTGATGCTGAGATGGACGTTGGCAAGGATGCTACGCAGGATGCTGGTCAGGATGCTGGTGCTGAGAAGCCTGAGATGGTTGGAGGTGATGCCGCTGTGTGAGGGCATTTAGGTGGGCGATGACGGATATACGTGCCAAGGCCAGAGCCCACCTTTTTGAATTTGAATGTTGGTTTGTAGTCCCAAAAACAATTTACTTTTCCGCACTTTACTTTCCTGCACCTGAACAATTTACATTTCCTACATGCTTTTTGAACAATACAACAGTTGAAGGTGGATGGGTCTCGGTTTGAGATGAAGCCTTCAACTGTTGGGTAAATATGGTAATGAACTATTAGTGCTCTTAGTGGATGGGCCTTGTTTTGAGGTAAAACTAAGAGCACATCTTTTGGTATGTTAATAATATAACTTCTCTTTTGACCTTATTACTGTTGTCATTGTTATGAAAATCGTAGTTGTAAAAATTGTTTGGTTTGTACACTTTTAGGAATATATATTATAGATGTATCCTGAAGGGTATCCTGAAAGATATCTTGATAAGGATATTAAAATATAACCTACTAATTATCCAAACAAAAAGGAGAGATCATACCAGAGATTCTTAGAGAATCAGTTCCAATTCTTCATCATAAGTTTGTCCCCAGTGCATACTTATAAACTTTGATCCATCCTTTGAACAGTATAACGTATGTCCCCTGTGTTTGCAAAAAACACCCATGTATTTATATTTTGATTCAAATGAATACCGAATACCCCAGGGCAAAACCCATGATATCCTGAAATGAATCCTTAACATATTTGGGATAAACCCTTAATATCTTGGAGATAAACCCCGATATCTGGGGATAAACCCTAAATTTCATGCGCTACAGGCGAGAGTGTATAAACTCCAATTCTTAGAAAGGTGAAAACCTTTAAACCTTAGAGAGTATGAAAATACTCTTTCGTGAGAGAGGGTGATCAATCCTCATATACCTTCAGGATCCAGGATATAGCCAACAGTAACGAAATTGTCAGCCACTTTTACATGAACTGGTCCCGTAACCTTGAACTATACCTAGATAACTTGCGCTCCAGGCGAGGTGTTTAAACCCAATTCGTAAGAAAGGTGAATACCTTTAAACCTTTGAAGGGACCAGGGTCCCTTAAACGTGAGAGAGGGGGGCAATCCTCTAATCTTTCGACTTATCCTGAGCATATATCCTGGAGTTATATCCTGAAGAATATCCTGCAAAACAATTGTAAACTAAGGTGGGTGTTAGCTTGGCTAACACCCCTCCGATGCTTAAGTCAGTAGGGGGTTCAAGACAATAAACAAAAATATATTTAAAAATAGAATACATACCATTCCGAGATAGAAAATAAATTCTACTCTTACTTGAAATAGAGCTTCAAATGTATTGCATTCCAGGATCTTGGTAGCATATCCCCTTCCATATTTCTGAGTCGATATGCTCCTTTCCCTGCTTCAGACTCGACTTCATAAGGTCCTTCCCATTTAGGAGCTAGCTTGCCATCGGCAGGATTAGTGGTATTTTGAAAAGCTTTTCTTAGCACCCAATCACCAACTCGAAATCTTCTAGTCCTAATGTTCTTGTTATATGCTCTGGATATTCTTTGCTGATATGCAGCCATCCTTAGCCTTGCTGCGTCTCTTTTTTCGTCTATAGTATCCAAATCTTAACATAAGGCTTCAGGATTCTGTTCAGGATCCTGTAAGATAGATCTTGCAGTAGGTATCACCATTTCCGTTGGAATCATCGCCTCCGCTCCGAATACTAAGGAGAATGGGGTTTGGCCGGTTGCATTTTTTACCGTTGTCCTGTCAGCCCATAAAACAAAGGGTAATTCCTCTGCCCATCTTCCTTTTTTGGCTCCAAGTCTTTTCTTTAAGTTATTCACTATTATCTTGTTTGAAGATTCAGCTTGTCCATTCGCTTGAGGATGTACCGGAGTAGATGTGATCATTTTGATTCCCCAACTATTGCAAAAGTCGGTAGTCCTTTTGCTTATAAACTGGTGTTTTGGTCAGAAAATCTGATGATGATATTGCAACCAAACTCTTTGTTTAGGGGAATGATGCTTAAAATATGTAACAACAATGAGGATCACTTCAATGTAGAATGCACAAACAACACAAGGATTTATACGGGGAAAAAGCCCTTGATCAAGAGTTGATCTCCGGCACAAAAAACCCCGGGTGATGGAAACTACCGATCACCAAGCTCAAATAAATGAATAAACGTTTACAACTTCGGATAATAACGAGCTAGGTACAAGGATCACTACGGTGAAGTGTGTAAAAAGTGTACGAAATCGCTAAGTGTTTGAACGAGAGCTTGTATGAGCGTATTTGCGAGTGTGTGTAACTGCCAAAATGACTAAGTGTCACTAACTAGCTCGTTACCCCTTTAAAATAAGAAAAATATCTAGTTAACAAACTCTCCGACTTTCGGGCCAAGCCTCCACGTTCTCCATAACGTCTAGTTTTGATCTAGCACGTGCAGAATACTTCGGGAATATTCTCCAAGAATGCCGCTAAGACTTGGTCAAGCTTGTTATACCTGCGAGATGTTATAAAACATAAGTAAACAATCGTCAGTATGAGGATCCTTGAAGTGATCCATGATCCTGATCCTAAAGCCCTTCTGAGGATCACCACCTGTCACAGAAGTAAGGATCACTAGTTAGGATAATGAATAAGGATCACTAATTGTTAGAAAATCCTCCCCTAACAATTGCCCCCAAAATATAAGGAGTAAAATTGTAAAATTAGCGAGTTATGTTTTCTTGATCTTATCCGTAACAAACTAACTAACGGATATATAGCCGTTAATTTTGAACTAGCCGTTGCGATGATGATGTCACGGAAGTGACAACCTGCAAGATCATGATTATAAATAGAGATATAGATAGGATCAAATGCATTTAAATTTTCAGAGAAACTCCCTTTATAATCCACATTCCGAAGACGTTCAGGTATTCTCTCTCTCTATCCTTTTCCTTCTCTTGCTCTGTTCTTCTATCTTCGTCAGTACGAAAATGTTGCTCCGAAGTTCACCAGCCAAGGATCATCCGAAGAATAGTCCTCCGAAAAGCCAAGGGATCATTGAAGATTCCATTAAAGAACGTTGCTGCTTCAATGATGCTCAAATAGATAGGATTCGCTATTGCTTTCCGGCAAACACCGAATTCAGGCCTTTTGACCCCAATGCCTTGAGCGATCATATATCCGATAAGTGGGTTGCTTTCCCCGTCACTCCGTTCACCATAGGTTATTCTTATCCTTTTCCAGCCTTCACCCAATCTTTCTTCTCCCTAACCGGCATCTCTTATATCCAAGCCATGCCGATGATTTGGAGGGTTTTGCATACCTTTGAAAGGATCATTGATGAGGAGGGAATAGATCTAGGAATGGCAGAGCTGGGAGAGCTATATGATCTTACCACCTTTGGCTCTCATCGTTACTTGTTCAAACGTAAACCTGGTGAGGAACACCCGATCTTCAAAGCCACCAAGAATGACACTAATTGGAAGCGACGTTTCTTTTTTGTCAAGAGAGATTCTATCCAGGATGGAAAGGATCTTCCTAAAAATTGGGCTACCCATGGTAGGATGGAGGATCCTGATAAGGATCACCAGGAACTTTCTTTTGATGTAAGGATAACTTATATTTTTGCTTTCTTATTTTGCAGCTATCACCGTCTCACACCTCAAACTGTCCCCTGCTGCTAAAGAGAGGCTCCTTGCCTTCAAAAAACTTGACCCTGAGATAAGAACCTTCAAGACAACAACCCAAGATTCACAGGAGGTATCCTCAGGCTCTGTCACAATGTCAAGTAAGTATCCTTGTCCAAAGTTTAAACAAATAGTGAAATATGAATTAAGAAAAGATACTTATCTTATTTTGATTGTGTAGGTGCTGGAAAATCTGTCAAGCCTGTTTCCCAATACAAGACCGCTGACCTTGATCTCGTACGACCCAGAAGGAAGAGATCCACCAACAGTCCCAGCATTTCCATTCCAAAGGCACCCACTAAAGGAAAGGGTGTCAAGAAGAGGAAAATTTCTGATGCTGAGGATCTTCAAGGGCTGCCACTGATCCGCCACCAATTCCTTGAGTACTTCAATGAAGTAAGGATCCTTAACTTTGCCTAGGTATCCAGCTCTTATGAGGATCACTTGACCTTGAACTGCCTTATCTTCTTTCTGCAGAAATTTGCTGAGATCGAGGATTATGTGGGCAATATTGAGGAGCTGGACAAGAAAATAGCTGATCTTCAACAGGTTGTCGTGCTCAAAGATCTTGCACTTGCTGATGCTCAAAAGGAACTCCAGGATACCAAGCAGGCAATGGCCAAGGTGCTGGTTAACTTTGATTATGAAAAGCATGACCTCATCGAAAATGCCAAGCTCTCTGCTGCCATCACAATGTATCAGACTAAGTTGAAGATGGCCCAAGAAGCTCAAGATCCTAGCTTTGATAAGAACAGCTGGGATATTGAGGGTTGGAAGGAAAGGTTGGCTGAGCTTGAGGATGAGCAAGAGGAGGCTACTGAAGTCTTGGCGATTGAAGCAAGTGGCAGTGGGAAGGATCAGGTGAAGGATACCGCAGCTGGAGGAGAAGAGGATGCAGCAAAGATGTAGGCTGCACAATTGGGCGATGATGGATATATGTGCTAAGGCCGGAGCCCAATTTTTTAGTTTGATGGTTGTGATGTTTAAAACAATTTCATGGTTTGTACTCTGAACAATAGGTTTTTAGGATTAAGGATCATGTATGATCCTTTGGACAATAGGCAGGATTGCAATTGGTGGAGGGATCCTCTGTTTGGGGGATGAAGCCATTGTGATCCTGCTGCCTTTATATTCCTGCACTACTTTTGAACTCATTATCATGGACACCCTTTACCTACCCCAGCGGACGGGCCACGTTTTGCTGGTAGAAGCTCGGGTAGGTAATTTTGACAACCTTTAAAGGGTTAGTCTTATGTTAATAAATAAAAACTTAACCTTTTGTCGCTTATCTTGTGTTGTTATCCTTTTTAGTATGTTATTTTCCAACTGTTATAATGTTCAGTTTGTTTATACTTATCAAGCCTTGAAAAATTAGAAAAGATATCCTAAAAGTTTAAGATATGAACAAGGATCACATATCTCATAACCGATAAGTTTTAAAAATGATATAGTTTAAGAAACACAAGTTCAGTTGTCAAGTATAGGGGTTATTCAAATGAATAATTAATAAAACCAAAAAAAGTTAAGGATCATACCTGAGGATCCTAGTTAGAATCCTAACCATAATAAGGATAACTATAAGATAAACCTTAGAGTGAAATAAGGATCAAGGATCCCTAGCTGCCTATCTTCAAGGACCTGAAATAGAGCATAACTTGGGACTAAGCCGATATAAGAAAAGAGTTAGCAACTGGGGACAAGCCCAAGGATAACTAGGGACAAGCCCAAGGATAACTGGGGACAAGCCCAAGGATAACTGGGGACAAGCCCAAGGATAACTGGGGACAAGCCCAAGGATCGTATGTAAACTGGAGTATGGCCCTAACTGGCGACTATCCAAACTTAGTGACATGAAGATGCCAAAACCTTAGCTAACGTGAAAACGTTAGAAACCTTAGCTAACGTGTAAACGTTAGAAACCTTATGAACGGATGTATGGTACGTCTACCATTATACGTAGGATCCTAAGCATAGCCAGAACAATGGAATTATCAGCCCCTATAATGAGTACTGGTCCCAAAGCCTTGAACTATACCAGGATCATCGTGCGCTACAGGCGGAATCTGGGGACAAGCCCAAATAACTGGGGTTAAACCCAAAGGACGGATTGCTTCTGTGGATAACCAATGTTGTGCTGAAGATACCTGAGCTTTCAAAACTTGAACTCACGTGAGAGATGGATAAAGGATACATGATCCTTATCCTTAGATGAAAAAATTAAGAAATGAAATAGTTCAAGATTAGGATATTACCTGAGTAAGGATCACCGATACTTTGAGGATCCTTTAAGGATATCTCTTCGATGAGGATCACCTATACCATAAGGATCCTGCTTACATGAAATATTTCTTCAAGTGGACAGCATTCCAAGCTCTTGGTAGCAATTCACCTTCCATGGTTAGCAATCTATATGCCCCCTTTCCCGCTTCAGCTTCAATCAAATAAGGGCCTTCCCATTTTGGAGCCAATTTTCCATCAGCAGGATTGGTGGTATTCTGAAATGCTTTCCTTAACACCATATCTCCAACTTGAAACCTCCTGATCCTGACATTTTTATTGTAAGCACCAGCCATACTTTGTTGATAACTGGCCATCCTGATCCTAGCCATATCCCTGATTTCTTCAATAGTATCCAGGTCTTGAGCCAAGTTTTCATCATTTTCCTCAGGATCACGGGTACTTGTTCTAGCAGTAGGAACCACCATTTCTGTTGGGATCACTGATTCTGCCCCAAACACCAAAGAGAATGGTGTTTGACCAGTAGCATTCTTAGGGGTTGTCCTGTCAGCCCAGAGCACATAGGGTAGCTCTTCTGCCCATTTTCCTTTCTTGGATCCAAGCTTCTTCTTCAAGTTGTTGATGATGATCTTGTTGGATGATTCTGCTTGACCATTAGCTTGTGGGTGGACTGGTGTTGATGTTATCATCCTAATCCCCCAGCTGTCACAAAAGTTAGTGGTTCTGCCCCCGATAAATTGGGAACCATTATCACATATAATCTCAGAGGGAATTCCAAATCTAGTTATAATATTTCTTTTAATGAAGGATATAACTTCCTTTTCTCTAACTTGGGCAAAAGCTTCAGCCTCTATCCACTTGGAGAAGTAATCAGTCATAGCTAGCATGAATACTTTTCCACCAGGTGCCTTAGGGAGCTTGCCAACTATATCCATACCCCATCTCATAAATGGCCAAGAGGAGGATATAGGATGCAATAGTTCGGCTGGTTGATGAAGGATATTGCTGTGTCTCTGGCAAGGATCACATCTTCTGGCATACTCCACAGCATCTTTCTTCATGGTTGGCCAGTAGTATCCTGTCCTCAGGATCCTTGAGAATAAAGCCCTGCCCCCAGTGTGATTTCCACAATCTCCTTCATGGAAGTCTTTTAAAACTTCTTGAACTTCAGGATCCTCAATGCATCTCAAGTATGGTCCTGCAAGAGATCGCCTATACAACATATTATTCAT
Source organism: Helianthus tuberosus (assembly GCA_030545235.1). Classification (NCBI taxonomy): domain Eukaryota; kingdom Viridiplantae; phylum Streptophyta; class Magnoliopsida; order Asterales; family Asteraceae; genus Helianthus; species Helianthus tuberosus. The sequence continues at coordinate 2,832,481 of JARYGA010046293.1, forward strand.
AATTGTGAATTGAGATACCTTAGATTTGAAAGTCCTAGGGTTTTCTCCTGTAGGAATCTCTCCATGTTGTAAGTATCTCATAATTGGTGAGATCCATGATCCGGATCCTGAATAGGATTGAGTATCCTCACTAGGGATCATTGCAGAATTATTCCCTATCTCCATAGCCACATGATCCTCAATAGCTGGGGTCAGGATATGGATAATAGGGATCTTGATATCCTCTGGGATCTTCAAAGATGATCCTAAGTTAGCCAATGCATCAGCTTTTGTATTTTCTTCCCTTGGTACCTGTGACAAACTAAAAGAGACAAAAGAGAGTGCCAAACTTTTGACTATCTCCAAATATTTGGTTAGCTTTTCACCTTTAACAGCATATGATCCATTAAAGTGATTTGTAATTAACAAAGAATCTACGTGTACCTCAAGATACCTGATCCCCATATGCTTTGCAATTTGCAAACCAGCAATTAAGGCTTCATATTCAGCCTCATTATTAGTAGTTTGGAACTCACAAGCTATAGAATGGGGTATTATGTCCCCCTGTGGCGATTTAAGTAGTATTCCAAGCCCTGTGCCTTTGACATTTGAGGATCCATCAGTGTGGAGTATCCAAGGATCCTTGGTCTCTTCTAGCTGCTGGACCTCTAGCTCAGCTTCTTCTTGTAGATCACTACTGAAATCAGCCACAAAGTCAGCTAATGCTTGGGATTTGATAGCTGTCCTAGGCTCATATCTTATATCATAGGCACTCAGCTTTACTGCCCACTTAGCCATCCTTCCGGACATCTCTGGTTTCCTTTTTCTGGTTTCATCAAAGCCGGGGCCGAGGATAGGTAATCTTTTAGGGCTTTTAAAGCATTTTCATGCTTCTCCGTCCACTCAAATTTCTTGTTCTTCCTTAGGATATCATAGAATTCTTTACACTTCTCGGAGGACTTGGATATGAATCTGTTCAAGGCTGCTATCCTGCCTGTTAGCCTTTGAACATCCTTAGCATTGGCCGGAGATTTGATGTTCACTATTGTTAGGGGAGGATTTTCTAACAATTAGTGATCCTTATTCGTTATCCTAACTAGTGATCCTTACTTCTGTGACAGGTGGTGATCCTCAGAAGAGCTTCAGGATCAGGATCATGGATCACTTTAAGGATCCTCTTACTGACGATTGTTTACTTGTGTTTTTGAAATGTCTCGCAGGTATATCAAGCTTGACCAAGTCTTAGCGACATTCCTGGAGAATATTCCTGAAGTATTCTGCACGTGCTAGATCAAAACTAGACGTTATGGAGAACGTGGAGGCTTGGCCCGAAAGTCGGAGAGTTTGTTAACTAGATATTTTTCTTATTTGAAAGGGGTAACGAGCTAGTTAGTGACACTTAGTCATTTTTGGCAGTTTCACACACTCGAAAACGCTCTCATTCAAGCTCTCGTTCAAACACTTAGCAATTACTTACACTTTTTACACATTTCACCGTAGTGATCCTTGTACCTAGCTCGTTACTATCCGAAGTTGTAAACGCTTAGTCATTTATTTGATCTTGGTGATCGGTAGTTTCCATCACCCGGGGTTTTTTGTGCCGGAGATCAACTCTTGATCAAGGGCTTTTTCCCCGTATAAATCCTTGTGTTGTTTGGGCATTCTACATTGAAGTGATCCTCATTGTTGTTACACATTTTAAGCATCATTCCCCTATACAAAGAGTTTGGTTGCATTATCATCATCAGATTTTCTGACCAAAACAGTTTGGCGCCCACCGTGGGGCAATTGGTGCTTTGCCTTAGAAGAATTCGCATTTCTGTGCTCATTCCGGTTCGCTACAATCAAGCAAATGGCTTCCTCGGCGAAGAATGCTTCAAACTTGATGCCCTCATTCACTTCCTCACAAGGCGTTCCTCCTTTGCCTCCACCATCCTCTGGATCCCAGAAGAATACAGAAAATGCTGCGAAGAAACCGACTCCCATTTTCTGAAAACCACCTTCTCCTTCTGTTTCAACTAATCCTACTACTAATGATCTCTATACCTTGATTTTGCAGATGAGGAATCATGCACAAGAGCAGGATAAGACCAACGAAAGGATCCTCCGGGAGATTGATGAAATTAAGAAACAGAAGAAAACGGCAGAGGATCATTCTCCACTGATGCCCAGATCTTTGAATTTTGACACTCCGGTGGTTACTTCTCAGCCGTCAGTGGTTCCAAACATTCAATATGCGGGTGGACCAAAGGGAGTGCACTACGGAACAACAGCTATGACTCAGGCACTAGGTTCATATTTCCAGCCAGCAGGATCCTATCCCCAGCATATGGGATCCCTCACGAGTACAGGAGGATATTCAGGAATGCAGCAGGTTCAAGGATCCTCCTTCGTTTCAGGATCATCCCAGGTTCAAGGATCCTCCTTCGTTCTAGGATCATCCCAGGTTCAAGGATCCTCCTTCGTTCCAGGATCATCCCAGGTTCAAGGATCCTCCTTCGTTCCAGGATCATCCCAGGTTCAAGGATCCTCCTTCGTTCCAGGATCATCCCAGGTTCAAGGATCCTCCTTTGTTCCAGGATCATCCCAGTTTCAGGGATCCTTCCAGATGCCAGGATCCTTGAGGAGTCTGCAAACAGGAAGTTCAGATGTTCATCAAGGAGATTTTATCCCAATGCAGACCAATGCCTCTGCTGGACCTTCGATCATTCCAGAATCTCAACAATATGGATTAACCTCCATATTTCCTAACTTGAATCCAATGGGAGGTAACACTTTTAATAATCCTCATACTATTAACCATGGTTTTATGCAGGATCCAGGTATCAATCATGCCATGGCCAGAGAATTGCAAAAGCTAAAGGATATGATCTCGAGTGTCCCGGGGGTAGTCAAACCTATTCCAGAGATTGCAGATGGGAGCCACAAGATATCTCGCTTCGCACCACCAATCTGTGATGCTGAGATACCCAAGAGGTTCCATGTGCCTACAATGAAATTGTATGATGGTTCGACGGATCCTGAAGAACACATAGCACAATACAGGGAGAGGATGGAGATCAATCCAATCCCAGAAAAGTTGAAGGAAGCATGCCTATGCAAAGGATTCGGATCCACTCTTACTGGATCAGCACTCAAGTGGCTGCTAAGTCTTCCTCCCTATTCTATTACCTCATTTGCAAACCTAGTTAACTTGTTTAATACTCAGTTTTCTTGTAGTAGAAAATTTGAACGATTAACTAGTGATTTATATAGGATAACCCAGGGTCATAATGAATCATTAAGGGATTACATTACCAAATTTAGTAAAGAATCCTTAGACATTCCCAACTTAGATATAGCTACGGCTGTTGAGGCCTTCAAAATGGGATTACTTAGGGATTCCTTATTTTATGATGATCTTGTTATGACACCATGCAGGAACCTAGATGAGGTAAGAACCCGGGCCCTCAGGTTCATCCGGCTAGAGGATGATAAGAGGATTCAGGAGAGGATAACAGGATCCTCAAAGCAGGATAAGCAAGGATCCTCATTCAGAAACAACAAGTTCAGATCCTACAACAAATCTGATAATCAGAACGTGCATTCTATTGATCAAGAAGAGGACGATTAGGATTATCCTCCAATCTCTGAATATTGCTTTAGTGTTGATAACAATGAACTAATCCTTGCCTTGCAGAACCTAGGTGATAAAGCTAGATGGCCAAGAAAGAATGAAAGGCCAGCTGCAAATAAGGATAAATCAAAGTGGTGTGCATATCATGAAGATTTTGGGCACCTCACAGAAGAATGCATTGCACTAAGAAAGGAGATTGGGTACTTGTTGAGCAAAGGGCATCTAAAAGAGTTGTTGGGTAGGAAAAAGTCAAGGACTCAGGATCCTGAAAGGATCCCTGAGAAGGCTCCAGCCCCTCCAGCAGACGCACAAGTGATAAACTTTATCTCTGGGGGATCCGACATTTGTGGCACATCCTTTTCAGCAGCTAAGAGGCATGCGAAGGAAACTAAAATGGATAACGGAGAAAGGCCAGTTCGAACATCGAGTGTCTCCGAAGGAAAAGTCATAACCTTTGATGAAGAGGATCGTACTGATATCCAGGATCCTCATCACGATGGTTTAGTTATTACTCTTTTTATATCTAACTGTTTTGTCCGCAGGATCCTAATAGACGGAGGAAGTTCAGTGAACATTATCCAACTTGACGTTCTAAAGAAGATGGGTATCCCCGAATCAGAGATCATACCAAGATCCTCCGTGCTCGTGGGATTTAGTGGCGAAACTAAGAACACCCTGGGGGACATTAAGCTCCCAATATATATTGAAGGCTTACACTCTTATCAAAAATTTTGTGTTATTGACTGTTTATCTTGTTGTAATGTTATCCTTGGCAGACCCTGGATACACGATATGAAAGCAGTCCCATCTACTTACCATCAATGTGTGAAGCTCCCTAGTCCTTGGGGAATAGTAAAGATCGATAGTGATCAGCAGGAAGCTAAGAATTGCTACACTTCATCGATGAAACCAGCTTCGAAATCAAGGGAGCAATAGCAATCAAGGTATCCTCCAAGGAATGTCCTGGAGGCCAGAGAGCAGGATGTGGTAGAAATCCTCATGGATCCTGATGATCCTGAATCCAAAATCTATATCGGATCAGGGATCCTTGGCGAAAGGAAAGAAGACCTCATATCCTTCCTCAAAAGGAGAAAGACTACCTTTGCATGGAAACATGAAGACATGACTGGTATATCCAAAGATGTTATCACCCATAAACTCGGCATCGACAGATCCTTCAAACCAATACATCAAAGAAGAAGGAAGTTTGCACCAGAAAGGAATGCCATTATCCAGGAAGAGGTAGAAAAATTGCTCCGGGCAGGTATGATTAGAGAGGTCAAGTATCCAAGATGGTTGGCCAATGTGGTTGTTGTTCAAAAGAAAAACGGAAAGTGGAGGGTATGTGTCGATTTTACCGATTTAAATAAGGCATGTCCCAAGGATCCTTTCCCTTTACCCCACATTGACTCCATGGTGGATGCAACTGCGGGTCATGAACTGTTAACTTTCATGGATGCTTCATCTGGATTTCAACAAATCCAAATGGAACCATCCGACCAAGAGGATACAGCCTTCATGACTCCAACTGGTATATATTGCTATATTGCTATGCCGTTTGGATTGAGAAATGCAGGTGCAACGTACCAAAGGCTGGTGAATATGATGTTCAAGGATCAGATTGGACAAACTATGGAGGTCTACATAGACGATATGGTGGTGAAATCCTTAAAAGCTGAGGATCACCTGCGAGACTTGGAGGAAGCATTTGATATCCTTGACAACTATAATATGAAGCTTAATCCTTCAAAATGTCATTTTGGTGTCAAAGCAGGTAAATTCTTAGGATACATGGTGACTAAGAGAGGCATCGAAGCTAGCCCGGAACAAATCAAAGCAATAGTGAACATCAAATCTCCGGCCAATGCTAAGGATGTTCAAAGATTAACAGGAAGGATAGCAGCCTTGAACAGATTCATATCCAAGTCCTCCGAGAAATGTAAAGAATTCTATGATATCCTAAGGAAGAACAAGAAATTTGAGTGGACGGAGAAGCATGAAAATGCTTTAAAAGCCCTCAAAGATTACCTATCCTCGGCCCCGGCTTTAATGAAACCAGAAAAAGGTGAAGTGTTATCCTTGTATCTCGCAGTATCCTCAAAAGCAGTAAGTGCGGTCCTTGTTAAGGATCATCAAGGTACACAACATCCCGTTTATTATGTAAGTAAAAGTTTACTTGATGCCGAATCCAGGTACTCACACCTTGAAAAACTTATCCTTGCATTAATAATGGCATCTACCAAGTTAAGACATTATTTTGAAACTCATGTTATCATTGTCAAAACTAATTTTCCAATTAAGAATGTCCTCAGGAAACCAGAGATGTCCGGAAGGATGGCTAAGTGGGCAGTAAAGCTGAGTGCCTATGATATAAGATATGAGCCTAGGACAGCTATCAAATCCCAAGCATTAGCTGACTTTGTGGCTGATTTCAGTAGTGATTTACAAGAAGAAGCTGAGTTAGAAGTCCAGCAGCTAGAAGAGACCAAGGATCCTTGGATACTCCACACTGATGGATCCTCAAATGTCAAAGGCACAGGGCTTGGAATACTACTAAAATCGCCACAGGGGACATAATACCCCATTCTATAGCTTGTGAGTTCCAAACCACTAATAATGAGGCTGAATATGAAGCCTTAATTGCTGGTTTGCAAATTGCAAAGCATATGGGGATCAGGTATCTTGAGATACATGTAGATTCTTTGTTAATTACAAATCACTTTAATGGATCATATGCTGTTAAAGGTGAAAAGCTAACCAAATATTTGGAGATAGTCAAAAGTTTGGCACTCTCTTTTGTTTCCTTTAGTTTGTCACAGGTACCAAGGGAAGAAAATACAGAAGCTGATGCATTGGCTAACTTAGGATCATCTTTGAAGATCCCAGAGGATATCAAGATCCCTATTATCCATATCCTAACCCCAGCTATTGAGGATCATGTGGCTATGGAGATAGGGAATAATTCTGCAATGATCCCCACTGAGGATACTCAATCCTATTCAGGATCCGGATCATGGATCTCACCAATTATGAGATACTTACAACATGGAGAGATTCCTACAGGAGAAAACCCTAGGGCTTTCAAATCTAAGGTATCTCAATTCACAATTATGAATAATATGTTGTATAGACGATCTCTTGCAGGACCATACTTGAGATGCATTGAGGATCCTGAAGTTCAGGAAGTTTTAAAAGACTTCCATGAAGGAGATTGTGGAAACCACACTGGGGGCAGGGCTTTATTTTCAAGGATCCTGAGGACAGGATATTATTGGCCAACCATGAAGAAAGATGCTGTGGAGTATGCCAGAAGATGTGATCCTTGCCAGAGACACAGCAATATCCTTCATCAACCAGCTGAATTATTGCATCCTATATCCTCCTCTTGGCCATTTATGAGATGGGGTATGGATATAGTTGGTAAGCTCCCTAAGGCACCTGGTGGGAAAGTATTCATGTTAGCTATGACTGATTACTTCTCCAAGTGGATAGAGGCTGAAGCTTTTGCCCAAGTCAGAGAAAAGGAAGTTATATCCTTCATTAAAAGAAATATTATAACTAGATTTGGAATTCCTTCTGAGATTATATGTGATAATGGTTCCCAATTTATTGGGGGCAGAACCACTAACTTTTGTGACAGCTGGGGGATTAAGATGATAACATCAACACCAGTCCACCCACAAGCTAATGGTCAAGCAGAATCATCCAACAAGATCATCATCAACAACTTGAAGAAAAAGCTTGGATCCAAGAAAGGAAAATGGGCAGAAGAGCTACCCTATGTGCTCTGGGCTGACAGGACAACCCCTAAGAATGCTACTGGTCAAACACCATTCTCTTTGGTGTTTGGGGCAGAATCAGTGATCCCAACAGAAATGGTGGTTCCTACTGCTAGAACAAGTACCCGTGATCCTGAGGAAAATGATGAAAACCTGGCTCAAGACTTGGATACTATTGAAGAAATCAGGGATATGGCTAGGATCAGGATGGCCAGTTATCAACAAAGAATGGCTGGTGCTTACAACAAAAATGTCAGGATCAGGAGGTTTCAAGTTGGAGATATGGTATTAAGGAAAGCATTTCAGAATACCACCAATCCTGCTGATGGAAAATTGGCTCCAAAATGGGAAGGCCCTTATTTGATTGAAGCTGAAGCAGGAAAGGGGGCATATAGATTGCTAAACATGGAAGGTGATTTGCTACCAAGAGCTTGGAATGCTGTCCACTTGAAGAAATATTTCATGTGAGTAGGATCCTCATGGCACAGATGATCCTCAGGATAGGGATATCCTTAAAGGATCCTCAAAGTATCGGTGATCCTTACTTAGGTAATATCCTAAACTTGAACTATTTAATTTCTTTATTTTCTCATATAAGGATAAGGATCATGTATCCTTTATCCATCTCTCACGTGAGTTCAAGTTTTGAAAGCTCAGGTATCTTCAGCACAACATTGGTTATCCACAGAAGCAATCCGTCCTTTGGGTTTAACCCCAGTTATTTGGGCTTGTCCCCAGATTCCGCCTGCAGCGCACGATGATCCTGGTATAGTTCAAGGCTTTGGGACCAGTACTCATTATAGGGGCTGATAATTCCATTGTTCTGGCTATGCTTAGGATCCTACGTATAATGGTAGACGTACCATACATCCGTTCATAAGGTTTCTAACGTTTTCACGTTAGCTAAGGTTTTGGCATCTTCATGTCACTAAGTTTGGATAGTCGCCAGTTAGGGCCATACTCCAGTTTACATACGATCCTTGGGCTCGTCCCCAGTTATCCTTGGGCTTGTCCCCAGTTATCCTTGGGCTTGTCCCCAGTTATCCTTGGGCTTGTCCCCAGTTGCTAACTCTTTTCTTATATTGGCTTAGTCCCAAGTTATGCTCTATTTCAGGTCCTTGAAGGTAGGCAGTTAGGGATCCTTCATCCTTATTTCACTCTAAGGTTTATCTTATAGTTATCCTTATTATGGTTAGAATTCTAACTTGGGTCCTCAGGTATGATCCTTAACTCTTTGGATTTTATTTATTATTCTTTTAAATGACCCTTATACTTGACAACTGAACTTATAAATTTTAAATCATGTCATTTTTTAAAATTTATCTGTTATGGGATATGTGATCCTTGTTCATATCCTAAACTTTTTGGATATTTTTCCTAGTTTTTCAAGGCTTGATAAGTATAAACAAATTGAACATTATAACAGTTGGAAAATAACATACTAAAAAGGATAACAACACAAGATAAGCGACAAAAGGTTAAGTTTTTATTTATTAACATAAGACTAACCCTTTAAAGGTTGTCAAAATTACCTACCCGAGCTTCTACCAGCAAAACGTGGCCCGTCCGCTGGGGTAGGTAAAGGGTGTCCATGATAATGAGTTCAAAAGTAGTGCAGGAATATAAAGGCAGCAGGATCACAATGGCTTCATCCCCCAAACAGAGGATCCCTCCACCAATTGCAATCCTGCCTATTGTCCAAAGGATCATACATGATCCTTAATCCTAAAAACCTATTGTTCAGAGTACAACCCATGAAATTGTCTTAAACATCACAGCCACAAAAACAACCATCAAACTAAAAATTGGGCTCCGGCCTCAGCACATATATCCATCATCGCCCAATTGTGCAGCCTACACCTTCGCTGCATCATCACCACCAGCCGCTGCATCCTCAGCTTTATCCTTCAACCCGCTGCCACTAGCCTCAATTGCCAGAATCTCCTCAGCCTCTTCTTCATCACCCAATTCAGCCAGCCTTGCCTTCCATTCTTCAATCTCCCAGTTGCCTTTGTCGAAGGCAGGATCCTGAGCTTCCAAGGCCATTTGGAGTTTGGTTTTGTACATTGCTATGGCGGCAGAAACTTTAGCATCATCCATGATCTCTTGCCTTTCATAATCAAAGTTAACCAGCACCTTGGCCATTTTCTGCTTGGTATCCTTGAGTTCCTTTTGAAGATCAGCAAGTGCAAGATCCTTAAGCACAGCAGTCTGCTGGAGGTCGGCAATCTTCTTATCTTGATCCTCAACATGGCCGACGTAATCCTCGATTTCAGCAAATTTCTGCAAAAGAAAAGGATAAAGCAGTTCAAGAGCAAGTGATCCTTAGATCAACAGGATATACAAGTGGAGATAGTGATCCTTACATCATTGAAGTACTCAAGGAACTGGTGGCGAATTAAGGGCAGGCCCTGCAAATCCTCAGCGTCGGAAGTCTTTCTCTTCTTGATTCCCTTCCCTTTGAGGGGTGCCTTAGGGATTGAGGCTGTCGGGCTAGTAGGGACCTTTCTTTTGGAGGATTTGACAGTGGTGAGATCGGTGACACTGAACCTTGAAGCAGCTTTGGCAGATTTTCCAGCGCCTACGCAACCAAAATAAGATAAGTATCTTTTCTTAATATACATTTAACTATTTATTTAATTATAAACAAGGATACTTACTCGACATTGTGACAGAGCCTGAGGATACCTCCTGTGAGTCTTGGGTTGTTGTCTTGAAAGTTCTAGTTTCAGGGTCAAGTCCCCAGAAAGTAGCAAGTCTTTCCCTGGTCGCAGGTGTTGTGATGAGATGTGAAACAGAGATGGCTGCATGACACAAGACAAAAAAGGGGTTAGTGATCCTATTACAAAAACATGACCATCTGATGATCCTTCCCAGGATCCTCCGGCCTACCATGGGTGGACCATGTTCTTGGTAAATGCTCTCCATCTGAAATAGTATCCCTTCTTACAAAGAAGAAGCGACGTTTCCAATCTTTGTCGTTTTTGGTAACTTTGAGAAGAGGGTGATCTGCACCGGGTTTTCGCTTAAGCAAATAACGATGGGAACCAAAGGTAGTAAGATCATACAGCTCCGCCAATTCTGACATGCCCAAAGGAATGCCTTCCTGTTCGATGATCCTCTCCAGGGTATACAAGACCCTCCAAATCATCGGCATGGCTTGGATATAAGAGATGCCGGTAAGGGAAAAGAAGGATTGTGTGAACTCCGGGAAAGGATAGGTGTATCCTATGGTGAATGGAGTGGCTGGAAATGCAACCCATGTTTCTGAAACATAGTCGCTAAGGGTAGTAGGATCAAAGGGTCTGATAAAGGCATTCGCCGGAAAACAGCAACGGATTCTGTCTATCTGTGCATCGTTAAAGCAACACTTTTCATTTGCGGAGTCCTTGATGATTTTCTGACTTTTCAAAGGGCTATCTTTCTTGTGATCTTTGCCCGGAGAACTTCGGAGCAACATATTTGGTGGAAAGATGAAAACAGAGCAAGAGAGGGAAAAGGATAGAGAGAGAGAATACCTGAACGTCTTCGGAATGTGGATTATAAAGGGAGTATCTCTGAAAATTTAAATGCATTTGATCCTATCTATATCTCTATTTATAATCATGATCTTGCAGGTTGTCACTTCCGTGACATCATCATCGCAACGGCTAGTTCAAAATTAACGGCTATATATCCGTTAGTTTGTTACGGATAAGATCAAGAAAATATAACTCGTTAAATGTTACAAATTACTCCTTATATTTTGGGGGCAATTGTTAGGGGAGGATTTTCTAACAATTAGTGATCCTTATTCGTTATCCTAACTAGTGATCCTTACTTCTGTGACAGGTGGTGATCCTCAGAAGAGCTTCAGGATCAGGATCATGGATCACTTTAAGGATCCTCTTACTGACGATTGTTTACTTGTGTTTTTGAAATGTCTCGCAGGTATATCAAGCTTGACCAAGTCTTAGCGACATTCCTGGAGAATATTCCTGAAGTATTCTGCACGTGCTAGATCAAAACTAGACGTTATGGAGAACGTGGAGGCTTGGCCCGAAAGTCGGAGAGTTTGTTAACTAGATATTTTTCTTATTTGAAAGGGGTAACGAGCTAGTTAGTGACACTTAGTCATTTTTGGCAGTTTCACACACTCGAAAACGCTCTCATTCAAGCTCTCGTTCAAACACTTAGCAATTACTTACACTTTTTACACATTTCACCGTAGTGATCCTTGTACCTAGCTCGTTACTATCCGAAGTTGTAAACGCTTATTCATTTATTTGATCTTGGTGATCGGTAGTTTCCATCACCCGGGGTTTTTTGTGCCGGAGATCAACTCTTGATCAAGGGCTTTTTCCCCGTATAAATCCTTGTGTTGTTTGGGCATTCTACATTGAAGTGATCCTCATTGTTGTTACACATTTTAAGCATCATTCCCCTATACAAAGAGTTTGGTTGCATTATCATCATCAGATTTTCTGACCAAAACAACTATTGCTTTGATTTGTTCCGGGCTAGCTTCAATGCCTCTCTTAGCCACCATGTATCCTAAGAATTTACCTGCTTTAACACCAAAATGACCTTTTGAAGGATTAAGCTTCATATTATATTTGTCAAGGATATCAAATGCTTCCTCCAAGTCTCTTAGGTGATCCTCAGCTTTTAAGGATTTCACCACCATATCGTCTATGTAAACCTCCATAGTTTGTCCAATCTGATCCTTGAACATCATATTCACCAACCTTTGGTACGTTGCACCTGCATTTCTCAATCCGAACGGCATAGCAATATAGCAATATATACCAGTTGGAGTCATGAAGGCCGTATCCTCTTGGTCGGATGGTTCCATTTGGATTTGTTGGAATCCAGATGAAGCATCCATAAAAGTTAACAGTTCATGACCCGCAGTCGCATCCACCATGGAGTCAATGTGGGGTAAAGGGAAAGGATCCTTGGGACATGCCTTATTTAAATCGGTAAAATCGACACATACCCTCCACTTTCCGTTTTTCTTTTGAACAACAACCACATTGGCCAACCATCTTGGATACTTGACCTCTCTAATCATACCTGCCCGGAGCAATTTCTCTACCTCTTCCTGGATAATGGCATTCCTTTCTGGTGCAAACTTCCTTCTCCTTTGATGGATTGGTTTGAAAGATCTGTCGATGCCGAGCTTATGAGTGATAACATCCTTGGATATGCCAGTCATGTCTTCGTGTTTCCATGCAAAGGTAGTCTTTCTCCTCTTGAGGAAGGATATGAGGTCTTCTTTCATTTCGCCAAGGATCCCTGACCCGATATAGATTTTGGATTCAGGATCATCAGGATCCATGAGGATTTCTACCACATCCTGCTCTCTGGCCTCCAAGACACTCCTTGGAGGATACCTTGATTGCTATTGCTCCCTTGACTTCGAAGCTGGTTTCATCGATGAAGTGTAGCAATCCTTAGCTTCCTGCTGATCGCTATCAATCTTTACTATTCCCCAAGGACTAGGGAGCTTCACACATTGATGGTAAGTAGATGGGACTGCTTTCATATCGTGTATCCAGGGCCTGCCAAGGATAACATTACAACAAGATAAACAGTCAATAACACAAAACTTTTGATAAGAGTGTAAGCCTTCAATATATATTGGGAGTTTAATGTCCCCCAGGGTGTTCTTGGTCTCGCCACTAAATCCCACGAGCACGGAGGATCTTGGTATGATCTCTGATTCAGGGATACCCATCTTCTTTAGAACATCGAGCTGGATAATGTTCACTGAACTTCCTCCGTCTATTAGGATCCTGCGGACAAAATAGTTAGATATAAAAAGAGTAATAAGTAAACCATCGTGATGAGGATCCTGGATATCAATACGATCCTCTTCATCAAAGGTTATGACTTTTCCTTCGGAGACACTCGATGTTCGAACTGGCCTTTCTCCGTTATCCATTTTAGTTTCCTTCGCATGCCTCTTAGCTGCTGAGAAGGATGTGCCACAAATGTCGGATCCCCCAGAAATAAAGTTTATCACTTGTGCATCTGCTGGAGGGGCTGGAGCCTTCTCAGGGATCCTTTCAGGATCCTGAGTCCTTGACTTTTTCCTACCCAACAACTCTTTTAGATGCCCTTTGCTCAACAAGTATCCAATCTCCTTTCTTAATGCGATGCATTCTTCTGTGAGGTGCCCAAAATCTTCATGATATGCACACCACTTTGATTTATCCTTAGTTGCAGCTGACCTGTCATTCTTTCTTGGCCATCTAGCTTTATCACCTAGGTTCTGCATGGCAAGGATTAGTTCATTGTTGTCAACACTAAAGCAATATTCAGAAATTGGAGGATAATCCTCATCATCCTCTTCTTGATCAATAGAATGCACGTTCTGATTATCAGATTTGTTGTAGGATCTGAACTTGTTGTTTCTGAATGAGGATCCTTGCTTATCCTGCTTTGAGGATCCTGTTAACCTCTCCTGAATCCTCTTATCATCCTCTAGCCGGATGAACCTGAGGGCCCGGGTTCTTACCTCATCTAGGTTCCTGCACGGTGTCATAACAAGATCATCATAAAATAAGGAATCCCTAAGTAATCCCATTTTGAAGGCTTCAACAGCCGTGGCTATATCTAAGTTGGGAATGTCTAAGGATTCTTTACTAAATTTGGTAATGTAATCCCTTAATGATTCATTATGACCCTGGGTTATCCTATATAAATCACTAGTTAGTCGTTCAAATTTTCTACTACAGGAAAACTGAGTATTAAACAAGTTAACTAGGTTTGCAAATGAGGTAATAGAATAGGGAGGAAGACTTAGCAGCCATTTGAGAGCTGATCCAGTAAGAGTGGATCCGAATCCTTTGCATAGGCATGCTTCCTTTAACTTTTCTGGGATTGGATTGATCTCCATCCTCTCCCTATATTGTGCTATGTGTTCTTCAGGATCCGTCGAACCATCATACAGTTTCATTGTCGGCACATGGAACATCTTGGGTATCTCAGCATCACAGATTGGCGGTGCAAAGCGAGATATCTTGTGGCTCCTATCTGCAATCTCTGGAATAGGTTTGACTACTCCCGGAACACTCGAGATCATATCCTTTAGCTTTTGCAATTCTCTGGCCATGGCCTGATTGATACCTGGATCCTGCGTAAGACCATGGTTAGTAGTATGAGAATTATTAAAAGTGTTACCTCCCATTGGATTCAAGTTAGGAAATATGGAGGTTAATCCATATTGTTGAGATTCTGGAATGATCGAGGGGCCAGCAGAGGCATTGGTCTGCATTGGAATAAAATCTCCTTGATGGACATCTGAACTTCCTGTTTGCAAACTCCTCAAGGATCCTGGCATTTGGAAGGATCCCTGAAACTGGGATGAACCTGGGACGAAGAAGGATCCTTGAACTTGGGATGATCCTGGAACGAAGGAGGATCCTTGAACTTGGGACGATCCGGGAACGAAGGAGGATCCTTGAACTTGGGATGATCCTGGAACAAAGGAGGATCCTTGAATTTGGGATGATCCTGGAACGAAGGAGGATCCTTGAATCTGGGATGATCCTGGAACGAAGGAGGATCCTTGAACCTGGGATGATCCTGGAACGAAGGAGGATCCTTGAACCTGGGATGATCCTGGAACGAAGGAGGATCCTTGAACCTGGGATGATCCTGGAACGAAGGAGGATCCTTGAACCTAGGATGATCCTGGAACGAAGGAGGATCCTTGAACCTAGGATGATCCTGGAACGAAGGAAGATCCTTGAACCTGCTGCATTCCTGAATATCCTCCTGTACTCGTGAGGGATCCCATATGCTGGGGATAGGATCCTGCTGGCTGGAAATATGAACCTAGTGCCTGAGTCATAGCTGTTGTTCCGTAGTGCACTCCTTTTGGTCCACCCGCATATTGAATGTTTGGAACCACTGACGGCTGAGAAGTAACCACCGAAGTGTCAAAATTCAAAGATCTGGGCATCAGTGGAGAATGATCCTCCGCCGTTTTCTTCTGTTTCTTAATTTCATCAATCTCCCGGAGGATCCTTTCGTTGGTCTTATCCTGCTCTTGTGCATGATTCCTCATCTGCAAAATCAAGGTATAGAGATCATTAGTAGTAGGATTAGTTGAAACAGAAGAAGTAGGTGGTTTTGAGAAAATGGGGGTCGGTTTCTTCGCAGCATTCTCTGTATTCTTCTGGGATCCAGAAGGTGGTGGAGGCAAAGGAGGAACGCCTTGTGAGGAAGTGAATGAGGGCATCAAGTTTGAAGCATTCTTCGATGAGGAAGCCATCTGCTTGGTTGTAGTGAGCCTAATTAAGCACAGAAATGCGTATTTTCTTAGGGACGAAGCACCAATTGCCCCACGGTGGGCGCCAAACTGTTTTGGTCAGAAAATCTGATGATGATATTGCAACCAAACTCTTTGTTTAGGGGAATGATGCTTAAAATATGTAACAACAATGAGGATCACTTCAATGTAGAATGCACAAACAACACAAGGATTTATACGGGGAAAAAGCCCTTGATCAAGAGTTGATCTCCGGCACAAAAAACCCCGGGTGATGGAAACTACCGATCACCAAGCTCAAATAAATGAATAAACATTTACAACTTCGGATAATAACGAGCTAGGTACAAGGATCACTACGGTGAAGTGTGTAAAAAGTGTACAAAATCGCTAAGTGTTTGAACGAGAGCTTGTATGAGCGTATTTGCGAGTGTGTGTAACTGCCAAAATGACTAAGTGTCACTAACTAGCTCGTTACCCCTTTAAAATAAGAAAAATATCTAGTTAACAAACTCTCCGACTTTCGGGCCAAGCCTCCACGTTCTCCATAACGTCTAGTTTTGATCTAGCACGTGCAGAATACTTCGGGAATATTCTCCAAGAATGCCGCTAAGACTTGGTCAAGCTTGTTATACCTGCGAGATGTTATAAAACATAAGTAAACAATCGTCAGTATGAGGATCCTTGAAGTGATCCATGATCCTGATCCTAAAGCCCTTCTGAGGATCACCACCTGTCACAGAAGTAAGGATCACTAGTTAGGATAATGAATAAGGATCACTAATTGTTAGAAAATCCTCCCCTAACAACTGGGACCCATTATCACAAATGATCTCTGCTGGCACTCCAAACCTAGTCAGGATATTCCTCTTTATGAAGGATACTACTTCTTGGTCTCTAACTTGGACAAATGCTTCAGCCTCAACCCACTTGGAGAAATAATCTGTCATAGCCAACATAAAAACTTTTCCTCCTGGAGCTTTTGGTAACTTCCCTACTATATCCATCCCCCACTTCATGAATGGCCAAGGGGAAACTACAGGATATAATGGTTCAGCTGGTTGATGTAGTATGTTACTATGTCTTTGACATGCATCACATCTTCGAGCATATTCTGCAGCATCTTTCCTCATCGTTGGCCAATAATATCCCGTCCTTAATACTTTCGAGAACAATGATCTGCCCCCGGTGTGATTACCACAATCCCCTTCATGTATATCCTGAAGTACTTCTTTGGCCTCAGGATCCTCCAAGCACCTCAAATATGGTCCTGCAAGAGATTTCTTATATAAAATATTATTTATAATAGTGAATCGTGATACCTTCATCCTAAATGCCTTAGGATTTTGATTTACGGGGATGTGTCCTTCCTTAAGATATTTTATAATTAGAGCTGTCCAGGATTCAGGATCCTCTTCAGGATATTCTGCTCCAGGATCCTGGATGCTCGCTACTTCCTTATCCTGAGGATTCGTCGCAGGATACAAGATATGTAATATTGGTATTCGGGTCCCTTCAGGTATCCTGATTGATGATCCCAAATTTGCTAAGGCATCCGCTTCAGCATTATCCTCCCTTGGTACCTGTTCAAGTGTAAAAACATCGAAATATCCTGCTAATTTTTTTGAGAATATCGAGGTATTCGATTAACTTCTCACCCTTAACTGCATAGGAGCCATTGAAATGGTTAGTAATTAACAAAGAGTCAACGTATACTTGCAAATTCTGAACATTCATACTCTTAGCCAATTCTAATCCTGCAATTAAAGCTTCATATTCTGCCTCATTATTAGTGGCAGGAAACTCACACCTAATAGCCTGGGGTAATATGTCCCCCTGTGGCGATTTTAGTAGTATTCCCAATCCTACTCCTCTTACATTAGATGCACCATCAGTATATAATGTCCAGGATCCTGAGGATTCTCCTAACTGTTGAACTTCTAGGTCTACCTCATCCTGAATGTCACTACTGAAATCAGCCACAAAGTCAGCTAGAGCCTGCGATTTTATGGCATTTCTAGGTTCATATACTAAATCATAAGCACTCAACTTTACTGACCACTTGGCCATCCTCCCTGACATCTCTGGTTTCCTAAGCACATTTTTTACAGGATAATTGGTTTTAACATGTATCCTATGTGTCTCAAAGTAGTGTCTAAGTTTTGTTGATGCCATAACGGATGCTAGTTTTAACTTTTCTAAATGAGAGTACCTAGTTTCAGCATCTAACAAACTTTTACTAACATAATAAACAGGATATTGCTGACCTTCATGGTCTTTTATGAGAACGGCACTTACAGCATTCCCTGATACAGCAAGGTACAGGGATAGTGGTTCACCATTTTCAGGTTTCATCAACAGAGGTGCGGTTGAGAGATATCGTTTCAAATCCTGTAGGGCTGCTTCATGCTTCTCTCCCCACTCGAATTTTTTGTTCTTCTTCAGGATATCATAAAAATCTTTGCATTTTTCTGAAGATCTTGAGATAAATCTATTCAATGCTGCCACTCGCCCTGTTAGTCGTTGAACATCCTTCATATTTGAGGGTGATTTAATATCCAAGATGGCTTTAATCTGCTCCGGGCTTGCTTCTATTCCTCTTTTGGTCACCATATATCCTAGGAATTTTCCTGCTCCTACTCCAAAATGGCACTTAGCAGGATTCAACTTCATGTTATACTGATCCAGGATATCAAATGCTCCTTTGATATCCTGGAGATGATCCTGAGCTTTCTTTGATTTTACCACCATATCGTCGATGTACACCTCCATGGTGTCCCCCAGTTTGTCTTTGAACATCATGTTCACCAATCTTTGGTATGTTGCACCTACATTTTTCAAACCAAAAGGCATAGCAGTATAACAATAAATACATGTTGGTGTCATGAAGGCAGTATCTTCCTGGTCAGAAGGCTCCATTTGGATCTGTTGAAATCCTGAGGACGCATCCATGAAAGTCAGCATTTCATGCCCGGCAGTGGCATCTACCATTGCATCAATGTGGGGAAGAGGAAATGGGTCTTTAGGACAAGCTTTGTTCAAGTCTGTGTAATCTACACAGACTCTCCATTTCCCATTTTTCTTCTGTACCACAACCACGTTTGCTAGCCACCTTGGGAACTTAACCTCTCTGATCATCCTGGACTTCAATAATCTCTCAACTTCCTCTTGAATAATCGCATTCCGCTCAGGAGCAAACTTCCTTCTTTTTTGTTGCACAGGCTTGAATGATTTATCAATTCCAAGCTTGTGAGTGATAATATCTTTGGATATGCCTGTCATATCCTCATGCTTCCATGCAAACGTTGACATCCTGCATTTTAAAAATTTAATTAATTGCTCTTCAATATCCTGAGGGATATTGGTTCCCACGAGCACCGAAATATCAGGATTATCCTGGTCTAGGATAATTTTCTTCACATCCTGCTCCGGATCCTCCACGATATCTTGGGCTTACGTCTTTAATTGCTATGCTGCATTAGGCTTGGTTGAGGATTTCATCGAGGATGAGTATCATTCTTTCGCCTCCTGCTGATCACTATCAACTTTGACAACTCCCCAAGGGGTAGGTATCTTGATGCATTGGTGATATGTTGATGGCACGACCTTCATATCGTGAATCCACGGTCTACCCAGTATAATGTTATAGCAGGATAGAGAGTCCATTACACAGAAACGTTGTATCGAGTTGACTCCTTCAACGTACACCGGCAACTTTATCTCTCCCACTGTGTTTCTAGCCTCTCCACTAAACCCAACAAGCACGGTAGACTTTGAAGTGATATCCATTGGAGATACATTCATTCTTTTAAGCGTCTCTAGTTGGATTATGTTGACGGAGCTGCCATTATCTACCAATATCCTGCGTACAAAATGGTTAGCCACATATAACGTTATTACCAGAGCATCATGGTGAGGATCCTGGACAGTATCCCTGTCATCGGCATCAAATGTGATCACTTTATCAGTTGTAAGTGTAGTCATCCTGACAGGTTTGTCTCCCCTTTCGGCCTTAGCTTCTTTTGCATGTCTCTTTGCTGCCGAATACGAAGTCCCACAAATGTCGGATCCTCCCGAAATGAAGTTGATTATCTTGGCATCCGCGGGAGGTGATGCTTCTCGCTCAGGATCCTTCTCAGTATCCTGACCCTTATTCTTCTTTCTTCCCAAGAGATCTTTAAGATATCCCTTGCTTAGAAGATAACTTATTTCTTTCCTTAAAGCGATGCAATCCTCGGTCATATGTCCGAAATCTTCGTGGAAAGCACACCATTTTGATTTGTCTTTCCAATCGGCTTTTTGTTGATTCTTTCGAGGCCATCGAGTCTTGTCTCCTAGACCCTGCATGGCATACATCAATTCAGGAATGTTAACAGAAAAGCAATATTCAGATAATTCAGGATACTCTTCAGGATCCTCGTCTTCGACAGCATTCAATTTCTTGTTTTCATTTCTACCATATGGCTTAGGCCGATATGATTTGAATAAGGATTCTGACTTCCTGTTAGTTGACTCATAAGTGTTTGATGAGTTCATTCTTTCTTGCATCTTTCTGTCATCCTCCAACCGAATATATCTTAGGGCCCTGTTCCGAGCTTCATCCAAGTTCCTGCATGGGTTCATTACAAGGTCTTGATAAAATTGAGAATCTTTTTGTAGCCTCATCTTGAAAGCTTGCACAGCTGTTGCAACATTAAGATGAGGAATGTCTAGTGATTCCCGGCTGAACTTGTTCACATAATCCCTAAGGGATTCCTGAGGCCCCTGTGTTATCCTGTAGAGATCACTCGTTAGTTTTTCAAAGCTTCTACTACAAGAAAACTGACTATTAAATAAATTTACTAAGTGAGCAAAAGATGTAATCGAATGTGGAGGAATGTTCAAGAGCCATTTCAGGGTTGATCCTGTCAAGGTTGAACCAAAACCCTTGCACAAGCATGCTTCCTTGAGATCCGGAGGGATAGGGTTAATCTCCATCCTTTCCCTATACTTAGCGATATGCTCCTCAGGATCCGTTGTTCCATCGTAAAGCTTCATGTTGGGGGTTTGGAATCTCTTTGGGATCTCAGCATCACAGATAGGATATGCAAAGCGAGATATCTTGTGGCTGTCTTGAGGCACTTCCGGGATCGGCTGGACCACCCCGGGTACACTTGATATCATGTCCTTCAACTTCTGAAGTTCCCTAGTAAGTGCTGATGTCACACCTGTATCCTGCAAGGATCCACTATTGTTAGTAGTATGAGTATTATTATTATTTGACATGTTACCCGTTGGAGGATTTTGCCCATATCCTGAAGCATATCCTGAGCTCCTTATGGTCGATATCCTGACCGAGGAGGGTATTTCAAGGGTATGATTCTGAGGAAGGCTGGGCACAATATTCCCCCTGTTATCCTCAGTATACACAGCTGAACTGAAGTTCAAAGTTCTGGGTTGTAATGGAGTGACAATATCCTCAGCAGATCTGCTCGAGCCAGACTTCAGGAGTTGTATTTCCCTTAAAAGCATTTGGTTTGTTTCCTGCTGCTGCCTCATTTGTTCCTGCACACTTCCAAATAAGGTTAAAATTTCGTCGTTAGAAGCTAAAACAGGGGCAGATTCCTGAACACTGCGGGTAGGGATAATATCCTGAGGTCGTGTAGAGGCTGACATTCTTGGAAGAGGTGGTGGAAGCACCGAACCAGTAGTAGCAGAAGTCGTAGCAGACACAGTAGAGGAACTCATGTTTGATCTTGAGGCCATTATGGACAATGTGGCAAAAAGTTTTGAAAATAGATAACCGATTAGCGATTTACCAAAAAAATTTAGTAAAGAGAGCACCACTTGCCCCACGGTGGGCGCCAAATTGTTTTGATCAAAAATTACCGAAGCAATTTAGTGATCAAATTAGTAATGTGAGGTAGTGTGCTAGAAAGTGTATAGAAAATATGCTTGTTGAATTATTTAGAAAATCAGTATTCAGGATACAGCTCAGGATATTGAGCTGTATTTGAAATCAAACAGTGAGCAAACAATGAGCAAAAAGTAAAGGAAATGACACGAGATGTACGAGGAAAGCCCTTGATCAATTTAGATCGCCGGCATAAAACCTCGGGAGCTGACAATCGCAGCTGCCTTGTTCTTCTTATTGCTTTAAACTTCAGGATACAGTGCAGGATATGGACCAGATCGCTAAGTGTTACAATGCCTTTGTATGAAAGTAAGAATTACTCGAGAGCAAGTGTTAGAGTGTAGCGAGTGTGATCGTGATGTCCTAGTTGATCTGGTATACCCACTTATTTATAGTAACGAATTACAAACAATAATCCCTACAAATATGGGCTACTCCGAATATTCCATTATGAACGTTATGGACCGAGTAATACGGCTTGAACGTCTTCATTTGAACGACTTGGACCGAGTCTTCCGCGGAATAAGTCTTGTGAACGTTGCTAGCTTCTAACCCACGTACCTGCACATAATCCATTAGTAATCCCGAGGATACCATTCAGGATATTACCAATATCCTGAACCAGCATCCCGGATGTAAACAGATACTACATAAATAAGATATAGATCAAGATATTTTCCAGGATATGGGCTCAGAATTTCACCCATAACATCAGTTTATAAGCAAGAGAACTACTGACTTTTGCAAGAGTTGGGGAATCAAGATGATCACATCCACCCCGGTACATCCTCAAGCAAATGGACAAGCTGAATCTTCAAACAAGATAATTGTTAACAACTTGAAGAAGAGATTAGGGGCCAAGAAAGGAAGATGGGCAGAAGAACTACCCTTTGTTTTGTGAGCCGATAGAACGCCGGTAAAGAATGCAACTGGCCAGACACCATTTTCCTTGGTATTCGGAGTAGAAGCAGTGATCCCAACAGAGATGGTGATACCTACTACGAGATCTATCCTCCAGGATCCTAAGCAGAATCCTGAAGCTTTGTGTCAGGATTTGGACACCATAGACGAGACAAGAGATGCAGCAAGACTAAGGATGGCAGCATATCAACAAAGGATATCCAGAGCATACAACAAGAATATAAGGACTAGAAGGTTTAAAGTTGGAGATTGGGTGTTAAGAAAGGCTTTTCAAAATACCACTAATCCTGCCGATGGAAAACTGGCTCCGAAATGGGAAGGACCATATGAGGTTGAATCAGAATCAGGAAAAGGAGCATACCGACTCAGGAGCATGGAAGGGGAAATGCAACCAAGATCCTGGAATGCTATACACTTAAAGCTCTATTTCAAGTAAGAATGGAATTTAGTTTCTATCTCAGAATGGTATGTGTTATATCCCTCTTAAATATATTTGAATTCGTTTATTATCTTGAACCCAATACTGACTTAGGCATCGGAGGGGTGTTAGCCAAGCTAACACCCGCCTTAGTTTAAGGTTGTTTCGCAGAATATGTGTCAGGATATAACTCCAGGATATACGCTCAGGATATTTCGGAAGATTAGAGGATTGGCCCCCTCTCTCACGTTTAAGGGATCCTGATCCCTTCAAAGGTTTAAAGGTATTCACCTTTCTTTCGAGTTGGGTTTGAACACCCCGCCTGGAGCGCAAGTCATCTGGGGATAGTTCAAGGTAACGGGACCAGTTCATGTAAAAGTGGCTGACAATTTCGTTACTATTGGCTATATCCTGGATTCTAAAGGTATATGAGGATTGATCACCCTCTCTCTCGAAAGGGTATTTTCATACTCTCTAAGGTTTAAAGGTGTTCACCTTTCTAAGACTTGGGGTTTATACACTCCCGCCTGCAGCGCATGAAAATCAGGGTTTATCCCCAGGATATGAGGGTTTATCCCCAGCATATTAAGGGTTTATCCCCAGCATATTAAGGGTTAATGCCCAGGATGTCAAGGGTTTACCCCTGGATATTCAGGTTCTATTCAATGGAGCTGAAGTATGACTATATCTACATTCCTATGTTAAACACAGGGGACATATATCATACAATGTAAAGGATGGATCCAAGTTTGTAAGTGTGCACTGGGGACATCCCTATGGTGGAAAATTGGAATTGATTCCTTAGGGAATTCCTGGTATGATCTCTCCTTTTTATTTGGATAACTTAAAGATTGTGTGTCAGTATCCTGATCAGGATATCTTTCAAGATACATTTACAATGTGTTCCCAAGAATGTTCAAACGAAATTATTTTTACAAGTAAAATTCATATAGTGAAAATATAACAACAGAAATAAAGCTAGAAAAGGGTTATGTTATTAACATACCAAAAGTTGTGCTCTTGGTTTCACCTCAAACCAAGGACCATCCACCAAGAGCACAATTAGTTCCTTACCATATTTACCTAACATTTGAAGGTTTTGTCCCAAACTGAGACCCATCCGCCTCCAACTGTTATATTGTTCAAAAAGCAAAACATACTAACACTGATGACCAAGGGCTTCGACCTGAAACTCAGGATCCCCCCACCTTTGGCCATCATATTGTCTAGATGCAGGAAAGTAAAGTGCAGAAAAAGTAAATTGTTTTAGGGTTACAGACCAACGATCAAATTTAAAAAAGTGGGCTCCGGCCTTGGCACGTATATCCATCATTGCCCACCTGAATGCCCTCACACAACGGCATCTTCTCCAACCTTCTCTGCCTTCTCAGCTTCAGCATCCTTAGCAGCATCCTCACCAGCATCCATCCCAGCATCCGCTCTAGCATCCTTCTTGTCTCCAGCCTTGTCAGCCACCTCTGCCGACTTAGAGGATTCACCAGCTTCAGCAGGAAGGGGCACAGCCTTGCCTCCAAGCTCCTTCAGCTTTCCCACCCAGGATTCGACTGGCCAGGATGGGCACTCAAGACCTGTCTCCTTGGCCTCATAGGCCATCTTATTGCGAGCTTGTAGCAGGGAGACAATGGCAGAAGCTTTGATTCCTTCCCGGAAAGCAACCATGGCCTATTCATGTTCCATTTGGACAGTGGCCAACTTGATTTCAGCATCCTGGGTCACTTTCTTCAGCTTGTCCTCATAATGCCGAGTCTTCACTTCAGCAATGGCACCTTGGTCGGCAACGGTAGTTTCAAGCTATTTAATCCTGGCTTCATAGAGTGCAGCAGTACCACAGGCATCGTTGTAAAGGTGGAGCAGATGCTAGAGGCCCTGTAAGTAAGCAATTCAGGTATAAATCAATATTCGCTAACATGGATATCCTGTCAGGATATTCTATCAGGATATATGTGCAGGATGTAGGGTCAGGATATTACCTTGTTAAGGAAGGATGTCATCGGCTCCAAGGAATCAGTGAAGCTGAGCTCATCATAAGAGAATCCTTCGGAGCCTGGAGCACTAACTTCGGAGTTCTTCCTCTTCTTTGCGGTGGAAGCACGAGTCCTTGGATTAGCTTTCGGGGCTGGGAGCAGCTTAGAGCTGGTGGTAGCAGGGGTCTCTTTCTTGACCATGACTGGAGTGGGGTAACTGTCAAGCTCATCGAGATCAAGGAAGACTGGAACTTTGCTGGAATCTGCGTATAGGGAGTAAAAATTTCTCCTAAGTAAATCAAATGAAAATATGTATGCAGGATATCGTGCAGGATCCTTACCAGACATGTTTGCACTGGAAAGAGGGCTTGGAGATGGTGGAGACGGGTTAAAACTTCTTTCAGCTTCAGGAAGGAGTCTGATGGCGTCAATCCTCTTCTATGAATCTGCGACGGGAGGTGCAAGCTTCCTAAAATCAGCTGCATACAAAACAGAAAAAAGAAAGTTGATCAGTTCAGGATATGGAACAGGATAAGAGGCAGGATCATCCTTAAACCCTAAATCCTACCCTTTTTCAACCATTTCACCGGATATTCCGTTCCACCAGGGATTGAGTCTCTTTTTACAAAGAAGAACTTGGATTGCCATTTCTCCTCGTTCCTGCTGGCACGAAGTATCAACGGCTCGCCGGAGGAGGAGTAAAACAGAAATCTACAGGATCTGTGGCATCTAAGCCGGTAAGCTAGGGGGAGGTCATGAACAGAAAGCTCAGGAATGTGATTTTTCTTGATCTGGCCAAGAACGGACAAAACACGCCAAAGCATCGGCATTGTTTGGCTAAAAGAGATTTTTGTAATGTTGAAAAATTCAGTGATAAAGTCTGGAAAGGGGAACCGTAACCCTAAGGTGAAGGGAAAGGCACTAAAGCACAACCATTCATCGGAAACCATGTTCGACCGGATTTCCCGGTCAAACGGCCGGAATACCGTCCCTTCCGGGAAGATACCGAAGGATTTGAGGGCCGACAAATGGGCGCTATCAAAGGTACATATTTCTTTCTCCAGATCCTAGAGGAGATTCTGTTGTATGAATGTGGGGGCGGAGTCACCGGAACTCGATCTTGTTTGCCTTGTCATATTCTTGTCGGAATGCTAAAGAAGGTGGAAGAGAGAGAGGTTTTTACCTTTTTTCATTTCGGTCAAGAATAAATGGGATAAGATTGAGAAGTTATAGGGTGGTGATGAGTAAATATAGGCTAAGCAGTTGCAAACGGTCACATCATGATTCTAATCTCTTAAATTGCCTCGGTCTCCTGAAAAAAAAATAACCGTTAGTGCCAGGATACTAAACGGTAACATTTTTTGGGGACAATTATTTTGGGCAAAATTATGAGCCCATATCCTGGGAAATATCTTGAGTTATATCTTGATTGTATGATATTTTCTCATATCCGGGATGCTCATTCAGGATATTGGTAACATCCTGAATGGTATCCTCAGGATTACTAACGGGTTGTGTGCAGGAGTATGCATTCAGATGGAGCAGCGTTCACGAAGACCCTTTCTCCGGGAGACTCGGTCTAAGTCGTTCAAATGAAGACGTTGAAGCCGCATTACTCGGTCTACAACGTTCACAATGGAATATTCGGAGCATCCCATATTTGTAGGGATTTTTGTTTGTATTTCGTTACTATAAATAGGTGGGTATATCAGATCGAATAGGACATCACACCTACACTCACTACACTCTCATACTTGTTCTCTCGCAATTTTTATTTTCACACAAAGCATTGTAACACTTAGCGATCTGGTCAATATTCTGCACTGTATCCTGACATTTGAAGCAATAAGAAGAACTAGGCAGCTGCGATTGTCAGCTCCTGAGGTTTTATGCCGGCGATCTGGATTGATCAAGGGCTTTCCTCGTACATCTCGTGTCATTTCCTTTACTTTTTATTCATAGTTTGATCGTCGATACATCTCAATATCCTGAGCCGTATCCTGAAAACTGTTTTCACAAACAATATAACCAGCATATTTCCAACACACTTTTTAGCACACTACCTCACTTAACTAATCCTTGGATATCCCGCACCTTGATGTTGCCACAACGGTCCAAGCATTCAAGATGGGGCTACAAAATGATTCCCAATTTTATCAGGATCTTGTGATGAATCCTTGCAGGAATTTGGACGAGGCTCGAAACAGGGCCTTGAGATATATCAGGCTGGAGGATGATAAGAAGATGAAAGAAAGGATGAACTCATCCACTACCTACGAATCAACTAATAGGAAGTCAGAATCCTCATTTAAACCATATCGCTCTAAGCCACATGGTAGAAATGACAACAAGAAAGTGAATGCTGTTTGTTTTGGTCAAAAATTACCGAATATCTCAAGTTAAGTGAGGTAGTGTGCTAAAAAGTGTGTTGGAAATATGCTGGTTATATTGTTTGTGAAAACAGTTTTCAGGATACGGCTCAGGATATTGAGTTGTATCGACTATCAAACTATTAGTAAAAAGTAAAGGAAATGACACGAGATGTACGAGGAAAGCCCTTGATCAATTTAGATCGCCGGCATAAAACCTCGGGAGCTGACAATCGCAGCTGCCTAGTTCTTCTTATTGCTTGAAATGTCAGGATACAGTGCAGGATATTGACCAGATCGCTAAGTGTTACAATGCTTTGTGTGAAAGTAAAAATTGCGAGAGAACAACTATGAGAGTGTAGTGAGTGTAGCCGTGATGTCCTATTCGATCTGATATACCCACCTATTTATAGTAACGAAATACAAACAAAAATCCCTACAAATATGGGATGCTCCGAATATTCCATTGTGAACGTTGTAGACCGAGTAATGCGGCTTCAACGTCTTCATTTGAACGACTTGGACCGAGTCTCCCGGAGAAAGGGTCTTCGTGAACGTTGCTCCATCTGGACGCCTACTCCTGCACACAACCCGTTAGTAATCCTGAGGATACCATTCAGGATGTTACCAATATCCTAAATGAGTATCCCGGATATGAGCAAATATCATACAATTAAGATATAACTCAAGATATTTCCCAAGATATGGGCTCAGAATTTTGCCCATAACAGTATCCACTTATAGGCTAAAGCATGTCTTCATTATGCATAATGTAGACCTATTTACTTTGATTAGTCACTGTGTTGTTTGTTTGTTTTAAGTAATGAACAAATGACCACCTTCCTTTGTTTTGCCGATATTTTCAATACTCCTTCTGATTGTCCTATGTCAATCTCACACATTTCCTTGTGTTCTTTTTAGATGCCTCCTCGATGTGATCAAACTCAAGACGCCACAATGGCAGCCTTGATCACTCAGCAAATTGTTGCTGTACTCCTGAACCTAGTAACCCAGTTAAACCAAGCAAACAACAATAACAACGCACCTGTTCCGTGCAACTTTAAGACTTTCAATTCGGCTAAACCGCTTCAGTTTTCTGGGTCAGAAGGAGCAACTGGGCTCCTACAGTGGTTCGAGAGTCTCGAGAGTACGTTTCGTCACATTCAATGCCTGAATGAGCGAAAGGTTGAGTTCGCGTCAAGTGTGTTTCAGAAAAGGGCGCTTACATGGTGGAATGTTGTGATGAGAGACAGAGGTGCCGACGTGGCATTGGCTCAAACATGGGAAGAGCTTCGCGCACTTATGATGAAGGAGTTTTGTCCTTGTCATGAACAGAGGGCACTGGAAAATGAATTCCACGATCTCAAGCAAGATAGTGGAGAGCACCATGCCTACACAGACCGATACGAAGAACTGAGCCTTCTATGTCCCACCATGGTCACGCCTTTGGACAAGGCAATTGAGAAGTACACAGATGGTCTGCCTGATCCTGTTCAGGATATCGTCACCGGCAGCAACCCTACCACTGTTAGACAAGCCATTGAGCTAGCTGCAACCTTGACTGAGTCTCAAGTCAAGAAGGGTAAACTCCACCGCAAGGATGATAAGAAACCATCTGACAAGATAAAGAAGAAGAAGGGAAAGAAATCTGAAACCTCGAAGAAATCTAGGAAGCGTCAGGCTTCCAAGAACTTTGCTGTTGTTGCACAGGCCAATCAAACTGCTTCTACCCAGCCAACACAACCTCCTGCCAAGAAACAATATGTTGGTACTGCACCTCTTTATAACAAATGCAATTGTCATCATCAACCACATCATCAGTGTCGTCTTTGCAACAACTGTGGAAGATATGGCCATTTGGCTAACACATGTCGCTCTCCTCCTACTCCGAATCAAGCGGCACGAAACCCTGCCCAACAGCCAGCAAATCATGCACGACCTCCTTTTTAGCCTGGGTCTTGCTACAATTGTGGAGATTTGACTCACTACAGGAACAAGTGCCCGAAGTTGGCTAATGCGAACCCGGCTCGTGGACGAGCATACAACATCAATGCCAAAGAAGCGCATGCCGACAATGAGGTGGTGAACGGTATATTCTATGTTAACAACCAACTTGCTTCTATTCTTTTTGATTCGGGTGCCGACAAGAGTTTTGTATCCCTAGCCTTTGAACCATTGCTTGCAAAGCCTAGAACAAAACTAGGAAAACCCTTGACATTAGAGTTAGCCAGTAGTGAATCCCTTGTACTCGATTCCGTCATTCGAAATTGCCAGTTGAACCTCAACGATCATCTTTTTCCCATTGACCTCACGCCAATGCAACTTGGGAGTTTCGACGTTATAGTAGGGATGGATGGGTTGACCAAATACCGTGCAGAAGTGATTTGTTTTTACAAGATTGTTCGTGTGCCTCTTTCTTCTGGTGAAGTCTTGGAAGTTCATGGAGATAAACCCGCTAGTAGCCTTAAACTGATGACAAGCACCCAAGCCCAGAGACATCTATGAAAGAATTATGTGGCTTTTTAGCACGTGTCGTAGAGGAGAAAGACAAGGGTAAAACTGTTCAAGACATCCCTTTCGTTTAGGATTATCTTGAGGTTTTTCCTGAAGACTTACCTGGCTTACCCCCAGCGCGTCAAATCGAGTTCCGTATTGACCTTGTACCTGGTGCTAACCCGATTGCTAAATCTCCATACCGTCTTGCACCGTCTGAGATGCAAGAGTTGTCGAAGCAGCTGCAGAAGTTATCAGACAAAGGATTTATTCGTCTGAGCGTTTCCCCTTGGGGCGCACCTGTCCTATTTATAAAGAAGAAGGATGGATCGATCCGAATGTGTATCGATTACCGTAAGCTTAACAAACTCACCATTAAAAATCGATATCCCCTACCTCGCATTGATGATCTCTTTGAAAAGCTTCAGGGTGCTACCTGCTTTTCAAAGATTGATCTACGTTCTGGGTATCATCAGCTTCGCGTATCCGAAGAAGATATTCCCAAGACTGCTTTCCGCACACGATACGGCTACTATGAGTTTACTGTTATGCCTTTCGGTTTAACGAATGCTCCTGCCGTCTTCATGGATTTAATGAATAGAGTTTGTAAGCCTTATTTAGATAAGTTCATCATCGTTTTCATTGATGACATCTTGATCTATTCCAAGACACGAGCTGACCATGAACAACATCTCCGTCTAACAATGAAACTCCTAAAGAAGGAACAACTTTTTACTAAATTCTCCAAGTGTGAATTTTAGCTTAGGGAAGTTCAATTTTTTGGACATATTGTTAACGAACAAGGTATACATGTAGCTCCCGCCAAAATCAGTGCAATTAAGGATTGGAATACACCAACTACTCCTACCGAGGTTCGTTCATTTCTGGGTCTCGCGGGTTATTACCGCCGCTTTATTTCAAACTTCTCCAAGATTGCGGTTCCTCTCACAGCCTTAACTTAAAAGAATAAACCTTTCGAGTGGGGGGGGGGGATAGTGCACGGTCCTCCCAACCGCCGGAGTGATCCCAATCCAGGAGCCGCTACCCGACCAAGCTAGCTCCGCGGTGAATTCCCCTTGCCGAGTTCTTACCTTGGGCGACATATGCCACTCCCAAGACTCGAACCCGGTACCTCTGGGAAGAAGTGGGTGTCGGTGGCCAACTGGGCTACCCCAGTTGGTTAATAAACCTTTCGAGTGGGGACCCAAACAAGAAGAAGCTTTTCAGACCTTGAAACATAAACTCTGCGACGCTCCTGTGTTATCTTTACCTGAGGGAAACGACGACTTTGTCGTATATTGTGACGCGTCGAATCTAGGTCTTGGTTGTGTTCTCATGCAAAGGAACAAAGTCATAGCCTACGCGTCAAGACAATTGAAAATCCATGAGAAAAACTACACGACTCGTGATCTGGAGTTAGGCGCTGTGGTTTTTGCTCTCAAGATTTGGAGATACTACCTTTACGGAACAAAATGTGTGGTTTTCACAGACCACAAAAGTCTCGAACACATCTTCAACCAGAAAGAACTAAACATGAGGCAACGACGTTGGGTAGAACTTCTAAATGACTACGACTGCGAGATTCGCTACCATCCTGGAAAGGAGAATGTCGTAGCCGATGCGCTAAGTCGTAAGGAAAGAGTCAAGCTTCATTGTGTTCGAGTTCGATCTGATATTCAAACCCGCATCTTTCAAGCTCAACGTACTTGTGTTACACAAGGCTTGATGGGTAAAGAATTACCATGTCACATTAAACCTGAGCTTAAATTGAGAGACTTTGGGTTATTCTATTTCATGGGCCGTTTGTTGGTCCCAAGTATAGACAATCTCCGCACCTTGTTGATGGATGAAGCTCATAAGTCTTGTTATTCTATTCATCCTAGTGCAGACAAAATGTATAAGGATCTTCGAACCCAGTACTGGTGGCCGAGAATGAAGAAAGACATTGCCTTATACGTATCCAAATGCCTTACCTGTCTGAAGGTTAAGGCAGAACATCAACATCCCTCTGGATTATTGGAACAACCAGAGATACCAGTTTGGAAATGGGAAAACATTGCCATGGATCTCATTACCAAACTACCGCGCACTAATAAAGGTTATGATGCCATTTGGGTAGTAGTTGATCGTTTGACAAAATCTGCTCATTTCTTGCCAATCCGTGAGGATCTCTCTGCTGAAAAGCTTGCTAAAATTTATGTGGATGAAATTGTATCTAGACATGGTGTTCCTTTGAACATTATTTCTGACTGAGATGCTCGATTCTCATCTCACTTTTGGAGAACCATGCAATCTGCTATGGGAACCCAACTCAATTTGAACACAGCTTATCATCCTCAAATGGATGGACAATCTGAAAGAACAATCTAGACATTGGAGGATATGCTTAGAGCATGTTTGATCGATTTTGGTGGTAGTTGGGATTCACATCTTCAGTTGATCGAATTCTCCTACAACAATAGTTAACACTCCAGCATCAACATGGCTCCTTTCGAAGCTTTATATGGTCGAAAATGTCGTTCGCCGGTCTGCTGGAATGAGATTGGTAAAGCTCAGCTCACTGGACCTGAACTCATCCTAGAGACTACAGACAAAGTCAAGAAAATTCGCGACAACCTCTTAACAGCTAGAAGCCGTCAAAAGAGTTACGCGGATAGACGACGCAAGCCTTTGGAATTCCAAGTCGGTGATCTCGTCCTACTCAAGGTATCTCGTTGGAAAGGTGTAATCAGATTTGGGAAGAAAGGAAAACTTGCACGGCGATATGTTGGACCATTTAGGATCGTTGAAAGAATCGAAAAAGTAGCCTACAAACTTGAGCTGCCTCCTGAACTTGGAAATGTTCATCCAACTTTCCACGTGTCCAATCTGAAAAAGTGTTTGGCTGATGAAAACCTCCACATCCCCTTTGATGAAATTCGTGTCGATAACACGATGCACTTCGTCGAGAAACCTGTGGAAATATTGGACCATCAAGTCAGAAAGCTCAAGGGCAAGTGCATACGGATAGTCAAAGTTCGCTGGGAATCCAAACGTGGCCCAGAGTTTACTTGGGAATGAGAGGATCAAATGAAGGCGAAATATCCACACCTTTTCCCACAAGTTTCCTCAAATTAAATTTCGGGACGAAATTTCCAAAAGTAGGGGAGACTGTGACATCTGTGTAATTTAATCCTTGTACTGTTCCGAACAACTTTGTATTTAATAAAATATGGTGTTTTAATTTCAATATTTGTTTAATTATTTGTGACATTAGTATGTTTTCAATCATTGTTCAATTCCGAACTCTCAAACTTGTTCTGGAAGTGAAATCGTAAACCGTTACGTGAACGTAATCAGTTTAACGCGATGTATACACCGGAACAATGACATAAGCCAAACATACCCTAAATACCCTTTACATAACTTAGAAATAAGATTCGAAGGATTCGGTATGGCAAAAACATGTTTATTTGAACTTTAGAACTAATTGCGACAAAACTGCGAAACAAACGTTGGTGACCGCCCGGATAATATTTAAAACGCTTAAAAATATTCTGTTATAATTAAAATTTTATTTTTAATCATGTTCGTGTTGAAAGATAAATTAAAACGCTTAAAAACGTTATTTTTCAAAGTTTAAGCGCGTACCGCGTGTTACTGCGTAACACAGTGCTTCTACTACAAAACGCGGACAACGCAGCCAGTCTCGGCAACTGATATTTATTTCAGCAATAATATGGCAAGTTTATTTTTATAGAATAATAAAAATAATTTAGAACGCCATAAACCGGGATTTAAACGCTAGATAAAATACCCGGTATCCAGTTAAATAACTGTTTTTATCTAATATACCATTCAAAAATTACACTTTGGAATTTACGGTCACCTTATGTGGCCCCGACCAAAATATTTCCTAAGTCTGCAAAATCCTTCATGATATTTCTTGGATACACTTGGAAATTTTGTGATCTTGGAGATTTGATTTAGATCATGGCCTATATATATACACCATACTTACACTCAACACTACATCCTCATCCTCTCTCTCTCCCAAAACCGTAACCTCACCACCATCACCATTATCATCTTCTTCAACTTTGTTCTTCAAGTTTAAGCTCCATTCAAAGCAAATTTCAAGTTGGTGTGAAGATCCAAAGGAGTTTCCAAGGTGTTTTCAAGTGATTTCAAGCTCCATATCATCAAATCTCATCAAAGAACTCACTTGAATCTTGAAGGTATAAATTTTATGTCACACCCCGACCACGTAAAACATCAAATCGTGGCGGAAACATCGGGGAGTGTTGTAACAGAATTATTGTTTCACAACCATGGCATTTAGAAGTTATATTTTATTTATCAAACAAAGAGTTACAATGTCTTAAAATAACTGAAACAAGAGTACATCACATAATTAAACTAGTTCTATCTTCATTTTAAGTCTCTAAGGCACAGGTCCGTCCTAGCGTGTCACGAACATCCTAAGCAACAGCTCCTGAAAACACACGTGAAAATAGGTACGTCAGCATAAAAATGCCTGTGAGATACATAGGTTTTATGAAAATAGGATTCATGACTTGAGTTTAAAGAAATGTTTAATAAAATTCAGTCAGGAACCATGTTAATTGATTTGTTTTATAAATCATTTGAAAAATGTTAGCAAAATCAGATGATATGTATATATAAAAGAATGATGTATGGTTAAAAGAATAACCAAGTAAAGAGGGCATGGTTGTAGAAATCGCTAGTCGCTAGTCAGTCGGTGAGGTGGGGCCTAACGACTAGTCGGGATTAACCGGGAATTAATCGGATATAATCGGGATTAATTGTAATTAATCAAAAATTAATCGAGATTAATCGGTGATTAATTGGGGATTAATCGGTGCCTAGTCGGGATTTTTACAACCATGAAAGAGGGTTTGTGTAAACCAAGTTATTTGTAAAACAATGTTTAAGGGGTTTGTTTTTAATAGGCTAGGGTTTGCTATCTAGAAAGGGGTAGCGGCGCAGCTTGTTGCTCGCTTACCTGCGATATTGATGTAAAGTGCATTTTGTCAAAAGTTATAAGATTTTATCCCATGTTTAAGTGAAAATGTGTTGTAAATGTAGCATGTCTAAACTGAAATGGTTTAAATAACGCTACTATATGTAATATCATACAAGCACTTATATATAGGAAGTACCAACGGCGTATCCACCATGCTTGTATGATATTACACATGCCTCGTTATTTAAGTCACTCAAACCAACCAACAATGTAAAATGTCCATGTTTAATCCAATAGTCAAATGTCATAGTATGACCCAAGTTAAATATGAATCATGTAATGTGTAAACTAAAGTTATGTATGGTAAGTAAAATGAGACTACTTAAACCACAAGTAAAAACGTACAAAACAAAGTATTTTGAATAAATCAAAAGTTATGTTTTGTAAAATAAATGCATGTTTTACTGATACAAACACTTATGTAGTAAGTTAACGCATACATTCAAGCCTTGAGACAGCAGAATAACCTTAGAGTAAAGATTATCAAAGAAAATGTTTTCGGATTCAGTCAATCCTTACACCCAAACAAACCTAGGATGTCAGGAACGGGATTTGTCAAGTCCTATGGTACCATTACTTACTACCGAGCGACGTAGCTAATGTTAATGAATGTAATTTAGACCCGTTAAATAAACCAAATGTCATACCAAATGTAAACATGTAATGAAAGTAATGTACTAAGTATGCTAAGTTAACATACAAAGCAGAAAAGTCATGTAAATCAATGTGCTAGCATGCTCAGTAAACATACGTAGCAAAAGAAGACGTAATGTAAATCATGTACTAATAGTGTACTAATGAACATAGCAAGTATATGATATGAAACATGGAAAGCACGAAAGTAACAAGTAGGCACATGTGTTTCACCCCAAAATGTTTGAAAAACAGTAAAAGAGGGGACTATGTACTCACTTGAGATTGCTCAGAAGTCCTAAGATAACCACCAAGCAAATCTAGAAGATCACCGAATCAAACGACACCTAATATAGGTAACTACATTAATAAACGGACCTATTCGGAGGATCAGGTAGCATGAGGGTTCGTAAACCAAATGAGTGTAGGAACTCATGTAATATGGTTTAACAAAGCCTAAATACTAAAACGAAACTTATTGTTGGTGCATGCGTCTGTCGACTTCGTCTTGTATCGAGTCTTGTTTGTATATAGATAGATCAGGGCACGTAATTCGAGAAAACAGTCAAAACTAGGTTAGCAGGTAAGTTCACACAAAATTACAAAGTGTAATTTCGCTTGAAATCATCAAGTGATTTCAAACGAAATCACCTTGCTAATTCCGCTTGAAATAGTAATTTCGTGTGAAATGGTAATTCCGTTTGAAATGTAATCTCGTTTGAACTAGTTCAAGCGGAATTACATTGCCTATATATAGGAAGTGTCTTGATTTCGTTTGAGAGAGTCTTGGATGTGGGTTTCCAGAGCCGAAGTGTCGTTTCGCTGTAAAACTTTGTCAAATCAATCAGAAAGACATTTAAAGTGAATATCTAGCTGAATCGAACTCGATATGTCTGTTTCCGCCTTTCATATTGAGTAGAACGCCTCTAAACGACTCGTTTCGGTCGGTAAAACAATCCTACAAGGGGTATCAGAGCTTAGGAGGAGGAGTTCTTCCGTTTTCAGTTTAATTTCATCAGATTTCTAACTTCTACACCATCTTTTCAAAATTGAATAACTTTTCACGGTTAAAATCGGCTAATTTTCTCACATATTGTGTGAAACAGTGTTTTAACAAACCCTTGAAAGTTTCAAATCTAAAATCGAGCTAGAACCTAATCAATCTGACAAAATTTGGACCGAAATGTTGATGTCAGCATAATTTCGTTTGAAATTACACTTAATTCCGCATGGAATTAGTATTTTGCTTGAGTGATTCCGTTTGAAATCACTATTCCGCTCCAATTTTTTATTTTGTTTGAAATATTTCGAACGAAATCAGTAATTTCGTTTGAAAAAGGTATTCCGTGTGAGTTGGAAGTGTGATTTCACATTAGAAGGTGATTCCGTTTGGAAGTGTGATTTCATTTGAAAGGGTATTCCGTTTGAAGAGGTGATTTCGCTTGAGTTTGATTTCATTTGAAAGTGTCAGATTTTGAAAAATTTTGCCGAAAATGGAAGAGGAATTCTACAACGCGTTTGCTACATCCCCGACTACTTCTACTGACATTGCTAAGAACATGAACATGGAAAACGAAACTGGAACTTTGCAAAAACCCCCGAAGCTAATGGGAATTGAGGAGTGTTACGGTTGGAAAGATCGATTTGAAAACTGGGTTCAAGCAAATCATTTGAGATCTTGGGAATGCGTTGAGAAAAAGTATGTGCTACCACGTACAGATTTGGGAATGGAGAAAAAGATTTATGAATTTACAGATAAAGAACGAGATATGTACAAAGCAGAAAAGATGATGATCAGTTTACTTCAGCAAGCTATTAAAGAAGACATATTCATATTGCTTCAACATGATAAGACTTCATGTTCAATTTGGGAAGCACTTCGAATTAAGTTTGAGGGAAGTGAGAAGATGATCAAGAGTAAAAAGGCACTGCTAAAGAAAGAATTTGACTTGTTTACAAGTTTGCCAGGAGAAGATACAAAGAAAGTGATTGAAAGATACTGTCACTTAGTACGATCAATGTCATTGTTAAATATCAACAAAGATTGTGAGGAATGGGTTGATAAATTAACTGATGCTTTACCTTAGAAAGAATGGAGTACATTTTTGATGATACTAAAGAATACTGGAGAATATGATGGATTGACAATTTCCCAATTCATTGAAAGGATTGAAGGACAAGATCTTGAGCAACAGAAGATTGCAAGAATGAACAATCCGAGTGCACAACAAGATGTTAAGATGCACTACAAAGGGAATATTCAGAATGTCGAAACAAGTCCAAAAATCTAAACTGCTTTCAGTGTTAAAAACTCATCTGGATCAGTTAATCAAAGTCCAAGCAACATTAGTGGATTTTCTTCATATCCGAGTGTTAATCCGAAAGTTTCAAGTTCAAGTCATCAAGTTCAAAGCTCAAACAGCAACAATGGTCATGTCTTAAATTGCAACATTACATTACATCTTCAGAATGGTCAAAATTTTTCTGAAGAAGTTGTCAAAAGTCATATGGCGTTATTTGTTACAGCATTGGAATCTTATGAAGGATTAGTTGCAGGAAGGATCGGAAATCCCATGCTGAAAAAAGAGGATTACGATCAGATTGATGCTAAAGAAATGGAGCTAATGGATATCAAGTGGTGTTTAGCGAGTGTTTTGAGAAGAGCTGAAAAATTCAAAATGATTACAGGAAGAAATGATTTTCTGGATGCTAATGTATCTACTTTGGGTTTTGATAAATCTAAAGATACTTGTTTTCGATGCAGGGAGAAAGGACATTTCAAGAGAGAATGTAAAAATCGAGAAGCAAGTGGAGCACAGAATCCGTTTGGAAAAGATGATTACTATCAGAAAGCCATTTATTAACAAGTTGCTCATCAACCGTATCAACAAAAAGAACCACAAACTGCACATGCTAAAATGATCAAAGATGCAAATAAGAAAGCTTATTATGGTATCATTGATCAAGATGATGAGAAAGTGGCTGCAGGTTTCAGTTGGGACAAATACATTCCACCCGATTCAAAAGTAACAGGTCTCATTGCACAGATAGTTCAAGAACCAGATTTAATGAATGAATGGATGAAAGCATTTGCAAGAGAGGAAAAGAATCAAGATGATGAATCTAGTTCTTCAGATGATAGCTCAGAACAGACACAAGTGTTTGATCAATCATCAACTGAAGATAGTGATGATGAGGAAGAAAAACATATTAATATTGCAAAAACTCATTTATCTTTTGAAAGTTTTCAATTTTATTTTGCAGATAGAGTGGAGAAGCTGAAGGAGAAACGTGCAGCTAAAAATCAGAAACAGGTGAAAAGCGAGATTGTTGCACAGGAAGAGAAATCTGAACAGAGTGAAAAAGTTGAGTTTGCTGAAAAGGAAGTTGAAGCTACTAAACAGGCAGTTGAAGGTGAGAAAGTGGTTGAAGGCGAAAAGGTAGTTGAAGCTGAGAAAGTAGTTGAAGTTGAGAAGATAGTTGAAGTTGAAAAAATCATTGAAGTGGAAAAGATTGTTGAAGTTATCAAACCTTATTTAAAGTGTTTGGAATCTTGCAAACAATGTGAAGAGAAAGATGATAAATTGAATGAGCAAGACAAGATGAAAGATCAATTATTGTTCAATCTCAACTATGTGAAAGAATCATATGATATTTTGAATAGAACAGTGACTAGTCTACAAAAGACAAATTTTGAAAGAGAAGATGCATTGACCATGATGAATGCTGTGATGATGACAAAGCAGAAAGCCATAAACCATTACATTGAAGAATGTGCTAAGATGAAACAAGAGTTGGAAACAGAAAATATAGAAAATGAAAGAATCAGATGTTTGTTACAAAGTTATTGTAGTTCTGATTATTTGATTGATCGAATTTATCCAACTGTTGTAGGTATTGAAGCTTTTAAAGACAAGAAGATTGAAGAAAAAGATACTTGTAAGAAACAAAGTGCAAATTATAACAAGTGTCCGCCTCTGATCTGGGAAGGTTATTCTCCCAGAAAACCAAATGAGGAGCAAGTCAAAAAGGCAGTTAATATAAAGTTAAAGTCTGGAACAACTGATGAGTTACCAGAAAATATTGATGTCACGTTCATATCGTCTGACACTGATCATGAGTCTGAGTTAATAAAAAAGGTGGTCGATCAGGTGTTGGATAAAGATGAGGAGTCAGATTCAAAGTTGGAGTCCAAAAGTTCGAGTTCATCATCAGTTGACAATCCAAAGTCGTCGGTCAAACGGGTTTACAATAGAGAGTTTTTGTTATCAAAATCTAATTTGAATGACGAACCAATCAAATTGGCATATATCTTGATTGGTTCAGACAAATTATATTCTGATGAGGAATTTCCAATAAGAGGTGTTAAACCAGAAATGATCAAAAATGTTTTCAAACTAACAGAAATCAATATTTCTGAAATAAAAGATATAAATCTTACTGAAAAATATAAAACTTACACCTCAAGAGTTCAACAACGTTTAAACAAGAAAAATGGTTACAGTTCTGGTTCTGGTTTTCAAAAGAAATCAAACCATAACGGTAATTACAAAAACAAAGGTCTAGGTTTTATTCCACCTGAAAATCATAAAAATGATAAAAATTGTAGGATCGGTTTTGACACCGTACGATTGCGTAACGAACGTTCGACGTGCGGAATCCGTGAACGTGCGTGACCGAACACACAAGAACGTTCAAATAACGTGATTCTATAGAATAATATGTCTAGTACATGCACCGAGAATCACTTTCTCTCTCTAGATTCTCTCTCTAGATCTAGAGCTCTTCTAAACACAAATGAGCCAAAAATCTTTAAAACTAACCCTAAGGCTTCTATTTATAGGCCAAGGTATAAGGAGGTTCTCCTTATTTACAAATATGCCACCTTGCCTTTTTTATCAAGATATTACAATAAAAGCACTAAACTTCTTCTAATTCTGCTACGAACGGAATTGACGAAGGCGATAGACATAAATGCACCAACAAACTCCCCCTTGGATATTGCCGCAGTCAATCCGTAGTCAAACTCGTAGCGACTTGTCTTTCTCTCTCTTTCTTGAGTCTTCTTGAAAGTTTGACGTCTTCAGCAAACACAGACTCCCTCTTTCTCGAACAGAATCCCGGTGGATCTGTCTTTAGCTTCAGTTGCTCTCCCTTTTAGCAAACTCTTTCTTCAGGCTCCCCCTTTCGTCAAGCTCCCGTGCTTTG
Source organism: Helianthus tuberosus (assembly GCA_030545235.1). Lineage (NCBI taxonomy): Eukaryota > Viridiplantae > Streptophyta > Magnoliopsida > Asterales > Asteraceae > Helianthus > Helianthus tuberosus. Next base: position 2,873,061 of record JARYGA010046293.1, read on the forward strand.
GGATCGACACCTGGCTTTCCGGATACAAGATTCTCCAAGATAGTTATCTGGCTCTTTGAATCCACGCTTCCTCTTGCGTTGAGCTTGTCTTCAGACTCCCCCTTAGACTCAGCTGTTGGGATCGTAGTCTGGCTTTCACATGTTCACAAGTTCAGGATCAATTCCTAGCTCTATTATGCATCTGCTCAGGATTTGAAACCTGGTTAACCTGCATATCCTCTACCTCAACATAAGTTTCACAAATTTATAACACTTAGATTTAAGAAACTTACTGGTAGAAATCATTCTTTCAACAATAAAAATAGTTACATCAAGTTCAAGTGAATGACCTTGATTAACTAAACCCACAATCTTTCAAAACATTTGTATATAACATTCAAAGTTTTTTAACATATTCTCCCAACCCAATGTGATTCATCATGTTTAGCACTCGGAATTTTGAAAATCCACTTTCCAACATCAGTTGTCGAAAATCTTTTTGAATTTTCAAATATCTATACTAAAACACAATATTTTTGGATTTTTTTTTTAAAGGAAATGCAGTAAAGAAATATATACAGACACTATTTTTGTGAGTTTGTGTAAGAGGATCATATCCGTTCATGAGACCAATCATTAGCACCGTTAAGCTTTAAACATTTTAAGTTCTAAACGATTCACATAGATTGACGCTATAGTTGTCCTCTTAAACTCAATCTAAAAACTTTCGAAAAGCTTACCGATACGTTAAGGTATATTAATTTTGCACTAAATTCTTATGGACCCCAAGATCTCAGCATATCCCCTCATCATGCAATACACTGACTCAAGTAATGCCTTTAAACTTTCATCAACTGTGATATGTGCGAAAAACAAAGCAGAATGTTTAAACATTAACAATCAGGTCGATACTTCCGTATACGCAGAGAAAGTCCAATGTTTAAACAAAATAAGAAAATAAAACAAGTTGAAATTGTTTAGGCTTTAACCACCAGGTCGATACTCCCGTATACGTAGAGGTGATCCAAAGCTTAAACGAAACACCAAAGAAAATAAAGCAGAACGTTTAGGCAATAACATCCAGGTACTCACGTATACGCAGAGGATGTCCAATGCTTAAACAAAATAAAGAAATAAAACAAGTTTAAATCTTTGTAAAATAAAATGCACAATCACAGTGACTTTTTCAGCAAGTTGTGAAAGTTCACGAACTGGCCGGTTTTTATGCTCTTTTAGCATTCAGCGATTACTGAGTAGGTACACAATCACGAAGGACAAAACTAAGTACTATGCTTTCAACCATGTTTCCCACTAGAACTAGGCTTTTTCAATTAAGTTTGTATCGTTATCGCAATTCCACTAGTCTAGCTGAGCCTATCGTCACATCCTTAGTGAAATCGTTTATCACATTTGACATTTCATTTCTTTAGCATGTTGTGATAGTCCACTGATTTACTATCATTTCCTCTTTTCTCAACAAAACTCATTTTTGCTTTTTCGATGTTTTTGACATTTTCAAATTTTCTAATTTTTTTAAAATTTTTCTCCCCCTAAAATCAAAATATGTCTCAATTTTGGGAAAATTTGAAAACAAACTATACAAGAAACGTGACAAACTGATATCAAATCGCTTCAATTCGCCATTCACTTGGCATAAACAATCAGAACTCCCCCTGACAACAAACTATTTTCCCATTTAGATTTCAAAACACTTAAGTTTGTTTTAATCAAAATGGTTTTTTCGGAAAATTAGTTTTGTTGGTCTTTTTACAAACTCGGGGTTCTTTCATCACATTGTTCACCTTTATCCACTCATCGGAAAGATAAATCAAGTACAACTTAATGTCCTTGATTAGTCTTTTGTGATTCGAAATATCACAGTTACCAACCTGTGAATTTCTCAAGAAATATGCCGATACCTTTTCCACACTTACCAACCTGGGAACTCCGGCAAGTCAGGTTTTTCATTTGAAAAGATCTACCCAAGCCTGACCAGCCTTGGGTTTGACAGTTTTTACCTCAACAGATGGCTCTTCTGGTTTTGACGAACCAGAATCATTGCCTGATCGTGGCTCCTATAACTTTGACAAGTCAGAATCATTGCCAGAATGTTGCTCTTTTGACTTTGACAAGTCAACTTCATTGTCAACATGTTGCTCCTTTGTTTCTGAAGAAACAAATTCGTGGCTAACAACTTTCTTTCTCTTCTCTTTTGTCCTCAGATTTGCATCTGATGAATTCGTTTTGCTTGCCTTTTCAGTTGAGGAAAGTGATTCATCAGAACTTTTTCTCGGATTACCAGTTGTATCCGAGGACAAAATTTTCTCCAAGTATTCTCTTGCCTTCTTTCTTTTCTTTCTCAGTCTGTCTTTCTGCCCCTGTGAAAGCTTCACTTTCTTTTCTTGAACTTTCTGTTCTTGAACTTTTGGTTCTTGAACTTTCTGTTCTTTGGGCTTGACATTGACTGGTTTCTTTGCCATTTTCTGAGATTCAGCCCTCGATCTTCCCTTTGATCTCATTGGGCAATTTTTGGCAATGTGTCCTCTGATGTGGCACTCATAGCACCTTCTTGTTTCGAATCTCTAACTTTGGCAGTTAATAGCAATGTGTCCTTGATAGCCACAAGTGTAACACACTCTGTTATCATACCTCTCACTCCTTTCATACCAAACACCGTCTTCATACCACACACTTAGATCAAAGCATTGATTTGCCTTGTGGTACTCATGTCTCCTCTTGTATCCTTGATTTGGCATTTGAGCACTGTGGTCAAACCTGCACCACTGGTTACCAACTTTTTGTAAGTTTTTATTTTCAAATTTTTGTGACTTTTTATTGTGATTGGATGATTGATCTGATGAGCTTTTATTTTCTTTCTAAAAATTTTTCGATTTTTTATCTTTTTGTTTCAGTTCCACATTCTTCTTTACAGGTTTTTGCGTTGAGCATTCACCTTTCTCAGTAGAATGTAAAACAATATTTTTAAACATTTCATTTAATTTCAAAAATGTTTTTCTTTTTTCTTCTTTTTCTTTTTCATCATCAGATTTATCATCACAATCTTCAATTTTGACTTTGTCAAAATTTGTGACATTGTCACTTACTGGAACTGAATTGATCGGTTTTGGACATGGATAATCTGGTTTCACAAAACCTTTCAATTTCTTCTCTAACTCTTTGATTTTCTTTCTATCACATTCAACTTCTTTTTCAAGTCGAATAATAGTCTGACGATGGGAATTGATTACCTTTTGCTTTTCAATATTATTTCTGCTAAAAACAGATCTCCCATCTTCAAGAATCTTTATTTGACTTTGAAAATCTTTTCCAATCTTTAATTTTTCATTTTACTTGTAGGATCGGTTTTGACACGGTACGATTGGGTAACGAACGTTCGACGTGCGGAATCCGTGACCGAACACACAAGAATGTACTAATAACGTGATTCAATTGAATATGATGACGAGTACAAAGCCGAGAGTCACACGAGAGAACTTTCTCTCTCTAGACTTTCTCTCTCTAAACTCTAAGCTCCTAGATCACAAATGAGCAAAAGTCATCTAAACTATGACATAACTCTCCTATATATACCCCTTGGAATTAATGAGACTTCTCATTAATTACCAAAATGCCACCTTGCTAATTCTATCTAAATATTACAATATAAGCTTGATTTCTTCGGTTTGCTCGGATTGACGGAGGCGATAGACACATAATGCACTAACAGACTCCCCCTTGGATATTGTCGTAGTCAATCTTGTAGCGTCTTGTCTTTTCTCTTTCACGAACAGAATCCCCGTGGATCTGTCTTCAACTCAGTTGCTCTCCCTCTCGGTAGTCTTTTGTCACACCCCTTTCTACGGCGGAAGCACGAGGTGTGATCATGAAAGGTTCTCATTGCATACGAAGAGTAAACATGCTACATGCTCAAGAAAATAACTTCAAATACCATAATTTGAAAACATACGTTAGCGTTTACATCGCTAAGTCGCATAAAGCATTGTCTTAAAAGTTTACAACTTTATTTAAAGTTAAACACAAGCGACATCCACGAGCATAAGCAAGACCACGCGCACATCCATCCTAGTTACCTGAAATACATGTGAGTTTTTGGAAAAACGTCAACATAAAGTTGGTGTGAATTCATGCAGTTTTGTATTTCACGTTTGTATACTTTGTATAAAAACATAGTTGTGAATAAATCAAGTTTTTCTCGAGTACTCCACGTACTTCAAGTTATATACCAATCCTCTTGAGTACCCCACGTACTTCAAGTTATATATCAATCCTCTTGAGTACCCCACGTACTTCATGTTATATATCAATTCTCTTGAGTACCCCACGTACTTCAAGTTATATATATCAATTCTAGTATGGTATGAATTTTATGTAAATACAGTATTTCTGTAATTATCAGATTGTTAATGGGTTGCAAAGCCATTAACATGTGGCACGACACAGGAAGTCACCAAACCTAAGGCATTTAATTGGTATATTCTGAGACACAAAAGCACTCCTCGGTTCTCGCCCCGACCGGGAGTGTGGCTGCCAGGCACCCGTTAGATCTAACCTTTTGTTCTGCGGTCTAGGTATATTGTTGATTAATGGTGCTTCTGTACCCTATTCGTGACACTATTTCTCATAACGCATCCTACTTGGTTCTCGTCCTCACCAAGCGCGTTTCTTGTTATCATTTCTCATAGCGCCTCATACTTGGTTCTCGTTCTCACCAAGTGCGCTTCTCATATTCTTATATTTCGTCACACTTGGTTCTCGTTCTCACCAAGTGTACTTCTTGTATTTATATCATACCATTTATAAATATTGTACTTTTGTACATGTATTTCACCCCCGAAGTTATAAAAACTGAAAACAGTTAAAGAGAAAAGGGGGAGCATGAACTCACAACTTTGCGTTCCTAGCGTCGTAAACTCCACTGGATTTGCTTAATTAACGTCGTAACCTATACGCGTTTTCTTAACGTTAGTCACTAGACTTGCGTCGCACAAGTACAGTCACTCTCTTTTGTATATATTCTTGTGTTAAAAATATTCTATATTTTTAACTACGTATCTTACTTATATTATTTTCTCTAAAATAAATATAAGTCTTTTGTGTTTTGCACTTTGCACCCGAATTATGTATCTTGTATTTTGTATGTGTATTTTTATATTTCTACTCCTCATGAGTAATTAGTGTATTTTTAAGTCTTAATACACTAGCACGTATAACACATACTATATACACTTAGCACAAAAGTTGGTGATCAAATAATATATATTTTTCTCTCAAAAATATACATACTTATATCCATTTTTATTCTTGAAGAAATCCTCATTTCTTATCACCAAAAATTAGGGAAACCTTGGTAATACCCTTAAATACATTTTTAAGGAATAAGTTTCTCAAAAACTTATATTTTTCTAAGTGTCAAAATTTATAAAATTTTTGACAGAGTTTCCCCTAAAAATGGACGTTTCCCATGTTTTCAAAACATGTGTTTATTTTCTTTTAAATCGTCAACAATCATCAACAACAATTATCAACAATAATCATCAATAATAACCAGTAATTTCTCTATTTCATGAACTTGAATATTTACAAAAATGGGTAGTAACTTACTAGCATATTTAGTAAGTTTTGTTATCCTTAAAAATAAGTTTAGTTTCTTAAAAACTTTATTTTTAAAGAATATGAAATTTCACAACTTCTAGTCGGTTTTTACGAAAATTATTTCTTTGTTAAAACTTTTGTTACACAAGTGTCCACACACTTGTTTGTTCACAAAAACACCTATAGTTCATGAAAGATCCGGTTTTAAAACATGGTTTCATCATACACTTGGTTATTCAAAAATACCACTTGTAGATCCGTAGATCTACTAATTTTGAACAATATTTCATAAGAAAAATCGTTTTTACACAAGTTCATGATTAGTGTGTGGTAGGGTTTCATCATTTAACCCTTTTTACCCTTGAACATACTCTATGTCATGTTTCATGAACATGACCACTCCGGGTTAAATGATGATCCGAGCTACCATATCATAGATCGGGTCCAAATAGTCACACAAATCAAATACTACATGATTTACACAACATATGAGCTTTTAACCATCACTTTTAGTGTTTTTAGTAGACTTTTAAGATTCAACTTGTATGTTCATGAGTTTTAACCGTCATATCTTATTTTAACCACTTTAAAATAGATCGAGAAGGTGTTTTAGAGCACTTACTACTAGCTCAAGGCTAGGGAAGTTCAAGAGTGCAAATGAGGTGGATAAAAGCAAATGGTGAAGGTCCTTCGAGTTCCGTTGCTTGCAACCTTCCTAAATAGGCTCGAGACACCTTAGAATCACCTTGGAATGGATGGATGTGGATCGAAAATGAAAGTGAGTGTGTGTGTTGATGAGGCCGTAGCCAAGGAAGAAGGAAAGGAGGAGAAATGGTGTTGAAGGTAATGAACTCATGTGCTTGTGGTTATTCTTATAATCCATCCTTCCATGTTATCCTTTGGGTATTATGCTTAATAAAGAGAAGACAAGATCCCATTTTTTATTCAAAGAAATCAAAGGGGGTGTACCCTTTGTCTAGGGCCGGTTATGGGGGGGGGGGGGTATATTGGTTGGATTCTAAATGTATAGTTAAGTATCTAGTTACATGTTAAGCACTAGATGTAGGTGTTTAAGTGTGTTAAGTAATATGTAGTGTGTTAGGGTGTTCGGGGACCCTAACTAGCTTAGAAAAAATAAAAACAATGCTTCTAGCATTATTTTGGTGTTCCGGGTAATATCCGGTTGTTCGGTTAGACACTGGTTCGTTAAAGTGCTAAATTACACTTTTTAGTGTCGTTTAAGTACCTTCCTTGTACTCTTTCAATTCCCAACACTTAGGGAAATATTCTGGATAACAAAACGTCATTTCTGCATAATATTTATATGTCTAAATGCTGATTTATTGCTGAATTATATAATTTCTGCACTTAAAGTGCGTTTCGGGTGCTTTTTAGTGCTTATTTTTGCTTTCGTATTGCATATATATTAACCCTTGTATGTACTCTTGGGTTTTAATGCATTCTTGTTGTCGGACCTACACCTAGGCTCCAATTTTATTGTCTGACTGCTTTCTGCAGTTCCGTTGACACAGTGTGTCTTACCGGTGAGTTTACTATTATTTTTGACGCAACGCTCTCGCTTATGCATAAAGCAATATTTTGTAGTATACAACGTGCATGAATTCACTTGTTTAATCATATGTTCAGACATTGCTGACAATTAAGCACATAATTAGTGTACGGAAATTACCGGTTTGTGCCAGTTGTCACAGTCTCCCCCCGTTAAAAGAATTTCGTCCCGAAATTTAGGCTGAACTCACTCTCGCTGGAGTCTTCTTGAATAGGTGGGGATACTTTTTCTTGAACTGGTCTTCACGTTCCCATGTGTACTCGGGTCCGTGCTTAGAGCTCCAACGTACTTTGACAAGTTTCACACTGCTCCTCCTGGTCTTGTTGACTTTCCAGTCAGTAACCTCAACGGGTTTTTCTGTAAATCGGAGGGCTTCATCAATATGCACTTCATCCATCGGGATGATCACGCTTTCTTGTGTTGGACTCTTCTTCAGGTTGGATACATGAAACGTATCATGTACTCCATTAAGTTCTTCCGGTAATTCCAACTTGTATGCCACGATACCAATTCTTTTCAATATTCTGAATGGTCCGATGTATCGTGGATTCAGCTTTCCACGCTTTCCAAATCTGACTACGCCCTTCCATGGTGAGACTTTTAACAACACTTTGTCTCCCACCTTGAAATCTACCGATTTTCTATTTGGATCAGCGTAGCTCTTTTGTCGCTCTCGAGCCGCCTTAATGCGCTCTCGGATCTGCGCAATCTTGTCGGTTGTCTCTTGTATAAGTTCAGGACCAACCATATGTTTATCTCCGGCATCTGCCCAACATAAGGGCGATCGGCATTTGCGGCCATACAGAGCTTCGAACGGCGCGGCTTTTATGCTCGTATGATAACTGTTATTGTAGGAAAACTCAACTAAAGGTAGATGAGTATCCCAGCTGCCGCCTAGATCCATGACACATGCGCGAAGCATATCTTCTAACGTTTGTATAGTCCGTTCGCTCTGGCCGTCTATTTGCGGATGGAATGCCGTGCTCAGATCTAGTTGAGATCCAAAGGCTTCCTGAAATGATTGCCAGATTCTTGAGACAAAGCGTCCATCTCTGTCTGAAATGATTGAGATTGGCACTCCATGTCATGCCACAATTTCTCTTAAGTATATCTCTGCAAGTTTTCCAGTGCTATCCTTCTCTCGGATTGGTAGGAAATGCGCAGACTTCGTCAATCGATCAACTATTACCCATATCATATCGTGCCCTCTCAGGGTCCTGGGTAATTTCGTTATGAAGTCCATCGAGATTTGTTCCCACTTCCACACGGGAATCTCTGGTTGTTGTAGTAGGCCGGACGGTTTCTGATATTCTGCCTTAACCTTGGCACAGGTTAGGCATTTTCCAACATACACAGCAACGTCGCTTTTGAGTCTCGGCCACCAATAGTATTCTTTCAAATCTTGATACATTTTGTCCGATCCTGGATGGATCGAATATCTCGATTTGTGGGCTTCATTAAGGATGACTTCTCGTATGCCACCATAGAGTGGAACCCAAATACGCTTTTTAAAGTATAAGGCTCCCTCTTCATTTGGCACCATGTATTTCAGCATACCCCGTAGGTATTCAGCTTTACGGTTCTCTTCTTTAAGAGCTTCTTATTGTGCATCTCGAATGCGTGAAGCGAGGTTCGTTCGAATCGTCATTTCCAATGCTCGAACCCTTAGGGTCTTAACCCTTTCTTTTCGGCTCAACGCGTCCGCTACAACGTTCGCCTTTCCAGGATGGTACTTAATCTCTCAGTCATAATCATTTAGCAGCTCGACCCAACGTCGCTGGCGCATATTCAATTCCTTCTGATCAAATATGTGTTGTAAGCTTTTATGATCTGTGAAGATTGTACATCGAGTACCATATAAATAATGTCGCCAAATCTTCAAGGCGAATACCACTGCACCCAGCTCCAGGTCGTGAGTGGTATAATTTCTCTCATGAACCTTCAGTTGTCTTGAAGCGTAAGCGATGACTCTTTGGCGTTGCATGAGCACGCAACCCAAGCCTTGTCGTGAGGCGTCGCAGTATACCACGAAGTCTTCAGTGCCTTCGGGTAACGATAGTATCGGTGCATCGCAGAGCTTGTTCTTAAGTAGCTGAAAGGCTTCTTCCTGTTTGTGACCCCAGTCGTATTTCTTGTCTTTCTGAGTAAGGGTCGTTAGCGGTTGAGCTATCCTCGAGAAATTCTCAATGAATCGCCGATAGTAGCCCGCTAAGCCCAAAAATTGACGGACTTCGGTCGGGGTCTTGGGAGCTTCCCAATTCTTTATTGCTTCAATCTTGGACGGGTCTACATGAATGCCCTTCTCATTCACCACGTGACCAAGAAATTGTACTTCGCGAATCCAGAATTCGCATTTCGAGAACTTTGCATAAAGTTTCTCTTTCTTCAGTAGCTCCAAGATGGTTCTGAGATGTTGTTCGTGCTCTTCTTTCGTTCGCGAGTAAATCAGGATATCATCGATAAATACAATCATGAATTTATCAAGATATGGTTTGCATACGCGGTTCATTAGGTCCATAAAGACCGCTGGCGCGTTCGTTAATCCAAACGGCATCACAAGAAATTCGTAGTGCCCATAGCGTGTTCTGAATGCAGTCTTTGGCACGCTTTCATCTTGGATTCTCAGCTGATGGTATCCAGATCGAAGATCGATCTTGGAATAGTAGCTTGATCCTTGCAGTTGATCAAATAAGTCATCAATCCTCGGTAGTGGATACCGATTCTTGATTGTGAGCTTGTTTAGTTCCCTGTAATCGATACACATCCACAGTGTTCCATCCTTCTTCTTCACGAACAATACTGGAGCTCCCCAGGGTGAGAAGCTTGGCCTTATGAATCCTTTATCCAACAACTCCTAAAGCTGTGTAGATAATTCTTGCATTTCGGATGGCGCAAGTCGATATGGAGCCTTGGCTACAGGAGCGGCTCCTGGAACCAAGTCTATGTGGAATTCGACTTGCCGTTGCGGAGGTAGTCCTGGCAGATCTTCAGGGAACACATCAGGAAATTCCTTCACCACAGGAATGTCTTCGAGTTTCGGCTCCTCAGCCTTCTTGTCTATAACGTGTGCTAGGAAAGCAACACATCCTTTCCTTAAGCACTTCTGTGCCTTCATACAACTGATGATTCGTAGAGGCGCGTTTCGTCTTTCTCCATGTACGATGAGAGTTTCACCATTCGCTAGAGGGATGCGAATGATTTTCTCATGACAAATAACTTCAGCTTTGTTCTTGGACAACCAGTCCATCCTGACCACTACATCGAAGCTACCTAATTGAATAGGTAAGAGGTCGATGCTAAATCTTCGTTCACCAAGTTCTAATGTGCAGCCTCTGACAACTTCGCCCGATTCAACAAGTTTACCATTGGCTAGTTCTATGGAATAAGGAATTTCTAATCTACTAGATTCTATTCCGAGTATGCGTTTAAATTCCACAGACATGAAGCTATAATCGGCGCCAGTGTCGAATAATATGGATGCAAAGTGATTATTAATGAGAAACGTACCGGTGACCACGTTAGGGTCCTCGCGTGCGTCTCTTGCTCCAATCACAAATGCTCGAGCCGGAGCGTTGTTTCTCTCTGGGCAGTTCTTCATGAAATGATCATTGCTTCCACACTTGAAGCATCCTTGCCCTTTCCCGTTACCATTCTTGTTACCAGCACCATTCCCGTTTCGGTTCTTTCCTTTTCCCCAACAGTCTTCTGTTTGATGACCCAATTTACCACATTTGTCGCACCTTGGAATGCGACAAGCTCCATCATGATGATACTTACATTTTTGGCATCTAGGCATGGAGCCTTGGTATGCTTTGGTTGCATGGGTTTTCGTCTCCTGAGGCGGATTAGTGTCGCGCTTCTTGTTGAAACCCTTGTTGTTGCGAGTAGCTTGGTTCAAACTTGTATGCTTTCTCTTTTTGTCACCGGACGACTCAGCATGTGTCTCGGTCTTTTCTGTTGGGTTTAGTGATAACTTCTTCATACGAACACAATCTTCAGTCAGGCTGACAGCCAGAGTTACAGCCTCGGTGATTGTTTGTGGTTTGGCCGACGTCACCATGCCACGAAACTCTGAGGCCAGTCCCCAAATGTAGCGTTCCACACGCTTGAATTCGGGAGTCACCATGTAGGGAAGCACTCTCGACAGGTCGTGGAACCTTCGAGTGTAACCATTGATGTCAGCACCTCCCATAGTCAAGTGCCAGAACTCTGTTTCCAGCCTTTGGAGTTCCGCACGAGAGCAGTACTTCTCTCTCATCCTTTCCTTCAGTTCCTCCCAAGTGAGGCCATAAGCGGCGTCATCACCCAAAGTTTGGGCTTGCAGGTTCCACCAAGTCAGAGCTTCATCGACGAATAACCCAGTAGCAAAAGTGACTTGTTGATCCGCGGTACACTTGCTCATGCGGAAAGTAGCTTCAGTCTTCTCCGTCCAGCGCACAAATGCTACTGCACCTCCTGTGCCGTCATAGTTCATCGGCTTGCAGTCGAGGAACTGCTTGAAAGTGCAGCCTGGAATTGATTCAACCAATTCACGTGTGAGCAATCGAAGAAACAATGAAACAAAGACCGTTCATAAATTTCCTCATGCTTAGTACAGTGTCTCAAGGTTACCTTGAGCTGTATTGCCTCCAGACGAATCTCCATTCCCATTACGCCTAGCGTTGCTTGGTCCTCCACTGTCTTGGGTTCGGTTCGCCTCATACTGGGCGATAGCAGCGGAGATCCTTTCCTCTAGCAAAGCGTTCAGCTCTTCAGCAGTTCTTGGCAGTGGGGGAGGTGGAGGTTGATCATCATTGCGAGCATTCACAGCCTTCCTGGGTGCCATGTTCTGACAGAACATAACACAGCAGGGTTAGGCATTTGTTTGATATCGTCATACTAGGCCGTAGTAGTATATATATACACAGGCATATACCACATAAGTGACGTCAAACAATTATTACTCTAGCAGAGTATTTAGTAGGCTTGCACTGAGGGAATCTATACGTGACAAGACTTGCTGTGATTTTTTGTGCACTGAATTCCATAATTATGTATGCATCCATAATTACGTCACCCCTTGCACAGTCCGCACAGTTCGTTTCATCCTCGTATTTTCTTCCTTCAGATGGGCCATTGCTTTCAGGTAAAGTCACATATACTTGTGACATTCTACTTCTAGTACATGCTAATTATCACACATAATTGCAAGTAATTTCTAGTCAACGACAAGTGCTACTCAAGTGCACTCTAAGTCTCGTAGTGTCTTTTCTAGACTCATGTAGACAGTTTCAGGTAGTGGATGTCGCGGGACGTTTTATGCAATGAAAACTCTTTGAAAATTGTTTTCGTGAAAGGATCCTAGAGATTGTAGACTAGACTCGAGAAGGAATCCTGGTTCACTACAATCGCAGCTCTGATACCAATCTGTCACACCCCTTTCTACGGCGGAAGCACGAGGTGTGATCATGAAAGGTTCTCATTGCATACGAAGAGTAAACATGCTACATGCTCAAGAAAATAACTTCAAATACCATAATTTGAAAACATACGTTAGCGTTTACATCGCTAAGTCGCATAAAGCATTGTCTTAAAAGTTTACAACTTTATTTAAAGTTAAACACAAGCGACATCCACGAGCATAAGCAAGACCACGCGCACATCCATCCAAGTTACCTGAAATACATGTGAGTTTTTGGAAAAACGTCAACATAAAGTTGGTGTGAATTCATGCAGTTTTGTATTTCACGTTTGTATACTTTGTATAAAAACATAGTTGTGAATAAATCAAGTTTTTCTCGAGTACTCCACGTACTTCAAGTTATATACCAATCCTCTTGAGTACCCCACGTACTTCAAGTTATATATCAATCCTCTTGAGTACCCCACGTACTTCAAGTTATATATCAATTCTCTTGAGTACCCCACGTACTTCAAGTTATATATATCAATTCTAGTATGGTATGAATTTTATGTAAATACAGTATTTCTGTAATTATCAGATTGTTAATGGGTTGCAAAGCCATTAACATGTGGCACGACACAGGAAGTCACCAAACCTAAGGCATTTAATTGGTATATTCTGAGACACAAAAGAACTCCTCGGTTCTCGCCCCGACCGGGAGTGTGGCTGCCAGGCACCCGTTAGATCTAACCTTTTGTTCTGCGGTCTAGGTATATTGTTGATTAATGGTGCTTCTGTACCCTATTCGTGACACTATTTCTCATAACGCATCCTACTTGGTTCTCGTCCTCACCAAGCGCGTTTCTTGTTATCATTTCTCATAGCGCCTCATACTTGGTTCTCGTTCTCACCAAGTGCGCTTCTCATATTCTTATATTTCGTCACACTTGGTTCTCGTTCTCACCAAGTGTACTTCTTGTATTTATATCATACCATTTATAAATATTGTACTTTTGTACATGTATTTCACCCCCGAAGTTATAAAAACTGAAAACAGTTAAAGAGAAAAGGGGGAGCATGAACTCACAACTTTGCGTTCCTAGCGTCGTAAACTCCACCGGATTTGCTTAATTAACGTCGTAACCTATACGCGTTTTCTTAACGTTAGTCACTAGACTTGCGTCGCACAAGTACAGTCACTCTCTTTTGTATATATTCTTGTGTTAAAAATATTCTATATTTTTAACTACGTATCTTACTTATATTATTTTCTCTAAAATAAATATAAGTCTTTTGTGTTTTGCACTTTGCACCCGAATTATGTATCTTGTATTTTGTATGTGTATTTTTATATTTCTACTCCTCATGAGTAATTAGTGTATTTTTAAGTCTTAATACACTAGCACGTATAACACATACTATATACACTTAGCACAAAAGTTGGTGATCAAATAATATATATTTTTCTCTCAAAAATATACATACTTATATCCATTTTTATTCTTGAAGAAATCCTCATTTCTTATCACCAAAAATTAGGGAAACCTTGGTAATACCCTTAAATACATTTTTAAGGAATAAGTTTCTCAAAAACTTATATTTTTCTAAGTGTCAAAATTTATAAAATTTTTGACAGAGTTTCCCCTAAAAATGGACGTTTCCCATGTTTTCAAAACATGTGTTTATTTTCTTTTAAATCGTCAACAATCATCAACAACAATTATCAACAATAATCATCAATAATAACCAGTAATTTCTCTATTTCATGAACTTGAATATTTACAAAAATGGGTAGTAACTTACTAGCATATTTAGTAAGTTTTGTTATCCTTAAAAATAAGTTTAGTTTCTTAAAAACTTTATTTTTTAAGAATATGAAATTTCACAACTTCTAGTCGGTTTTTACGAAAATTATTTCTTTGTTAAAACTTTTGTTACACAAGTGTCCACACACTTGTTTGTTCACAAAAACACCTATAGTTCATGAAAGATCCGGTTTTAAAACATGGTTTCATCATACACTTGGTTATTCAAAAATACCACTTGTAGATCCGTAGATCTACTAATTTTGAACAATATTTCATAAGAAAAATCGTTTTTACACAAGTTCATGATTAGTGTGTGGTAGGGTTTCATCATTTAACCCTTTTTACCCTTGAACATACTCTATGTCATGTTTCATGAACATGACCACTCCGGGTTAAATGATGATCCGAGCTACCATATCATAGATCGGGTCCAAATAGTCACACAAATCAAATACTACATGATTTACACAACATATGAGCTTTTAACCATCACTTTTAGTGTTTTTAGTAGACTTTTAAGATTCAACTTGTATGTTCATGAGTTTTAACCGTCATATCTTATTTTAACCACTTTAAAATAGATCGAGAAGGTGTTTTAGAGCACTTACTACTAGCTCAAGGCTAGGGAAGTTCAAGAGTGCAAATGAGGTGGATAAAAGCAAATGGTGAAGGTCCTTCGAGTTCCGTTGCTTGCAACCTTCCTAAATAGGCTCGAGACACCTTAGAATCACCTTGGAATGGATGGATGTGGATCGAAAATGAAAGTGAGTGTGTGTGTTGATGAGGCCGTAGCCAAGGAAGAAGGAAAGGAGGAGAAATGGTGTTGAAGGTAATGAACTCATGTGCTTGTGGTTATTCTTATAATCCATCCTTCCATGTTATCCTTTGGGTATTATGCTTAATAAAGGGAAGACAAGATCCCATTTTTTATTCAAAGAAATCAAAGGGGGTGTACCCTTTGTCTAGGGCCGGTTATGGGGGGGGGGGGGGTATATTGGTTGGATTCTAAATGTATAGTTAAGTATCTAGTTACATGTTAAGCACTAGATGTAGGTGTTTAAGTGTGTTAAGTAATATGTAGTGTGTTAGGGTGTTCGGGGACCCTAACTAGCTTAGAAAAAATAAAAACAATGCTTCTAGCATTATTTTGGTGTTCCGGGTAATATCCGGTTGTTCGGTTAGACACTGGTTCGTTAAAGTGCTAAATTACACTTTTTAGTGTCGTTTAAGTACCTTCCTTGTACTCTTTCAATTCCCAACACTTAGGGAAATATTCTGGATAACAAAACGTCATTTCTGCATAATATTTATATGTCTAAATGCTGATTTATTGCTGAATTATATAATTTCTGCACTTAAAGTGCGTTTCGGGTGCTTTTTAGTGCTTATTTTTGCTTTCGTATTGCATATATATTAACCCTTGTATGTACTCTTGGGTTTTAATGCATTCTTGTTGTCGGACCTACACCTAGGCTCCAATTTTATTGTCTGACTGCTTTCTGCAGTTCCGTTGACACAGTGTGTCTTACCGGTGAGTTTACTATTATTTTTGACGCAACGCTCTCGCTTATGCATAAAGCAATATTTTGTAGTATACAACGTGCATGAATTCACTTGTTTAATCATATGTTCAGACATTGCTGACAATTAAGCACATAATTAGTGTACGGAAATTACCGGTTTGTGCCAGTTGTCACATCTTTTTCTTCAGGCTCCCCCTTTCGTCAAGCTTCCGTGCTTTTAGGATCGACGCCTGGCTTTCCGTATACAAGCTCCTCCAAAATAGTTACCTGTCTCTTTGAATCCACACTTCCTCTTGCGTTGAGCTCGTCTTCAGACTCCCCCTTAGACTCAGGTGTCGGGATCGTAGTCTGGCTTTCACAAGTTCACAAATTCAGGATCAATTCCTGACTCTATTCTGCATATGCTAAGGATTTGAAACCTGGTTAACCTGCAAATTCTCTACTCATAACATAAGTTTCACAAATTTATAACACTTATATTTAAGAAACTTACTTGGTAGAAATCATTAATTCATCAATCTGTATAGTTACATCAAGTACAAGTAAATGACCTTGATTAACTAATCACACAATCTTTCAAAACATTTGTATATAACATTCAAATTTTTAACTTTCCATATCACATACTGTCTTCATACCACACACTTAGATCAAAACATTGATTTGCCTTGTGGTAATAACCATTTCTTTGTTTTCTATCATTGTAATGATTTGTCCTTGAAGAATCTTCATCCCATCTTCTCCTATAAGTTGGATTTGGCTTTTGAGAACTGTGGTCAAACCTGCACCACTGATTACCAACTATTTTTGAGTTTTGATTTTTAAATTTTTGTAATTTTTCATAATAATTGAATGACTGAACTGATGAGCTTTTATTTTCATATTTCAAATTTTTCAAATTTTTAACTTTTTGTTTCTGTTCTACAATCTTCTTAACAGGTTTTTGCTTAGAGCATTCACTTATTTCAGTAGACTGCAAAACAGTATTTTGAAATTTTTCTTGTAATCATAAAAATGTTTTTCTTTTTTCTTCTTTTTCTTTTTCATCATCAGATTTATCATCACAATCTTCAATTTTGACTTTGTCAAAATTTGTGACATTGTCACTTACTGGAACTGAATTGATCGGTTTTGGACATGGATAATCTGGTTTCACAAAACCATTCAATTTCTTCTCTAACTCTTTAATTTTCTTTCTATCACATTCAACGTCTTTTTCAAGTCGAATAATAGTCTGACGATGGGAATTGATTACCTTTTGCGTTTCAATATTATTTCTGCTAAAAATAGATCTCCCATCTTCAAGAATCTTTATTTGAATTTGAAAATCTTTTTCAATCTTTAATTTTTCATTTTCAAAATCTTTTTCTTTTTCTTTAAAATTTTTGTTTTCTAATGACAAGCTCTCAACATTCTTCAAAAGTTTGTCATTTTCATATTTTAGTTTTTCGCTGTTCAAGCGCAACTCCAAAATCTGTTCTTCTTCAGCTTTCTTCTCATCTTTCAAAGCTTTGTTTTCCAATGTCAAATTCTCCACATCTTTCAAGAGATTGACATTTTCTGCTTCGGATTTTTCGCATTTTGAGCACACCACTTCACATTTTGAAATTTCATTTTTCTTAGATTCTTCAATCTTTGAAATATCTCATGTCTCTGTCTTGTATGTACCTGCACAAAAAATTTTAACAAAATCAAGAGGATTCATATATTCATCAATATAACAACCTCTCTTAATATCGTATATCATATCATTTTTTGCTGCAAGACACACAGAGATTCTTTTTCTCATCTCAATGATTACATCCAAATTTATCTTTTCTAATTCTCCTCTTATTTCATCCATTAACTTCCTTTTTCTTGATTCTTCATCACATTTGTGTGATTTAAGTGTATTGATGAAACTTCTTAAATCATAGCGTGATAAACTAGAATCCCGTTTCAGTTCATGCAAAAATTTATCCCATTCCAAAGGTAATGCATCAACAAATTTTGAAATTATTTCATCATTTGAAACCCATATCCCATGTTTTTCTATCTTGATAAGTAGCTCATTAAACCGTTTTTCCAACTTCTCCAATGATTCATGCTTCATACACAAAAAAAAAATTTGAATCTTTTAACATAAACATTCTTATCACTTCTCGTCTCATACCAAGATTCACTAGGCCAATCATTTAAATTTTCAAGATTCTTGTTTTCCTTTTCGTCAAACATTTTGATCACAATTTTTTGTTAAGTGACTTGGTTCAAAAATTTTCTTTATCTCAAAGTCCACAAAATATCAACTTCTTGGTATTTGCACCTTGTAAATCACCTCGAATCACCTGCAAACGAACAAACAAATGATCAATTCAAACAAACTGAATACGTAACAGTGTGTTTGTTGACGAAATCAATCTAAGACTCGTGTCGAAGATTTCCGGATTCGTTCAATTTAGTTCGGGTATAATCACTGAATGAAAGGACCAACCAAAAATGGATTCAAATTGGGCCTTAGAATGATTTGGGCCTCCCTTATCACAAGCTTATTGAACCTTTACTTGTCTTGAGCCTTCTGAATTAGTGAATTGTTACCAATTATTATCACATGCCAATGACTAATGATTGAGCCGAGATTTTAACACATGTACACTGATACTGATTGCTTTTAATGTTTCACATGCAAAATTATAATGACCTGACAATTACATGAATCGAAGCAATTGTGGCCGACAATTTTTAATTGTTCATCTAATTCTGATTGGGCCGAGATGTCTGATTATTATCACATGTCAACAATAAAGTCCAACAATTTTGATTTTACTTAAATCTGAGTGACTTTCTGGATTTAGTTAACTCTTGTGATTGGGCCGACAAAATCACTTATCCGACAAGTATTAATTGAGTATGAAACTGATTGAAAGTGATCACATGCAGCCGACAACAAATATTCCAACAAATTTCTGATAGGACCAACAACTGTTATGTTCAAGTTCAATCAAAATCAGTTCAAGCGATCAACTCAAGCGGACACACTGATTAGTTTCAAGCGATCACAAACTTTCAAGCGAACACACCTTCTCGCTTGAAACTGCTATCAATTGTTCAAGCGAACTAGGTATTTTTAAGCGAACTGAGAACTTTTCAAGCGAACAGAACCAATTCACTTCAAAATACAACACTTTTCAAGTGAACAAAACAAGTTCCTTCAAGCGAACAGTATATTTCAAGGGAACTGTTCAAGCGGACTTGCTGAATGATACGAAATCGGACCTAAAACTTTCGATTTCTCCTAAACGGCTAGGAGTTTGAATCTGAAATTTGGTAGGGTTGTAAATCAAGTATTTTCGCACAACATATCAAAAAATCATGAATTTTCAACCATAAAATCCTGTTCAATTTGACGAAAAACCGTTCAAAACGTGAAAAATGAGTATAAGATGAAGAAATAGATGAAACTCGGGTCTGAAATCAATGTATTCTGGTACGAATCTATGTGTTTATCAGCGCAATCGAGCTCCTGCTCTGATACCACTTGTAGGATCGGTTTTGACACTGTACGATTGCATAACGAACGTTCGACGTGCGGAATCCGTGAACGTGCGTGACCGAACACACAAGAACGTTCAAATAACGTGATTCTATAGAATAATATGTCGAGTACATGCACCGAGAATCACTTTCTCTCTCTAGATTCTCTCTCTAGATCTAGAGCTCTTCTAAACACAAATGAGCCAAAAAACTTTAAAACTAACCCTAAGGCTTCTATTTATAGGCCAAGGTATAAGGAGGTTCTCCTTATTTACAAATATGCCACCTTGCCTTTTTTATCAAGATATTATAATAAAAGCACTAAACTTCTTCTATTTCTGCTACGAACGGAATTGACGAAGGCGATAGACATAAATGCACCAACAAAAATGATAAACCAAAAACTGTATTTGTTTCATGGACAAGTTCAGAAGAAGAACAAAAGAGCTCATTCTGGAAGCAAACAAATAAAGAGTTCTTTGCATAAAAACAAAATTTTGAAAAGAATGGAGCTTATCAGAGAAAAGAGACAAGAACCTGTTATCGATGTCAAGAAGTTGGTCACATTGCCTGGAATTGTCCATTGGCAACCAACATCAAACAGGAAGTTGTTTCTAAACTTAAAGAAAAGATTGTTGATAAAACTGAACCACCAACTGAAAGATTCAAAGTGTTTAAAAATTCAACTTACGAAGTTGGTGAATGTTCGGAAAGATTTTACAAGAGAAGAGTAAATTTTGACAACCAGAAGTGGGTTGTTAAGAAATTTGATGAGAAATCTGGCGATGAATCCGATTCCACAAAGTCAGAGGAGCCACAAGTTGTTCAAAAATTGGAAACATCAGTGCTGCCAATGGATGATGTTAATTTTCCACCATTGCGGGCTGAAAATTTTAAACAAAAAGTTGGAAAGGTTGAGATTTCGAATCAATTTTATTCTGAGAAGAAAAATTTTGATGTCGAAAAGGTTTTTAATGGAAATGTTTAAAAGATTTTTGGGAAGATGGTTGATGGAAAGGTTCAAGGGGTTAAAGAGTTTTATGAAACAAAGAAGGCATCTTACTACCCGAGTGAAACTGAGGAGGAAACATCCAAGTTTGGTGAAGCTTGGATGTCTGTTTTTCATATGTGAGAAGTATGACTTGCCGGAGCTTCCAGGTTGGTAAGTGTGAAGCAAGTATCGGCATCTTTTTTGAGAAATTCACATTTGTGATATTTCGTCTTACAAGTGGTAAATCAGGGACATTAAGTTGTACTTGATTTTCTACAAGTGGTGTTTGATGTTTAAACTTAAAAATGTTATATTTTTCAAGTGGTTGATAAAACAAGGTGATGAATTGATCCCCGAACCTACAAAGTGGTTTTATTAAAATCAACTAAACTAATTTTTTGGAAAAACCATTTGATTAAAACAAACTTAAGTGTTTTGAAATCATAATGGGAAAATAGTTTGTTGTAAGGGGGAGTTCTGATTGTTTATGCCAAGTGGATAGCGAATTGAAGCAATTCACAACAGTTGTCATTTTACTTGTATAGTTTGTTTTCAAATTTCTTTTAATGATTTTGAATTTTAGGGGGAGTAAGATTTTTCAGAAAATCCAAAAACATTTGAAAATTTGAAAAAAATTCAAAACATGATAAAATCAAAAATGAGTTTTGTTGTAAAAAAGAGGAAATGATAGTACATCAGTGAACGATCACAACATGCTAAAGAATTGGAAAGTCAAATGTGATAAACGGTCTCACTGATGATGTGTCAGTAGGTTTTTGCACATTTAGTAGATTGTGACGAGATATAAACCTAAATTTCAAACTTACTTATATCGTGGGGAACATCTCTCGGATATATGGGTAACCCTCGAAATCTTGTTTGAAAGGTCCCACTTTCTGAGATACTAGGTCTTTATACTCAGTGATATCTGGGGTATTATCCCGGGACTTCTGATTTTGCGGAAGAAATGGCCTAGTCCCCGTATAATACTTTCTGCTTGCTTGAAATATAGTATCACCCTCAGTACAAAAAATGATGAAACATTGCAAAATGCTAATCATGTGCTGTTGAAGAAAAGATCCTCTAAAGGGGATACACCAAAAGTCGAAGCCGTCATCTCTCTGATTTTGCGGAAGCAATAACTTCAGCTCTCAGGGCCCTCGCATTTAACCCTTTACAGATATCATCTGTGGTATACTCACCTGTAAGACTGAATATTGGGATCTGGATACGGGAGTATATTCTGAGGTGGGATACGCGAATAAGTTTAAGTCTCTAAAACACTAATCCGTATCTCGAAACAGTTGAAATTTGTGTGAAAATTTAAGTGGATCATGTTATAGGCAAAATTATGAGCCCATATCCTTGGGAATATCTTGAGTTATATCTAGATTGTATGATATTTGCTCATATCCGGGATGCTCATTCAGGATATTGGTAACATCCTGAATGGTATCCTCAGGATTACTAACGGGTTGTGTGCAGGAGTATGTGTCCAGATGGAGCAACGTTTGTCACACCCCCAAAATCCACACGCGGGGTATCACCGCTTGGAGGCGTGACTGACCAGGATCAAGCCACCAATCATATTGAACCATGTTATTAATAAATGTAAATCAACCAAACAATATGAAAGGTGTTTGAAAACCAAAGTATAGTATCAATGTTTAGCGGAAGCATAAATGTAAAACCCAACATAAGTAATAAGTTTAAAGAGTCATAAAGTTTTCATTAAAACATCCACAATCCGTGCCCACAACGACCGCGCCTCCCGTGCAAGCTCCATGTGTACCTAAGGTCCTGCAAGGCATGTAACCGAAAGTCAACAACAAAGTTGAGCGAGTTCACAGTTGGTTGTTCAGTTATAGTAATCGTATTGTAAATCGTATGTTCATTTAGTGAACCATGTCTCGTATGTATTTGTATCGCGGCCCTCTAGGCATGTTGGAGAAGATTAGTGGGGGTTTCCCATGTTTTCTAGACTAGGTATATTTGTATCCCAGCCCACCCGGCATGTGTGCGAAGTTTAGAGTATGGTTCGCAGCCATTCCAGGCATGTGTGCGAAGTTTAGAGTATGGTTCGCAGCCATTCCAGGCATGTGTGCGAAGATTAGTTCTATTATCGCAGCCATTCCCGGCGTGTGTGCGAAGAGAAGTATATGTATCACTAGTCTAGCAGTACCTACCAATAACCTTCCTCTCCCGAGGCCTATGGTATGTAATTCCGCTAACAATTTAAGCATAAGTAATCATCCAAACCCATTCCCAACCCCGGGAATCCCATGCCTTGGTAAGAGTGTGAACTCACCTTGGTTTGCTCGGTATGCTAAGAATTACACGCTCACAATTTATCAGTTACGGCCTATATACACATGTATATAAAAATCAATTTACGTTCGTAAAGACTCGCATGAAATCTAATGTCACACGTTGCTTGGCAATTAACATCATGTACCACGTAAACAGTTAAATCAACTAACCGGTTTAACAGAGTTGACAACTAACTGAATCAAAGCTAACTGAGTTTGCATGCTTAACAAGATTACAACTAACAGAGTTATAACTAACAGAGTTATTGTTTAACAGTTACAGAACTAACAGGGTTAAATAACTAACAGAGTTACCTAACTAATAAAGTAAATTATGCAGGACACTTCGACGAAATCCTGTAGTGGCGAAATCACCTATGGGCCGAAATCCCTTTTTGGGCCGAAGACACTTGGGCCAAAACTCATTTGACCGAAAACACTTGGGCCAACGAAATCCCTTAGGTGATTTCGTTGAGATGGGGATTTCGTTGGGTATATCATCAACAGCCGTTATTCATCATATAACAGTTAAGTTATATCTCTTGCAACATATCATCGTTCAAACATCAATCAGTCATCAGCAATCATTATGCAATCATGATTCTTTACTAAAAATCCTATCGATATTATACCATTCAGACAATAAAAGGGCACATTTAAACAGCAATTATCATGACCCATTTGTGAAATCATTCAACAAATCAACAATCATCTTATTACACCCAAGCTAACAGTTTGTTACTAAATAAACATTAAACCATTCTTTTAAACATTACGCAGTTATCAATTTCTTATCTAGAATCATATTTTAATCTACCAAGTCAACAATTGTATAAAATATCAATCACATAAAACAATTTAATCTGATCACTACTGCCGTCAAATTGAGAAGATAATGATGGGTTTTGACTTGTGCCACTTTTCGGAAAGATAACCAACGACAATCCCTAATAACACTTCCACATGCTAATCGGCCATACTCCACTATCATGATGACAACACCCAAATTCACACAACTTTCATATAACACCACTATCATAAATCATACGTATTCACTTCTGTGTTAATCGAGCACATACATAAACGAGATCAACAAATAATATTTAACATGAAAACGAATTTACTCACAAGTTTGATCAAAAGAATGATGCCTCGAAAGGAAGGGGGGGGGTTTCCTGCCCGCACATATGTGATCTTGAGAGAGATAGGGTTTGTTTAGAGATATCCCTAAGCAGCCAGTAATACACGATCTTAAGTAACAAAAGGGCTTTGGTTTATTTGTGTTAACATATAATAGATCATCACTAGGCGAAGGCCCATTTCCTGTTTTCGTTGGCTAGTTAGTGGACGAAAACACTTCAGGTGTTTTCGGCCATAGGGTGTTTGGCATGTGACCCATTTGTTCATTAATTACACAATACATGTATTACACATCAACATATAATAAAAACACACTGTACACACCAAGTATAAATATAGACACACTTAGTGAATAGCAATCAAATCAAGTAGAGACCTTGAAACTCGGGTTGTCACATTATCCCCAACTTGAAAGAAATTTCGTCCCGAAATTTAGCACGTGGTTACTGAGGAAGCTAGTAGTGTTGCGTAGTTTTACTGGTTTTCCTGGGGTGTCACATCATCCCCCCGTTGATTTGGAATTTCGTCCCGAAATTCTGTAGTAGCTTCAGCCTCAGTAGTAGTTGTACTGTTTCCGAATAACTGGGGATACTTGAGTTTCATTTGATCTTCTCATTCCAAGGTGAACTCTGGGCCACGATGGGAGTTCCAACGAACTCTAACAAGAGGTATTCTGGTGTGCTTGAGGACCTTAACGTCTCGGTCCGTGATTTCAACGGGTTCCTCGACGAATCGCAACTGATCGTCGATAGTGAGCTCCTTCAAAGGAACTATGAGGGTCTCATCTGACAGACACTTCTTCATATTCGACACGTGAAAGACGTTGTGAACTGCACTGAGTTCAGCTGGTAAGTTCAGTCTGTAGTCCACTTTGCCTATTTTTTCAATGATTTCGAATGGTCCGACATAACGCGGATTGAGTTTGTCCCTAATGCCAAAACGAACCACACCCTTCCAGGGTGAAACTTTGAGTAGCACTCGATCCCCAACCTGGAACTCGAGTGGTTTCCTGTCTTTATCGGTGTATGCTTTCTGACGGTCGCGAGCTGCCGCCATGCGTTGTCGTATTTGAGCATTCTTTTCTGTTGTGTCTACTACCAGTTCTGGACCCGTGATCTGACTGTCACCCACCTCTGCCCAACAAAGAGGTGATCGACATTTACGCCCGTACAATGCCTCGAATGGAGCGGCTTGAATGCTGGTGTGATAACTGTTGTTATACGAGAACTCCACTAATGGGAGATGTTTTTTTCCCAGCCGTTGCCGAAATCGATTACACATGCACGAAGCATGTCTTCTAAAGTTT
This sequence comes from Helianthus tuberosus, assembly GCA_030545235.1. Classification (NCBI taxonomy): domain Eukaryota; kingdom Viridiplantae; phylum Streptophyta; class Magnoliopsida; order Asterales; family Asteraceae; genus Helianthus; species Helianthus tuberosus. The sequence continues at coordinate 2,898,193 of JARYGA010046293.1, forward strand.
GAATAGTGCGCTCAGACTGTCCATCCGTCTGAGGGTGATAAGCTGTGCTCATGTCTAACCGAGAGCCAAAAGATTTGTGCATTGCTTGCCACAGTTCTGAAGTGAAACGTGCATCATGATCTGAGATAATAGAGGTTAGCACCCCGTGCCTCGAGACAACTTCCTTGAGATATACGTCTGCTAGAGTAGAAAACTTATTTTTTTCCTTGATAGCCAAGAAGTGTGCAGACTTTGTGAGTCGATCCACGATCACCCAAATAGTATCATTCCCACGTTGGGATCTAGGCAGGTCAGTAACAAAATCCATGGAACTTTGCTCCCATTTCCATTGTAGTTTCTCTGGTTGTTGAAGTAGGCCTGATGGTTTCTGATATTCAGTCTTGACTCTCGCACAAGTCACGCACTTGCTAACGTAAGTTGCTATGTGAGCTTTCATGCTAGGCCACCAATACGTAGTTTTCAAGTCGTGGTACATCTTATCCGAACCAGGATTTACTGAGTAGCGAAACTTATGAGCTTCATCCATTACAAGCTCGCGTAAGTTGCCATAGAGTGGGACCCAAATGCGTCCTGTTACATAGTAGGCGTCGTCTGCCTTTGGTTCTAACCGTTGCCTTGAGCCGCGTAGAGCTTCAGCCCTGACGTTTTGTGGTTTCAATGCTTCTACCTGAGCATCTCGTATCTGTGCAGGAACACTAGACTGAATAGTGAGTTGCAACGCTCGTACACGCCTAGGTGTAGTATCCTTTCGACTAAGGGCGTCGGCCACCACATTGGCTTTGCCCGGATGGTACTTTATAGCACATTCGTAATCGTTCAGTAACTCGACCCATCGTCGCTGACGCATGTTCAACTCTTTCTGCTTGAAAATATGCTCGAGACTCCTGTGATCGGTGTAGATGGTGCACTTGGTACCGTACAGGTAATGTCGCCATATCTTGAGCGCAAAAACAACAGCTCCCAGCTCTAAATCATGTGTAGTGTAATTCCGTTCGTGAATCTTAAGTTGGCGCAAAGCATAAGCAATGACTTTATCCCGTTGCATCAACACACATCCAAGACCTTGGATGGATGCGTCGTAGTAGACTACAAAATCGTCCGTGCCTTCAGGCAATGAGAGGATAGGTGCGCTACAAAGTCTATCCTTTAAGTGCTGAAACGCTGTTTCCTGTGTATTACCCCAACGGTAAGCAACACCTTTCTGTGTCAGTAATGTAAGCGGCTGTGCAATCTTTGAGAAGTCTTTGATGAACCTTCTATAATAACCCGCCAAACCCAAGAATTGGCGTATTTCGGTTGGTGTGCGAGGTGCAGGCCAGTTCTTGATCGAATCTACCTTGGATGGATCGACATGAATCCCATCCTTGTTTACCACATGGCCTAGGAAGTGCACTTCACGAAGCCAGAAGTCGCATTTTGAAAACTTGGCGTACAGTTGTTCCATTCGAAGAAGTTCCAAAATAAGTTGCAAATGATGCTCGTGTTCCTCCTGACTCTTCGAGTAGATCAGGATGTCATCGATGAAAACAATAACAGACTTATCGAGATAAGGTTTGCACACCCTGTTCACAAGATCCATGAAGACCGCAGGCGCGTTCGTTAGCCCGAATGGCATGACCAAAAACTCGTAATGGCCGTAGCGAGTTCTGAATGCTGTTTTGGAGACGTCCTCATCCCGGACTCTCAGTTGATGATAGCCTGACTTCAGGTCAATCTACGAGTAATAGCTCGACCCTTGCAACTGGTCGAATAAGTCTTCAATACATGGAAGAGGATAGCGATTCCTCACAGTCACCTTGTTCAGTTCGTGGTAATCTATGCACATGCGGAAGGTACCGTCTTTCTTCTTCACAAATAATACTGGAGCTCCCCAGGGCGAAGAGCTAGGACGTATGAAACCCTTTTCCAACAGTTCTTGCAATTGCTTAGATAGTTCTTCCAGTTCAGTTGGAGCTAAGCGATAAGGTGCTCGAGCTATGGGTGCTGCCCCTGGAGCTAGCTCAATCTGAAATTCGACCTGGCGATGAGGCGGTAACCCAGGTAACTCTTTAGGAAACACTTGAGGAAAGTCGCGCACAACTGGAATATCCTCTAACTTCTTCTCTTTCATCGATGTATCAGTAACGAGTGCTAAAATAGCAGTGTGGCCCTTTCGCAAACACTTCTGTGCCTTCAAGAAGGAGATGATGCCACTCACGACACCACTCTTGTCGCCTTGAACTTCGAGAGATTCTTTGCCAGAACGGGGAATGCGAATGATCTTCTCTTTGCATAGGATCTCTGCTTGCTGTTGGGATAACCAATCCATACCAGTAATGATGTCGAACCTATCACAACATTGGGGTCATTCCTAGCATCACCCTGACCAATCACGAACACTCGACCCCTGGCACCATTGCCGTCGTTATTACCCCCATTGTTATTCTCGTTGCCCTGATTATTGTTGTCGTTGTTGGTTCTGATTCACAGGTCGCGAGCTCCTGCAATCCTTAGCTTCATGACCCATCTTGAGACACCACTGGCAACGACCCCTGTTGCACTAACCACTGGGGTGCCTATTGCATCTATTGCACTTTGGGTGATTTCCTCGATATCCACCCTGCCCTTGACTACCAGAAGATTGCTGACCAGGACTCTGGTGTGCCTGGGAGTGAAATGGAGTCGAACCCTTGCTGGAGGTTCCATCCCACTTTCATTTGTTGTCACTTGGAGTAGCAGAAGTGGTAATAGTAGTAGCAGCACCAATACGTTTAGGCAGCTTGTTCTTTTCTACTGTCTGGTCTGTGAGACGATGAGCAAGACGAGTATCATCTTGAATAGTAGCAAGGTTAGCAGAAGTCACATGACTTTGAATTTCTGGTACTAAGCATTTGAGGTACAGGTCAATGCGCTTGATGGGAGGTTCCACCATAGATGGACACAAAATTGCCAGTTCATTAGATCGCTTCGTATACACCTCTATTTCTGACCCCGTCACCTTCAGATTAAAGAACTCCACTTCCAGTTTGTGGATGTCATCACGGTTACAGTATCCTCGCTTGATTAGTTCCTTGAAATCGTCCGAAGGGGTGGCGTTAGCAACAGCCAACCCTAACATCTGAACTTGCGCATTCCACCAAGTCAGCGCAATGCCTTCTAGAGCACCAGTGGCGTATTTCACCCTGCGAGCCTCAGGGCATTCACACATCTCAAATACGGACTCGTGCTTTTCAAACCAATGGAGGAGTCCAACTACTCCTTCCGTGCCACTGAATGTGCTAGGACGACAGACCATGGAAGTTTTGAACGTGCACACAGGTGGCTGAGCGTGTTGACCTGTCGTGTGCGTAAGAGTAAACATACTTGAGCACGAGTGTTGGTTTACGAGAGCAGGATCTAAAGATCCTAGAGTAAGTGGTGAGGGCAGGTTATACCTCCTGCCTGGGCAGCTGCGAGTGCTGCAGTAACTTGTTCAGTGATCGAAGCCGCCAACTGGGCTTGAGTTAGGTTAACACGTCCACTCATGATCTTGATATCAAGGAGAACATGAGTGAGAGAGGTTCGCGAAAGTGCAATGACAGAAGAGAGTAAGCACACAAGTATTCTCAAGCAATAGGGGTTATGTGTATCTAAGCATACCATGAGCAAAGTTCTATGTAATTCTAGCAAGTAGGCAATAAAACATATACCATATTACCTAGAATGTTGAGTCTTGCACGTGGAGCGAGGCGTCGTTGTGGATCGTTGAGCACTGTACAGGTTATAGTCTGGTTTTAATAAAAACGTTTTCCCCTTATTAAAACCAAGTTCTCTATAACCAATGGCTCTGATACCAATCTGTCACACCCCCAAAATCCACACGCGGGGTATCACCGCTTGGAGGCGTGACTGACCAGGATCAAGCCACCAATCATATTGAACCATGTTATTAATAAATGTAAATCAACCAAAAAATATGAAAGGTGTTCGAAAACCAAAGTATAGTATCAATGTTTAGCGGAAGCATAAATGTAAAACCCAACATAAGTAATAAGTTTAAAGAGTCATAAAGTATTCATCAAAACATCCACAATCCGTGCCCACAACGACCGCGCCTCCCGTGCAAGCTCCATGTGTACCTAAGGTCCTGCAAGGCATGTAACAGAAAGTCAACAACAAAGTTGAGCGAGTTCACAGTTGGTTGTTCAGTTATAGTAATCGTATTGTAAACCGTATGTTCATTTAGTGAACCATGTCTCGTATGTATTTGTATCGCGGCCCTCTAGGCATGTTCGCGAAGATTAGTGGGGGTTTCCCATGTTTTCTAGACTCGGTATATTTGTATCGCAGCCCACCCGGCATGTGTGCGAAGTTTAGAGTATGGTTCGCAGCCATTCCAGGCATGTGTGCGAAGTTTAGAGTATGGTTCGCAGCCATTCCAGGCATGTGTGCGAATATTAGTTCTATTATCGCAGCCATTCCTGGCGTGTGTGCGAAGAGAAGTATATGTATCACAAGTCTAGCAGTACCTACCAATAACCTTCCTCTCCCGAGGCCTATGGTATGTAATTCCGATAACAATTTAAGCATAAGTAATCATCCAAACCCATTCCCAACCCCGGGAATCCCAAGCCTTGGTAAGAGTGTGAACTCACCTTGGTTTGCTCGGTATGCTAAGAATTACACGCTCATAATTTATCAGTTACGGCCTATATACACATGTATATAAAAATCAATTTACGTTCGTAAAGACTCGCATGAAATCTAATGTCACACGTTGCTTGGCAATTAACATCATGTACCACGTAAATAGTTAAATCAACTAACCGGTTTAACAAAGTTGACAACTAACTGAATCAAAGCTAACTGAGTTTGCATGCTTAAGAAGATTACAACTAACAGAGTTATAACTAACAGGTTATAACTAACAGAGTTATTGTTTAATAGTTACAGAACTAACAGGGTTAAATAACTAACAGAGTTACCTAACTAATAAAGTAAATTATGCAAGACACTTCGACGAAATCCTGTAGTGGCGAAATCACCTATGGGCCGAAATCCCTTTTTGGGCCGAAGACACTTGGGCCAAAACTCATTTGAACGAAAACACTTGGGCCAACGAAATCCCTTAGGTGATTTCGTTGAGATGGGGATTTCGTTGGGTATATCATCAACAGCCGTTATTCATCATATAACAGTTAAGTTATATCTCTTGCAACATATCATCGTTCAAACATCAATCAGTCATCAGCAATCATTATGCAATCATGATTCTTTACTAAAAATCCTATCGATATTATACCATTCAGACAATAAAAGGGCACATTTAAACAGCAATTATCATGACCCATTTGTGAAATCATTCAACAAATCAACAATCATCTTATTACACCCAAGCTAACAGTTTGTTACTAAATAAACATTAAACCATTCTTTTAAACATTACGCAGTTATCAATTTCTTATCTAGAATCATATTTTAATCTACCAAGTCAACAATTGTATAAAATATCAATCACATAAAACAATTTAATCTGATCACTACTGCCGTCAAATTGAGAAGATAATGATGGGTTTTGACTTGTGCCACTTTTTGGAAAGATAACCAACGACAATCCCTAATAACACTTCCACATGCTAATCGGCCATACTCCACTATCATGATGACAACACCCAAATTCACACAACTTTCATATAACACAACTATCATAAATCATACGTATTCACTTCTGTGTTAATCGAGCACATACATAAACGAGATCAACAAATAATATTTAACATGAAAACGAATTTACTCTCAAGTTTGATCAAAAGAATGATGCCTCGAAAGGAAGGGGGGGGGGGTTTCCTGCCCGCCCATATGTGATCTTGAGAGAGATAGGGTTTGTTTAGAGATATCCCTAAGCAACCAGTAATACACGATCTTAAGTAACAAAAGGGCTTTGGTTTATTTGTGTTAACATATAATAGATCATCACTGGGCCAAGGCCCATTTCCTGTCTTCGTTGGCTAGTTAGTGGACGAAAACACTTCATGTGTTTTCGGCCATGGGGTGTTTGGCATGTGACCCATTTGTTCATTAATTACACAATACATGTATTACACATCAACATATAATAAAAACACACTGTACACACCAAGTATAAATATAGACACACTTAGTGAATAGCAATCAAATCAAGTAGAGACCTTGAAACTCGGGTTGTCACAACGTTCACGAAGACCCTTTCTCCGGGAGACTCGATCCAAGTCGTTCAAATGAAGATGTTGAAGCCGCATTACTCGGTCTACAACGTTCACAATGGAATATTCGGAGCATCCCATATTTGTAGGGATTTTTGTTTGTATTTCGTTACTATAAATAGGTGGGTATATCAGATCGAATAGGACATCACAGCTACACGCACTACACTCTCATACTTGTTCTCTCGCAATTTTTATTTTCACACAAAGCATTGTAACACTTAGCGATCTGGTCAATATCCTGCACTGTATCCTGACATTTGAAGTAATAAGAAGAACTAGGCAGCTGCGATTGTAAGCTCCCGAGGTTTTATGCCGGCGATCTAGATTGATCAAGGGCTTTCCTCGTACATCTCGTGTCATTTCCTTTACTTTTTGCTCATAGTTTGATCGTCGATACAGCTCAATATCCTGAGCCGTATCCTGAAAACTGTTTTCACAAACAATATAACCAGCATATTTCCAACACACTTTTTAGCACACTACCTCACTTAACTAATTTGATCACTAAATTGCTTCGGTAATTTTTGACCAAAACAATTTGGTGTAGGTCCCCTTGATGTATGGATCTTCAACAGAATTGTCAATCTAATCAAGAGTGTGGTTATTCAGGATTCCTCATCCAGTTGAGTTCGACTAAATGTTCAAAGCGAGCCCTGTCAAAAGCTTTAGTATAAAGATCTGCCAGGTTATCTAGTGTGTCGACTCGATGTAATTCAATTAGTCTCTTTTCAGCACAATCCCGTATAAAATGATGACGTATGTCAATATGTTTTGTGCGACTGTGTTTCACGGGATTATTAGTTATAGAAATTGTGGCATTATTGTCTATCATAATAGGAGTACGAGTGAAATCCAAACCGTAATCGCGCATCTGCTGTTGAATCCAGAGAACCTGAAAGCAGCAGCTACCCGCAGCAATATATTTAGCTTCACACGTAGATGTAGACACACAAGATTGCTTCTTGCATTGGCAAGACACAATCCTGCCTCCCAAGAACTGACAACCTCCTCTTGTTGACTTTCTGTTCGACTTGCATCCTCCAAAGTCTGAGTCAGTGTATGCGACAAAATTCATATCACTATCAGCTGGATACCACAACCCAAGTTTAGGTTTCCCCTTCAAGTAACGACGAATACGCTTCACCGCCTTCATGTGTGACTCTTTTGGATTTGCCTGATATCTAGCACACAAGCATACGGCAAACATGATGTCGGGTCTTGAAGCAGTCAAGTACATAAGAGAACCAATCATTGCCCTGTATTGTGTTGGATCAACGTCTTCAGTACTTTCGTGATCTGGGCCAAGATTGTGATTTTCACATATGGGTGTGTTGAAAGCAGAGCAATCATTCATTTTGAACCGACTCAAAATTTCATACACATACTTTGTTTGATGAATAAACATCCCATCCTCCTTCTGTTCAACTTGTAATCCTAGAAAGTAAGACAGCTCACCCATAGCACTCATTTCGAACTTGCTCTTCATCACCTGCTCGAACTCTTTACACATGTTGTCATTTGATGACCCAAAGATGATGTCATCCACGTACACCTGTACCAGCAGAAAATCTTACTTATTCCTCTTGATGAAAAGTGTACTGTCAATCTGACCTCTTTCAAAACCATTTTTAATCAGATGTGTAGACAGTGTCTTGTACCACACCCTGGGAGCTTGATGTAATCCATACAAAGCCTTATCAAGTTTGTACACCCGATCTGGATAATCTGGATCAACGAACCCATCTTGTTGTGAGACATACACCACTTCTGGGACTTTCCCGTAAAGAAACGCACTCTTCACGTCTAGTTGGTAAACTTTGAAGCCCTTGAATATTGCGAAAGCTAGAAACAAACGAATTGCCTCCAACCTTGCCACTGGTGCAAACACCTCATTGTAATCAATCCCTTCCTGCTGATTGAAACCTTTTACCACCAAACGAGCCTTGTTTCGCGTCACTATCCCTCTGTTATCCTTCTTGCACTTAAACACCCATTTAGTGCCTCTTTCTCTTTCACCTTTAGGAAGGTCAACCAACTCCCAAACCTTCAACTTTGCAAACTGGGCCAATTCCTCATGCATAGCTTCAACCCATGAATTATCTTTAAGAGCCATATGAATGTTCTTCGGCTCCTCTTGGGAAATAAAACAGCTATACAAGCACTCGTTCACAATCCCAGTCTTCTCAATCAACACAAATAAGCTAGAATTCGCTGCTATGCTTCTTCTCGTCTGAACACCTGCATTAGGATCTCCAAGTATCATGTCAACTGGATGATCTCTATTTGCTCGTGTAGTAGCAACAGCATCAACTTCTAAATTGTCACCCAGGTTTGATCCAACCTCCCCCTGAATGTTCTGATTCGCAAATGGATTAATGAAATCCTCCCCCTCAATGGGTTCAGAGTCACTATCGCTTGAATCAGGATCAGCAGCACCTTGGGAAGTTTCCGCAACATCTGTCATATCAACATTCGATCTAGGCATGAACTCGCCTTCATCGTCTCCACTTATCACTGTTTGAATCAGCTGAGATTCATCTGCATCAGAAAACTCAGGAATATTAAATGATTTAAAAGTGCTTTCATAATCATATAATATAGCAGGTCCACTCGTTGATTGTTGAGGTTTGTATGTAGTAATTTCAACATTGTAAACAACCTCAATTTTACCAGTTTTTAGATTAAAAACCCTTTTATTCGGTGTGCCAGACACATAACCTAGAAAGTAGCCATCGTCAGCCACCTCACCGAATTTTTTCTTATCTTTATTTCGCACAATGGTGCAGGGTAATCCAAATGGTTCAAAACCTTCCAAGTTTGGCTTTTTGTTAAACATTAATTCATGACAAGTTTTATTAAAACGTTTAACAGTCAAAACTTTGTTTAGGACGTAGCAAGCTGTATTCACAGCTTCTCCCTAGAAAAGAACTGGTAGCTTTGAATCTGAAAGCATAGTCCTAGCGGCTTCAATCAACGTCCTGTTTTTCCTCTCAGCAACTTCATTTTGTTAAGGTGTATAAGGAGCAAAATATTGATGTTCAATTCCCTTTCGAAGACAGTAGAGATCCAGAATATGATTCTTGAACTCCGTGCCATTATCACTCCTTATCCTCTTGATGCTTGCATCATGGACGTTTTCCACTTTAGTAAAAAGATCTATCAGCATCTCTGCTGTCTCATCTTTTGTACCTAAAAAGAAAACCCATGAATAACGTGAGTAATCATCAGTGACAACTAGACAATAGTACTTACCACCTATGCTCCTCACGTTCACTGGACTGAATAAATCCATGTGAAGTAATTCAAAAGGGGCATGTATGGAATTTACTGTTTTAGACTTATGAGGTTTCTTGTGTTGTTTTCCCTTTTGACATGGAAGACATTTATCTTCCACTTGAAACCTCTGCATTGGGACCCCTTTCACTAGCTCATTCTTAACAAGGTAATTCATTTTTCGATAGTGAATATGGGCCATGCGTCTGTGCCACAACATCGATTCAGCTTTAGATGCTTTAGAAAGTAAACACTCCACCACAGCAGTTGGATCCTTAGCACCCATGTCCATGACATAAGTGTCATTTCTCCTTGGCGCTCGCATCACTATCCAATCGTCAGGAATCTTCAAACCTGGTTTCAACACTAATGCTTCATTCTTGGTAAAATGGACCGAGTGACCCTTGTCGCAGACTTGTGACACGCTCATCAGATTGTGTTTAAGCTTCTCCACATAGTTCACTTTGTCCAGAGTGATCTTCCCATTGGTCACTTTCCCTCGGCCTGTAATTCTACCCCCTTTAGCACCCGCAAAATTTACTTTTCCACCATCATAATATTCAAATTCAGTTAACAATCTCGCATCCCCCGTCATGTGCCTGGAGCAGCTACTATCAACATACCATAAGTTGATAATCCTCCTTAGCAGCTCCTGCACACACCAACCAAGAAATTAGTTAGATTGGGGGACCCAAGCCTTAATGGTCTTGGGTCGTCCAAATTCACCAACTACTGGAACATCCATCCAATATCCATTACTCCTAACTGGAGTCTTGGATCTCAGACCTGTTGATGGAATTTGATTTTGATTTCCACTAGGTCTTTGGTCTTAAGGGTTCCTATATGTGTTCGGACTCTTTAACCTTTGAAAATTTTGATTCTAAGAAGCTTGATTATTATAATTTCTAAAGCCATTGTTATAAAAAGTTCGACCACCATTATTTTGGTATCGATTTTGATATTGACCTTGACTTCTGAAATTATTTGAATTATTATTGTTCATTCTTGGTGAACTGCTTCTAGGTCTCTCGTATCTGCCTGGTGGAGATCTAGGCTGAAATCTTGGTTGATTTCTTTGAAAATGAGGAACTAGTGGAGTTCATTTTTCAGCCTTATCTACACCAACAGCAACATTTTCTGGTTGCTTAGGAGCAGATTTCTTTGGAGAATTTGCAACTTTCTCCTGTTTATCGCCACTATTCTCTGGTGGCTTCTCTTTCTTCCTCTCACTCATTTGTGCTTCACTCTTTTTGTTAGGACAGCAGCTAGCTACATGTCCCTTGGTGTGACATTTGAAGCACGATCTCTTTTTCGAAGACTTCTTAGCTACATGTCCCTTGGTGTGACATTTGAGTCTCTAAGGTAGATCCCTTATCAGATGGTGATGATCCCTTGGATGAACCTTGTTTAGTTTGCTTGGATTCATATTTTTCTTTGTTTTTATTTTTAGCAAACTCTACATTTGATTCATTTTCAATAACAGTTGTTTCATTTTTCATATCACTACCTTGAACAAAATTAATCTTTTTAACAAAAGCTTGATTTTTATTCTTAGGCGGTGAATTTTTCTTTTTCAAAGGTTCCCTGTTATTGTTCTTCTTATCATCATCACTCTCAGATCCATCACCTTGACTTGATGTGGATCCGAAACTACTTGGTGCAGATGCTATAAAGTCTGCTAGCTCATCTTCACTAGGCAGGAATGAATAGTCATGACTAAGAGGAGGTGGAATTTCATTAAAGCCCTGGAAGCCCACACTGGTCTTGTCATTACTCTTCTTTAACCCACCCATCATGTGTTTCATAACAAAAGACGAATCTCTGAATTGACTCAATTTCTTTTCAAGTTCAACAATTTTGAGTTGTGCATCTGACAACTCTTTGCATTTTTCAGGAATCTCTTTTGTTTTCTCAGCCATCATGTCATGAGCTAAATCTATTACTTGAATGTTTTCATTTAACTTGCATGTTAAAGCTTCAATTTCACTTTCATAACCTCTTATCTTCTTCAAGTATGTAGATTCATTTCTTTTAGCAAAAAAATTTGACCCTTTTACGTTTGACATTTCGCTTACCAGACTTTGATTTTGTGTTCTCAACCTGTCAACCTCACCCTGTAGTTAACGACATCTTAAACACACAGAATTAGATTGTACCTTTTCCTCATGAACTTCTGTATTTTCATCAGCAACAACCTGTTCAGCTTCACTCTCCTTCTCTACTTCAGCATCCACTTTTGCTTCAGCATTCTCCACTTGAACTTCAGCACTTTTCACTTCAGATTCAACATCACTCACAGTAGTTTCAGCCTCATCAACTGGCACTATCTATGCCAAGAATGCTTGAGTGGCACTCTCATTCCCCTGATATCGCTTTTGTAATGCATCCCACATATCCTTTGAATTAGTGTACTTTGTGAAGGTATGCTTGATGCTATCAGGTAACGACATCTTTATCGCAGCCAAGGCTCTCTTTTCAGCCTCATACATCTTTTTATCATTCTCTTTCATGTTCACATAGTCTGTTCTACGTGGTCTGCCCTCATAATCGTGTGTTGGGTTTAGGTACCCATCTTCAATACAGATCCACATGCGTGCACCCTGAGATTCAATGAACGATTTGAAGTTGTCCTTCCATGTAAGATAATTCTCCACCTTCATCATCTTAGGTGCATTCAGATTCAACATGTTTGACATTTTAAACGTTGCAGACTGAGAAAACCGTACAAAATATCTCCGAAAACAGTGGTTACCAAATTACACCTTTAAAATCGTCCTGAAAAGACGAATCCAATGATATATAATGTCAAAAACCGAATTCGGGATTTTCCAGAGTCTTTTTTTACCCTAAAAATGCAAGGAATTTAACGGTGCAGACGGTTCTGTCAAACGAGCTACGGATCAATTTCTATTTTTGAAAACGTGAATTTTTTGTTACGCATGCCAGAAAATATTCCACCCTTTTAAATTTGCTGCTAATTTCGCTAGCCAGTCAAAACTTAATTTCGCTAATCAGTTCAAGGTTATTTCGCTGATCAAGTTCACAAGTTCGCAGGTCAAATTCGCTGTTCAAGTTCGCTAGACAAATTCGCTGGTCTAATTTCGCTGTTACGATGGCCAGTAAATTCGTCGTGAACCATAATAATTTCACTGAGGAAAATTATACGCTTACCAAAGTCGCCTTTGGATTTTAAGTTTGCCGACAAGTTCGCAGATCAGTTAAATTCGCAGGTCAAATTAATTTCGTAGGTCTATAAATTTGGAAATTCAATCTTCTCGAAAATTTTGATGATTTTCTGGATTCTCCTAACAACTTCTGCAGAATCGAAACAGCAAAATCAGCAATCTTTTCACCCAAATTCGATGAACTTGATGAAGAAACCAAGAACAATCTTCGAATTTCAGCTAAAAATTTTCTAGAATAAACCAACAAATGTCCTGCAAACCTGCAAATCAGCAAATAAACAAACCAAAAGATCAAAACAGCCAAAAAAATTTTGAAAATTTTTATCAAACAAAGAAAAATTTCGAAACCCTAATTTTATCAGATTTCAAAAATTTCGAAATCTCCCTGTTTCTGCCAAGAACAATTCTGAACCGAGCCTTCAAGAGCCTAAAGCTCTGATACCAATTGTAGGTCCCCTTGATGTATGGATCTTCAACAGAATTGTCAATCTAATCAAGAGTGCGGAATCCTCTTGATCAGAATATAGCAGAATGAGTAGAAATAGAAATCACTTTCAAACTGGGTTTCTATTGATTATCAAAAACAAGTTTTACAATCAATCAAACCCTAACAACACTCAATTTCGTCCAAGCTACTATGCTCTCACGAAATCTCTCTCAAACAATGTTTTGGCTGATTAACCTAAACCCTAAAGCCTAACCTTGTTTATATAACACAAGGTTGCAGCTTGGGCCAAGGTTAAAACCTGATGGACTACGAATTGGACAAGCCCAATTCGCCCCCCATACACCCAATTCGTTGGGTTTAGTTAGCCCAAACTCTATTATCTCACTAATACAAAGCTAAACCCGCTAACCGTTTATCGTTTAGCTAATTACAAGATATCCAAAGACCAAATCTAAGTTGTTGTCACAAACATGCACCAACATTTGGCGCCCACCGTGGGGCAAGTGGTGCTATCTTTACTAAAAATCTTTGTAAAATCGTTAATCGGTTTTCTGTTTTCAAAACTTTTTGCCACATTGTCCACAATGGCCTCCAGATCAAACATGAGCTCCTCCACTGTGTCTGCTACAACTTCTGCTACTACTGGTTCGGTGCTTCCACCACCTCCTCCAAGGATGCCATCTTCTTCACAACCTCAGGATATTATCCCTACTCGGAGTATTCAGGGATCTGCTCCCGTCTTAGCCTCTAATGATGAAATTCTAACCTTATTTGGAAGTGTGCAGGAACAAATGAGGCAGCAACAGGAAACTAACCAAATGCTATTAAGAGAAATACAACTCTTAAAAGCTAGCTCAAGCAGATCCGCTGAGGATATTGTTACTCCTTTACAACCCAGAACTTTGAACTTCAGTTCGGCTGTATATACTGAGGATAATAGGGGGAATATTTTGCCTGGTCATTCCCAGAATCATACTCCTGAAATACCCTCCTCGATCAGGATGTCAACTGTGAGGAGCTCAGGATATGCTTCAGGATATGGCCAGAATCCTCAGACTGGTAACGTGTCAAATAATAATAATCTTGCTACTAACAATAGTGGATCTTTGCAGGATGCAGGTATGACATCAACATTTACTAGGGAGCTTCAGAAATTGAAGGACATGATATCCAGTGTACCTGGAGTGGTCCAGCCAATTCCGGAAGTGTCCCAAGACAGCCACAGGATATCTCGTTTCGCATATCCTATCTGTGATGCTGAGATTCCGAAAAGATTTCAAACCCCCAACATGAAACTCTACGACGGGACTACGGATCCTGAAGAGCATATTGCCCAGTATAGGGAAAGAATGGAGATTACTCCTATCCCTCCAGAGCTCAAGGAAGCATGCTTGTGCAAAGGCTTTGGTTCTACTTTAACAGGATCAGCCTTGAAGTGGCTCTTAAATGTTCCTCCACATTCGATTACATCTTTTGCTCACCTAGTGAATTTATTTAATAGTCAATTTTCTTGTAGTCGGAGTTTTGAAAAACTAACAAGTGATCTCTACAGGTTAACTCAAGGACCTCAGGAATCCCTAAGGGATTATGTGAACAAATTCAGCAGGGAATCCTTGGATATCCCGCACCTTGATGTTGCCACAGCGGTCCAAGCATTCAAGATGGGGCTACAAAAGGATTCCCAATTTTATCAGGATCTTGTGATGAATCATTGCAGGAATTTGGACGAGTCTCAAAATAGGGCCTTGAGATATATCAGGCTGGAGGATGATAAGAAGATGCAAGAAAGGATGAACTCATCGACTACCTACGAATCAACTAATAGGAAGTCAGAATCCTCATTTAAACCATATCGCTCTAAGCCATATGGTAGAAATGACAACAAGAAAGTGAATGCTGTTGAAGATGAGGATCCTGAAGAATATCCTGAATTATCTGAATATTGTTTTTCTATTAACATTCCTAAATTAATGTATGATATCCAGGGTTTTGGAGACAAAGCTAGGTAGCATCGAAAGAATCAACAAAAAGCTGATTGGAAGGATAAATCCAAATGGTGTGCTTTCCCCGAAGATTTTGGTCATGTGATTGAGGATTGCATTACTCTAAGAAAAGAGATAAGTTATCTTCTGAGCAAAGGATATCTGAAGGATCTCCTAGGAAGAAAGAAGAATAAGGGTCAGGATACTGAGAAGGATCCTGAACGAGCGGTATCACCTCCTGCAGATGCCAAGATAATTAATTTTATTTCAGGAGGATCCGACATCTGCGGGACTTCGTATTCTGTGGCCAAGAGGCATGCAAAGGAGGCTAAGACTGAAAGGGGAGACAAACCAGCCAGGATGACCACCCTTACAACTGACAAAGTGATCACTTTTGACAGTGATGACCGGGATACTGTGCAGGATCCTCACCATGATGCTCTCCTAATAACATTGTATGTTGCTAACCATTTTGTACGCAGGATATTGGTGGATAATGGTAGCTCTGTCAATATAATTCAGCTGGAAACATTGAAGAGGATGAATGTATCTCCGATGGACATTACTTCGAAGTCCACTGTGCTTGTTGGTTTCAGTGGAGAAGCTAGGAACACAGTGGGAGAAATAAGGTTACCAGTATATGTTGAAGGGGTCAACTCGATACAACATTTCTGTGTGATGGACTCCCTATCCTGCTATAACATCATACTCGGCAGTCCATGGTGTCACACCCCGAAATTATCAGAGCATTGGCGTGACTGGACTGGTATCTTCATTGCACAGCGGAAGCAAATAAGCAAAGACTTCTAGAAACTGAACGCCTGCTAAGTACTCGAATTCTCTATGGTCCTCCTATTCCAACCGTGCCATAACTTAGAAATGCAACCTGAGAAAGAAACATGCGAAAAAGTCAACATAAAGTTGAGCGAGTTCATAGTTTGTTTGTAAAAGATTTGAGATAAATCTTTTGAGTTGTGAAAGGTTTGAAATAAATCTTTGGTATTGTGAAAGATTTGAAATAAATCTTTGGAATAACCGGTTTTTGAAATAGTATTGAGAAAATGAATTTAAAAATCATTTTCTTGCCAAGTTATATGGAAACGTTGTGTTTGTAACACGTTATGTTCATAAAACCATGTATTTGTAAAGCCTTGTATTTGTAATGTTCGCATAACCGTCAATGCCCACCCTGACTTTGACTCCATACCTGCATAATGCTTTGAATTTGTATAAAACATGGTAGTTAATTTGTATGAACAAGAAGTTTCCATAAGTATAAAATCCCTGGTATGTAGCAGATAAGGAAAAAGAGATCACCAATGGTTTGCAAGGCCATTGATATGTGTGAAGTGCAAGTAGGAAGACTCAAACCTAGCGGATTTTGCGTTGGGCACAAAGTCACCCCGAGGTCCGTTCTGCTGGGCCTGGGGTTGGGCTCGCTACACCCAGATAGATCTACCGCTTACGTCCCTCGGTCCTGCAATGAGGATTAATGGCCTCCAGTTCCCGCCTACCCACTCACATGATCTAAGTAGTAACCCTCCTTACGCTAACCATACCATGTATAAAAAAAATCCCTGGTATCCCCGACCAAATCCCTGGTCACCCTGACCGAATCCCTGGTCACCCTGACCGAAAATCATTCACATTTCAAAAATAAGCATTTGCATCATACTTGGTACTCGTTCTCACCAAGAGTGCTTCTTGTATTTACCCGTAGTTTAGAAAACTAGAATTCCTGGGTATGCATATTCCGAAAGATACGTTTGTTTGAAAACCGGTATGTTTAGTATAAACCTTTCGTAAATCATTTGTGTTCCTCGAAATCCCTTCGAAATATGATTTAGAAATACGAGTTTTGCGTTTGTTCAAAACTTTGTATGTTTTTGCAAAACGTGCATGTCTTTCCACCCCGAAAACATTTACAAAAATGTAAAACAATAAAAGTGGGGGTTATAAACTCACCTGAATTTTCCTGTGCAAAGCTAGCTAAATACGACTTCGTGATGTCGTTTCCAAGACGAGACTCGCTAGCATGCATTCTACAATATTCCTAACACGGAATATCTAATAAGTTTCTAAATAAAAGCGGTAACTAGTCTACGTGTCACCGAGCTCTACCGAATCGTTAATCGAACGATTCAACGGTAAGTTGTTAACTTAATGGAAAAGATTAAGTTATATGTGTTAAGTCTCGTTTAATGTCAGTAGCAGTTTAATAAGTCTTGCAAAAGACTTAGTTTCCGAGAGACTTAAAATGAATAAATATTTATATAAAAATATATAAATATATCGTTGTAAGTGTGTTAGCCGTCTCGAGTAGTCATACGTGTATAAAAGAATATTTCTATGAAAATATCATATAACAAACTTGTATCATATATCGCGTTTCGTATGAAAGTAATATATAATAACTTGTATTATATATATATCACGTCTTGTGTATATTTGCGAAAAATATACGTATATGCCGTTTCCGCGCTTGAAATAAATATAAAAACTTATATTTATTTAATGGAGTTTTAGCGTTGAAGTCGTTTAAAATAAATATAATAGTTATATTTATTTCATAAAAGAATATGAGTTGTTTGGCGCTCGAAATAAATATATAAAATATATTTATTTTATAAAAGAATTCGTGTTTTAGTATGTGATAAAGCGTCGTCGAAAGTTATATACACATTTATATTGGTTCTCATAAAAGTCGCTTTTCAATAAAACATGTTTTGCTTTTACGGGTTTTCTCGAAAAACGGGCAGAGTTTCCTCTGTTTTTGGACGCCCCGACAACACAAGTTGTCGCTATTTTTATCAAAATTCAATCAATTCACGCAATATATATAGCTTTTCATCAAATATGCCAAATTAAAGTGTAAATAGTCGCTAAAAGTATCGGTCTAGCTCGTTCACGAAATAAATAAAATTATAAGAATAATGAAATGTATTGCGCCGTAAAATCTTTACCATCTTCTCGTGTCGAAAGCCGAGCTGACCGAGTTAACTCGCTGAGTTGACTGAGTTTGACCGAGTTGACTCGGTGAGTTGACCGAGTCGACCTCCGGACCTGAAATCTGACCCGAACTATCTGTTGACCACAGTTGACCGAACCCGGATGTTGACTGAGTTTGCTTTCCGACCCGAACTGAGTTAACATCTGACCCGAGCCTCCCCAAAAGACCCGAACCGCGGCTGTGACCCGAACCGCACTCAACCCGAAACTGTTGAAACATAACCCGATGAACCGAAGCTCGAACCCGCTGACCTCAATCCTGACCCGACTGAGTCTGACCCGAGACTCGAACCCGAACCGAGACGTCACCCGAAACCCGTCTCGAACTGAATCACCTTTTGAACCAAACCAAGTTTGTAACCCGAGCCAAAACAAACCGAACCAAAACTCGAACCAACTAAGCCGCGAAATCTGGACCGAAACAGATCAAAAGAAAATTAACGGTTAAAGTCTATTTACCGGACAGAACCCGTTGGTTCTGCAACATCGATTTCCACCACACCACGCCGTTACGCGCCGCCACGCGCCACCGTTTCTCTCTCTTCGACATCTCTCTCTCTCATCTGCCTCTCTCTCTCGCTTGATGTACCGACCAGCACCACCCACCACAGCGTCGCCGCCTGTGGTGGTGCAGCTGCTGCTGCTGAAGTCCGCCACCACCAAAAGATGATGGTGGTTGGCCGATGAACAGAAGGGGGTGTTGTTGATTGTCGGGGATCTCATCGGTAAACCCGCCGGTGTGTGCTCCGGTTCCGTTTGAGAGGAAGAGGGAGCAGGAACTAAAAGTGTGGGTTTGTTTGCAAGTAATCGAGAGAGAGAGATTAGAAGTTTTTAGGGTTTTCTTTTATGGGTGTATTAAATGAAATCGAGTGAGAGGAAATGGCAGACTTAAAGTCTGTGTTTGCAAAGAGGATATAATGTTTCTTTTGGTGTGTGTAGAGAATATGATGAAGGGTTTTATAAAGAGTTTGAGATCTTGAAATGATCTGATGTGTCCCAAATTTTGAGACATAATCTTTTGGAGAGATTTATAGGGATTTCATAGGATTTGTTATAGATTGTCTAGAGATCTTATAAATCTTGTAAGATTTTATAGATCTAATATATTATGTGTAGGTTTAGGCTTGTGGGTTTTGGGCTTGGTCCCAGGGCCCACAAGCCCATTTCATGTGTAAGTGGCCCGTAATTCCTACGAGGCCCGCGGACACACTCGTGCTCCGTGAAATTTAATGACGTATATTTATATAGTCGAAATCCCGTAGAATGTATGCCAGTAGCCGGTTGTCGTGTCCGTTCGTCAATTACAGTGAGAATCGCGTAAAACTGTGTTGTCGTCGCTTTAATGTGTTTTCTAATCCGGTTTCGACTGTAGTTGCTAAAATTTAATTACGAAGCTAGAATATACCGTAAAAAATTAATATTTGTTGGCGTTGTCAGTATCTTGTACGGTATCAGTTCGTTGTCGCGTCATGTTCAACAGATTTCCCGTAAATCACCACACGCGCACTGTATAATCAAATAAACGTTCATGGGCTCTCCAAGGGCCTAATTAAGTTAATTTGCGTCGTAAAAATTATTTATTATCGCGTTAATCACCTGTTAATCACGTAATTAAGAGCTGTAAATCACGGGTTGTCACATTCTCCCCCTGTTACAGAAATTTCGTCCTCGAAATTTAGACTATGTTATCTCCTCAGAATTGTGTTATTCGCAGGTAAGTCCGAATAATAATAAAGTGAATGACCGCGTAATCAAAACAAGACTTAATGATACAGTCACCAGTGCGACTAAGTTAACAAGGATCCAACAATGAACAGGAACTTCGACCAATCGAATTCCATATGAATGTTTATAAGATGTAAATGAGTTCTAGAAGCAATAACATCCACTAGATGAACTTAGAATCCACAATCTCAAATGTAATAGTTTGCATGAAACGCTCGATCGTGATCAGCGCAAGCTGCAAGTCATACCGACGCCACAAGGTGTCGCAACGAATGAAACAATTCAATAGTAGGAGTGATCGAACAAGTATCACCTGTGTATTGCATGAAATACTCAATCATGATTAGCCCAAGCTACAAGTTTGTACTGACATCACAAGGTGTCGTAGTGACTTAATAATTCAATAATAGTGGTGATCAAACAAATCCACCGTGTTTGAAGTCAAATGAAAACGCCATGAAGTAAATATGATTGTTTGTTCCAACAAACATCGAACGATTTTCAATTGAAAATGGAACATTAAAGAAAAAATGTTTTCGATCGAAGAGGAAGAAGCAATGAATATTGCGAAATATTCGATTGATGTCGAAAGAACCGTTAGTAGGTACACCAGAATATAGAAATGAATTTGTGTACCATTGTCTTAACACAGTATTGTATTAAGACCGCTTTGATATAATAAATCGAAGTGGATTGGAAAACAATCAATAAATATTTAGATCCGTGCATGAGATGCGTAAACGAGTTTAGCGCAAGCTTCAAACTAATGAAAATCACCATCACATGGTGTCGAAATCAACAGACAATTTAATGGAGTCGAATACCAAACAAGTTTACCTCGACTCGGAACAAATGAAACGCTTGTTAATACGAATTTGAATATGATGCTCCCAATACATCATATTATGTTCTGAAATGAATATGTGTAATGAACAAGTTCAAACAATCGAACTTGGTTTTAGCGCAATCCGACAATAAGTATATGTATCGACAAGAAAACTTTCGGCATGGTCACAACGAAAAACCATGTATGTAACTTGAAAAGAAGAGAAATTTTCAAGAAAATGTGTTGACTTGATAACAAAGGAGCCAACAGTTACAATAATGTGGGTCATTCGAATTCACAAGTCAATAATAATGATTGTGGCACAATGTCCATTAAGAGGAGTAGAGATACAAAAATCTACTCAGTAAATATGAGAGTCGAAATTTCAATAAAAGAAATTTGAGGACTTTACCTGGGGTTGCGTGTGATGACCGGTTGTTAGGTGACATTACCATGGAATGTCAAACATATCGTACTTGTCATTAGTTAGGTAGGGGGGAAATGCGGAGACAATCGTGTTCTCCCTGACGTGATTTGTGTCGTTGCAGGATCGCGTGACAAGTTGTCGTTTCCTGATCGTTAGTTCTCCTGCTGACAGGGATCTAGCGTCGTCGTTAGATTTGTGTCATCGTTCCTTCTCAAAGGCCTCGCCTCGATAGTCGTATGTGTCGTACTTCAACCTCCGTTGATGTATAGCTTAAGTTTTATGTATACCTGTGCACTAGCGTTACGTTCTGCGTAGAATGTGATGTACTTCGACATCCGTTGACGTAAAGTTTGAGTTTCATGTATTGTCGTGCACTAGCGTTTCGTTATGCGTAGGCTGCCTGCTCGGGAAGTTAAAATATCATAGACAATATGGATAATAGTGTGTGCCCGAGTTAATATTCGCGGTTCCTACGTGATGACCTTTAATAAACACACACATGCACAAATAACCAATAAGCAATCAAATAGTCCTCCTAGTCCCACTAGCCTCCCAGCCTCCCAGACTGACTCCCTAGTCCCACTAGACAATTTTCCCAGCCTCCCAGACTGACTCCCTAGTCCCACTAGACTATCCTCCAAGCCTCTCAGACTGAATCTCCTAGTCCCACTAGACTATCCTCCCAGCCTCTCAGACTGAATCTCCTAGTCCCACTAGACTATCCTCCCAGCCTCTCAGACTGAATCTCCTAGTCTCTCAGACCAGATCCAGCCACCCGACTGAATTCCCTTTTCCGAAGGTCTTAAATGCATGTTTCCTAAACTCTCAGAGTGTTGTGTACTGTATGTAATTGTTTTGCGTACCGTGTATAAAACACCACTATAGCGTATGTTTGAAAACAAAATTTTGACTGTTTGTTTTTCGGCAACGGTTGGAGACCATATTCGAGTACTAGGCGTTCTGTATGTATTCAACGTCTTAATAGTCTAAGTCCTAGAGAAAAGTGAGGTTAGAGCCTAGGTATCACAACAGAAACCTAATTCGCTGTAACCTATAGCTCTGATACCAATCTGTCACACCCCGAAATTATCAGAGCATTGGCGTGACTGGACTGGTATCTTCATTGCACAGTGGAAGCAAATAAGCAAAGACTTCTAGAAACTGAACGCCTGCTAAGTACTCGAATTCTCGATGGTCCTCCTATTGCAACCGTGCCATAACTTAGAAATGCAACCTGAGAAAGAAACATGCGAAAAAGTCAACATAAAGTTTAGCGAGTTCATAGTTTGTTTGTAAAAGATTTGAGATAAATCTTTTGAGTTGTGAAAGGTTTGAAATAAATCTTTGGTATTGTGAAAGATTTGAAATAAATCTTTGGAATAATCGGTTTTTGAAATAGTATTGAGAAAATGAATTTAAAAATCATTTTCTTGCCAAGTTATATGGAAACGTTGTGTTTGTAACACGTTATGTTCATAAAACCATGTATTTGTAAAGCCTTGTATTTGTAATGTTCGCATAACCGTCAATGCCCACCCTGACTTTGACTCCATACCCACATAATGCTTTGAATTTGTATAAAACATGGTAGTTAATTTGTATGAACAAGAAGTTTCCGTAAGTATAAAATCCCTGGTATGTAGCAGATAAGGAAAAAGAGATCACCAATGGTTTGCAAGGCCATTGATATGTGTGAAGTGCAAGTAGGAAGACTCAAACCTAGCGGATTTTGCGTTGGGCACAAAGTCACCCCGAGGTCCGTTCTGCTGGGCCTGGGGTTGGGCTCGCTACACCGAGATAGATCTACCGCCTACGTCCCTCGGTCCTACAATGAGGATTAATGGCCTCCAGTTCCCGCCTACCCACTCACATGATCTAAGTAGTAACCCTCCTTACGCTAACCATACCATGTATAAAAAAAATCCCTGGTATCCCCGACCAAATCCCTGGTCACCCTGACCGAATCCCTGGTCACCCTGACCGAAAATCATTCACATTTCAAAAATAAGCATTTGCATCATACTTGGTACTCGTTCTCACCAAGAGTGCTTCTTGTATTTACCCGTAGTTTAGAAAACTAGAATTCCTGGGTATGCATATTCCGAAAGATACGTTTGTTTGAAAACCGGTATGTTTAGTATAAACCTTTCGTAAATCATTTGTGTTCCTCGAAATCCCTTCGAAATATGATTTAGAAATACGAGTTTTGCGTTTGTTCAAAACTTTGTATGTTTTTGCAAAACGTGCATGTCTTTCCACCCCGAAAACATTTACAAAAATGTAAAACAGTAAAAAGTGGGGGTTATGAACTCAGCTGAATTTTCCTGTGCAAGGCTAGCTAAATACGACTTCGTGATGTCGTTTCCAAGACGAGACTCGCTAGCATGCATTCTACAATATTCCTAACACGGAATATCTAATAAGTTTCTAAATAAAAGCGGTAACTAGTCTACGTGTCACCGAGCTCTACCGAATCGTTAATCGAACGATTCAACGGTAAGTTGTTAACTTAATGGAAAAGATTAAGTTATATGTGTTAAGTCTCGTTTAATGTCAGTAGCAGTTTAATAAGTCTTGGAAAAGACTTAGTTTCCGAGAGACTTAAAATGAATAAATATTTATATAAAAATATATAAATATATCGTTGTAAGTGTGTTAGCCGTCTCGAGTAGTCATACGTGTATAAAAGAATATTTCTATGAAAATATCATATAACAAACTCGTATCATATATCGCGTTTCGTATGAAAGTAATATATAATAACTTGTATTATATATATCACGTCTTGTGTATATTTGCCAAAAATATACGTATATGCCGTTTCGGCGCTTGAAATAAATATAAAAACTTATATTTATTTAATGGAGTTTTAGCGTTGAAGTCCTTTAAAATAAATATAATAGTTATATTTATTTCATAAAAGAATATGAGTTGTTTGGCGCTTGAAATAAATATATAAAATATATTTATTTTATAAAAGAATTCGTGTTTTCGTATGTGATAAAGCGTCGTCGAAAGTGATATACACATTTATATTGGTTCTTATAAAAGTCGCTTTTCAATAAAATATGTTTTGCTTTTACGGGTTTTCTCGAAAAACGGGCAGAGTTTCCTCTGTTTTTGGACGCCCCGACCACACAAGTTGTCGCTATTTTTATCAAAATTCAATCAATTCACGCAATATATATAGCTTTTCATCAAATATGCCAAATTAAAGTGTAAATAGTCGCTAAAAGTATCGGTCGAGCTCGTTCACGAAATAAATAAAATTATAAGAATAATGAAATGTATTGCGCCGTAAAATCTTTACCATCTTCTCGTGTCGAAAGCCGAGCTGACCGAGTCAACTCGCTGAGTTGACTGAGTTTGACCGAGTTGACTCGGTGAGTTGACCGAGTCGACCCCCGGACCTGAAATCTGACCCGAACTATCCGTTGACCACAGTTGACCGAACCCGGATGTTGACTGAGTTTGCTTTCCGACCCGAACCGAGTTAACATCTGACCCGAGCCTCCCCAAAAGACCCGAACCACGGCTGTGACCCGAACCGCACTCAACCCGAAACTGTTGAAACATAACCCGATGAACCAAAGCTCGAACCCGCTGACCTCAATCCGGACCCGACTGAGTCTGACCCGAGACTCGAACCCGGACCGAGACGTCACCCAAAACCCGTCTCGAACAGAATCACCTTTTGAACCAAACCAAGTTTGTAACCCGAGCCAAAACAAACCGAACCAAAACTCGAACCGACTGCGCCGCGAAATCTGGACCGAAACAGATCAAAAGAAAATTGACGGTTAAAGTCTATTTACCGGACAGAACCCGTTGGTTCTCCAACATCGATTTCCGCCACACCACACCGTTACGCGCCGCCACGCGCCACTGTTTCTCTCTCTTCGACATCTCTCTCTCTCATCAGCCCCTCTCTCTCTCGCTTGATGTACCGACCAGCACCACCCACCACAGCGCCGCCGCCTGTGGTGGTGCAGCTGCTGCTGCTGAAGTCCGCCACCACCAAAAGATGGTGGTGGTTGGCCGATGAACATAAGGGGGTGTTGTTGATTGTCGGGGATCTCATCGGTAAACCCGCCGGTGTGTGCTCCGGTTCCGTTTGAGAGGAAGAGGGAGCAGGAACTAAAAGTGTGGGTTTGTTTGCAAGTAATCGAGAGAGAGAGATTAGAAGTTTTTAGGGTTTTCTTTTATGGGTGTATTAAATGAAATCGAGAGAGAGGAAATGGCAGACTTAAAGTCTGTGTTTGCAAAGAGGATATAATGTTTCTTTTGGTGTGTGTAGAGAATATGATGAAGGGTTTTATAAAGAGTTTGAGATCTTGAAATGATCTGATGTGTCCCAAATTTTGAGACATAATCTTTTGGAGAGATTTATAGGGATTTCATAGGATTTGTTATAGATTGTCTAGAGATCTTATAAATCTTGTAAGATTTTGTAGATCTAATATATTATGTGTAGGTTTAGGCTTGTCGGTTTTGGGCTTAGGCTCAGGGCCCACAAGCCCATTTCATGTGTAAGTGGCCCGTAATTCCTACGAGGCCCGCTGACACACTCGTGCTACGTAAAATTTAATGACGTATATTTATATAGTCGAAATCCCATAGAATGTATGCCAGTAGCCGGTTGTCGTGTCCGTTCGTCAATTACAGTGAGAATCGTGTAAAACCGTTTTGTCGTCGCTTTAATGCGTTTTCTAATCCGGTTTCGACTGTAGTTGCTAAAATTTAATTACGAAGCTAGAATATACCGTAAAAATTTAATATTTGTCGACGTTGTCAGTATCTTGTACGGTATCAGTTCGTTGTCGCGTCATGTTCAGCAGATTTCCCGTAAATCACCACAAGCGCACTGTATAATCAAATAAACGTTCCTGGGCTCTCCAAGGGCCTAATTAAGTTAATTTGTGTCGTAAACATTATTTATTAATCCGTTAATCACTTGTTAATCACGTAATTATGAGCCGTAAATCACGGGTTGTCACACATGGATCCATGATATGAAGGCTGTTCCATCAACTTATCATCAATGCATCAAGATTCCTACCCCTTGGGGGGTCGTCAAGGTTGATAGTGATCAGCAGGAGGCGAAAGAATGTTACTCATCCTCGATGAAATCCTCAATCAAACCTAGTGCAGCATAGCAATTAAAGATGCGGGCTCAGGATATCGTGGAGGCTTCGGAGCAGGATATGAAGAAAATTATCCTGGATCAGGATAATCCAGATACCTCGGTGCTCGTAGGAACCAATATCCCTCAGGATATTGAAGATTAATTAACTAACTTTTTAAAGTGCAGGATGTCAACATTTGCATGGAAGCATGAGGATATGACAGGTATATCCAAAGATATTATCACTAAAAGCTTGGAATTGACAGGTCATTCAAGCCTGTGCAACAAAAGAGAAGGAAGTTCGCTCCTGAACGAAATACAATTATCCGAGAGGAAGTTAAAAGATTATTGAAGTCCAAGATGATCAGGGAAGTCAAATTTCCCAAGTGGCTAGCAAATGTGGTCGTGGTTCAAAAAAAGAACGGGAAATGGAGAGTTTGTGTAGATTACACGTACTTGAATAAGGCTTGTCCCAAAGACCCATTTCCTCTTCCTCATATTGACACCATGGTAGATGCTACTGCCGAGCATGAGATGTTAACCTTCATGGATGCATCCTCAGGATTTCAGCAGATTCAAATGGAGCCTTCGGACCAGGAGGATACTGCCTTCATGACACCAACAGGTATTTATTGTTATACTGCTATGCCTTTCGGTTTGAAAAATGCAGGTGCGACATACTAGAGATTGGTGAACATGATGTTCAAAGATAAACTGGGGGACACAATGGAAGTATACATCGACGATATGGTGGAAAAACCTAAAAAGGCTGAGGATCACCTCCAGGATATTAAGGGAGCATTTGATATCCTAGATCAATATAACATGAAGCTAAATCCTGCCAAGTGCCATTTCGGAGTGGGGGCATGAAAGTTTCTAGGATATATGGTGACCAAAAGAGGAATAGAGGCGAGCCCGGAGCAGATTAAAGCCATCTTGGATATTAAATGTGACACCTGTGTCACTACAACCATCAAACAAATGCCAAACCAATGAAATATTGTATTTCATACTTGGGATTTGTAAAAATATGTGTATCATTTGCACATATCAACTCTTGTTCGATTTTAAGCTTTAAATCGCTTTCTGGAGGGTTATACGCGCTCTGATGCGTAAAAATAACCAGTTTAATCCAACAAACACTCCAGAATAGTGAAATAGTCTTAACATACCTTAAATAACCTTTACATAACTTAGAAATAAGTTTTAAAGGATTTGGTATGGCAAAAACAAGTTAATTCGCTTACAGGGACTAAACTTGACAAACTGCGAAAGTATGCCAATTTGAACTGTAACGAACATTCCGGAACATGACCATAAGTTAAACACACCTTAAATATCCTTTAGATAGCTTAGAAATAGGCTTTAAGGGGTTCGGTGTGCTAAAATAAACTTTTGGCTCATTCAGGGACTAAAAGCGTCAAAAAGTGCACAAGTTTGCACTTTTGCGCATAACTCACGTTCTGAATACATCCGGACATCCAAAAATTTATGTAAGCACTAAAATATTTTATTTTAGTGTTTGGCATGAGAAAAATCCATTCGTCGCGTCATTTGGATCGTTTTTCGCGCTTATGCGCATTCCGTCGTAATTAGCCGAACAACGCAACCGTACGGCTAAACGAACCGACATACGAGATATTTTTGAGAAAATTTTAAGTTACCTTTACTTTAACTTCATTTTAGAGCTTTGAAATGGGGTTAACGGGCCTTAAACGCGTCGGAAAAGGCCTTATTACACTACAGGGACCAAATCTGCCATTTTTGAAACTTTCTGTACAGAAACATTGAATCTGGCCTATACCACCTTTGCACATGGTTTTGAGAAATACTATGGGCTGGTTTGATGTGCACATGGTATTACAATA
This sequence comes from Helianthus tuberosus, assembly GCA_030545235.1. Classification (NCBI taxonomy): domain Eukaryota; kingdom Viridiplantae; phylum Streptophyta; class Magnoliopsida; order Asterales; family Asteraceae; genus Helianthus; species Helianthus tuberosus. The sequence continues at coordinate 2,926,264 of JARYGA010046293.1, forward strand.
CCATGGGTGCAAGTGTATGGCCAAGATTGAAGCACGTTTTCCTAGAAACGATCCTAACGGTTCAGGAAATCCTATAAATACCCCATGCCTTCATTTTGCCAAACCCACAAGAATCTTGATTTGAGAAGCCCTAAGTTGAAACCATTGTTTCATACCTGAGCTACTTGGATCGAGATTAGCATTCGGGGACCCTTCGTAAGTATTCTTTCGTTCTTTTATTGTTTTTTTTCGAGTCCGAAAGTCAAACTTTGTTTGACTTTCTGCGTTGACCAGTTTATGGTCAATGCGAAGTTCGTTTGAACTTCGCAACGTGATTGTAATCACGATGGTTATAGTCCAGTGTGACTATGCCTACTGATTACCACGTTGTCTAGGGTCGTAGGGTAAGCGATCTAATAAATCGCTTATACCTTCGAACCCGACCCATTTGGTCGATCATTAGGATCCAACCAAATACATTAGGTGACCATAGTATATAGGGAATAACCTTCCGAGGTTATACCTTATGGTCGCTTCGTTTAAGTAGTTGTATGATAGGTAGTTTATATGCCTTAGGTAAATTACCAAAATGCCCTTTTGACGCCAAAATTCATTTTAAGCATATGCAACATAATCTTTGGTATCTAAACTGATTTGGTAACAATATTAGACATGTTAAGGCATATGTTACTTGTCAGAGGACTAGTTAGGCGGTCTGAACGCGTTTTACGCGAACGACGCGTTAAAGTAGCATAAGCTACCTAAACGGGTCGTAATGGGTCGTAAGCACTTATGTTAGGTTTCATTTAGTATGTAGGCTTTGTTAAACCATATTACACGAGTCTCCATACTCGTTTGGTTTACGAACCCTCATTCCATCCGATCCTCCGATATAGGTCCGGTATATGAATGTAGCTACCTATATTAGGTACCGTTTGATTTCCGTGACTCTAGCATTGTTTGGCTGTTACTCAAGGACTTCTAAGCAATCTCAGGTGAGTACATAGACCCCTCTTTTACTGTTTTCAAACTGTTTTGGGTTGAAGCATGTGTACCTATCTGTTATTTTCATGTTTTCCAAAAGTATAAGTGATTATACATGTTAGTACGTATCTGTTGACAAACTGACTGACTATCTATGGTTTAAACACTGATTTTTCAAAGACTCTAACATAAATTGTTGAATTGTACTTATTTTGTTCACCAGACCGATTGTTAGTATGATATAGCGCTATAGGATTTGACACCCCATTCCTGTTGTCATGGAATGTCTGAAACCAATTTGTTTCTCCATCCAAATAGGGATTTCCTTTGTGGTATCCCTATAGTCTCAAAGGTGTATTTTGATGCATTAGGTATGAATGAATTCTTAAATCACACCTTTAAAGTATAATTTGATATACTCCCATGTGTGATATTGTACAAAACCAACAAATATATTTTATCAACAAACCAAAACATATTTTGATATGTTATTTATAAAACCCAAAGCATATTTTGATATGTTATTTATGAAACCAAAACATAGTTTAATATGTTATTTACAAATCCAAAGTATACTTTTAATATGCTACTATAAGGTTATTCGTTTAACCTTATATTTATTTATACAAATCACATTGGTTACACATTACATGACTTACATCTTGACATAAACATTTTGACATATTATTCAATACGTTTGGCAATTGGTTTAAACATAGACATCTTACATTGTTGGTTTGGTTTGAGTAAGTGATTAAGTAACGAGGCGTGTGTAATATGATACAAGCATGGTGGATACGCCGCTGGTACTTCCTATATATAAGTGTTTGTATGGTATTACATATTGTATCGTTATCTTAATCATTTCAATTTGAGACATATAACATTTTATACAAATAACATACTTTTCACAAGACATTAATTTACAAACAACTTATCTTATACAAACTCATTTTACATGGTTATTCATTTAACCATACATTATTCTCTTATTTATACATATCATCTGATCTTATCGTTTTTCAAAAGATTTACAAGACAAAGCAAATTACAAGGTTCATGACTAAACATTTTCTCAAACATAAGTCATGAATTTTGTTTTCACAAAACCTATGTATCTCACAGGCATTTTTATGCTGACGTACCTATTTTTACACATGTTTCAGGTACTGCTTTGCAATGATTGTCGATACATGCTACATTTAGGATGGACTCGTGCCTTAGCAACTTTAAAACTTGGAAGATCATAGTTGTACTTATTTGATTGTATTAAAACAATGAGTTCATTTATTCAATAAAACAGAATTTATTTATTCCATGGTTATGAAACAATGATTCTGTTACAACACTCCCCGAAGTTTCCGCCACGTCTAGTTGCTTTACGTGGTCGGGGTGTGACAGAAAAGTTGGTATCAGAGCCAATGGTTATAGGGAATTAGGATATTAGTAATGCTTTGACCTAGACTATAACCTTCCTAGGACCCTAACACAAGTTATCTTGTGTTTAGATCTTAAAACATGCATATCACCTATCCTTAGGTGATTATCAAAACAAAAACCAAATTTTCCGAAACGATTTTTGAAAAACAATCATCTGTTTTTGGATGATTTATTACAAGGTTTTGAACCCTCTATTGTAAGGTTTTGAACCCCTTTGAGTTTTCAAAATCTCGTCAAGGTTTTGGGTTTTAAATAATGTGAACACGTGCAAACTGGAAGGGTGAATGCCTGTATTCTGGGTTTTCTGTCTAGGCAAGCACTTCGTATATATCTCATCAGACGCGAGACCAGTTGTGCTTACCTGGGAATTCTTGGGATGAGTGTTCACTTATAGGCGAGCATGTCTTCGCGATACATTATTTTTGATCCATTTACTTTGATAAATCACCGGGGTCGTTTGTTGCTTTGTAGTAACAAACAAATGACCACTATCCTTGCTTTCATCAGATTTGTTTCATCTAATTCTTTTCGTCTAATTCTCTCACTCGTTTCCTTTCATGTTTCCTCTTTTAGAATGCCTCCTCGACGCGACAATCAGATGGCAAATGCCGAACTGGCGGAAATCATCGCGCAGCAAATGGCTGCTGCCTTCCCAAATCTTTATGCTCAAATGATGCAAGCCATCAACAACAACAATGCTCCATGCAATTTCAAAAATTTTAACTCGGCTAAACCGCTCAAGTTTAGTGGTTCCGAGGGAGCCACTGGGCTTCTTCAATGGTTCGAGAGCATTGAGAATACTTTCCGTCACGTTCAGTGTCCTGAAAATCGCAAGGTCGAGTTTTCTTCGAGTATGTTTCAGAAGAGGGCTCTCACGTGGTGGAACGGGGTGATGAGGGATCGCGGTGCTGAGGTTGCATTAGCACAGACTTGGGCTGAACTTAGGGCTCTTATGATGAAGGAATTCTGTCCTCGTCATGAGCTAAGGGCTCTAGAAAGGGAATTTGATGATTTGAAGCAAGACAGTGGGGAACATCGAGCCTATACTGACCGCTTTGAGGAATTGAGCTTGTTATGCCCTACTATGGTTACGCCTCTGGATAAGGCGATTGAGAAATACATTGATGGTCTTCCTGACTTAGTTCAGGATATTGTTACTGGCAGCAACCCTACTACTGTCAGACAAGCCATTGAATTGTCTGCCACTCTGACTGAATCCCATATCAGGAAGCGCAAGCTGTTTCGGAAGGACGACTCAAGACCATCTGACAAGACTGCTCAAGTGGAACCAAAGGAAGAAAATGCTGAGGTGTCTAAGAAGAAGAAGCGCAAAACCTCTCAAAATTTCGCTGTAACTGCGCAAGACAAACAGGTTGCACCAAACCAGCCAGCACAACCTCGCAAAAGGCAAAACTATGTTGGTACCGCACCTTTGTGCAACAAGTGCAACCATCATCATCTAGAGCAAGAGCAGTGTCACAAATGTACCCACTGTGGGCGGTTGGGACATTTGATCAATGTTTGTCGTTATGCAAATCAAGCTGCTGTAAACCCTGCTGCTGTTCAAGCACGGTTCCCTCCGGGGTCATGTTATAACTGTGGTGACCTTACCCACTACAGGAACAATTGCCCAAGACTTGTTAACATACCTCCAGCGCATGGACGAGTGTTTAACATCAATGAGGCAAACATGAACAATGATGCAGCAGTGAACAATTAGTGTTTTGTATTTCCTTGGTTGTTATCTTTTGACACTTCAAGACAATCCGGTTGTTACATAAATAAAGATTTGTTGTTTTTATTTCTGCAAAATTTATGCGTTTGTGTGAATGCTTGATGCAACCTTATGATGTTAACCCAAAGACAAACTACTCGTATGGTTCTGTCATTTTATGATCACTTGTGATCTCCCCAAGAACCTTAAACACTCATTTCTTTTAAGAAACAAAGCCAAACTCTTACTGTAAATCCTTCTATCTTTATAGATGGATCCTTGAAAATGATTAAAATGCCAAATGAAATCCATGGATTGGATTCCTAGTGTGCTTTAAATATTCATACCTAAAAGATAACAAATTAAAGAATCAAGTTAACTAATTTTGTGCTTATGTGTTTTCTTACATGTTTTGTGGTTGTATGTGATCTATCCAAATCCTCGTAGAATCTTCCATATCTCATATGAGGGATTCATAGTAGGATATCCAAAGTTACTATCTTAAATCCTTAATGGACTTCTACATTGTAGTCAAGTCCCTTGGGTTTTAAAGTACTATTCTATAATTGGACCCCTTGGGTGGTCTAGTTAAACAGATTGATTTGAAAATATGATTAGAAATATCATGTGATGATATAATTTTAAAGATCCCTTAAGTGGTCTATTTAAGGAAATCGTACGACGGTCTAGTTAAGAAGATCATGTGTTGATCTAGTTAAAAAGATCTTTCGTTGATTTAGTTAAAAAGATCCTTTGGTGATCTAGTCGAGTCGTTTCATGTTGATTCAATTGATTTTTCCTCTACGCGTTATGAAATGAACTGTGCGGACTGTGCAAGGAATTACGTAATTATGGAGGCCTACATAATTATGGAATTCAGTGCACAGAAACCACATGGAGCTTTGTCATGTGTTAAGACCTATAGTGACAAGAATAATGATACGGGAGGAGACTTGGACCTCGACCAATGTCGTTTATTCTCACACTCCCCAATTCTGATCTCAATCACACACCAAGTTTCCTATGATAAATCTTCATAAAAAAAACGTTCTTCTGTCCGTAGTTCAAAATTCCATGTTTTACTACTATAAGGAATTCACTTTGAAGGTTAAAAAATTCTCTAAGAATCCTAACATGGCCCAGATTTTTACTTAAGGGTTCAATGGATCTATTTGAAGGCGAAACCGTCACAGCTGTCTTCACAAGTTTCCTCTAGAATTAAATTTCGGGGCGAAATTTCCTAAAGTAGGGGAGACTGTGACACCTGTGTCACTAAAACCATCAAACAAATGCCAAACCAATGAAATATTGTATTTCATACTTGGGATTTGTAAAAATATGTGTATCATTTGCACATATCAACTCTTGTTCGATTTTAAGCTTTAAATCGCTTTCTGGAGGGTTATACGCGCTCTGATGCGTAAAAATAACCATTTTAATCCAACGAACACTCCGGAATAGTGAAATAGGCTTAACATACCTTAAATAACCATTACATAACTTAGAAATAAGTTTTAAAGGCTTTGGTATGGCAAAAACAAGTTAATTCGCTTACAGGGACTAAACTTGACAAACTGCGAAAGTATGCCAATTTGAACTGTAACGGACATTCCAGAACATGACCATAAGTTAAAAACACCTTAAATATCCTTTAGATAGCTTAGAAATAGGCTTTGAGGGGTTCGGTGTGCTAAAATAAACTTTTGGCTCATTCAGGGACTAAAAGCGTCAAAAAGTGCACAAGTTTGCACTTTTGCGCATAACTCACGTTCTGAATACATCCGGATATCCAAAAATTTATGTAAGAACTAAAATATTTTATTTTAGTGTTTGGCATGAGAAAAATCCATTCGTTGCGTCATTTGGATCGTTTTTCGCTCTTATGCGCATTCCGTCGTAACTAGCCGAACAACGCAACCGTACGGCTAAACGAACCGACATCCGAGATATTTTTGAGAACATTTTAAGTTCCCTTTACTTTAACTTCATTTTAGAGCTTTGAAATGGGGTTAACGGGCCTTAAACGCGTCGGAAAAGGCCTTATTACACTACAGGGACCAAATTTGCCATTTTTGAAACTTTCTGTGCAGAAACATTGAATCTGGCCTATACCACCTTTGCACATGGTTTTGAGAAATACTATGGGCTGGTTTGATGTGCACATGGTATTACAATACCATGGGTGCAAGTGTATGGCCAAGATTGAAGCACGTTTTCCTAGAAACGATCCTAACGGTTCGGGAAATCCTATAAATACCCCATGCCTTCATTTTGCAAAACCCACAAGAATCTTGATTTGAGAAGCTCTAAGTTGAAACCATTGTTTCATACCTGAGCTACTTGGATCGAGATTAGCATTCGGGGACCCTTCGTAAGTATTCTTTGGTTCTTTTATTGTTTTTTTTTCGAGTCCGAAAGTCAAACTTTGTTTGACTTTCTGCGTTGACCAGTTTATGGTCAATGCGAAGTTCGTTTGAACTTCGCAACGTGATTGTAATCACGATGGTTATAGTCCCTTGTGACTATGCCTACTGATTACCACGTTGTCTAGGGTCGTAGGGTAAGCGATCTAATAAATCGCTTATACCTTCGAACCCGACCCATTTGGTCGATCATTAGGATCCAACCAAATACATTAGGTGACCATAGTATATAGGGAATAACCTTCCGAGGTTATACCTTATGGTCGCTTCATTTAAGTAGTTGTATGATAGGTAGCTTATATGCCTTAGGTAAATTACCAAAATGCCCTTTTGACGCCAAAATTCATTTTAAGCATATGTAACATAATCTTTGGTATCTAAACTGATTTGGTAACAATATTAGACATGTTAAGGCATATGTTACTTGTCATAGGACTAGTTAGGCGGTCCGAACGCGTTTTACGCGAACGACGCGTTAAAGTAGCATAAGCTACCTAAACGGGTCGTAATGGGTCGTAAGCACTTATGTTAGGTTTCATTTAGTATGTAGGCTTTGTTAAACTATATTACACGAGTCTCCATACTCGTTTGGTTTACGAACCCTCATTCCATCCGATCCTCCGATATAGGTCCGGTATATTAATGTAGTTACCTATATTAGGTACCGTTTGATTTCCGTGACTCTAGCATTGTTTGGTTGTTACTCAAGGACTTCTAAACAATCTCAGGTGAGTACATAGACCCCTCTTTTACTGTTTTCAAACTGTTTTGGGGTGAAGCATGTGTACCTATCTGTTATTTTCATGTTTTCCAAAAGTATAAGTGATTATACATGTTAGTACGTATCTGTTGACAAACTGAATGACTATCTATGGTTTAAACACTGATTTTTCAAAGACTCTAACATAAATTGTTGAATTGTACTTATTTTGTTCACCAGACCGATTGTTAGTATGATATAGCGCTATAGGATTTGACACCCCATTCCTGTTGTCATGGAATGTCTGAAACCAATTTGTTTCTCCATCCAAATAGGGATTTCCTTTGTGGTATCCCTATAGTCTCAAAGGTGTATTTTGATGCATTAGGTCTGAATGAATTCTTAAATCACACCTTTAAATTATAATTTGATATACTCCCATGTGTGATATTGTACAAAACCAACAAATATATTTTATCAACAAACCAAAACATATTTTGATATGTTATTTATAAAACCCAAAGCATATTTTGATATGTTATTTATGAAACCAAAACATAGTTTAATATGTTATTTACAAATCCAAAGTATACTTTTAATATGCTACTATAAGGTTATTCGTTTAACCTTACATTTATTTATACAAATCACATTGGTTACACATTACATGACTTACATCTTGACATAAACATTTTGACATATTATTCAATACGTTTGGCAATTGGTTTAAACATAGACATCTTACATTGTTGGTTTGGTTTGAGTAAGTGATTAAGTAACGAGGCGTGTGTAATATGATACAAGCATGGTGGATACGCCGCTGGTACTTCCTATATATAAGTGTTTGTATGGTATTACATATTGTATCGTTATCTGAATCATTTCAATTTGAGACATATAACATTTTATACAAATAACATACTTTTCACAAGACATTAATTTACAAACAACTTATCTTATACAAACTCATTTTACATGGTTATTCATTTAACCATACATTATTCTCTTATTTATACATATCATCTGATCTTATCGTTTTTCAAAAGATTTACAAGACAAAGCAAATTACAAGGTTCATGACTAAACATTTTCTCAAACATAAGTCATGAATTCTGTTTTCACAAAACCTTTGTATCTCACAGGCATTTTTATGCTGACGTACCTATTTTTACACATGTTTCAGGTACTGCTTTTCAATGATTGTCGATACATGCTACATTTAGGATGGACTCGTGCCTTAGCAACTTTAAAACTTGGAAGATCATAGTTGTACTTATTTGATTGTATTAAAACAATGAGTTCATTTATTCAATAAAACAGAATTTATTTATTCCATGGTTATGAAACAATGATTCTGTTACAACACTCCCCGACGTTTCCGCCACGTCTAGTTGGTTTACGTGGTCGGGGTGTGACATTAAATCACCCTCAAATATGAAGGATGTTCAACGATTAACAGGGCGAGTCACAGCATTGAACATATTTATTTCAAGATCCTCACAGAAATGCAAAGAGTTTTATGATATCCTGAAGAAGAACAAGAAGTTCGAATGGGGTGAGAAGCATGAAGCGGCCCTGCAGGATTTGAAGCAATATCTTTCAACTGCACCTCTATTGATGAAGCCTGAGAATGGTGAACCACTGTCCCTATACCTCGCGGTATCAGGGAATGCTGTAAGTTCCGTCCTTATAAAGGATCATGAAGGTCAACAATATCCTGTTTATTATGTTAGTAAAAGTTTGTTAGATGCAGAAACTAGATATTCTCATTTAGAAAAGTTGATACTAGCACTAGTTATGGCATCAACAAAGCTTAGACATTACTTTGAAACACACATAATTCATGTTAAGACAAATTATCCTGTTAAGAATGTGCTTTGGAAACCCGAGATGTCAGGCAGGATGGCCAAGTGGTCAGTAAAGTTAAGTGCTTATGACTTAGTTTACGAACCTAGAAATGCCATAAAATCACAAGCTCAAGCTGACTTTGTGGCTGATTTCAGTAGTGACATTCAGGATGAGGTAGACCTAGAAGTACAACAATTAGGAGAATCCTTAGGATCCTGGACATTGTACACTGATGGAGCATCTAATGTTAGAGGAGTAGGATTGGGAATACTACTAAAATCGCCACAGGGGGACATATTACCCCAGGCTATTAGGTGTGAATTTCCTGCTACCAATAACGAAGCAGAATATGAGGCTCTAATTGCAGGATTAGAACTAGCTAAAAATATGAATATCAAGAATTTGCAAGTATATGTTGACTCCTTGTTAATTACTAATCATTTTAATGGATCCTATGCAGTTAAAGTTGAGAAGTTAATTGAATACCTCGATATTCTCAAAAAATTAGCACGATATTTCGATGTTTTTACACTTGAACAGGTACCAAGGGAAGATAATGCTGAAGCAGATGCCCTAGCAAACCTGGGATCATCGGTCAGGATACCAGAAGGAACCCAAATACCAATATTGCATATCTTGTATCCTGCAACGAATCCTCAGGATAAAGAAGTAGTAACTATCCAGGATCCTGTTGCTGAATATCCCGAGGAGGATCCTAAATCCTGGACGGCTCCAATCATAAGATATCTCAAGGAAGGACACATCCCTAAAGACGAAAATCATAAGGCATTTAGGATGAAGGTATCACGATTCACCATTATAAATAATATTTTGTATAAGAAATCTTATGCAGGACCATATCTAAGATGCTTGGAGGATCCCGAAACTAAAGAAGTACTTCAGGATATACATGATGGGGATTGTGGTAACCATACTGGGGGCAGGTCATTATTCTCAAAGGTGTTGAGAATAGGATACTATTGGCCAACGATGAGGAAAGATGCTATAAAATATACTCGAAGATGTGATGCATGTCAAAGGCACGACAATATACTACACCAACCAGCTGAACCACTATATCCTATAGTTTCCCCTTGGCCATTCATGAAATGGGGGATGGACATAGTAGGGAAATTACTAAAAGCTCCAGGAGGAAAAGTTTTTATGTTGGTAATGACTGATTATTTCTCTAAGTGGGTGGAGGCTGAAGCATTTGTTCAAGTCAGAGACCAAGAAGTAGTGTCCTTCATAAAGGGGAATATCCTGACCAGGTTTGGAGTACCAGCCGAAATAATCTGTGACAATGGTTCTCAGTTTATAAGCAAGAGAACTACTGACTTTTGCAAGAGTTGGGGAATTAAGATGATCACATCCACCCCGGTACATCCTCAAGCAAATGGACAAGCTTAATCCTCAAACAAGATAATTGTTAACAACTTGAAGAAGAGATTAGGGGCCAAGAAAGGAAGATGGGCAGAAGAACTACCCTTTGTTTTGTGGGCCGATAGAACGACGGTAAAGAATGCAACTGGCCAGACACCATTTTCCTTGGTATTCGGAGCATAAGTAGTGATCCCAACAGAGATGGTGATACCTACTGCGAGATCTATCCTCTAGGATCCTGAGTAGAATCCTGAAGCTTTATGCCAGGATTTGGACACCATAGACGAGACAAGAGATGCAACAAGACTAAGGATGGCAGCATATCAACAAAGGATATCCAGAGCATACAACAAGAATATAAGGACTAGAAGGTTTAAAGTTGGATATTGGGTGTTAAGAAAGGCTTTTCAAAATCCCACTAATCCTGCCGATGGAAAACTGGCTCCGAAATGGGAAGGACCATATGAGGTTGAATCAGAATCAGGAAAAGGAGCATACCGACTCAGGAGCATGGAAGGGGAAATGTTACCAAGATCCTGGAATGCTATACACTTAAAGCTCTATTTCAAGTAAGAATAGAATTTAATTTCTATCTCAGAATGGTATGTGTTATATCCCTCTTAAATATATTTGAATTAGTTTATTATCTTGAACCCAATACTGACTTAGGCATCGGAGGGGTGTTAGCCAAGCTAACACCCGCCTTAGTTTAAGGTTGTTTTGAAGAATATGTGTCAGGATATAACTCCAGGATATACGCTCAGGATATTTCGGAAGATTAGAGGATTGGCCCCCTCTCTCACGTTTAAGGGATCCTGATCCCTTCAAAGGTTTAAAGGTATTCACCTTTCTTTCGAGTTGGGTTTGAACACCCCGCCTGGAGCGTAATTCATCTGGGGATAGTTCAAGGTAACGGGACCAGTTCATGTAAAAGTGGCTGACAATTTCGTTACTATTGGCTATATCCTGGATTCTAAAGGTATATGAGGATTGATCACCCTCTCTCACGAAAGTGTATTTTCATACTCTCTAAGGTTTAAAGGTTTTCACCTTTCTAAGACTTGGGGTTTATACACTCCCGCATGTAGCGCATGAAAATCAGGGTTTATCCCCAGGATATGAGGGTTTATCCCCAACATATTAAGGGTTTATCCCCAACATATTAAGGGTTAATGCCCAGGATGTCAATGGTTTACCCCTGGATATTCAGGGTCTATTCAATGGAGCTGAAGTATGACTATATCTATGTTCCTATGTTAAACAAAGGGGACATATATCATACAATATGAAGGATGGATCCAAGTTTGTAAGTGTGCACTGGGGACATCCCTATGGTGGAAAATTGGAATTGATTCCTTAGGGAATTCCTGGTATGATCTCTCCTTTTTATTTGGATAACTTAAAGATTGTGTGTCAGTATCCTGATCAGGATATCTTTCAGGATACATTTACAATGTGTTCCCAAGAATGTTCAAACGAAATTATTTTTACAAGTAAAATTCATATAGTGAAAATAGAACAACAAAAATAAACCTAGAAAAGCGTTATGTCACCTCAAACCAAGGACCATCCACCAAGAGCACAATTAGTTCTTTACCATATTTACCTAACAGTTGAAGGTTTTGTCCCAAACTGAGACCCATCCGCCTCCAACTGTTATATTGTTCAAAAAGCAAAACATACTAACATTGATGACCAAGGGCGTCGACCTGAAACTCAGGATCCCCCCACCTTTGTCCATCATATTGTCTAGATGCAGGAAAGTAAAGTGCAGAAAAAGTAAATTCTTTTAGGGTTACAAACCAACGATCAAATTTAAAAAAGTGGGCTCCGGCCTTGGCATGTATATCCATCATCGCCCACCTGAATGCCCTCACACAGCGGCATCCTCTCCAACCTTCTTTGCCTTCTCAGCCTCAGCATCCTGAGCAGCATCCTCACCAGCATCCGTCCCAGCATCCGCTGCCACCTCTGCCGACGTAGAGGATTCACCAGCTTCAGCAGGAAGGGGCACAACCTTGCCTCCAAGCTCCTTCAGCTATGCCACCCAGGATTCGACCGGCCAGGATGGGCACTCAAGGCCTGTTTCCTTGGCCTCATAGGCCATCTTAATACGAGCTTGTAGCAGGGAGACGATGGCAGAAGCTTTGATTCCTTCCCGGAAAGAAACCATGGCCTGTTCATGTTCCATTTGGACAGTGGCCAGCTTGATTTCAGCATCCTGGGTCACTTTCTTCAGCTTGTCCTCATAGTGCCGGGTCTTCACTTCAGCAAAGGCACCTTGGTCGGCAACAGTAGTTTCAAGCTGTTTAATCCTGGCTTCATAGAGTGCAGCAGTACCACAGGAATCGTTGTAAAGGTGGAGCAGATGCTGGAGGCCCTGTAAGTAAACAATTCAGGAATAAATCAATATTCGCTAACCTGGATATCCTGTCAGGATATTCTATCGGGATATATGTGCAGGATATAGGGTCAAGATATTACCTTATTAAGGAAGGATGTCATCGGTTCCAAGGAATCAGTGAAGCTGAGCTCATCATAAGAAAATCCTTCGGAGCCTGGAGCACTAACTTCGGAGTTCTTCCTCTTTTTTACAGTGGAAGCACGAGTCCTCGGATTAGCTTTGGGAGCCGGGAGCGGCTTAGAGCTGGTGGCAGCAGGGGTCTCTTTCTTGACCATGACTGGAGTGGGGTAACTGTCAAGCTCATCAAGATCAAGGAAGACTAAAACTTTGCTGGAATCTGCATACAGGGAGTAAAAATTTCTCCTAAGTAAATCAAATGAAAATATGTATGCAGGATATCGTGTCGGATCCTTACCAGACATGTTTGCACTGGAAAGAGGGCTTGGAGATGGTGGAGACGGGTTAAAACTTCTTTCAGCCTCGGGAAGGAGTCTGATAGCGTCAATCCTCTTCTGTGAATCTGCAAGGGGAGGTGCTAGCTTCCTAAAATCAGCTGCATACAAAACAGTAAAAAGAAAGTTGATCAGTTCAGGATATGGAACAGGATAAGAGGCAGGATCATCCTTAAACCCTAAATCCTACCCTTTTTCAACCATTTCACCGGATATTCCGTTCCACCAGGGATTGAGTCTCTTTTTACAAAGAAGAACTTGGATTGCCATTTCTCCTCGTTCCTGGTGGCACGAAGTATCAACGGCTCACCAGAGGAGGAGTAAAACAGAAATCTACAGGATCCGTGGCATCTAAGCCGGTAAGCTAGGGGGAGGTCATGAACAGAAAGCTCAGGAATGTGATTTTTCTTGATTTGGTCAAGAACGGACAAAACACGCCAAAGCATCGGCATTGTTTGGCTAAAAGAGATTTTTGTAATGTTGAAAAATTCAGTGATAAAGTCTGGAAAGGGGAACCGTAACCCTAAGGTGAAGGGAAAGGCACTAAAGCACAACCATTCGTCGGAAACCATGTCCGACCGGATTTCCCGGTCAAACGGCCGTAATACCTTCCCTTCCGGGAAGATACCGGAGGATTTGAGGGCCGATAAATGGGCGCTATCAAAGGTACATATTTCTTTCTCCGGATCCTGGAGAAGATTCTGTTGTATGAATGTGGGGGCGGAGTCGCCGGAACTCGATCTTGTTTGCCTTGTCATATTCTCGCCGGAATGCTGAACCGAAAGAGAGAAGAAGGTGGAAGAGAGAGAGAGGTTTTTACCTTTTTTTCACTTCGGTCAAGAATAAATGGGATAAGGATGAGAAGTTATAGGGTGGTGATGAGTAAATATAGGCTGAGCAGTTGCAAACGGTCACATCATGAGTCTAATCTCTTAAATTTCCTCGGTCTTTGGAAAAAATATAACCGTTAGTGCCAGGATACTAAACGGTAACATTTTTTGGGGACAATTGTTATGGGAAAAATTCTGAGCCCATATCCTGGGAAATATCTTGAGTTATATCTTGATTGTATGATATTTGCTCATATCCGGGATGCTCATTCAGGATATTGGTAACATCCTGAATGATATCCTCAGGATTACTAACGGGTTGTGTGCAGGAGTATGCGTCTAGATGGAGCAATGTTCACGAAGACCCTTTCTGTAACACCTGTGCCTCCACGGCCATCAAACAAATACCAAACCAATGAAATATTATATTTCATACTTGGGATTTGTAAAAATATGTGTATCATTTGCACATATCAAATTTCGTTCAACTCCAAACTCTAAATCGCTTTCTGGAAGGTTATACGCGCACCGATGCGTAAATATAACCAGTTTAATGCAAAAAACGCTCCGGAATAGTGACATAGGCTTAACATACCTTAAATAACCTTTACATAACTTAGAAATAAGTTTTGAAGGCTTTGGTATGGCAAAAACAAGTTAATTCGCTTACAGGGACTAAACTTGACAAACTGCGAAAGTATGCCAATTTGAACTGTAACAGACATTCTGGAACGAGGCCATAAGTTAAACATACCATAAATATCCTTTACATAGCTTAGAAATAGGCTTTGAGGGGTTCGGTGTGCTAAAACAAACTTTTGGGTCATTTAGGGACTAAAAGTGTCAAAGAGTGCACAAGTTTGCATTTTCGCGCATAACTTACGTTCTGAATACATCCGGACATCCAAAAATTTATGTAAGCATGACTATATTATATTTTAGTGTTCGCCGTAAGAAAAATCCATTCCGTGCGTCATTTGGATCGTTTTTCGCGCTTATACGCATTCCGTCGTAATTAAGCGAACATCGCGTTCGTACGACCAAACGAACCATCATCCGGCATATTTTTGAGCATGTATTGAGTTCCCTATACTTTAACTTCATTTTAGAGCCTTGAAATGAGGTTAACGGGGTTCAAACGCATCGAAAAAGGCCTTAAACACGTGCATGGACCATTTCTGTCACTTTTGAAACAATTCTGGAACTGGGCGGCAGTAGCGTAGCGCGAGCCCTAAGGGCCTACCCGTCGCGCTACGCGATTGCATGATCAAACCAGATTCAATGTTTTTAATATCAGATTTCAGCTGATTAATCCTCCACCACACATTCTCACATGTCTAGTCAGCGGATAAGAACCATTTTTATCTACCATGAGTTTCCGACAAGTGTACGGGTTGGATCATGG
Organism: Helianthus tuberosus; assembly: GCA_030545235.1. Taxonomy (NCBI): domain Eukaryota; kingdom Viridiplantae; phylum Streptophyta; class Magnoliopsida; order Asterales; family Asteraceae; genus Helianthus; species Helianthus tuberosus. The sequence goes on from JARYGA010046293.1 coordinate 2,941,826, forward strand.
CACGTTTTCCATCAAACGATCTCAACGGTGGACCGAAAACTATATATACCCCATGCCCCCCATTGCATAACTTACAAGAATTCTGATTTTAGAAACTCTAAGTTGAAACCATTGTTTCATACCTGAGATTCTTGGATCAGGATTAGCATTCGGGGACCCTGGGTAAGTATTCTTTCGTTCTTTTCCTTATTTTATTGCTTTTCGAGTCCGACAGTCAAACTTTGTTTGACTTTCAGCGTTGACCAGTAATGGTCAATGCGAAGTTCGTTTGAACTTCGCAACGTGATTGTAATCACGATGGTTATAGTCCCTTGGGACTATGCCTACTGATTACCACGTTGTCTAGGGTCGTAGGGTAAGCGATCTAATAAATCGCTTATACCTTCGAACTCGACCCAGTTTGGTCGATCATTAGGATCCGATCAAATACATTAGGTGACCCTAGTATAGGGCATAACCTTCCGAGGTTATACCCTATGGTCACATCGCTTAAGTAGTTGTATGATAGGTAGTTTATATGCCTTAGGTAAATTACCAGAATACCCTTTTCATGTATAATTGGTAATTAAGCATATGTAACCTAAACTTTTGTCACATAACTGATTATGTAACATGTTTAGGCATATAACACTTGTCATAGGACTAGTTAGACGGTCCGAACGCGTTTCACGCGCACGACGCGTTAAAGTAACGTATGTTACCTTAATGGGTCGCGATGGGTCGAAAGCACTTAGGTTAGGTTTCATGTAGTATGTAGGCCTTGTTAAACCATATCATATGAGTTCCCATACTCATTTGGTTTACCAAGCCTCATCCTATCCAATCTCTCGATTTAAGTCCGGTTTATTTATATAGTATTGGATTTGCCGACTGATTCCGTGCTCCCTCTAGCTTTGTTTGGTTGTTGTTCAAGACCTCCAAGCATTCTCAGGCGAGTACATTATTCCCCTTTTTTACTGTTTTCAACTGTTTTGGGGTGACTCATATGTGCTAAATGCTTTATCAATGATTTCAATAACAATTACAATGTGGTTTCAAGAACAATGACAAGGGTTTCAAGAACGATTTCAATGGTTCAAAAACTAATTACAAATTTCAAAAAGTGAACAAACTTGTTGGTTATAGTTACATAATCAAATGACATTCATTAGCAATGATCAAGCCGACCAGTATTAGGTTATGGTACCATAGGATCTGACAAATCCCGTTATTCTCTATACCCATGGTTATGTGTGGATATTTTGGGTAGCGACTGAATCTGTAATTATTAACTTACCCTTTGGTAAGGGTTTGTTAAGAACGAGAGCGAGAGCGAGTTGGAACGAGGAACGCGTCAAGAAGGTTTGAATGTTATTAGAGAATCGACCATAAAGTAGTTTCACAATTAAAACAAGAACGACTAGAACGATTTTACAAAATGGTTTAACGGTTGGGTAAACATTGGGACATGATTTACATTTGATCATGCATTTACACGAAACATAGTATTGATTTAAACCAAGTTTTACTTCAATACTTTGTTTTGTACGTTTCACCTATGGTTTAGTTGATGCATTTCACTAGCCATACATATCACTTTTGACATTGGTTATACATAACATGATTTACATTGGACATGAACACTACTTTGGTGGTTTGGTTTGATTAACTGATTAACTAACTATGCGTGTGTAATATGATACAAACATGGTGGATACGCCGCTGGTACTTCCTATATATAAGTGTTTGTATGGTATTACATATTGTAGCGTTATTTGAATCATTTCAGTTTGAGACATAGAACATTTTATACAAGTAACATACTTTTCACAAAACACTGTTTTACAAACAACTTATCTTATACAAACTCATTTTACATGGTTATTCATTTAATCATGCATTATTCTCTTATTTATACATATCATCTAAACTTATTATTTTTCAAATGATTTACAAAGACAAAGCAAATTACAAGGTTCATGACTAAACATTTTCTCAAACAGAAGTCATGAAACTTATTTTCAACAAAACTAATGTATTCGCCAGCATTTCTTTGCTGACCTCGTTTTCACATATGTTTCAGGTATTGTTGGATGACATCGTTTGATAGGATGCATGCTCACATAGGACTGGACAAGGCCTTAGTGACTCAATAACAATGATAGACTATGTTTAAATTGTGTATTTAGATTTCCAGACAATGTAATTATTCAATGTTTAATAAAACGAAACACTTTTTGGTATCCATGGTTATGAAACATTAATTCTGTTGCAACACGCCCCGATGTTTCCGTCGCGATTTGTTGTTTTACGCGGTCGGGGTGTGACACTTTCTCCGGGAGACTCGGTCCAAGTCGTTCAAATGAAGACGTTGAAGCCGCATTACTCGGTCTACAACGTTCACAATGGAATATTCGGAGCATCCCATATTTGTAGGGATTTTTGTTTGTATTTCGTTACTATAAATAGGTGGGTATATCAGATCGAATAGGACATCACAGCTACATTCACTACACTCTCATACTTGTTCTCTCGCAATTTTTATTTTCACACAAAGCATTGTAACACTTAGCGATCTTGTCAATATCCTGCACTGTATCCTGACATTTGAAGCAATAAGAAGAACTAGGCAGCTGCGATTGTCAGCTCCCGAGGTTTTATGCCGGCGATCTAGATTGATCAAGGGCTTTCCTCGTGCATCTCGTGTCATTTCCTTTACTTTTTGCTCATAGTTTGATCGTCGATACAGCTCAATATCCTGAGCCGTATCCTAAAAATTGTTTTCACAAACAATATAACCAGCATATTTCCAACACACTTTTTAGCACACTACTTCACTTAACTAATTTGATCACTAAATTGCTTCGGTAATTTTTGACCAAAACAGATCAGTATACTGACAATCTAAGTGAATCGTTTAGAACTTAAAATGTTTAAAGCTTAACGGTGTTGGTGATTCGTCTCATAAACTGATATGATCCTCTTACACAAACTCGCAAAAATTTTGTTTGTAAATATTTCTTTTCTGCATTTCATTTCGTTAAAATCAGAATTCCAAAAAGATTTTTAGTGTGTTTTAACATAAAATTTTGAAAAATACAAAAAGATTTTCGACAACTGATGTTGAAGATCTGATTTTCAAAATTCCAAGTGCTAAACATGATGACAACTTATGAGGGGGAGTCTGTTTGAAACAAGAAAAGGTTTTAAATGAAAAATGTTTTTCATACAAGTGGTTCATCAGAGATTAACATTGTAAAATCATTTATTGATTTTTGTATACAATTGATAAGCAAGAGTATAAATTTGTAAAATTTTAAATTTGTGAAATTTATTGTGAGGTAGAGTTTGTACAGGATTGAAGATTGGAGAAAGCCAAGTTTCTGATCCTAAGCTTAAAAAGAATCAAGAGATCTGATCAAGAGAGTTAGAGAGAGATAAGAGCCAGGTGGAGATCCTGGAGATGAAGAGGAGACAGCGATTGAGGAAGTTTTACACTGTCAGATACTGTCACACCCCCAAAATCCACACGCGGAGTATCACCGCTTGGGAGCGTGACTGACCAGGATCAAGCCACCAATCATATTGAACATGTAATAAATATATAAAAGTAAATGCCATTCAACCACCAATATGAAAGGTGTTCAAAATAAATGTAGGTTATCACTGTTTAGCGGAAGCGTATGAATAAAACCCAACAAAATAAAGTGTGAAATGTCATAAAGTGTTTAACGTAACAATCACGATCCAAGTCCACAACGACCAGCTCCTCCCTGTGCAAGCTCCAAGTAACTAACGACCTGCAAGGCATGTAACAGAGGATCAACAACTAGTTGAGCGAGTTCACAGAAAGTAAATGCGTAATAGTAAGTTCGTATGTAACATGTGGCTCTACTGGGCCGATAGTACGTTCTATTGGTGGGGGCTTCCCATGTTGTATATCCACTAGACTGTTCGTAACCATAAGTATCCTTCCCAATCCGAGGATAGTAGTAAGTATAAGTTTACGTAGGTTTTACGTAAGTGCCCTTCCCAACCGAGGACAGTACGTAGCGAATACGTAGGTTTAGCGCTGGCGTCCTTCCCAATTCGAGGACGGTAGTACGTAGGTTTTACGTACGTTTAGTGCTGGTGTCCTTCCCAATCCGAGGACAGTACGTAGGCTTTACGTAGAGTTTGGCACAGGCATCCTTCCCAATCCGAGGACCGTGGTAAGTAGTCTAGTGGTGATGTAAGTACAAGTAATCGTTCAATCCCATTCCCAACCCACCGGGGAATCCCATGCCTTGGTAAGAGTGTGAACTCACCTTGGTTTGCTCGGTATGCTAAGTAAGTGCTCAAAGTAAATCAATCACGTCCTAAAGTATGCATGTATAGAATAATCAGTTTGTAGTCACGAGTGGTACACGTATAAGCATGTAGTACGTATTCACAATCACACAAGTCATGTATATCATTTAACAGCAGTTAGATATTCCAGTTAACTCTTAATAGTAGTTAACTAACCAGGTTAACCTTTAACAGAATTAAAGTAAGTTACTGTGCTGATTACGCATTTGGCGAAACACAACAGTTGGCGAAACACACAAGTTGGCGAAACACATAAGTTGGCGAAACACATAAGTTGGCGAAACACATAAGTTGGCGAAACACATCTCCTGTTTCGTCGTGGTCATGTTTGGCGAAACAGAATCCTAATTCGTCAATTGTCCTTGGCGAAACACAATCTGTTTCGCCGAGAGTTCTGTTTCGTCAATAGTTCAGTTACGTAAATCAGATGCAACCTTAACACGGAAACCCTAATCATCCTAACAGCCGTCATCAGCAATCATCAATCATGCAGAAATCATTCCATCACAGAATCATCGAATCATCATCATAATATAATCATTACAACACTTTAACGTCTAGCATGAACCCTAGCTTATGCATACAACATATCGATTAACATACACATCACATCATCGAGTCCTATCAAGATGCTAACGTGCATTCAGATCCAGATCACATTAATAACATTCAGAACCGAGTATTCGATCATAATAAGTTTCACATAGAGTTACGCATCCGGTTAACCATGTATCGAAATCAAGAATATCATACGCATATATTCAACCGTTTCGTAATCAAGCATTTACATAAACATATAACGAATAAACAGAACCTCAATGAGATCGAGTTAACGAATACGCACTCACCGAGATGAACGGAATAATAACTAGATCGATTCGGGGCTTCGGGAACACTGGGTTGCCGTCACAGAGAATAAGGGACTCTAGGGTTTCGGTTGTTATGATAAAAGTGTGAAACTGATGTTGTTTCACGTTTTAAAACTTCGAAATAACGTGTTGGGCCCGAACTGGGCTTCGGTGAAACTGGGCTCGGCGAAACAGCCTGTTTCGTCGAGAAGGTTGTTGGCGAAACTGACTTGTTTCGTCGAGATCGACCTTGGCGAATCTCACTTGTGTTTCGTCGGTTTCTTTTATAGTTTAATAGTTTAAGTTTTACAAACAGTACACATGTTATACAATCACACATAAAATCATGCAAACACAATGCGTTTCATTCTAACAAAGTGTACAGTTACAAAGTAAAACAAGTCAAACAACTAAGTAGTCAAAGTCAACGTGCATTTAATGCGAAAGTGAAAGTCGAAAACTCGAGTTGTCACATTATCCCCAACTTGAAAGAAATTTCGTCCCGAAATTTAGCATGCGGTTACTGAGGAAGCTAGGTGAATTGTATCGTTTACTGGTTTTCCTGGGGTGTCACATCCTCCCCCCGTTGATTTGGAATTTCGTCCCGAAATTCTGAAGTAGTAGCTTCACCCTCAGTAGTGGTTGCACATTTTCCGAATAATTGGGGATACTTGAGTTCCATTTGATCTTCACGCTCCCAGGTGAACTCTGGGCCGCGGCGGGAGTTCCAACGAACTCGCACAAGAGGGATTCTCGTGTTCTTGAGGACCTTAACATCCCAGTCCGTGATTTCAACAGGTTCCTCGACGAAGTGCAACCGTTCGTCGATAGTGAGTTCCTTCAAGGGAACTATGTGGGTCTCATCTGACGTACACTTCTTCAGATTCGACACGTGAAAGACGTTGTGAACTGCACTGAGTTCAGGTGGTAAGTTCAGTCTGTAGGCCACCTTGCCTATTTTCTCTGTAACTTCGAAAGGTCCGACATAACGCGGATTGAGCTTGCCGCGTTTGCCAAAACGAACCACACCCTTCCAGGGCGAAACTTTGAGTAGCGCTCGATCCCCAACTTGGAATTCGAGTAGTTTTCTATCTTTATCGGCGTATACTTTCTGACGGTCATGACCTGCCGCCATGCGTTGTCGTATTTGAGCAATCTTTTCAGTAGTATCAACTACCATTTATGGACCTGTGATTTGACTATCTCCCACCTCTGCCCAACAGAGAGGTGACCGGCATTTACGCCCGTACAATGCCTCGAATGGTGCAGCTTTAATGCTGGTGTGGTAGCTGTTGTTATACGAAAATTCTACAAGTGGCAGATGTTTTTCCCAACCATTGCCAAAGTCAATTACGCACGCCCGAAGCATGTCTTCTAGAGTTTGAATAGTGCGCTCAGACTGCCCATCTGTCTAAGGATGATAAGCTGTGCTCATGTCTAAACGAGAGCCAAAAGATTTATGCATTGCTTGCCACAGTTCTGAAGTAAAACGTGCGTCACGATCAGAGATAATAGAGGTTGGCACCCCGTGCCTTGAGACCACTTCTTTCAAGTAGATGTCTGCTAAGGTAGAAAACTTGTCTGTTTCTTTGATGGCCAAGAAGTGAGCAGACTTTGTAAGCCGATCCACGATCACCCAAATAGTATCATTTCCGCGCTGAGATCTAGGTAAGCCTGTAACAAAATCCATGGAAATTTGCTCCCATTTCCATTGTGGTATCTCAGGTTGTTGGAGTGGTCCTGACGGTTTCTGATATTCTGCCTTGACTCTCGCACAAGTCAAGCATTTGCTAACGTATGTGGCTATGTGGGCCTTCATGCTAGGCCACCAATATGTAGTTCTGATGTCGTGGTACATTTTATCTGCACCTGGATGTACCGAGTAACGGGACTTATGAGCTTCATCCATTACAAGCTCGCGTAAGTTACCATAGAGTGGGACCCAAATGCGTCCTGTTACGTAATAAGCGCCGTCTGCCTTTTGTTCTAATCGTTGCCTTGAACCACGTAAGGCTTCAGCCCTGACGTTGTCTGGTTTCAATGCTTCTACCTGAGCATCTCGTATCTGAGAAGGAAGGCTAGACTGGATAGTAAGTTGCAATGCTCGTACACGCCTAGGCGTAGTATCCTTTCGACTGAGGGCGTTGGCCACCACATTGGCTTTGCCCGGATGGTACTTTATAGCACATTCGTAATCGTTCAGTAGTTCGACCCATCTACGTTGTCGCATGTTCAATTCTTTCTGCTTGAAAATATGTTCGAGACTCCTGTGATCAGTGTATATAGTGCACTTGGTACCGTACAGGTAATGGCGCCATATCTTGAGTGCAAAAACAACCGCTCCCAGCTCTAAATCATGTGTTGTGTAATTCTGTTCGTGAATCTTAAGTTGGCGCGAAGCATAAGCAATGACTTTATCCCTTTGCATCAATACACATCCAAGACCTTGGATAGATGCATCGCAGTAGACTACAAAATCATCTGTGCCTTCCGGCAATGAGAGGATAGGTGCACTACAAAGCCTATCCTTTAAGTGCTGAAACACTGTTTCCTGTGCATTACCCCAACGATAAACAACACCCTTCTGCGTCAGTAGTGTAAGTGGCTGAGCAATCTTTGAGAAGTCTTTGATGAACCTTCTGTAATAACCCGCCAAACCCAAGAATTGGAGTATTTCTGTTGGTGTGAGAGGTGCAGGCCAGTTCGTGATCGAATCTACCTTGGATGGATCGACATGAATCCCATCCTGGTTTACCACGTGGCCTAAGAAGTGGACTTCACGAAGCCAGAAGTCGCATTTTGAAAACTTAGCGTATAGCTGTTCCGTTCGAAGAAGTTCCAAAATAAGTCGTAAGTGCTGCTCGTGTTCCTCCTGACTCTTCGAATAAATCAGGATGTCGTCGATGAAGACAATGACAAACTTGTCAAGATAGGGTTTGCACACCCTGTTCATAAGATCCATGAAAACCGCAGGTGCGTTCGTTAATCCGAATGGCATGACCAGAAACTCGTAGTGGCCGTAGCGTGTTATGAACGCTGTTTTGGAGACGTCCTCATCCCGGACTCTCAGTTGATGATACCCTGACCTCAGATCAATCTTCGAGTAATAGCTCGACCCTTGCAGCTGGTCGAATAAATCATCGATGCGTGGAAGAGGATAGCGATTCTTCACAGTCACCTTGTTCAATTCACGATAGTCTATACACATGCGGAACGTACCGTCCTTCTTCTTTACAAATAGTACTGGGGCTCCCCAAGGCGAAGAGCTAGGACGTATGAAACCCTTTTCCAAGAGTTCTTGCAATTGCTTAGACATTTCTTCCAGTTCGGTTGGAGCTAAGCGATAAGGTGCTCGAGCTATGGGTGCTGCTCCAGGAGCTAGCTCGATCTGGAATTCGACCTGACGATGAGGCGGTAACCCAGGTAACTCTTCAGGAAACACTTGAGGAAAATCGCATACCACAGGAATATCCTCAATCTTTTTCTCTTTCTTCGATGTATCTGTAACGAGTGCTAAAACAGCTGTGTGGCCCTTTCGTAAACACTTCTGAGCCTTCAGGAAGGATATGATACCACTCACGACACCACTCTTGTCGCCTTGCACTTCAAGAGGTTCTTTACCAGAACGTGGGATACGAATGATCTTCTCCTTGCATAGGATCTCTGCTTGTTGCTGGGATAACCAATCCATACCGATGACGATGTCGAAACTACTCAGAGTTATAGGGATGAGATCGATGGAGAAAGTCTGACCAGCGAGGATAAGATTACAACCCTGAACTATGTGTGTGGCCTCTAGACTTTTACCGTTGGCTAACTCTACGACATGTTTTGTGTTCAAAAGTGTTGGTGCACGTTTAAGCATTTGGCTAACCTTTAGAGACATATAACTGGTATCCGCACCCGAATCAAATAGTACAGTAACATAAAAGTCATCGAGAAGAAACTTACCCATAACCACGTTAGGATCGTTCCTTGCATCACCCTGACCGATCACAAATGCACGACCCCTAGCACCATTGTTGTTGTTGTTGTCGTTCCCATTGCCATGGTTGTTGTTGTTTCCGTTTCCTTGGTTGTTGTTGTTGTTCTGGTTTCGGTTTAGCTGAGGGCAGTGTCTTTTGAAGTGACCTTCAGCGCCACACTGAAAACATCCCTTATTGCCCTGTTGCTGATTCTGCTGTGCTTGCTGTTGCTGCTGATTTTGATTTACAGGCCGTGGGCTCCTACAATCCTTGGCCTCATGGCCCACCCTGAAACACCTTTGACAACGTACCTTGTTACACTGGCCACCGTGGTGCATGTTGCAGTTGTTGCACCTTGGGAGGTTCCCTCGATAACCACCCTGCTTGTGACTGCCCGAAGATTGCTGACTAGGGCTCTGATAGTTGTCAGTCTTTCGCTGCTGAATTTGGGACTGGACTGAAGCTGAACCTTTGCTGGAATCCCCCTCCCATTTCCGCTTGTTGTCACTGGGAGTAGCAGGAGTAGCCGAAGTAGTAGCGGTAGTAGTAGCGTTGATGCGTTTGGGCAACCTGTTCTGCTCCACCGCTTGATCAGTGAGACGGTGAGCCAACTGAACAACCTGCTGGTAGGTGGCATGATTGGCGGAAGTCACATGGCTTTGGATCTCTGGCACCAGACCCTTAAGATAAAGTTCGATACGCTTGTCCACCAGAGTTGGACACAGTAAGGCAAGCTCATTCGATCTCTTTGTATACGCCTCAATTTCAGACCGTGTCATCTTGAGGTTGAAGAACTCAACTTCCAGCTTATGTATGTCATCACGACTGCAGTATTCTTCCTTGATCATCTCTTTGAAATTGTTCCATGGGGTGGCGTTAGCAGCAACCAACCCCAGTATTTGGACCTGAGCCTTCTACCACGTGAGGGCTAAACCCTCGAGGGTGCCAGTAGCATATTTCACCCTGCGTGCCTCAGGGCATTCACACATTTCGAATACTGACTCTAGCTTCTCGAACCAGTGGAGAAGACCTACGGCTCCTTCGGTGCCGCTGAAAGTAGTTGGACGACAGTCCATGAAAGTTTTGAAAGTGCAAACAGGTGGTTGACCTGTTGTGTAAGAATCAAAGTAAGGTTAAACACAAGATTTGGCTTAAGATTGTAGGATCTAAGGATCCTAGCGTGAGTTGTAACTGCAGGGTATACCTCCTGCTTGTGCGGCTGCAACTGCCGCAGTAACTCGTTCGTTAATGAGGGCCGTCAACTGGTCCTGGGTCATGTTGATACGTCCAGACATGATCTTCATAGTAAAGATAACATAAGTGAGAGAGGTTCGCGAATAGTGCGATGACAGAAGAGAGTAAGCACACAAGTGTTCTCATACAATAACAATTAGTGAGCAATGTAATCTAAGCATACCACGAGCAAAGTTCTATGTAATTCTAGCATGTAGGCAATAAACATAAACCTTATTACCAAGGATGTTTGAGTCTTGCACGTGGAGCGAAGCGTCGTTGTGGATCGTTGAGCACTGTACTGGTTATAGTCTGGTTTTAATAAAAACGTTTTCCCCATATTAAAACCAAGTTCTCTATAACCAATGGCTCTGATACCAATCTGTCACACCCCCAAAATCCACACGCGGAGTATCACCGCTTGGGAGCGTGACTGACCAGGATCAAGCCACCAATCATATTGAACATGTAATTAATATATAAAAGTAAATGCCATTCAACCACCAATATGAAAGGTGTTCAAAATAAATGTAGGTTATCACTGTTTAGCGGAAGCGTATGAATAAAACCCAACAAAATAAAGTGTGAAATGTCATAAAGTGTTTAACGTAACAATCACGATCCAAGTCCACAACGACGAGCTCCTCCCTGTGCAAGCTCCAAGTAACTAACGACCTGCAAGGCATGTAACAGAGGATCAACAACTAGTTGAGCGAGTTCACAGAAAGTAAATGCGTAATAGTAAGTTCGTATGTAACATGTGGCTCTACTGGGCCGATAGTACGTTCTATTGGTGGGGGCTTCCCATGTTGTATATCCACTAGACTGTTCGTAACCATAAGTATCCTTCCCAATCCGAGGATAGTAGTAAGTATAAGTTTACGTAGGTTTTACGTAAGTGCCCTTCCCAACCGAGGACAGTACGTAGCGAGTACGTAGGTTTAGCGCTGGCGTCCTTCCCAATCCGAGGACGGTAGTACGTAGGTTTTACGTAGGTTTAGTGCTGGTGTCCTTCCCAATCCGAGGACAGTACGTAGGCTTTACGTAGAGTTTGGCACAGGCATCCTTCCCAATCCGAGGACCGTGGTAAGTAGTCTAGTGGTGATGTAAGTACAAGTAATCGTTCAATCCCATTCCCAACCCACCGGGGAATCCCATGCCTTGGTAAGAGTGTGAACTCACCTTGGTTTGCTCGGTATGCTAAGTAAGTGCTCAAAGTAAATCAATCACGTCCTAAAGTATGCATGTATAGAATAATCAGTTTGTAGTCACGAGTGGTACACGTATAAGCATGTAGTACGTATTCACAATCACACAAGTCATGTATATCATTTAACAGTAGTTAACTAACCAGGTTAACCTTTAACATAATTAAAGTAAGTTACTGTGCTGATTACGCATTTGGCGAAACACAACAGTTGGCGAAACACACAAGTTGGCGAAACACATAAGTTGGCGAAACACATAAGTTGGCGAAACACATCTCCTGTTTCGTCGTGGTCATGTTTGGCGAAACAGAATCCTAATTCGTCAATTGTCCTTGGCGAAACACAATCTGTTTTGCCGAGAGTTCTGTTTCGTCAACAGTTCAGTTACGTAAATCAGACGCAACCTTAACACGGAAACCCTAATCATCCTAACAGCCGTCATCAGCAATCATCAATCATGCATAAATCATTCCATCACAGAATCATCGAATCATCATCATGATATAATCATTACAACACTTTAACGTCTAGCATGAACCCTAGCTTACGCATACAACATATCGATTAACATACACATCACATCATCGAGTCCTATCAAGATGCTAACGTGCATTCAGATCCAGATCACATTAATAACATTCAGAACCGAGTATTCGATCATAATAAGTTTCACATAGAGTTACGCATCCGGTTAACCATGTATCGAAATCAAGAATATCATACGCATATATTCAACCGTTTCGTAATCAAGCAATTACATAAACATATAACGAATAAACATAACCTCAATGAGACCGAGTTAACGAATACGCACTCACCGAGATGAACGGAATAATAACTAGATCGATTCGGGGCTTCGGGAACACTAGGTTGCCGTCACAGAGAAGAAGGGACTCTAGGGTTTCGGTTGTTATGATAAAAGTGTGAAACTGATGTTGTTTCACGTTTTAAAACTTCGAAATAACGTGTTGGGCCTGAACTAATGTGACAACTCGAGTTTTCGACTTTCACTTTCGCATTAAATGCACGTTGACTTTGACTAGTTAGTTGTTTGACTTGTTTTACTTTGTAACAGTACACTTTGTTAGAATGAAACGCATTGTGTTTGCATGATTTTATGTGTGATTGTATAACATGTGTACTGTTTGTAAAACTTAAACTATTAAACTATAAAAGAAACCGACGAAACACAAGTGAGATTCGCCAAGGTCGATCTCGACGAAACAGGTCAGTTTCGCCAACAACCTTCTCGACGAAACAGGCTGTTTCGCCGAGCCCAGTTTCACCGAAGCCCAGTTCGGGCCCAACACGTTATTTCGAAGTTTTAAAACGTGAAACAACATCAGTTTCACACTTTTATCATAACAACCGAAGCCCTAGAGTCCCTTCTTCTCTGTGACGACAACCTAGTGTTCCCGAAGCCCCGAATCGATCAAGTTATTATTCCGTTCATCTCGGTGAGTGCGTATTCGTTAACTCGGTCTCATTGAGGTTCTGTTTATTCGTTATATGTTTATGTAAATGCTTGATTACGAAACGGTTGAATATATGCGTATGATATTCTTGATTTCGATACATGGTTAACCGGATGCGTAACTCTATGTGAAACTTATTATGATCGAATACTCGGTTCTGAATGTTATTAATGTGATCTGGATCTGAATGCACGTTAGCATCTTGATAGGACTCGATGATGTGATGTGTATGTTAATCGATATGTTGTATGCGTAAGCTAGGGTTCATGCTAGACGTTAAAGTGTTGTAATGATTATATTATGATGATGATTCGATGATTCTGTGATGGAATGATTTATGCATGATTGATGATTGCTGATGACGGCTGTTAGGATGATTAGGGTTTCCGTGTTAAGGTTGCGTCTGATTTACGTAACTGAACTGTTGACGAAACAGAACTCTCGGCGAAACAGATTGTGTTTCGCCAAGGACAATTGACGAATTAGGATTCTGTTTCGCCAAACATGACCACGACAAAACAGGAGATGTGTTTCGCCAACTTATGTGTTTCGCCAACTTATGTGTTTCGCCAACTTATGTGTTTTGCCAACTTGTGTGTTTCGCCAACTGTTGTGTTTCGCCAAATGCGTAATCAGCACAGTAACTTACTTTAATTCTGTTAAAGGTTAACCTGGTTAGTTAACTACTGTTAAGAGTTAACTGGAATATCTAACTGCTGTTAAATGATATACATGACTTGTGTGATTGTGAATACGTACTACATGCTTATACGTGTACCACTCGTGACTACAAACTGATTATTCTATACATGCATACTTTAGGACGTGATTGATTTACTTTGAGCACTTACTTAGCATACCGAGCAAACCAAGGTGAGTTCACACTCTTACCAAGGCATGGGATTCCCCGGTGGGTTGGGAATGGGATTGAACGATTACTTGTACTTACATCACCACTAGACTACTTACCACGGTCCTCGGATTGGGAAGGATGCCTGTGCCAAACTCTACGTAAAGCCTACGTACTGTCCTCGGATTGGGAAGGACACCGGCACTAAACCTACGTAAAACCTACGTACTACCGTCCTCGGATTGGGAAGGACGCCAGCGCTAAACCTACGTACTCGCTACGTACTGTCCTCGGTTGGGAAGGGCACTTACGTAAAACCTACGTAAACTTATACTTACTACTATCCTCGGATTGGGAAGGATACTTATGGTTACGAACAGTCTAGTGGATATACAACATGGGAAGCCCCCACCAATAGAACGTACTATCGGCCCAGTAGAGCCACATGTTACATACGAACTTACTATTACGCATTTACTTTCTGTGAACTCGCTCAACTAGTTGTTGATCCTCTGTTACATGCCTTGCAGGTCGTTAGTTACTTGGAGCTTGCACAGGGAGGAGCTGGTCATTGTGGACTTGGATCGTGATTGTTACGTTAAACACTTTATGACATTTCACACTTTATTTTGTTGGGTTTTATCCATACGCTTCCGCTAAACAGTGATAACCTACATTTATTTTGAACACCTTTCATATTGGTGGTTGAATGGCATTTACTTTTATATATTAATTACATGTTCAATATGATTGGTGGCTTGATCCTGGTCAGTCACGCTCCCAAGCGGTGATACTCCGCGTGTGGATTTTGGGGGTGTGACAGATACTTCAGAAAGAGCAGACTGATAAAGACTGAAGACGTTGAAGACTCGACACTGAAGACTCGTCAACATTCGAGGGGGAGTCTGTTGGTGCATGCGTCTGTCGACTTCGTCTTGTATCGAGTCTTGTTTGTATATAGATAGATCAGGGCACGTAATTCGAGAAAACAGTCAAAATTAGGTTAGCAGGTAAGCTCACACGAAACTACAAAGTGTAATTTCGCTTGAAATCATCAAGTGATTTCAAACGAAATCACCTTGCTAATTCCGCTTGAAATAGTAATTTCGTGTGAAATGGTAATTCCGTTTGAAATGTAATCTCGTTTAAACTAGTTCAAGCGGAATTACATTGCTTATATATAGGAAGTGTCCTGATTTCGTTTGAGAGAGTCTTGGATGTGGGTTTCCGGAGCCGAAGTGCTGCCGAAGTGTCGTTTCGCTGTAAAACTTTGTCAAATCAATCAGAAAGACATTTAAAGTGAATATCTAGCTGAATCGAACTCGATATGTTTGTTTCCGCCTTTCATATTGAGTAGAACACCTCTGAACGACTCGTTTCGGTCGGTAAAACGATCCTACACTTATCCTAAGTGCTTTTGACCCGTTACGACCCGTTTAGGTAGCTTATGCTACTTTAACGCGTCGTTTGCGTAAAATGCATTCGGACCGCTTAACTCGTCCTATGACAAGTAAAATATGCCTTAACATGTCTAATATAGTTGCCAAATCAGTTTAGATGTCAAAATTTATGTTACATATGCTTAGTGTGAATTTTGGCGTAAAAAGGGTATTTTGGTAATTTTCCTAAGGCATATAAACTACTTATCATACAACTACTTAAACGATGTGACCATAAGGTATAACCTCAGAAGGTTATTCCCTATACAACTATGGTCACCTAAAGTGTTTGGTCGGATCCTAATGATCGACCAAATGGGTCGGGTTCGAAAGTATAAGCGATTGATTAGATCACTTACCTTTACGACCCTTGACAAGCACAAATCTAAAAGTGACGAGCTAAACGTGTCAAAACATGTTTAACGAGGTTTAAAAACAGGTTTGGTATCAAAACAAACGGTTTTGATACCCACAAGTAGTTTGGTTACAAAATACGCGAGAATACGCATTTTAGCCGAAACTACGACTCGTCACTGAGCCTAGATAACGTGGTAATCAGTAGGTATAGTCACTAGGGACTATAACCATCGTGATTACGCTCACGTTATGAAGTTCAAACGAACTTCGCATTGACCATAAACTGGTTAATGCAGAAAGTCAAACAAAGTTTGACTTTAACGCTAAAAACGAATGAAAAGAACGAAAGAATACTTACAGAAGGTCCCCGCAAGATTTGATCCGATTTTCTCTCAGGTATGAAGCATATACTTCAACTTAGAGAGCATAAATTAGATTCAAATTGTGGGTTTTTGCAAATGAGAGGAAGGGGTATTTATAGATGTGGTAGAGCCGTTAAGATCGTTCCATGTAATCCGAGATTCAATCACAGCCGTACACATCGAGCCCATAGTTTTATAAAACCATTGGAGCCCCTAGATTAAGCCCATGGTTTGTTAAAAATCATTTGCAAGTGGGAAACATGTGTATAACAGCTACAAACAGCTATTAAAACAGATTCTGCACATCTGGCAGATCCTCACGGCCCGTGTAAGGGACCTGCAGATGTTCACGCGGCCCGCCTGGGTGTCTCAGACCAGCAACAACTTTCCAAAATGACAGTTTCAGTCCCTGTTGTGTTTTAAGCTCCATTCCGACATGTGTAGGGCCCGTTAAGCCAACCTTAAGGCCCTAAAATGATGCCTAAACATTGTGGACATGAAACATGCTCAAAAATATGCCGGATGTCGGTTCGTTTCGTCGTATGATCGCGATATTCGCTTAATTACTACGAAATGCGCATAAGCGCGAAAAACGATCCAAATTGTGCGACGAACGGATTTTTCTTATGCCAAACACTAAAATAAAATATTTTAATGCTTACATAAATTTTTTGATGTCCGGATGTATTCAGAATGTAAGTTATGCGCAAAAATGCAAACTTATGCACTTTTTGACGCTTTTAGTCCCTGAATGAGCATAAAGTTTATTTTAGCACACCGAACCCCTCAAAGCCTATTTCTAAGCTATGTAAAGGATATTTAGGGTGTGTTCAACTTATGATCAAGTTCCATAATTTCCGTTACAGTTCAAATCGGCATACATACGCAGTTTGTCGAATTTAGTCCCTGTAAGCGAATAGACTTGATTTTGCCATACCAAAGCCTTCAAAACTTATTTCTAAGTTATGTAAGGGTTATTTAAGGTATGTTTAGCATATTTTGATGTTTCGGAGTATTTTTCGCGTTAAACTGATTATGTTTACGCACCAGTTTGCGTAAAATTCTCCAAAAAGCGATATAGAGTTTAAAATTGAATAAAAATCAAAACATGAAAAATGTTAAACATTAACAAACAAATATTGGAATCAAATAACTTTATTTCATTGGTAACTGAATAGTTTACAATGATTACAAACACAGATGTCACAGTCTCCCCTACTTGTGGAAATTTCGTCATGAAATTTGTTTAGAGGAAACTCGTGAGAAAAGATGTGGATACTTCGCCTTCATTTGATCTTCACGTTCCCAAGTAACCTCAGGTCCACGCTTAGATTCCCAGTGAAATTTGACCAAAGGAATGCGTTTGCGTTTAAGTCGTATGACTTCACGATCCATAATTTCCACAGGTTTCTCAACAAAATGCAGTGTTTTATCAACACGAATTTCGTCAAGTGGTATGTGGAGGTTCTCATCAGCTAAACACTTCTTGAGATTGGATACGTGGAAGGTTGGATGAACATTTCCAAGTTCAGGAGGTAGCTCAAGTTTGTAGGCTACCTTACTGATTCTTTCGACGATCTTGAATGGTCCAACATATCTACGTGCAAGTTTTCCTGTGTTTCCAAATCTGATCACACCTTTCCAAGGTGAGACCTTAAGTAATACACGATCACCGACTTGAAATTCCAAGGGCTTGCGTCGTCGGTCCGCGTAACTCTTTTGATGGCTTCGAGCTGTCTGAAGGTTATCACGAACTTTCTTAACCTTATCTATTGTCTCTAGAATGAGGTCAGGTCCAGTAAGCTGAGCCTCACCTATTTCATTCTAGCAGACTGGTGAACGACATTTTCGACCATAGAGAGCCTCGAAAGGAGCCTTGTTGATGCTGGAGTGATAACTGTTTTTGTAGGAGAATTCAATCAATGGAAGATGTGAATCCCAACTACCACCAAAATCGATCACGCAAGCTCTAAGCATATCCTCCAAAGTCTGGATTGTTCTTTCAGATTGACCATCAGATTGCGGATGATAAGCAGTGCTCAGATTAAGTTGGGTCCCCAAAGCAGATTGCATGGTTCTCCAAAAACGAGAAGAGAAGCGAGCATCTCTATCAGAAATAATGTTCAAAGGAACACCATGTCGAGATACGATTTTATCCACATAGATTTTAGCAAGCTTGTCAGCAGACAGATCCTCTTGGATCGGTATGAAATGCGCTGATTTAGTAAGACGATCAACAACTACCCAGATGGCATCATGACCTTTCTTTGTGCGCAGAAGTTTGGTAATAAGATCCATAGCGATGTTTTCCCATTTCCAAACTGGAATCTCTGGTTGCTCTAAAAGACCAGAAGGATGTTGATGTTCAGCCTTAACCTTAAGATAAGTAAGGCATTTGGACACGTACAAGGCAATGTCTTTCTTCATACCGGGCCACCAATACTGAGTACGAAGATCCTTATACATCTTATATGATCCAGGATGAATAGAATAACGAGACTTATGAGCTTCATCCATAAGCAAAGTGCGGAGATCATCTAGGCTTGGTACCCACAAACGGTCCATGAAATAATACGATCCATCGTCCTTCAGTTCAAGATCAGGCTTAATGTGATAGGGTAATTCCTTACCCATTAAGTCTTGTGAAACATAAGCATGTTGAGCCTGAGAGATGCGGGCTTGAATATCAGATCGAGCTCAAATATCAGATTGAACACGAACACAATGAAGCTTGACATGTTCTTTACGACTCAAAGCGTCAGCCACGACATTCGCCTTACCAGGATGGTAGCGAATTTCGCAGTCATAGTCGGTTAGAAGTTCAACCCAACGTCGTTGCCTCATGTTGAGTTCTTTCTGATTAAAGATATGCTGAAGACTTTTGTGGTCAGTGAAAACCACACATTTTGTACCATACAAATAGTGTCTCCATATCTTAAGAGCGAACACAACTGCACCCAACTCAAGATCATGAGTGGTGTAGTTTTTCTCATGCACCTTCAACTGCCTCGATGCATATGCTATGACTTTATTCCTTTGCATCAGAAGACAGCCAAGTCCCAAATTGGATGCATCGCAGTACACGACAAAATCATCATTGCCTTCGGGCAAAGATAGGATAGGCGCATCACAAAGCTTCTGCTTCAAGGTCTGAAATGCTTCTTCTTGTTTAGAACCCCATTCAAAGGGCTTATTCTTCTGAGTTAGAGCAGTTAGGGGAACTGCAATCTTCAAGAAATTTTCGATGAAGCGGCGGTAATAACCCGCGAGACCAAGAAAAGAACGAACTTCAGTAGGAGTAGTAGGCGTATCCCAATCCTTAATTGAACTGATCTTGGAGGGATCTACGTGAATACCTTGTTCGTTGATGATATGACCCAAAAATTGATCTTCCTTAAGCCAAAATTCACACTTGGAGAACTTGGCGAAAAGTTGTTCTTTCTTTAGGAGTTCTAGAGTAAGACGAAGATGTTGCTCATGATCAGCTTGCGTCTTAGAGTATATCAAAATGTCATCAATAAAAACGATGATGAACTTATCTAAATAAGGCTTTCAAACCCTATTCATTAAGTCCATGAAAACAGTAGGAGCATTAGTCAACTCGAATGGCATAACTGTGAACTCATAATGCCCATAACGAGTGCGGAACGCTGTCTTGGGAATATCTTCTTCATGCACACGAAGCTGATGATACCCAGAACGCAGATCAATCTTCGAAAAATAAGAAGCACCTTGTAATTGATCAAAGAGATCATCAATGCGAGGTAGGGGATATCGATTCTTGATGGTAAGCTTGTTAAGCTCACGGTAATTGATGCACATTCTGAAAGATCCATCCTTCTTCTTGACAAAAATAACGGGAGCACCCCAAGGTGAAAAGCTAGGACGAATAAAACCTTTATCTGAAAGCTCCTGAAGCTGCATAGATAATTCTTGCATCTCAGACGGTGGTAGACGATATGGAGATCTGGCAATAGGATTTGCACCAGATACAAGATCAATACGGAACTCGACTTGGCGCGCTGGGGGTAATCCAGGTAACTCCTCAGGAAATAGCTCCGGATAATCCCGAATAACAGGGATATCTTGAATAGACTTACCTTTGCCTTTATCTATTACAACATGTGCCAAGAAGGCCACATAGTTCTTTCACAAATATTTCCGAGCTTGAAAACAAGACATGAGCTTGAGACTACTAGCAGGCTTCACACCACGAACCTGTAGGATCTCACCTGACGATAGTGGAACACGAACAATCTTCTCGAAACAAACTACCTCTGCGTGATGCTTGGCTAACCAATCCATACCCACTATAACGTCGAAACTCCCAAGTTGCATTGGCGTGAGGTCGATAGGAAAAAGATGGTTGTTAAGGTTCAATTGGCGATTGTGAAGCACAGAATTAAGAACAACGGGATCACCACTAGCAACTTCTACTGTCAAAGGCTTACCTAGTTTCGTTCTAGACATGCGAAGCAATGGCTCAAAAGATAAAGACACAAAACTCTTATCGGCACCAGAATAAAAAAGAACAGATGCGGGTTGATTATTAACAAAGAACGTACCGTTAACCACTTCATTGTCTGATTGTGCCTCTTGTACATTCATGTTGAAGACTCAACCTCAAGCCTGAGCCTTAGCTGGATTCGCATTCACCAATCTTGGACACTGATTATGGTAGTGGGTTAGATCCCCATAGTTATAACAAGAACCTGGTGGGTAGTGAGGTCGTGCAGCCTGAGCCTGTTGCTGAGCAGGAGGCTGAGCAAATTGTTGAGCCGGGTTCTGAGCTGCCCTATTCTGATTGGCAGGAATGCGGCATGTGGCAACAAGATGACCAGGTCTTCCACAGTTGGTGCAATGACGGCACTGGAGGTGCGGTTGATGATGACCGTTACATCTGTTGCACAAAGGTGCATTGCCAAGATAAGGTTTCTTGGCAAGTGGCTGCGCAGGCTGATTTGGTGCAGCTTGTGCAGTAACGGCGAAATTTTAGGAAGCCTTACGCTTCCTAGAACCCTTCGAGGAACCAGAATCCTTACCCTTTTTATTTTTACCTTTCTTGCTTTCACTTTTATCAGACGCCTGCTTCTTACCTTTGTCACCCTTTCTATGCAGCTTACCCTTCCGAACCTGCGACTCAGTCAATGTCGCAGATAGCTCGATTTCCTGATGGACTGTGGTAGGGTTACTACCAGTAACGATGTATTGTACAGAGTCAGGTAGGCCATCGATATACCTCTCGTTAGCCTTCTCGAGTGGGGTAACCATTGTTGGGCATAACAAACTCAGCTCCTTATACCTATCAGTATATGCCCGGTGCTCGCCACTATCCTGGTTCAGGTCATCAAATTCCCTTTCTAAAGCTCACAGTTCATGACGAGGACAAAACTCCCTCATCATAAGCGCCCTAAGTTCAGCCCATGTTTGTGCTAAAGCAACCTCAGCACCACGGTCTCTCATAACCCCGTTCCACCATGTGAGAGCCATCTTCTGAAACACGCTTGAAGCAAACTCGACTTTTCGATTCTCAGGACACAGGACGTGACGGAATGTACTCTCAATGCTCTCAAACCATTGAAGAAGCCCAGTTGCCCCTTCAGAACCACTAAAGTTGAGTGGTTTGGCCGAATTAAAACTCTTTAAATTGCATGGAGCATTTTAATTGTTGTTGGCCTGGTTCACCTGAGCTATAATGTTTGGGAGTACGGCCGCCATGTGCTGTGCCATAATGTCTGCCATTTCGGCATTAGATAGTGGGTTTTCGCGTCGAGGAGGCATTCTAAAAAGAGGAAACATGAGAGGAAACAGGTGAGAAGGTTAGATGAAAAGAACGAGATGAAATAAAATCAACAAGGGCAAAGATGGTGGTCATTCGTCCATATCACAAAGCAAACAAACGACTCACAGTGACTAATCAAAGTAAATGGGTCAAAAATAATGTATCGCGAAGACATGCTCACCTATAAGTGAACACTCACCCCAGGAGTTCCCAGGTAAGAGTGACTGGTCCGATTATGTGGATTTGTACGAACACTCTAGCCTTAGACAGAAAACCCTAGGTACAGTCATTCACCCTTCCAGTTTGCACGTGTTCACACTATTTAGTACCCAAAACTTTGATGAGATTTTGAAAACTTGGAAGGAACAAGGCCAAAAGAATCATTCAAGAACGGATGATAAATTTTCAAAATCATTTTGAAAAAAAATCAAAGAATTCAAAACCATATAATAAATCAATTAAAAACAGATGATTGATTTTCAAAAATCGTTTCAGAAAATTGGGTTCTTGTTTTGGCGATCACCTAAGGATAGGTGAAGTGCATGTTTTAAAATCTAAACACAAGACAACTTGTGTTGGGGTCCTAGAAAGGTTATAGTCTAGGTCAAAGCATTACTAATAACCTAATTCCCTATAACCATTGGCTCTGATACCAACTCTTCTGTCACACCCCGACCACGTAAAACATCAAATTGTGGCGGAAACGTCGGGGAGTGTTGTAACAGAATTATTGTTTCACAACCATGGCATTTTAAAGTTATGTGTTATTCATCAAACAAAGAGTTACGTTGTCTTAAAATAACTGAAACAAGAGTACATCACATAATTAAACTAGTTCTATCTTCATTTTAAGTCTCTAAGGCACAGGTCCGCCCTAGTGTGTCACGAACATCCTAAGCAACAGCTCCTGAAAACACATGTGAAAATAGGTACGTCAGCATAAAAATGCATGTGAGATACATAGGTTTTATGAAAATAGGATTCATGACTTGAGTTTAAAGAAATGTTTAATAAAATTCAGTCACGAACCTTGTTAATTGATTTGTTTTATAAATCATTTGAAAAACGTTAGCAAAATCAAATGATATGTATATATAAAAGAATGATGTATGGTTAAAAGAATAACCAAGTAAAGAGGGTTTGTGTAAACCAAGTTATTTGTAAAACAATGTTTAAGTGAAAATGCGTTGTAAATGTAGCATGTCTAAACTGAAATGGTTTAAATAACGCTACGATATGTAATATCATACAAGCACTTATATATAGGAAGTACCAGCGGCGTATCCACCATGCTTGTATCATATTACAAATGCCTCGTTATTTATGTCACTCAAACCAACCAACAATGTAAAATGTCCATGTTTAATCCAATAGTCAAATGTCATAGTATGACCCAAGTTAAATATGAATCATGTAATGTGTAAACAAAAGTTATGTATGGTAAGTAAAATGAGACTACTTAAACCACAAGTAAAAATGTACAAAATAAAGTATTTTGAATAAATCAAAACTTATGTTTTGTAAAATAAATGCATGTTTTACTGATACAAACACTTATGTAGTAAGTTAACGCATACATTCAAGCCTTGAGACAACAGGATAACCTTAGAGTAAAGATTATCAAAGAAAATGTTTTCGGATTCAGTCAATCCTTACACCTAAACAAACCTAGGATGTCAGGAACGAGATTTGTCAAGTCCTATGGTACCATTACTTACTACCGAGCGGCGTAGCTAATGTTAATGAATGTAATTTAGACCCGTTAAACAACCAAATTTCATAACAAATGTAAACATGTAATGAAAGTAATGTACTAAGTATGCTAAGTTAACATACAAAGCAGAAAAGTCATGTAAATCAATGTGCTAGCATGCTCAGTAAACATACATAGCAAAAGAAGACGTAATGTAAATCATGTACTAATAGTGTACTAATGAACATAGCAAGTATATGATATGAAACATGGAAAGCACGGAAGTAACTGTCACACCCCGACCACGTAAAACAACAAAACGTGGCGGAAACGTCGGGGAGTGTTGTAACAGAATCATTGTTTCATAACACATGGAAATTAAAATACTGTTTTATTGATTAAAAGAGTTACAATGTCTTGACAATCAAAGAAACATAACATAAATAACTAGTCTTGCATCTTTTATTGTCGCTAAGGCCCAAGTCCGCCTAAGTGTATCTTGATAAATCCTATGCATCATATCCTAAAACACAAGTGAAAATAGGTATGTCAGCATAAAAATGCATGTGAGATACATAGGTTTTGTGAAAAATAGAATTCATGACTTATGTTTAAGAAAAAGTTTAGTCAGGAACCTTGTAATTTGCTTTGTCTTGTAAACCATTTGAAAAGTGATAAATAAACCAAATGATATATATGTATAAAAGAATAATACATGGTTAAGTAAATAACCAAGTAAAATGAGTTTATATCAGATAAGAGGTTTGTATAACAATGTATTGTGAAAAGTATTTTATTTGTATAAAATGTTATATGTCTAAATTGATATAATTCAAATAACGCTACGATATGTAATACCACACAAGCACTTATATATAGGAAGTACCAGAGGCGTATCCACCATGCTTGTATCATATTACACACGCCTCGTTACTTAAATCACTTACTCAAACCAAACTGTGACAACTCGAATTTCCACGATTTCCATCTTCGCATTAATTGCGCGTTAATTGTTTAAGTTGATTGTTAAAACGACTTGTTTGTCCACAACTGTAGACGTTTGTAATATGTTAAATTGTATTGTGGTTGTTATGATATACATATGGTGTGCATTACATGTGGGTGTATGTTAATAATATGTTCATGTTAATATTGTGTTATGTGTATTATTTATGTATATGTAATAAAATTGTTGATTAAACCACAACATTCACACCTCATGGACTAACCGAGCCCACTACACACACACCTTGTATATTTCCATTTTTGATTTCGGCCCAAGCTCTTGACCACCGGCCACACTCAATTGGATTGAGCCCATCTCGATTATAACATGAACCGCCCCAAACAATTATATATATTATGTTTACGTTTTAGTGGTTAGGGGGATGAGTTAGAATTCTAAACAAAACAAACCCTACCCCTCTCTCCTATTGGCGACGGCAGCCCCCCACTCCATCCACAATCTCCCCAGTTCGGTTAGTAATGTCTTTATTGTTTTAATATGTCTAGAATGTGCAGCCAAAGTTAGAAAAGGAATCATGAGGTCGGCTATTTAGTTCTTGCTTGCATGAGGGGTTGTCAGTAGCATGTGATTGTTTAATTATTTTCAACTTTGATTCTTGTTTAGCATGATGATGATGATGATCCGACAACTTGTCATGTGCCGTTGACTATTATGATTGAATGATGGTAGATGGAATAAATGGATGTGATAGAAATCTCTATGATCTGTTGTGTGATGTATATGGCTTATGTTTGATGTAATACTGATAATCATGATTGTATAATAATTTAGTAATTCACAGGATAGCATGCTTTGGTTTGGTTGCATGATATTTTCGGTCCAATGGGGTCGATTCACCATGGGACTTGTCGGCCATTGACTTTGGTTTCATTATATTGACATTCATCCACACTAGGGCAACTGTTATGATTACCCTTGATCTATTAGAATAGAGTCATATGTGCATGTGATCATGGCAGTAGCCATGTGAGTCTGCATAGGAATATGTAAATCAATAAAGTCATACATGTATAAATTGATGGAATGCCATCAGTTAGTACTCATGAATTAATTTATGCTCACATGATGGTGTCAAATGATTGATTATTGTATGATGTGACAGTTGTTGATGTTGGGGTGACCAACGAAAACACTAACCGCAACGAAAACACTTTGGGTTTTCGTCACCCAAGTGTTTTCGTCAATTGGTGATTTCGGCCCAAGTGTTCTCGGCCCAAGTGGATTTCGTTAGATATGTGATTTCTTCATGTGGTCTCTGTTAAGTCTGTAACTCGGTTAATTAATAACTCAGTTAGGTTATTAATTCTGATAAATGTAACTTTGTAAAGTTAAGCATGTAACTCTGTTAAATATGTAGCTCAGTTAAATATGTTGATCTTGTTAAGTCTGATAACCCTGTATAGTGTGTTATTGAACAACTAAGTTAGAATTGACCAAGAACTCAGTCATATGGTGCATGATTGCATGAACGTGAAATAACTGTTATGTGTTACATGACGATGATTGCTTAAACACACTTTGTGGCATTTATTGCATGCGAAACTTTACGAACTTGAACTGATTGAGTATACGTGCATACTATAGGACGTGATTGATTACTTGTGAGCACATAACTTAGCAAACCGAGCAAACCAAGGTGAGTTCACACTCTTACCAAGGCATGGGATTCCCGGGGCTGGGAATGGGTTTTGAATAATGGGATTGAACAATTACTCGTACTTACACTGCTACTAGACTATCTACCATCATCCTCAGGTTAGGCAGGACACTTACGTAAAACCTACGTAAACTTGTACTTACCACTGTCCTCAGGTTACGAAGGGCACTTACGTAAAACCTACGTAAACTCATACATACTACTGTCTTCGGGTTAAGAAGGACACTTACGTAAAACCTATGTAAACCCCCGCGTACCACTGTCCTCGGGTTGAGAAGGGCACTTACGTAAAGCCTACGTAAACCTCGTACGTACTATTGTTCTCGGGTTAAGAAGAACACTTATGGTACAACTAGTCTAGTAAATACAAACATGGGAAGCCCCCACTGATAGTAAATACAAACATGGGAAGCCCCCACTGATAGAAAATAAAAACATGGGAAGCCCCCACTGATAGTAAATACAAACATGGGAAGCCCCCACTGATAGTACATACAACATGGGAAGCCCCCACCAATTGAATCTACACAACGGCTTAGTTAATAACGCATAGTTATGCAACGAACTTACTTACTGTGAACTCGCTCAACTAGTTGTTGACTTCCTGTTACATGCCTTGCAGGACCATAGGTACTCTTGGAACTTGCACGAGAGGCGCGGTCGTTGTGGGCATGGATTGTGGGTGTTTTGATGGAAAACTTTATGACTCTTTAAACTTAACACTTGTGTTGGATTTTCATACTATGCTTCCGCTACCTATACTATGTTTTTGATTGAACACCAATTGTATTGTGACGGATTACATTTACTTTTACTTATTACTTATATGTTCAATATGATTGGTGGCTTGATCCTGGTCAGTCACGCCTCCAAGCGGTGATACTCCGCGTGTGGATTTTGGGGGTGTGACAGATTGGTATCAGAGCCATTGGTTATAGTGAACTTGGTTTTAATAAGGGAAAGAGTTTTGTTAAAACCAGACTATAACCTGAACAGTGCTCAACGATCCAGAACGACGCTTCGCTCCACGTGCAAGACTCAACCCTATAGGTAATACTGTTCATGTTTACATTGCCTACTTGCTAGATTACATAGAACTATGCTCATGGTATGCTTAGATAAACGTAACAACTGTTGGTTGAAACACTTGTGTGCTTACTCTCTTCTGTCATCGCACTTCCGCGAACCTCTCTCACTCATGTTCTCTTTGATATGAAGATCATGAGTGGACGCGCTAACCTAACTCAAGCCCAGTTGGCGGCTTTGATCACTGAACAAGTTACTGCAGTACTCGCAGGTGCCCCGGGCAGGAGGTATAACCTGCCATCACCACTTACTCTAGGATCTTTAGATCCTACTCTCATAAACCAACACTCGTGCTTAAGTATGTTTACTCTTATGCACACGACAGGTCAACACGCTCAGCCACCTGTGTGCACGTTCAAAACTTTCATGGACTGTCGTCCTAGTACTTTTAGTGGCACTGAAGGGGCCGTTGGACTCCTCCACTGGTTCGAGAAGCTTGAATCGGTCTTCGAAATGTGTGAATGCCCTGAGGTTCGTAGGGTGAAGTATGCCACTAGTACTCTCGAAGGCACGACGCTAACTTGGTGGAACGCGCAAGTTCAGATGCTGGGGCTGGCGGCTGCTAATGCCACCCCATGGAATGATTTTAAGGAACTGATCAAACGTGAATACTGTAGTCGTGATGACATCCACAAGCTGGAAGTGGAGTTCTTTAACCTGAAGATGACGGGGTCAGAGATAGAAGCCTACACAAAACGATCCAACGAACTGGCAGTGTTATGTCCAACTATGGTGGATCCTCCCATCAAACGCATTGAGTTGTACCTCAAAGGCTTAGTACCAGAGATTCAAAGCCATGTAACTGCTGCTAACCTTGCTACTATTCAAGATGTTACTCGTCTTGCTCATCGTCTCACAAACCAGGCAGTGGAACAGAATAAACTGCCTAAGCGGATAGGAGCTACTGTTACTACTACTTCTACTTTATCCAGTGACAATAAACGAAAGTGGGATGGAACCCCCAGTAAGGGTTCGACTACGGTTCAGTCCCAGGCACAACAGCGAAAGATCGATGACTACCAGAGTCCTGGTCAGCAATCTTCTGGTAGTCCAGGGCAGGGTGGATATCGAGGAAATCACCCAAAGCGAAATAGATGCAACAGACACCACAGTGGTCAGTGCAACAAGGGTCGTTGTCAGAGGTGTCTCAAGATGGGGCATGAAGCCAAAGATTGTAGAAGCTCACGTCTTGCAAACCAGAACCGACAACAGCAGCCACAAGCTCCACAGAATCAGCAGCAACAGCAGGGTAACAAGGGATGCTATCAGTGTGGTGCTGAAGGTCACTTCAAGAGACACTGCCCACAGTTGAACCAGAACCAGAACCAGAATCAGAACCACAACCAAGGAAACGGGAACAATAGTGGAGACAACAACGGGGGTAATAACGACGGCAATGGTACCAGGGGTTGATTGTTCGTGATTGGTCAGAATGATGCTAGGAATGACCCCAACGTTGTGATGGTTATGACATCGTTATTGGTAGGGATTGGCTACCTCAACATCGAGCAGAGATTCTTTGCAAAGCAAAGATCGTCCGCATTCCTCATGCTGGTTAAGAACCTTTGGTAATTCATGGTGACAAGCTCCTGGAGCAGCACCCATAGCTCGAGCACCTTATCGCTTAGCTTCAACTGAACTGGAAGAACTGTCTAAGCAATTGCAAGAACTCTTGGAAAAGGGTTTCATACGTCCTAGCTCTTCGCCCTGGGGAGCTCCAGTATTATTTGTAAAGAAGAAAGACGGTACCTTCCGCATGTGCATAGATTACCGTGAACTGAACAAGGTGACCGTGAAGAATCGTTATCCTCTTCCACGCATTGACGACTTATTCGACCAGCTGCAAGGGTCGAGCTACTATTCAAAGATTAATCTGAGATCAGGCTACCATCAACTGAGAGTCCAGGACGAGGACGTCTCCAAAACAGCATTCAGAACACGCTACGGCCATTACGAGTTCCTGGTCATCCCATTCGGGCTAACAAACGCACCTGCAGCTTTCATGCATCTTATGAACAGGGTGTGCAAACCCTATCTGGATAAGTTTGTTATTGTATTTATCGACGACATCCTGATCTATTCTAAGAGTCAGGAGGAACATGAGCAGCATTTACGACTTATTTTGGAACTCCTTCGAGCAGAACAGCGGTACGCCAAGTTTTCAAAATGCGACTTCTGGCTTCGTGAAGTCCACTTTCTAGGCCACGTGGTAAACAAGGATGGGATTCATGTTGATCCATCGAAAGTTGACTCGATCAAGAACTGGCCTGCACCCCGTACACCAACAGAAATCCGTCAATTCTTGGGTTTGGCGGGCTACTACAGAAGGTTTATCAAAGACTTCTCCAAGATTGCGCAACCCCTTACCTCACTAACTCAGAAAGGCGTTATCTACCATTGGGGTAGTACAAAGGAATCAGCATTTCAACACTTAAAGGATAGACTTTGTAGCGCACCTTTTCTTTCATTACCAGAGGGCACAGACGATTTTGTAGTCTACTGCGACGCATCCATTCAGGGTCTTGGATGTGTGTTGATGCAACGGGATAAAGTCATTGCTTATGCTTCGCGCCAACTTAAGATTCACGAACGGAATTACACTACACACGATTTAGAGCTGGGAGATGTTGTTTTTGCACTCAAGATATGGAGACATTACCTGTACGGTACCAAGTTCACCATCTACACCGATCACAAGAGTCTCGAGCATATCTTCAAGCAGGAAGAGTTGAACATGCGTCAGCGTCGATGGGTCGAGCTTTTAAACGATTACGAATGTGCTATAAAGTACCATCCGGGCAAAGCCAATGGGGTGGCTGACGCCCTCAGTCGAAAGGATACTACACCTAGGCGTGTACGAGCGTTGCAACTCACTATTCAGTCTAGTCTTCCTTCTCAGATACGAGATGCTCAGGTAGAAGCATTGAAACCAGGAAACGTCAGGGCTGAAGCCCTACGCGGTTCAAGGCAACGGTTGGAACAAAAGGCAGACGGCACCTACTATGTAACGGGACGCATCTGGGTCCCACTCTACGGCAACTTACATGAGCTTGTAATGGATGAAGCTCATAAGTCTCGCTACTCAGTACATCCTGGTTAGGATAAGATGTACCACGACTTAAAAACTACATATTGGTGGCCTAGCATGAAAGCTCATATAGTAACTTACGTTAGCAAGTGTTTGACTTGTGCGAGAGTCAAAACGGAATATCAGAAACCATCAGGCCTACTCCAACAACCAGAAATACCACAGTGGAAATGGGAGCAAATTTCCATAGATTTTGTTACCAGCCTGCCTAGATCTCAACGTGGAAATGATACTATTTGGGTGATCGTGGATCGACTCACAAAATCTGCACACTTTTTGGCTATTAAGGAAACGGATAAGTTCTCCACTCTAGCAGACGTATACCTTAAGGAAGTTGTCTCGAGGCACGGGGTGCCAACCTCTATGTTGATGCACGTTATGTCTATCGCCTACGTCAATCTAAACGGTAGTGAAGATGTGGAAGAAAACGAGTCGTAAAAGTCTTATTTAGTGGAAAAAGGCAAGGTGGCATAATTGTAATTAGTGAACTTTCATTAAAGCCCCTTGACCCTATAAATAGAGTATTTTATGATGTAATTAGGAGAGATCTTACAAGTTGTAAAGGTGTAGTGTGTGTTTCTAGAGAGAGAAACTAGAGAGAGAAAGTCTCTCCTACACGTGATTTTGTATTTACACGTTCATCTTTATAGTAAAATCACGTTCCGTGTACGTTATTGTGTGTTAGATCACGTACGTTTACGGTTTCCGCACGTCAAACGTACGATACGCAATCGAACGGTGTCAAAACCGATCCTACAAGTGGTATCAGAGCTAGGAGCTCGATTGCTTGATCAAACACATCGTTTTCGTACTGGATTTGAGCCGATTCAGATCCGATTTCATCTAGTTTCTTCTTATTCTTCACGTTTTACACATTTTTCACGGTTTTTCGTCTAATTGGACGTGATTTCACGGTCCGATTTGTCCGAATTTTTGATATTGTGTGCGAAAATACTTGTTTCAAAACCCTACAAAGTTTCAAAATCAAATTCCAAGTCGTTTAGGAGTTATCGAGGTTTTTCAGTCGGATTTTTCAGCTAGATTTCGCTTTTAGGGTCACGTAGTGAGAGGTTTCGCTTTTAGGACATTTCTTACGAGTGATTTCGCTCAAAGGGACATTCTTACACGAGATTTCGCTCATAGAACAATAGTTAAAAGTGATTTCGCTTTAATGTCCTAGGGGTATCGCTCATAGGGTAGATCTTAAAACAGATTTCGCTTTAATGACCGAGGGTATCGTTTAAGTGTCAGTAGGTGCCGCTCAAACGGTTCAATAGGGTATCGCTTTAGTGGACACGTATTAAGATTGATATCACTTTTTTGGTTTTCAAGGTGTTCGTTCATGTGATCATTCATACATCATCATCATTGTGTTGTAAATTGAATTCATTGATAAGTGTGTGCATGTGAATTGATGTCGGCAAGAATTAAATGGATAGATAGAATATATAATTCATTTGTCAGACAATGTTTGTTGAATATTATAATCGAATGTGATTAGTAGGTTGATCGGTCATTGTGTTATTCAATTAATAGTGGGTTTAAAAGTTCAATTAGAAATCAGGAAGTAAAAATTGTTGTCAGTGTGTACACATGTAATTGTCGGTTTCTATTTGTTCAAAATGAAAGGCCTAATCGAATTGTGTGAAAGGTGATAAGTGTTAGCATATAAAGTTGCTTGTCTGATCGAGATTTGAGAGGTCCAATCAGTGGTTAATTGACAATCGTGAAAGATTATTAAATTGTGTGAACCGATTACAAAAGAATATGTGAAAGTTGTCGGTTTTCATACATCATCAAAATTGAAATTTTGTGAACACTCAAGAAGGTAGAAAATCATCATTAGTGTGCAAGTTTACTCTAACTAATCAACAATTGATCAGTTTGTTACTCAAATTGAAAAATCATTTGCTTGTGTATTTTTCATCACCGAAAAAAAAAATGAATTCCGAGGTTTATACTGCACTGAAAAATTTTGAAAATTTTGCAGGTATCAAAGGAGAATCAATTGAGGATTTGATTGAAAGATATGTCAAGTTGGTTAGGGAGATGGGAAAATTGAAGATAAGCAAAACGAACGAGGAATTTATTGAAAAGTTGGTAAAAGTTTTACCAGGTGATGTAGGGAGAAAGTGTTTGCTAGAGTTGAAGGATAAAAATTTAGACGTGACTTTGATTATGTTCATCGAAAAGATCAAATTTCAAGAACTTGAAGCACAAAAGATTCGAAGTATGAAATCTGAAGAAAATGATAAAGTGATAGAGAAGCTTGTTGATGAAATTTTAGCTTTGAAAGAGGAGAAGAAAGCTGATGGTGAACAGATTCTGGAGTTGCGCTTAAACTGTGAAAAATCTGAATCAGACAAGGCCAAACTATTGAAGCTTGTAGAAAGTTTGGCATTGGAAATTAAAAAATTGAATGATGAGAAAAAATCTAATGACAAACAGATTCTTGAACTTCAAGAAAATTATGAAAGATTGAAATCTGAAAATGTCAAACTGTTAAGTGATTTGGACAGTTTGACATTGGAAAACAAAATTTTGAAAGAAAAAGAAATAGATGATTTAGAAAATGAAAAAGTAAAAATTGAAAAACAAAAAGTTGATGATGTGTGGTGCAGGTCAAACCAAAAAGCTCAAAGGCCAAATCAAGTTTTCAAGAGGAGTGATGATTACCACAAAGCCAAACAATGCTACGACTTGAATGTTTGGACTAAAAGTGGTACATGGTACGATAACAGAATGTGTTACAGATGCGGTTATCAAGGACACATTGCTGTTAACTGCCAGAGACAGAGGTTTGAAACGAGGAAATACTATAACTGCCAAATTAAAGGACATATTGCAAGAGATTGCCCAATGAGATCAACTGAAAGATCGAGGGCTGTATCTCAGAAAAAGGTGATAGAATCAGTCAAAGTCAAAGAAAAGCCTAAGGAACTGAAAGTTTCAGAACAGAAAGTGAAAGAACAGAAAGTGAAACTTTCACAAGGGCAGAAAGACCGACTGAGAAAGAAAAGAAAGAAAGTTCGAGAATATCTTGAAAGGTTTTTGTCCTCGGATACAACTGGTAAAACAGATAAAAGTTCTGATAAATCGTCTTGCTCATCAAAGAACAACAATTCAAGCAAAACGCATTCATCAGATACAAATCTGAGGACAGAAAAGGAGATAAAAACAGAAAAGGAGGTAAAAAAGGAAAAGGTCGGCGATGAATCTGACATGTCGAAGTCAGACAAGCCACCTTCAGGCGATGAATCTGGCTCATTAAAGTCAGACAAGCCAAATTCAGGCAATGATTTTGGTTCATTAAAACCAGAGGAGCCATTTGTTGAAGTAAAAACTGAGGGTTCTAGTCTAACAATGGATGATACAAATTTTCCTCCATTGATAAACAAGAATTCAAAACCCAAGGACAGTCAGGCTTGGGTGAAACTGTTTAAATGAAAAAAACTGACTTGCCGGAACTCCCAGGTTGGTAATTGTGGAGTAGGAATCGGCATATTTCTTGAGAAATTTCACTCTGGTGATATTTCGACTTTCAAAAGACTAATTAAGGACATTAAGTTGTACTTAATTCTTCTTTCGTACAAGTAGCAATTTGAAGAGAACAAGGTGATGAAGTAACCCCAAATTTGTGAAAAGTCACACAAACTAATATTTTCCGGAAAAAACCATTTTGATTAAAACAAACTTAAGTGTTTTGAAATCACAATGGGAAAATAGTTTGTTGTGAGGGGGAGTTCTGATTGTTTACGCCAAGTGGATGGAGAATTGAAGTGATTCTCATCAAGTTGTCAAGTTTGTACAGTTTGATTTCAAATTTTCTCAGAAAATCAAAATTGAAACATATTTTGATTTTAGGGGGAGTAAAATTTTAAAAAAATTAGATAATTTGAAATTGCCAAAAACATTAAAAAAAAGCAAAAATGAGTTTTGTTGAGAAAAGAGGAAATG
This sequence comes from Helianthus tuberosus, assembly GCA_030545235.1. NCBI lineage: Eukaryota > Viridiplantae > Streptophyta > Magnoliopsida > Asterales > Asteraceae > Helianthus > Helianthus tuberosus. The sequence continues at coordinate 2,976,182 of JARYGA010046293.1, forward strand.
ATAGTAAATCAGTGGACTATCACAGCATGCTAAAGAAATGAAATGTAAAATGTGATAAATGATCTTACTAAAGATGTGACGGTAGGCTCAGCTAGATTAGTAGATTTGCGATAACGATACAAACTTAAATCAAAAAGCCTAGTTCTAGTGGGAAACATGGTCGAAAGCATAGTACTTAGTTTTGTCCTTCGTGGCTGTGTACCTACTCAGTAATCGCTGAATGCCAAAAAGCATAAAACTGGTTAAGTTTGTGAATTTTCACAACTTTGCTGAAAAGTCGCTGTGATTGTGCATTTTTTTTTGCAAAGATTTAAACTTGTTTTATTTCTTTATTTTGTTTAAGCATCGGACATCCTCTGCGTATACGTGAGTATCGACCTGGATGTTGTTGCCTAAACGTTCTGCTTTATTTTCTTTGGTGTTTCGTTTAAGCTTTGGATCACCTCTGCGTATACGGGAGTATCGACCTGGTGGTTAAAGCCTAAACAACTTCAACTTGTTTTATTTTCTTATTTTGTTTAAACATTGGACTTTCTCTGCGTATACGGAAGTATCGACCTGATTGTTAATGTTTAAACATTCTGCTTTGTTTTCGCACATATCACAGTTGATAAAAGTTTAAAGGCATTACTTGAGTTAGTGTATTACATGATGAGGGGATATGCTGAGATCGTGGGGTCCATAAGAACTTAGTGCTATCTTAATATACCTTAACGTATCGGTAAGCATTTCGAAAGTTTTTAGATTGAGTTTAAGTGGACAACAATATCGTCAATCTACGTGAATCGTTTAGAACTTAAAATGAAATGAAGCTTAATGGTGCTTGTGATGTGTCTCAAAAACTGATATGATCCTCTTACACAAACTCACAAAAATATGTTTGTACATATTTTATTTCTGTATTATATTTCTCTTACTTCAAAAACCAAAAAGATTGTGTTTTAGTTTTTATTTTTGAAAATTCCAAAAAGATTTTCGACAAATGATGTTGAAAAGCTGATATTCAAAATCTCAAAGGCTAAACAAGATGAACTATTGGTTTGGTTGAAATGTTGAGAAGTTGGAAGTTTATATGCAAAACGTTTAGATGATTCATTAATTTGAATCACAATATTGTTTGTTATTTGTTTGAAAATGATGAGTGTATTTCTTTTAGAAACAAATCATTTTGTCTTACGAGAAGGATGAGATGTGTAGGTTTTATTGATTCTTTGGCTACAAAAAGCCAGGTGTCGATCCCTAAAGCACGGAAGCTTAACGAAAGGGGGAGCCTGAAGAGACTACCAAAAGCTGAAGACAGATCCACCGGGATTCTGTTTGAGCTAGGAGAAGTCTAAATTTGCTGAAGAAGTCAAAGATGAATCAAGAGAGAGAGAGAAAATCAAGTCACTACAAATCTGATTAAAGATTGACTACGGCAATATCCAAGGGGGAGTTTGTTGATGCACGTTATGTCTATCGCCTACGTCAATCTAAACGGTAGTGAAGATGTGGAAGAAAACGAGTCGTAAAAGTCTTATTTAGTGGAAAAAGGCAAGGTGGCATAATTGTAATTAGTGAACTTTCATTAAAGCCCCTTGACCCTATAAATAGAGTATTTTATGATGTAATTAGGAGAGATCTTACAAGTTGTAAAGGTGTAGTGTGTGTTTCTAGAGAGAGAAACTAGAGAGAGAAAGTCTCTCCTACACGTGATTTTGTATTTACACGTTCATCTTTATAGTAAAATCACGTTCCGTGTACGTTATTGTGTGTTAGATCACGTACGTTTACGGTTTCCGCACGTCAAACGTACGATACGCAATCGAACGGTGTCAAAACCGATCCTACACTCTATTATCTCTGATCGTGATGCACGATTTACTTCAGAACTGTGCCAGGCAATGCACAAATCTTTTGGCTCTCGTTTAGACATGAGCACCGCTTACCATCCGCATACAGATGAGTAGTCTGAACGCACCATCCAAACTCTAGAAGACATGCTTCATGCATGTGTAGTCGATTTCGGCAACGGCTGGGAAAAACACCTCCTGTTAGTGGAGTTTTTGTATAACAATAGTTACCACACCAGCATTCAAGCCGCTCCATTCGAGGCATTGTACGGGCGTAAATGCCGATCACCTCTTTGTTGGGCAGAGGTGGGTGACAGTCAGAACACAGGTCCATAACTTGTAGTAGACGCAACAGAAAGAATTGCTCTGATACGACAACGCATGGCGACAGCTAGCGACCGTTAGAAAGCCTACGCAAACAAGCGCCGGAAACCTCGAGAATTCCAGGTCGGGGACCGGGTTCTACTCAAAGTCTCACCCTGGAAGGGTGTGGTTCGTTTTGGCAAAAGGGGCAAACTCAATCCACGTTACGTCGGATCATTTGAAATCATAGAGAAAATAGGCAGTGGCCTACAAACTAAACCTGCCCGTAGAACTCAGTGTAGTTCACAACGTTTTTCACGTGTCAAATCTGGAGAAGTGTCTGTCAGATGAGACCCTTATAGTTCCTTTGAAGGAGCTCACTATCGACGATCAGTTGCGATTCATCGAGGAACCAGTTGAAATCACGGATCGAGATGTTAAGGTCCTCAAGCACACCGGATTACCTCTTGTTCGAGTTCGTTGGAACTCCCGTCGTGGCCCAGAGTTCACCTGGGAACGAGAAGATCAAATGAAACTCAAGTATCCCCAGTTATTCGGAAACAGTGCAACCACTACTGAGGCTGAAGCTACTACAGAATTTCGGGACGAAATTCCAAATCAACGGGGGGATGATGTGACACCCCAAGAAAACCAGTAAACTACATAACACAACTAGCTTCCTCAGTAACCACGTGCTAAATTTCGGGATGAAATTTCTTTCAAGTTGGGGATAATGTGACAACTCGAGTTTCCACGATTTCCATCTTCGCATTAATTGCCCGTTAATTGTTTAAGTTGGATGTTAAAACGACTTGTTTGTCCCCAACTGTACACGTTTGTAATATGTTAAATTGTATTGTGGTTGTTATGATATACATATGGTGTGCATTACATGTGGGTGTATGTTAATAATATGTTCATGTTAATATTGTGTTATGTGTGTTATTTATGTATATGTAATAATATTGTTGATTAAACCACAACATTCACACCTCATGGACTAACCGAGCCCACTACACACACACCTTGTATATTTCCATTTTTGATTTCGGCCCAAGCTCTTGACCACCTGTTGATGCACGAGAATGTCTATTGACTACATCTTCATCAAGTCTTATATCAAGATTGTCAATATTAGATCTTAAGTGTCAAAATTAGGGTTTTGTATTGAGTTTAGATAGTATTTCAAAGGGTTCCGTTTGAAATTAGTTATGTATATAAGGGTTCCGTTTGAAATTATCTCAAACGATGATGGTTCCGTTTGAACATAGGCTTCCGTTTGAGATCTGTCGTTTGAACATAGTGTTTAGTTTCAAACGGAAGGGTTCTATGTCTATATATAGGAGTGTTAGTGTCTCATTTCAAACGGAACGGTTGGATGTCATTGTGAGAGTCACGAAGTGCTGTCGGATTTTCATCAGAACAAGTTGTAAAAGCACGTTTATTAATGGAAAAGAAAGATTAAAGGATACAAGCTGTTTTGGACGTCATTTACTTTGATTCCGCCTTAGTAATTGATGATGAGCTACCTTAACTGACTTTCAGGGTCACGTATACGATCCAACACCACCGGCCACACTCAATTGGATTGAGCCCATCTCGATTATAACATGAACCGCCCCAAACAATTACATATATTATGTTTACGTTTTAGTGGTTAGGGGGATGAGTTAGAATTCTAAACAAAACAAACCCTACCCCTCTCTCCTATTGGCGACGGCAGGCCCCCACTCCATCCACAATCTCACCAGTTCGGTTAGTAATGTCTTTATTGTTTTAATATGTCTAGAATGTGCAGCCAAAGTTAGAAAAGGAATCATGAGGTCGGCTATTTAGTTCTTGCTTGCATGAGGGGTTGTCAGTAGCATGTGATTGCTTAATTGTTTTCAACTTTGATTCTTGTTTAGCATGATGATGATGATGATCCGACAACTTGTCATGTGCCGTTGACTATTATGATTGAATGATGGTACATGGAATAAATGGATGTGATAGAAATCTCTATGATCTGTTGTGTGATGTATATGGCTTATGTTTGATGTAATACTGATAATCATGATTGTATAATAATTTAGTAATTCACAGGATAGCATGCTTTGGTTTGGTTGCATGATATTTTCGGTCCAATGGGATCGATTCACCATGGGACTTGTCGGCCATTGACTTTGGTTTCATTATATTGACATTCATCCACACTAGGGCAACTATTATGATTACCATTGATCTATTAGAATAGAGTCATATGTGCATGTGATCATGGCAGTAGCCATGTGAGTCTGCATAGGAATATGTAAATCAATAAAGTCATACATGTATAAATTGATGGAATGCCATCAGTTAGTACTCATGAATTAATTTATGCTCACATGATGGTGTCAAATGATTGATTATTGTATGATGTGACTGTTGTTGATGTTGGGGTGACCAACGAAAACACTAACCCCAACGAAAACACTTTGGGTTTTCGTCACCCAAGTGTTTTCGTCAATTGGTGATTTCGGCCCAAGTGGATTTCGTTAGATATGTGATTTCTTCATGTGGTCTCTGTTAAGTCTGTAACTCGGTTAATTAATAACTCAGTTAGGTTATTAATTCTGATAAATGTAACTTTGTAAAGTTAAGCATGTAACTCTGTTAAATATGTAGCTCAGTTAAATATGTTGATCTTGTTAAGTCTGATAACCCTGTATAGTGTGTTATTGAACAACTAAGTTAGAATTGACCAAGAACTCAGTCATATGGTGCATGATTGCATGAACGTGAAATAACTGTTATGTGTTACATGACGATGATTGCTTAAACACACTTTGTGGCATTTATTGCATGCGAAACTTTACGAACTTGAACTGATTGAGTATACGTGCATACTATAGGACGTGATTGATCACTTGTGAGCACATAACTTAGCATACCGAGCAAACCAAGGAGAGTTCACACTCTTACCAAGGCATGGGATTCCCGGGGCTGGGAATGGGTTTTGAATAATGGGATTGAACAATTACTCGTACTTACACTGCTACTAGACTATCTACCATCGTCCTCAGGTTAGGCAGGACACTTACGTAAAACCTACGTAAACTTGTACTTACCACTGTCCTCAGGTTACGAAGGGCACTTATGTAAAACCTACGTAAACTCATACATACTACTGTCTTCGGGTTAAGAAGGACACTTACGTAAAACCTACGTAAACCCCCGCGTACCACTGTCCTCGGGTTGAGAAGGTCACTTACGTAAAGCCAACGTAAACCTCGTACGTACTACTGTTCTCGGGTTAAGAAGAACACTTATGGTACAACTAGTCTAGTAAATACAAACATGGGAAGCCCCCACTGATAGTAAATACAAACATGGGAAGACCCCACTGATAGAAAATACAAACATGGGAAGCCCCCACTGATAGTAAATACAAACATGGGAAGCCCCTACTGATAGTACATACAACATGGGAAGCCCCCACCAATTGAATCTACACAACGGCTTAGTTAATAACGCATAGTTATGCAACGAACTTACTTACTGTGAACTCGCTCAACTAGTTGTTGACTTCCTGTTACATGCCTTGCAGGACCATAGGTACTCTTGGAACTTGCACGAGAGGCGCGGTCGTTGTGGGCATGGATTGTGGGTGTTTTGATGGAAAACTTTATGACTCTTTAAACTTAACACTTGTGTTGGATTTTCATACTATGCTTCCGCTACCTATACTATGTTTTTGATTGAACACCAATTGTATTGTGACGGATTACATTTACTTTTACTTATTACTTATATGTTCAATATGATTGGTGGCTTGATCCTGGTCACTCACGCCTCCAAGCGGTGATACTCCGCGTGTGGATTTTGGGGGTGTGACACAAACCACCAAAGTAAAATGTTTATGTATAATCAAATGTCAAAATGTTTGTGTGAAAACCATGTCTAATGTCTATGTCTAATGTAAATAATGAATTATGTATATCAATGTCAAAATGTTTATGTCTAATGTAAATCATGAATTGTGTATATCAATGTCAAAATGTTTATGTCTAATGCAAATCATGTAATGTGTATCCAAAATATCATGTATGGTAAGTGAAATATATCAACTAAACCATATGTAAAACGCACAAAAACAAGGTATTGAAGTAAAACATGGTTTAAATCAATGTTATGTTTTGTGGAACAAATGCATGCTATACTGATATAAACATCTATGCGGTATTGTAAAAATGCATACATCCAAGCCTTGTGACTGTGGTGATAGACCTTTAATCAAATTAAAGGTTTATCTGTGTTATGTTTATCGAATTCGGTCATTCCTTCCATCCAAACATACCTAGGATGTCAGGAACGGGAGTTGTTAATTCCTATGGTACCACTACCTACTAACGAATGGCGTAGCTAATGTTAATGAATGTATTTTTGTCCCATTTAAACAAACCAAATGTCATACCAAAAATGTAAGCATGTGAAAACAATGCACTAAGTATGTAATCAAATGAACATACATAGCGTGAAATGTAATGTAAAACAATGTACTAAGTATGCACACAATGGACATACATAGCATGAAATGTAATGTAAAACGATGTACTAATAGTGTACTAATGAACATAGCAAGCATATGATATGAAAACATGGAAAAGCATGAAAGTAACAAGTAGGCACATGTGTTTCACCCTAAAATGTTTGGAAAACAGTAAAAGAGGGATCTATGTACTCACTTGAGATTGCTCAATAGACTTTAGATATCTACCAAGCAAAGCTAGAAGATCACGGAATTAAAAGGTACCTAATATAGGTAACTACATTAATAAACGGACCTATTCGGAGGATCGGGTAGCATGAGGGTTTATAAACCAAATGACTATGGGGACTCATGTAAAATGGTTTAACAAAGCCTACATACTAAAATGAAACCTAACCTAAGTGCTTACGACCCATTACGACCCGTTTAGGTAGCTTATGCTACTTTAACGCGTTGTTTGCGTGAAACGCGTTCGGACCGCCTAACTAGTCCTATGGCAAGTAGAATATGCCTTAATATGTCTAATATTGTTGCCAAATCAGTTTAGATGTCAAAAGTTATGTTACATATGTTTAAAATGAATTTTGGCGTCAAAGGGGTATTTTGGTAATTTACCTAAGGCATATAAACTACCTATCATACAACTAACTAAACGTCGTGACCATAAGGTATAACCTCGGAAGGTTATTCCCTATATACTATGGTCACCTAATGTGTTTGGTCGGATCCTAACGATCGACCAAACGGGTCGGGTTCGAAAGTATAAGCGATTGTTTAGATCGCTTACCTTACAACCCTATACAAGCACTAAACTAAAAGTGACGAGCTAAGCATGTTAAAACATGCTTAACTAAGTTTAGAAAACAGGTTTGGTATCAAAAGAAACGGTTTTGATACCTAAGAGTAGTTTGGTTACAAAATACGCAAGAATATGCATTTTGGCCGAAACTACGACTCGTCACTGAGCCAAGATAACGTGGTAATCAGTAGGTATAGTCACTAGGGACTATAACCATCGTGATTACGCTCACGTTATGAAGTTCAAACGAACTTCACATTGACCATAAACTGGTCAATGCAGAAAGTCAAACGCAGTTTGACTTTAATGCTAAAATGAATGAAAAGAACGAAAGAACACTTACAAAGGGTCCCCGCAAGATTGAACGTCCAAGTATTCTCAGGTATGAAGTGATAAAACACCCCAACTTAGAGAACAAACTCAGAATTCAAGTGGGTTTTGCAAGTGAACTTGATGGGTATTTATAGGAATGTTAAAACCATTAAGATCATTTACCGAATAACGTGCTTCAATCTCATCCCTACATTTGTTGTAACACCATGGTACCTCAATATTGCCCCCCATTATCAGGAAACAACAAGTGGAATTGAGTTTGGAGTGCATAACAGCTGTTAACAGCTGTTAAAACTGAATTAACTGATCTAGGAGGCTGACACAGGCCACGTTAGGGAACACCAAGAGTTTACGCGGGCCGCCTGGCCCTTCTGATCAGAAACAACTTTTCAATATTGACAGTTTCAGTCCCTGTTGGTGTTTAAGCTCATTTCCGACACGTTTAAGGACCGTTAAGCAAATGTTAAGGCCCTAAAATGATGCCTAAACATTGTGGACATGAAACATTCTTAAAAATATGCCGGGTGTTGGTTCGTTTGGTCGTACGATCGCGATGTTCGGTTAATTACGACGGAATGCGCATAAGCGCGAAAAACGATCCAAATTGCGTGACGAATGGATTTTTCTTATGCCAAACACTAAAATAAAATATTTTAGTGCTTACATAAATTTTTGGATGTCCGGATGTATTCCGAACGTAAGTTATGCGCGAAAATGCAAACTTGTGCATTTTTGACGCTTTTAGTCCTTGAATGACCCAAAAGTTTATTTTAGCACACCGAACCCCTCAAAGCCTATTTCTAAGCTATCTAAAGGATATTTAAGGTATGTCTAACTTATGTTCATGTTCCAGAATGTCTGTTACAGTTCAAATTGGCATACTTTCATAGTTTGTCAAATTTAGTCCCTGTAAGCGAATTAACTTGATTTTGCCATACCAAAGTCTTCAAAACTTATTTCTAAGTTATGTAAAGGTTATTTAAGGTATGTTAAGCCTATGTCACTGTTCCGGAGTGTTTGTTGCATTAAACTGGTTATATTTACGCAACGGTGCACGTATAACCTTCCAGAAAGCGATTTAGAGCTTAAATCGAACAAGAATTTATATGTGCAAAAAGATACACATATTTATGCAAATCCCAAGTATGAAATACAATATTTCATTGGTTTGGTATTTTTTTGATGGTCACAGTGACACAGGTGTCACAGTCTCCCCTACTTTAGGAAATTTCATCCCGAAATTTTATTTAGAGGAAACTTGTGAGGGCTTGAAACATGAAGTTGAAAAGATCAAACAACACTGGTTAGAGTCCTGAACTTCTAGTAACTTTAAATAATTTCATGCTTGCAATGTGAGAGGGACACTTATATACAAGTATATAAAGCGTTATTGGTGCGTCCACCGTACCTCTATTACGTTGTTCACATTCCGTTATGGTTGCCACTATTGGTTCTTACACATAATAAGTCTTACTGTGGTTTCCGTGCACTGAACTTCGTAATTATGTATGCATCCATAATTACGTCATTCCTTGCATAGTCACGTAGTGCATCTTAAATTGTGTAGGGGAAGAAAAACTATGAACGAGCCTGTGATTGATTGTGACTAGACAACCATAGGGTCCCTTTTATTAAATCAATAAATGATTTTAATAGACAACCAAGGAGTCTTTTCAGCTTATATCATCACATGTCATTCTTAACCAGATTTTTGAATTAATCTTTTTGACTAGACCACTAAAAGGGTCTCTTATGAATCATGGAATGGTACTATATAATCCAAGGGTCTTAACTATTACATAGAAGCCCATTAAGGATTTAAGGTAGTACCTTTGGATATCCTACTATGAATCCTTCATATGAAGATATGGAAGGTTCTACGAGGATTTGGATAACGAAAAATAAAACCACAAAAGGAAAAACATAACACAAAAACACATAACCACAAAATTGTTTATCTTGATCTTTAATTTGTTATCCTCTTGTTAATTTGTTCTGCTAACTGTGCATGTGTATTTAAAGTACACCAGGTATCCAATCGGTGGATTTTTTTTGATTGGTGCTTTAAATATTTCCAAGAATCTAACTATAAAGATAGAAAGACAAAAATTCGATTTCAATTATAAGGAACTGAAATGTTCGAATTTAGGTACACAAGGAATCCAAATTAAGGATTCTGATTTGTATGATAATCATCCACAAGGGTCTAATTATGGAGATATAAAGATCCCATATGGATTTTAGAAGTTGGAGATGTTTTGAAACCTTGCACTGGATGTGCTTATGTCAAAACATGAATTAAAAATGCTTATGAAGTTGAGATGCTAGATATGCCAAGGCGACATATGAAGGGGAATTTTGAAGGTTAAGTCAATGTATGAGGAAAATATTTTAGAAAACTATGCATGGGGTTCTTAAAAAATGTGTTCAATGTTTTTGAAACCTTATGCATAATACTTTTGAAATCATAAAGTAGGTGTACTAGGTAGGTATATTTATAAAATGTTTTAAAATCATGCGAGATGAAATTTTTGAAATTATGTATGAGGTTTCTGAAAATATGACAAATGCTTTTCGAAATCATGCACTTGATAAGAAAATGTACTGTGTTAATATTGTTTTCAGACTATATGAAACATTTTGAAATCATGAAGGTTGTTTTTGAAAACATAGCCAATGCATTCGAAAAATTGTTTTCAAACTATATGAAATGTTTTGAGATCATGAAGATTGTTTTTGTGGTACTTATACTATGTATATTGTTACGAAACCAGAATGAAATGATATGGGTACGAGATTGAACATACCCTTAGTTATCCAACCAAGGATTTCAAAGGCACAGATGTGCAAAAGCACGATCACCCGTAATGTCACTTTATTTTCTGTACTTTGTTTCTTAGAGTGAAACGAGTACTTAGAATTTTCCAAGGGAATCATGAGCAAACACAAGAATGGGAAATTCGCAAGAGTATTTTGTAAAAATGTAGTTCCATGTCGTAGGTATCATAGGGAAATGCCATACACTCATGCAACTACACTTGTATATCAGAATTGTGAACAACAATTTATTTATAAACAAAACAGATTGTTTCACATTACAAGAAAATATAAGAAACAAAAGCATAAGACAACAACATCTTCTAATCAGCCAACTGCTCATCCGTGGGTTAGATTTGCCTTAGCAAGCTTCGGGCATTTATTCACGAAATGACCCATCTTGCCACAGTTGTTGTGACATCCCGGATAATCAGGTACTTATATGCGACTTTAGTGATATCTTTTTTTTAGCATATAAAAAGTAAATCCTTATGTCCGCTAGTTTATAAAACGTGTGTCCCGCTCGTCAATTCAAACCACTCGCGTAACCCGATGCTTAGAAGGCCTGACCCATAGCCTGAAAATTATACATATATATTAATTGACTTTTATTAATTAGTAATTATACATATTTATTAAATGACTTTTATTAATTAGTTGTTTGTAAAAAAAAATTAATTAAAATAGTGATAACAGCAACATTAACATGTCGACCAACACCCCTCCTTCATTTGATTTCGGCCCAGCCATTTTAGCCCAACACCCCACCATTGTTTCCATTCGGCCCCTCTACTTTCACACCGCCTCATCTCTTGTTATTTAAACATACCATGCACGTTTGTAATCATACTAAGCCGTAACTCCCCTCCAACTTTTGCGGCAGTCATTATCATCTCCTTGCTCTCAATCTTTCTTTCGGAAACCATCATCTCCTTCCCTTCAGTCAAAACGCAGCTCCGATCGTCGGTAAGGTCCGTATCCCTCATTCGTGACTCTTTAATTAACACTTTAGTCGCGGTTTCTTTGTCATGGTTTTGGTTCGAGTGGTGAAGTCTTGATTACGTGATTTCATGCTTGACTGTATATGTTTTGCGAACTTGAATTGGTGGGTGTAAACTTGTCTGCATGTATATATACATAACCGTAGTAAATCTGTATGTATGTATGTATAAAGGTATCTGTAACCATGAGGAGTAGGAAAGCATGTATGATAGCTAGAATCGTAATCAATTGAAACATGTATTGTTACGACTCACCGGGACTTGTTAATCTGAACATATATGTAAGCATACGCTAGATTTCACAAAGGTGTGTGTAGACACGAATCGAGGAGTCGATGTCGGCTATATATATGGGTGAACTGTTAATGGCAAGTGTGGTATGTGATATATAGATGTACGTGATGTATATGTATGTTATATATGTATGTAAGGATTGGGCATGAACGTGATTGCATGAACGAGTATTGTTACGATTAACCGGTACTTGATGAGTTGATTATACATGTAAACGTAATTGTAGAGTTCTATATATGAACGATGATATATATGTGTGTGGGTGACTGTGATAATGATGTCATGGGTGCAAGGTTACTAGTTAAGGAGTTACATGTTATATGAAAAATAGGAAGTTATGTATATGGGGTTTTGTGAATCATGATAGACTAACTGTTAGTGGGTATAGTGACATGAAACCTTTTAAATTGGAATTTGCATAAGTGGTCGATGTATGCATGAGTTACTTTTATAAAGTGTATTGGTGAATGCAAGTTGGTATGGGTACAGGAGGGTGTGAAATTTGTGTAGTGAATAAAGATGTAGTAAATTATGAATTAAATGTTAGTTGATTTGGTGGTGTACAATGTGTTAATTACAAGTTATTGGTGTGATGTGATCAATATGATATCTAATAATATACATGATTTCTGTGTATTTTCTTGTTGCGTACTAGTTACTAGATACGTGTAGGATGCTGGTTTCCGCGTGAGCACACACTAACTTTTAAAAGGTAATCATATTAGGACATGATTGACCAACCCCGACCGTTAGCTATTTTAAAGAGTTCAACCGAGCAACCAAAGGTGAGTTCATACACTTTCTAAGGCATGGGATTCTCGGTGGTTGCGAATGGGTTAAAGAACTAAAACGGAACCTGCATATCCTCCTTGGCTAGGAAATGTACCGCCATCCTCCATGGGTAGGATGCCAATACTAATCCTGCGTATTCTCCTTGGGTAGAATACGTACGTTCGTCCTCCTTGGGTAGGACAACCACCTTAACTTACTAGACAAAACTCTATCATTAAGTCCCTCATTTTATATCGAATTAATCGCCGAGGCCGATGGCGAGCGGGTCATTAGTTAGATAGCGCTATTTAGGTTTGACAAGCCTCACACCGTGCCGCAGAGGACGGGCGTAAACTAATGGATCTGGGCACTAGTCAATGATGATAGACATTGACGTCAGGGAACCAACTTACTTTAGTCAGTGGTCGATATGGTAAACAGGTCTAGTGGTTAACATGGGGAAGCCCCCACCAACTATGGATATGTTTGGGAAACAGGGTAAACTGATTAACTTACAACTTACAAATGAATTCCTGGTTTTTTTTTTTGAAACAACTTAACAATGAACACCAACCGTGAACTCGCTCAACTTTGTTGTTGATTTGTTGTTACATGCCTTGCAGGTCGTTAGGTATCTATGGAGCTTGCACGAGCAAGAGGAGTCGTTGTGGGACATGGACCGTTGTGTGCCATGTTAACATTTAAACTTATTGAACTTATGTTTTGGTTTTACCTTTATTGCTTCCGCTGTTTAACTTGAACTTGGTTAACTTGTTTTTGAACACCAATTATATTGCGTGGTTGGATTTTATTTATTTTAAATACATTGTTCAATATGATTGGTTGCTTGATCCTGGTCAGTCACGCCTCCAAGCGGCGATACTCCGCATGTGGATTTTTGGGGGTGTGACAGATTGGTATCAGAGCCATTGGTTATAGTGAACTTGGTTTTAAAAAGGGAAAAAGCTTTTTGATAAAACCAGACTATAACCTGTACAGTGCTCAACGATCCACAACGACGCTTCGCTCCACGTGCAAGACTCCACACTATAGGTGATATGATTTATGTTTATATTGCCTACTTGCTAGTTACATAGAACTTTGCTCGTGATATGCTTAGATAAACGTAACAACTATTGTTTGAAAACACTTGTGTGCTTACTCTCTTCTGTCATCGTACTCTCGCGAACCTCTCTCACCCATGTTTCCTTTGATGTGACAGTACACATTTGTTTATGATGAAACACACGAACACACACTCGTCACTATAGCAAGATGGCATGGATTGCTTGCCCACCTTATGATGCGTTGATAGTATGCCATAGTCCTTAGGTTTTTGTGATCTTATTACATTGACGACCTCCGTTTGACATCTGAGTTTGAGGAATCATTTGACATGAGTTGGGAGGAACTGAGATGAGCATGCAAATCGCAATATTATTGTGGGTGCACACATAATAATAATGTGGGGTGCATGCGAGTCCCAGTGAGCCTTGACAAGTGGAAAAGGGGTTCCATTCCGTTATTTGACCGATGTGAAACATAACAAACCTATAGGGGTGATAGCAGTGAGTGTCCCCTACTCGAATGTGAACTTTTCATTCATCTCTGGATCCTTTTGAATCTCGATGCTATCGAGTATTACTTGAACACCCATCTGAACACCTAGCGAACCGTGTAGAATGTTAGGTGCTTATACGAACGTCCCTGAGTAGGATGTCGCAGCGTCGAATGATTGATCGATACCTTTCTTGCTCCTCTTCGTTTGCTGGAACTCATGTTTTGACATCTTAGATCCCGAAGTGTGATCACTTCTGCGATACCCTCGTAACAGACCGAGTATTACTCAAGCAACTTGCAACATTGGTGGACAGGAGGATGAGCGTAGTACTTTACCGACCTCAGTACTTGACGGCCCTAATTACCGGCAACGAGCACCGGCGAATTGGCTTCAAACGAATAATTAACCCTCATCAGCAACTCATGGGAGTCAACTCTTATGAATCAATCGGGGCATAAGTGAGGACAGCTGATGGTAGTATGGAAGGTGTGACTGCCAGCACAGTGAGTAACGCATTAGGACGTGGCTCAGAATGTGAAAAGATGGACCTTGATGGTGAAGAGTCGTAGAGCTTCGTTTCAAACAACAGCATTAGAGGCAACAGTCACGGCAACAACAAGGTATTTGTAATGGTAACCAACAATATGGAAAGTGAAGGTGCTTACGGCATGGAGTGGCCAATGTTAAATTCAACGATAACAACCAAAGGAACGACGGCCGTACTGGAAATCCTCGCAACGAGTACAACAACACGGGAAATGATGCTCATAGAGGGACATTAGGGATTGGCGTGGGCGACGCCGGGATTATAACAACATGGTAGCCTACGTGTTCTTGGTGACTAATCACTTCGCCACTGTTCTGCTTAACCCTGATGCTTCTTGAAACCCAACCTGTTGTGGAATCGGTTGATGGCGAAAACAATGAAACCACTACTGAGGCTGAAGCTACTGCGGAATTTCGGGACGAAATTCCAAACCAACGGGGGGATGATGTGATTCCCCAGGAAAAACCAGGAAACCACGCAACACAACTAGCTTCCTCAGTAACTACGTGCTAAATTTCGGGACGAAATTTCTTTCAACTTGGGGATAATGTGACATCCCGGATAATCAGGTACTTATATGCGACTTTAGTGATATCTTTTTTTTAGCATAGAAAAAGTAAATCCTTATGTCCGCTAGTTTATAAAACGTGTGTCCCGCTCGTCAATTCAAACCACTCGCGTAACCCGATGCTTAGAAGGCCTGACCCATAGCCTGAAAATTATACATATATATTAATTGACTTTTGTTATTTAGTAATTATACATATTTATTAAATGACTTTTATTAATTAGTTGTTTGTAAAAAAAATTAATTAAAATAGTGATAACAGCAACATTAACATGTCGACCAACACCCCTCCTTCATTTGATTTCGGCCCAGCCATTTTAGCCCAACACCCCACCATTGTTTCCATTCGGCCCCTCTATTTTCACATCGCCTCATCTCTTGTTATTTAAACATACCGTGCACGTTTGTAATCATACTCAGCCGTAACTCCCCTCCAACTTTTGCGGCAGTCATTATCATCTCCTTGCTCTCAATCTTTCTTTCGGAAACCATCATCTCCTTCCTTTCAGTCAAAACGCAGCTCTGATCGTCGGTAAGGTCGGTATCCCTCATTCATGACTCTTTAATTAACACTTTAGTTGCGGTTTCTTTGTCATGGTTTTGGTTCGAGTGGTGAAGTCTTGATTACGTGATTTCATGCTTGACTGTATATGTTTTGCGAACTTGAATTTGTGCGTGTAAACTTGTCTGCATGTATATATACATAACTGTAGTAAATCTGTATGTATGTATGTATGTATAAAGGTATCTGTAACCATGAGGAGTAGGAAAGCATGTATGATAACTAGAATCGTGATCAATTGAAACATGTATTGTTACGACTCACCGGGACTTGTTAATCTGAACATATATGTAAGCATACGCTAGATTTCACAAAGGTGTGTGTGGACACGAATCGAGGAGTCGATGTCGGCTATATATATGGGTGAACTTTTAATGGCAAGTGTGGTATGTGATATATAGATGTACGTGATGTATATGTATGTTATATATGTATGTAAGGATTGGGCATGAACGTGATTGCATGAACGAGTATTGTTACGATTAACCGGTACTTGATGAGTTGATTATACATTTAAACGTAATTGTAGAGTTCTATATATGAACGATGATATATATATGTGTGTGGGTGACTGTGATAATGATGTCATGGGTGCAAGGTTACTAGTTAAGGAGTTGCATGTTATATGAAAAATAGGAAGTTATGTATACGGGGTTTTGTGAATCATGATAGACTAACTGTTAGTGGGTATAGTGACATGAAACCTTTTAAATTGGAATTTGCATAAGTGGTAGATGTATGCATGAGTTACTTTTATAAAGTGTAGTGGTGAATGCAAGTTGGTATGGGTACAGGAGGGTGCGAAATTTGTGTAGTGAATAAAGATGTAGTAAATTATGAATTAAATGTTAGTTGATGTGGTGGTGTACAATGTGTTAATTACAAGTTATTGGTGTTATGTGATCAATATGATATCTAATAATATACATGATTTCTGTGTATTTTCTTGTTGCGTACTAGTTACTAGATACGTGTAGGATTCTGGTTTCTGCGTGAGCACACACTAACTTTTAAAAGGTAATCATATTAGGACATGATTGACCAACCCCGACCGTTAGCTATTTTAAAGAGTTAAACCGAGCAACCAAAGGTGAGTTCACACACTTTCTAAGGCATGGGATTCCCGGTGGTTGGGAATGGGTTAAAGAACTAAAACGGAACCTGCATATCCTCCTTGGGTAGGAAATGTACCGCCATCCTCCATGGGTAGGATGCCAATACTAATCCTGCGTATTCTCCTTGGGTAGAATACGTACGTTCGTCCTCCTTGGGTAGGACAACCACCTTAACTTACTAGACAAAACTCTATCATTAAGTCCCTCATTTTATATCGACTTAATCGCCGAGGCCGATGGCGAGCGGGTCATTAGTTAGATAGCGTTATTTAGGTTTGACAAGCCTCACACCGTGCCGCAGAGGACGGGCGTGAACTAATGGATCTGGGCACTAGTCAATGATGATAGACATTGACGTCAGGGCACCAACTTACTTTAGTCAGTGGTCGATATGGTAAACAGGTCTAGTGGTTAACATGGGGAAGACCCCACCATCTATGGATATGTTTGGGAAATAGGGTAAACTGATTAATTTACAACTTACAAATGAATTCCTGGTTTTTTTTAAACAACTTAACAATGAACACCAACCGTGAACTCGCTCAACTTTGTTGTTGATTTGTTGTTACATGCCTTGCAGGTCGTTAGGTATCTATGGAGCTTGCACGAGCAAGAGGAGTCGTTGTGGGACATGGACCGTTGTGTGCCATGTTAACATTTAAACTTATTGAACTTATGTTTTGGTTTTACCTTTATTGCTTCCGCTATTTAACTTGAACTTAGTTAACTTGTTTTTGAACACCAATTATATTGCGTGGTTGGATTTTATTTATTTTAAATACATTGTTCAATATGATTGGTGGCTTGATCCTGGTCAGTCACGCCTCCAAGCAGCGATACTCCGCATGTGGATTTTTTGGGGTGTGACAGTTGTAGCACCATCCAGGCGGGAAGCGAGCTTGAGCAGGATTGGCTTGTGGTTGATTTTGACCACCTTGGTTCTGGTTACATCGACACGCACTTTCCAGGTGACCAACTCGCCCACATGATACACACAGACGACACTGTAAGTGAGCTCGGTGATGCCCATTACATTTGTCGCATATTGGTGCCGTTCCCTTGTATTGCTTCTTAGCACGTGGTGTTGCCACCCGGATGGGTCCTGCTTGATTTGGTACAGCTGTAGTTGAGCAAACCCTTGTTGTATGACCTATAAGTCTACAAATATGGCATTTGCGGCACTTCACACTAGCATGATGATGAAGGTTACATTGGTTGCACAAGGGTGCGGTTCCATTGTATGGCTTCCTAGCAGGGGGTTGAGCTGGTTGGTTGGGGACGGCTTGATCATTGTGAGCGACCACGGCGAAGTTCTGAGAAGCCTTTCGCTTCTTTGACTTCTTAGGGGATCCAGTCTGTTCATCCATGGTCTTTGATTCCTCGATTGGTTTCTTGGCTGGTGGTGCTGGCTTGACTTCTACTTCCTTTGGTGGCTCTAAGTGGCTTCATTGTTGAGACGAGACATGGCAATGCCTAATTCAACAGTCTTCAGGATTACTTCGCCTATTCGCTGGGCAAATTTGGCAGTCTGCTCAGATATATGCGCATCGTTGCGTTGAAGAGACATTCTGGAGGAAATGAAGGATATAGGAGGAAACAAATGAAATGTTATCGAAAAATAAAACAAAAAACAGAATGGCAATGCATAAGAATTTGCGATCATTTGTTTGTTACTTAAGGCAAACAAATGAGACGGTGACAAATCAAAGTAAGCGGATCATATTAATGTATCACTGAAGACATGCTCGCCTATAAGTGAACACTCACCCCAAGAGTTCCCAGGTAAGACTGACTGGTCCGATACTGCGGATTTGTACGAACACTCAAGCCTTTGACAGAAAACTCAGGGTACAGGCATTCACTCTTCCAGTTTGCACGTGTTCACATTATAAGACCCAAACTTTGACGAGATTTTGAAAACTTAGAGGGTTCAAAACCTAGTAATCAATCATCCTAGAACAGACGATTGCTTTTCAAAGCGGTTTTGAAATTTGTGTTCTTGTTGCGGTTGTCGCCTAAGGATAGGTGACGGTATTGTTTTATGACTAAACGCATGTAAACTCGCGTTAGGGCCCTAGGAAGGTTATAGACTAGGTCAAAGCATTACTAATAACCTAATTCCCTATAATCATGAGCTCTGATACCAACTTTTCTGTCACACCCCGACCACGAAAAACAACAAAACGTGGCGGAAACGTCGGGGAGTGTTGTAACAGAATCATTGTTTCATAACACATGGAAATTAAGATACTCTTTTATTGATTAAAAGAGTTACAATGTCTTGACAATCAAAGAAACATAACATAAATAACTAGTCTTGCATCTTTTATTAACGCTAAGGCCCAAGTCCGCCTAAGTGTATCTTGATAAATCCTATGCATCATATCCAGAAACACATGTGAAAATAGGTACGTCAGCATAAAAATGCCTGTGAGATACATAGGTTTTGTGAAAAATAGAATTCATGACTTATGTTTAAGAAAAATTTAGTCATGAACCTTGTAATTTGCTTTGTCTTGTAAACCATTTGAAAAGTGATAAATAAACCAAATGATATATATGTATTAAAGAATAATACATGGTTAACTAAATAACCAAGTAAAATGAGTTTATTTCAGATAAGTTGTTTGTAAAACAATGTATTGTGAAAAGTATTTTATTTGTATAAAATGTTATATGTCTAGATTGAAATAATTCAAATAACGCTACCATATGTAATACCATACAAGCACTTATATATAGGAAGTACCAGCGGCGTATCCACCATGCTTGTATCATATTACACACGCCTCGTTACTTAAATCACTTACTCAAACCAAACCACCAAAGTAAAATGTTTATGTATAATCAAATGTCAAAATGTTTGTGTGAAAACCATGTCTAATGTCTATGTCTAATGTAAATCATGAATTGTGTATATCAATGTCAAAATGTTTATGTCTAATGTAAATCATGAATTTTGTATATCAATGTCAAAATGTTTATGTCTAATGTAAATCATGAATTGGGTATATCAATGTCAAAATGTTTATGTCTAATGTAAATCATGAATTGTGTATATCAATGTCAAAATGTTTATGTCTAATGCAATTCATGTAATGTGTATCCAAAATATCATGTATGGTAAGTGAAATATATCAACTAAACCATATGTAAAATGCACAAAAACAAGGTATTGAAGTAAAACATGGTTTAAATCATTGTTATGTTTTGTGGAACAAATGCATGCTATACTGATATAAACATCTATGCGGTATTGTAAAAATGCATACATCCAAGCCTTGTGACTGTGGTGATAGACCTTTAAACAAATTAAAGGTTTATCTGTGTTATGTTTATCGAATTCGGTCATTCCTTCCATCCAAACATACCTAGGATGTCAGGAACGGGAGTTGTCAATTCCTATGGTACCACTACCTACTAACGAATGGCGTAGCTAATGTTAATGAATGTATTTTTGTCCCATTTAAACAAACCAAATGTCATACCAAAAATGTAAGCATGTGAAAACAATGCACTAAGTATGTAATCAAATGAACATATATCGCATGAAATGTAATGTAAAACAATGTACTAAGTATGCACACAATGGACATACATAGCATGAAATGTAATGTAAAACGATGTACTAATAGTGTACTAATGAACATAGCAAGCATATGATATGAAAACATGGAAAAGCATGAAAGTAACAAGTAGGCACATGTGTTTCACCCCAAAATGTTTGGAAAACAGTAAATGAGGGGTCTATGTACTCACTTGAGATTGCTCAATAGACTTTAGATATCCACCAAGCAAAGCTAGAAGATCACGGAATTAAACGGTACCTAATATAGGTAACTACATTAATAAACGGACCTATTCAGAGGATCGGGTAGCATGAGGGTTTGTAAACCAAATGAGTATGGGGACTCATGTAATATGGTTTAACAAAGCCTACGTACTAAAATGAAACCAAACCTAAGTGCTTACGACCCATTACGACTCGTTTAGGTAGCTTATGCTACTTTAACGCGTTGTTTGCGTGAAACGCGTTCGGACCGCCTAACTAGTCCTATGACAAGTATAATATGCCTTAATATGTCTAATATTGTTTCCAAATCAGTTTAGATGTCAAAAGTTATGTTACATATGTTTAAAATGAATTTTGGCGTCAAAGGGGTATTTTGGTAATTTACCTAAGGCATATAAACTACCTATCATACAACTAACTAAACGTCGTGACCATAAGGTATAACCTCGGAAGGTTATTCCCTATATACTATGGTCACCTAATGTGTTTGGTCGGATCCTAACGATCGACCAAACGGGTCGGGATTGAAAGTATAAGCGATTGTTTAGATCGCTTACCTTACAACCCTATACAAGCACTAAACTAAAAGTGACGAGCTAAGCATGTTAAAACATGCTTAACTAAGTTTAGAAAACAGGTTTGGTATCAAAACAAACGGTTTTGATACCTAAGAGTAGTTTGGTTACAAAATACGCAAGAATATGCATTTTGGCCAAAACTACGACTCGTCACTGAGCCTAGATAACGTGGTAATCAGTGGGTATAGTCACTAGGGACTATAACCATCGTGATTACGCTCACGTTATGAAGTTCAAACGAACTTCACATTGACCATAAACTAGTCAACGCAGAAAGTCAAACGCAGTTTGACTTTAACGCTAAAATGAATGAAAAGAACGAAAGAACACTTACAAAGGGTCCCCACAAGATTGAACTTCCAAGTATTCTCAGGTTTGAAGTGATAAAACACCCCAACTTAGAGAACAAACTCAGAATTCAAGTGGGTTTTGCAAGTGAACTTGATGGGTATTTATAGGAATGTTAGAACCGTTAAGATCGTTTATCGAATAACGTGCTTCAATCTCATCCCTACATTTGTTGTAACACCATGGTACCTCAATATAGCCCCCCATTATCAGGAAACAACAAGTGGAATTGAGTTTGGAGTGCATAACAACTGTTAACAGCTGTTAAAACTGAATTAACTGATCTGGGAGGCTGACACGAGCCGCGAAAGGGAACACCAAGAGTTTACGCGGGCCGCCTGGCCCTTCTAATCAGAAACAACTTTTCAATATTGACAGTTTCAGTCCCTGTTGGTGTTTAAGCTCATTTCCGACACGTTTAAGGCCCGTTAAGCAAATGTTAAAGCCCTAAAATCATGCCTAAACATTGTGGACTTGAAACATGCTCAAAAATATGCCAGATGTTGGTTCGTTTGGTCGTACGATCGCGATGTTCAGTTAATTACGACGGAATGCGCATAAGCGCGAAAAACGATCCAAATTGCGTGACGAATGGATTTTTCTTATGACAAACACTAAAATAAAATATTTTAGTGCTTAGATAAATTTTTGGATGTCCGGATGTATTCAGAACGTAAGTTATGCGCGAAAATGCAAACTTGTGCACTTTTTGACGCTTTTAGTCCCTGAATGACCCAAAAGTTTATTTTAGCACACCGAACCCCTCAAAGCTTATTTCTAAGATATGTAAAGGATATTTATGGTATGTCTAACTTATGGTCATGTTCCGGAATGTCTGTTACAGTTCAAATTGGCATACTTTCGTAGTTTGTCAAATTTAGTCCATGTAAGCGAATTAACTTGATTTTGCCATACCAAAGCCTTCAAAACTTATTTCTAAGTTATGTAAAGGTTATTTAAGGTATGTTAAGCCTATTTCACTGTTCCGAAGTGTTTGTTGCATTAAACTGGTTATATTTAAGCATCGGTGCGCGTATAACCTTCCAGAAAGCGATTTAGAGCTTAAATCGAAGAAGAATTGATATGTGCAAAAAGATACACATGTTTATGCAAATCCCAAGGATGAAATACATTATTTCATTGGTTTGGTATTTGTTTGATGGTCACAGTGACACAGGTGTCACAGTAACAAGTAGGCACATGTGTTTCACCCCAAAATGTTTGAAAAACAGTAAAAGAGGGGACTATGTACTCACTTGAGATTGCTCAGAAGTCCTAAGATAACCACCAAGCAAAGCTAGAAGATCACGGAATCAAACGGCACCTAATATAGGTAACTACATTAACAAACGGACCTATTCAGAGGATCGGGTAGCATGAGGGTTCGTAAACCAAATGCGTGTGTAGGAACTCATGTAATATGGTTTAACAAAGCCTACATACTAAAACAAAACTTATCCTAAGTGCTTTTGACCCGTTACGACCCGTTTAGGTTGCTTATGCTACTTTAACGCTTTGTTTGCGTAAAACGTGTTCGGCCGCTTAACTAGTCCTATGACAAGTAAAATATGCCTTAACATGTATAATATAGTTGCCAAATCAGTTTAGATGTCAAAAATTATGTTACATATGCTTAGAGTGAATTTTGGCGAAAAAAGGGTATTTTGGTAATTTACCTAAGGCCAATCCCCATGGTGTGCAACGTTAGCCATTCAAAAAAAAATGTAAACTACTTATCATACAACCACTTAAACGATGTGACCATAAGGTATAACCTCGGGAGGTTATTCCCTATACAACTATGGTCACCTAAAGTGTTTGGTCGGATCCTAATGATCGACCAAATAGGTCGGGTTCAAAAGTATAAGCGATTGATTAGATCGCTTACCTTTACGACCCTAGACAAGCGCAAATCTAAAAGTGACGAGCTAAACATGTCAAAACATGTTTAACGAGGTTTAAAAATAGGTTTGGTATCAAAACAAACGGTTTTGATACCCACAAGTAGTTTGGTTACAAAATACGCGAGAATACGCATTTTGGCCGAAACTACGACTCGTCACTGAGCCTAGATAACGTGGTAATCAGTAGGTATAGTCACTAGGGACTATAACCATCGTGATTACGCTCACGTTATGAAGTTCAAACGAACTTCGCAATGACCATAAACTGGTTAATGCAGAAAGTCAAACAAAGTTTGACCTTAACGCTAAAAGCGAATGCAAAGAACGAAAGAATACTTACAGAAGGTCCCCACAAGATTTGATCTGATTTTCTCTCAGGTATGAAGCATATACTTCAACTTAGAGAGCATAAATCAGATTCAAATTGTGGGTTTTTGAAAATGAGAGGAAGGGGTATTTATATATGTGGTAGAGCCGTTAAGATCGTTCGTAGTAATCCGAGATTCAAACAAAGTCGTACACATCGAGCCCATTGTTTTATAAAACCATTGGAGCCCCTAGATTAAGCCCATGGTTTGTTAAAAACCATTCGCAAGTGGGAAACATGGGTATAACAGCTGTTAAAACAGATTCTGCACATCTGGCAGATCCTCACAGCCCGCGTACGGGACCTGCAGATGTTCACGCGGCCCGCCTGGGTGTCTCAGACCAGCAACAACTTTCCAAAATGACAGTTTCAGTCCCTGTTGTGTTTTAATCTCCATTCCGACATGTTTAGGGCCCGTTAAGCCAACCTTAAGGCCCTAAAATGATGCCAAAACATTGTGGACATGAAAAATGCTCAAAAATATGCTGGATGTCGGTTCTTTTGGTCCTATGATCGCGATATTCGCTTAATTACGACGAAATGCGCACAAGCTCGAAAAACGATCCAATTTGCGCGACGAATGTATTTTTCTTATGCCAAACACTAAAATAAAATATTTTAATGCTTACATAAATTTTTGGATGTCCGGATGTATTCAGAATGTAAGTTATGCGCGAAAATGCAAACTTATGCACTTTTTTACGCTTTTAGTCCCTGAATGAGCATAAAGTTTATTTCAGCACACCGAACCCCTCAAAGCCTATTTCTAAGCTATGTAAAGGATATTAGGGTGTGTTTAACTTATGATCAAGTTCAGGAATGTCCGTTACTGTTCAAATCGGCATACTTTTGTCGTTTGTCAAATTTAGTCCCTGTAAGCAAATAGACTTGATTTTGCCATACCAAAGCCTTCAAAACTTATTTCTAAGTTATGTAAAGGTTATTTAAGGTAGTTTTAGCATATGTTGATGTTCGGGAGTATTTTTCGTGTTAAACTGATTTTGTTTACGCACCAGTTTGAGTAAAATTCTCCAGAAAGTGATATAGAGTTTAAAATTGAATAAAAATCAAAACATGAAAAATGTCAAACATAAACAAACAAATATTGGGATCAAATTACTTTATTTCATTGGTAACTGAACTGTTTACAATGATTACAAGCACAGATGTTACAGTTTATGTTTAAATCATACTCTTGATTCTTGGTTGTTCTTGATGATTGGAAGTTTCTCTTGAATCTTGGAATTTTTCACAAACTTGAAATCTAAAAAGAAATGGTTCTTGATACAAAATAAAAATGGTGATGTATATGTGTGTATATAACCGTACATATATATGTGTGTATATGACTTTTGAGTTTGAGTTGATTTTTGATAAATACTTGTTTAAGATGTTTGCTTGCATAAACAAGATTATGTACAAGTATGTTAGAGATATAAAGAAGTGATTGAATAATGAGTTATACTTTGGAATAATGTTAGTATTTTGATATGTAAATGGCCAAAAATTTATTAGACATATTTGAGAAATTTTTAAGTTGTTGCTTGTTCTTGAATGATAGTTAAAATGCAAGTGTTTGATGATTTGTGTATGATATGGTAAATGTTCAATTAAATCAGTAAATAAACATGAATAAATCACATGTTTGATGCATTTAAATTCATATGAAATGTTCATGATATGATAGTGTGCTTTTTACACTTGTACATAAGAATACATGTTGATTTAAAGCTCAAGAAATGATAAAAAAATGATTGTATGACAAAAATGTTTTAGAACAGATTATAAACACTAAAAATAACATTATTTGGTATATTATAATGGCATGAAACTTTTTCATATGTTTGATAGCTTTGCATGTTGTACATATAGCTTAGAAAGTGGTAAAATATGTGAAATTTGCATGATTTATGTGCTTTATGTGAGACCTGCACTATCATGAGTATAACCACTATTTTATTCAGTAAATAACATGGGTTATTTTCAAATATCAAGTCGTTTCGATTTGGGATAGTTAGGGTAACGTTTGATGCAAAGCTATGCGGTAAAACGGTTAAAAATCGGCTTTTCGGAATATTTTTATAAAACTGTTTTAGATCAGTAAGTAAACTGATATTTTTTATATAAAAATAAGTATTTTAACTTATATTAAGTTTACTTGGTGTTTGGTTAGTCATACGTGACTTTCGACGCGCAAAAACGTTACCGAATCGCTAAAATACGTGTTTTTTAGTGTACACTATAATGGGTTGTTCATGGGTAAATTTTATGTGTTACAATGTGTTATGTGTTTTATAGTATGTGTATGATGACATGTTAATACTTGACAACATTATGTGTATTACGATATTTATTTTTATGTCACAATAAGTATATATATTATGCCGCGCAAATCATAGATACATTGCTTATAACATGATGAGGGTCACCAATAAAATCGTTCAAGTCGCAAAGTTTTTAAAATATATATGAACTCATATATATATATATAAATACACCAATATAATAAAAAATAATAACTTTTCGAGAAAAATCTCAAAGTTATATGAAAATTCTAAGTATTGGAGAAACTTCGGTATTTTTGTGAGTTTTTGATTATTAAATCATTCTTATTTAATTTAGGACGAATAAACAATTTGAGGGATTGTGTTAACATAAAAAACGCACCCAAAGGTGAGTACATAGTTCCCCTACTTTACGTTTTCAATTTTTTTGGGGTGAAGCATATGTGCATAACTTTACTTTTCATTTTCATGACATTATACATGTTTTATTACATATTACATATAATACATTATTTCAAAGACATTTTTATGGTATATTGACTTAGTATACCTAACATTTGGTTTCAAAGACATTTTATTGACATATTGACTTAGTATGCCTATTACATGGTTTTACAAAGACATTTTCATGACATGCTTACATTGAAAAAGACATTTGGTATGTTTAACAGAGTAGTACATTCATTAACATTGATCACGCCGCTCGGTAGTATGTAATAGCGCTATAGGACTTGACAAATCCCGTTCCCGCTTTCTAGGTATTTCGTTAGGGGAATGACAGAATCCGAATACATTTTTTTGATAAACCTTGATCCTGATAAGGGTTTATCCGACAGTCTCAAGGCTTGAGTGTATGCGATAGACAAACCACATAAATGTTCATATCAATAAAAGCAATGGTTTTCAAAACATAACTTTTGTTTAAACATTTGTTTATTCAAAAACCTTGTTTTGTACATAAAATTTTGATTTCATAAGACATTTGTTTATACACGACATTATGCATTTGGCTTGAGTAAATACTATTTATTCGCCATACAAGACATGGTTTATATTGGACATTTGACATTGGACATTGGTTATACATGACATTGACATATTTTATACATATTATTTTCATTTGGTTATTTACTTAACCATACATCATTCTTTTATATCATTTGATTTTGATATGATTTTATAAAAGAAGACATTTTTATAAGGTTCATGACTACTTTTCGTTAAACATTTATTTTAACCTTTAAAGTCACAAATCTTCAACACTAATCCTATGTTACTCACATGCATTTTTATGCTGACGTATTTACTTTCACATATGTTTCAGGAGCGAATGTTTGATATGAGCAAGCTTCACTTAAGGCGACTTGGGCCTTAGCAATCTAAAATCAAGAAAGTTATCATCTTTTATGTTATGTATTTTGTTTGAACTAAGACATTGTAATAATTCAAGCTTGTGAAACTTAACTTTAATTACCATGTGTTTTTGAAACAATAATTCTGCCACAACACTCCCCGACGTTTCCGCCGCGGTTTTGTTGTTTTACGTGGTCGGGGTGTGACACATAGTCCCCTCTTTTACTGTTTTTCAACTGTTTTGGGGTGAAACACATGTGCCTACTTGTTACTTTCATGTTTTTCATGCTTTTATATCATATGCTTGTTATGTTCATTAGTACACATATAGTACGTGATTTCATTATGTTTTGCTATGTATCTTCACTTAGCATGCTATCACATTGATTTTTATATATTACATTTTGTTGCATATGTTCATCCAGCATATGGACACATTGTTTTACAATTTGAACTGTTTGAACCGTTGGAATTAATTGATTTATGTGAACCGTTTGAAGCTGATAGATTATGTGAACCGTTTGGAACTGATTGATTGATGTGAACCGTTTGAAACTGTTTAAACTATTGGGTTAGGGAAGTGATTAGGTAACGGGGCGGGTGTAATGTGTTAAAAGCATGGTGGATACGCTGCTGGTACTTCCTATATATAAGTGCTTTTAACACATTATATATCGTTGCGTTATCTAGATCACTTGGGCAAGGTTATCAAAACAAAGTTATGTTACGAGGTTTTTCTAACAATATAAACCATTCGAGTTTTATTTCAAAAACGATTTACAATCTGGGTTTACTTAAACAAATGTTTTGGAGTTAAGATTCATGGCATCGAGATTTTATAAATTATAACTACTGTTTTGACTTGGTTATTTCAATTTACATTACAAATATTTTATAAAACTTGGTTTTCTAATTATCAATTAACAAAGGTGTTCAAGTTATTTTCAAAGTGTAAACGAGCCATGAATCTGACACTCACATAAAACCTATGTACTCGCCGGCATTTTTATGCTGACGTATTTTCACATGTGTTTCAGGTACAATAGTGATGATGATATTGATGCATGCTCACATAGGAATGGACGAGGCCTTAGCGACTTAATAACAATGAAAGTTAATTTATTCATGTTTTGTTTCTAGTTTCAATACAATGTAATACATTAATTCAATAAAACAGAATTTCAATCCATGTGTTATGAAACAATGATTCTGTTACGTCACTTCTCGATGTTTCCGCCGCGGTTTGTTGTTTTAACGCGGTCGGGGTGTGACACCTGGTAAGGCGAATGTCGTGGCTGATGCATTGAGTCGTAAAGAGCGTGTTAACCTTCACTGTATTCAAGTTCGATCTGATATTCAAAACCCGCATTTCTCAGGCTCAACATACTTGTGTTACAAAAGACTTGATGGGTAAGGAATTTTCATATCATATTAAGCCTGATCTTGAACTGAAAGACAATGGATTGTATTATTTCATGGATCGTTTGTGGGTCCCAAGTCAAGACAATCTTCGCACCTTCCTAATGGATGAAGCTCATAGGTCTCGTTATTCTATTCACCCTGGTGCAGATAAAATGTATAAGGATCTTCGAACCCAGTTTTGGTGGCCCGGTATGAAGAAAGCCATTGCCTTATACGTATCTAAATGCCTTACTTGTCTTATGGTTAAGGCTGAACATCAACATCCCTCTGGATTATTGGAGTAACCAGAGATACCGCTTTGGAAATGGGAAAACATTGCTATGGATCTTATTACCAAACTTTCGCGCACTAAGAGAGGTCATGATGCCATTTGGGTAGTTGTTGATTGTCTTACCAAATCAGCGCATTTATTGTCGATCCGTGAGGACCTATCTACTGAAAAGCTTGCTAAAATTTATGTGGATGAGATTGTATCCAGTCATGGCGTTCCTTTGAACATTATTTCTGACAGAGATGCCCGATTCTCGTCTCGTTTTTGGAGAAACATTCAATCTGCTATGGGAACCCAACTTAATTTGAGCACAGCTTACCATCCGCAATCAGATGGTCAATCTGAGAGAACAATCCAAACTCTGGAAGATATTCTTAGAGCTTGTGTGATCGATTTTGGTGGTAGTTGGGATTCGTATCTACCGTTGATTGAATTCTCCTACAACAATAGTTATCACTCCAGCATCAATGTAACACCTGTGCCTTCGCGGCCATCAAACAAATACCGAACCAATGAAATATTATATTTCATACTTGGGATTGGTAAAAATATGTGTATCATTTGCACATATCAAATTTTGTTCAATTCCAAACTCTAAATCGCTTTCTGGAAGGTTATACGCGCACCAATGCGTAAATATAACCATTTTAATGCAACAAACACTCCGGAATAGTGACATAGTCTTAACGTACCTTAAATAACCTTTACATAACTTAGAAATAAGTTTTGAAGGCTTTGGTATGGCAAAATCAAGTTAAATCGCTTACAGGGACTAAATTTGACAAACTGCGAAAGTATGCCAATTTGAACTGTAACAGACATTCCGGAACATGACCATAATTTAAACATACCATAAATATCCTTTACATGGCTTAGAAATAGGCTTTGAGGTGTTTGGTGTGCTAAAATAAATTTTGGGTCATTCAGGGACTAAAAGTGTCAAAAAGTGCACAAGTTTGCATTTTTACGCATAACTCACGTTCTGAATACATCCGGACATCCAAAAATTTATGTAAGCATGACTATATTATGCTTTAGTGTTTGGCTTAAGAAAAATCCATTCGTCGTGTCATTTGGATCGTTTTTCGCGCTTATGCGCATTCCGTCGTAATTAAGCGAACATCGCGTTCGTACGACCAAACGAACCATCATCCGGCATATTTTTGAGCATGTTTTGAGTTCCCTATACTTTAACTTCATTTTAGAGCCTTGAAATGAGGTTAACGGGGTTCAAACGCATCGAAAAAGGCCTTAAACACGTGCAGGGACCATTTCTGCCAATTTTGAAACAATTCTGAAACATGGGGGCAGTGGCGTAGCGCGAGCCCTAAGGGCCTATGCAGTCGCGCTACGCGAGTGCCTTAACTGGACAGAAACTTCAGTTTTGCATTTTCGGGACCAGATTCGATGTATTAACAGCTGATTAATTCACAACCACACATTCTAACATGCTTAGTCAGCTGATAAGGATGGATTTTAGGCACCATAACTTTCCGACACTTGTACGGATACGATTAAGGCACGATATTCGACAAGCGATCTTAACGGTTCGGGTATTCCTATAAATACCCATTCACCCCCATTGCTAAAATCACTAGAATCTTGATCTTAGGAACTCTAAGTTGAAACCATTGTTTCATACCTGAGATTCTTGGATCGAGATTAGCATTCGGGGACCTTTCGTAAGTATTCTTTCGTTCTTTTCCTTATTTTATTGCTTTTCGAGTCAGAAAGTCAAACTTTGTTTGACTTTCAGCGTTGACCAGTAATGGTCAATGCGAAGTTCGTTTGAACTTCGCAACGTGAGTGTAATCACGTTGGTCATAGTCCCTTGGGACTATGCCCACTGATTACCACGTTGTCTAGGGTCGTAGGGTAGGCGATCTAATAAATCGCCTATACCCTCGAACCCGACCCAGTTTGGTCGATCATTAGGATCCGACCAAACACATTAGGTGACCATAGTAGGTAGGGAATAACCTTCCGAGGTTATACCCTATGGTCACATCGTTTGAGTAGTTGTATGATAGGTAGTTTATATGCCTTAGGTAAATTACCAGAATACCCTTTTCATGTATAATTGGTAATTAAGCATATGTAACCTAAACCTTTGTCACATAACTGATTATGTAACATAACTGATTATGTAACATGTTTAGGCATATAACACTTGTCATAGGACTAGTTAGGCGGTCCGAACGCGTTTCACGCGAACGACGCGTTAAAGTAGCATAAGCTACCTAAACGGGTCGTAATGGGTCGTAAACAATTATACTAGGTTTCATTTAGTATGTAGGCTTTGTAAAACCAAATGACACGAGTCTCTACACTCGTTTGGTTTACAAACCCTAATGCTACCCGATCTTCCGATCTAGGTCCGGTTAATTAACATAGTTACCTATATTAGGTGCCGTTTGATATCCGCGATCTCTAGCATTGTTTGGTTGTTACTCAAGGACTTCTGATCAATCTCAAGTGAGTACATAGACCCCTCTTTTACTGTTTTCCAAACTGTTTTGGGGTGGAACACATGTGCCTACTTGTTACTTTCATGCTTTCATGTTTTCACATCATATACATGCTATGTTCAATAGTACACTTATAGTACATTGTTTTACATGATTTCATTGTTTTTATGCTATGTATGTCCATTGCGTGCATACTTAGTACATCGTTTTACATTTACATTTTATGCTATGTATGTCCATTGCGTGCATACTTAGTACATCATTTTCATCACATGCTTACATTTTGTTATGACATTTGGGTTGTTTACAATGGAACAATACATTCATTAACATTAGCTACGCCGTTCGTTAGTAGGTAGTGGTACCATAGGAATTGACAACTCCCGTTCCGGACATCCCAGGGAAAGGGGATGAAAGGAATGACCGAATTCGATATACATAAGCACAGATAATCCTTTAAGTCGTTTAAGGGTTTATCGCCACAGTCTCAAGGCTTGGATGTATGCATTATAACAATACCGCATAGATGTTCGTATCAGTATAGCATGCATTTACACATTACATGATTTACATTGATCATGCATTTACACATTACATGATTTACATTGATCATGCATTTACACAAAACATAGCTTTGACTTAAACCAAGTTTTACTTCAATACTATGTTCTTGTGCATATGGTTTAGTGATATTTATCACTAGCCATACAGATCAGTTTGGTTACACATTACATGATTTACATTGATCATGCATTTACACATTACATGATTTACATTGATCATGCATTTACACAAAACATAGCTTTGATTTAAACCAAGTTTTACTTCAATACTATGTTCTTGTGCATATGGTTTAGTGATATTTATCACTAGCCATATAGATCAGTTTGGTTACACATTACATGATTTACATTGATCATGCATTTACACATTACATGATTTACATTGATCATGCATTTACACAAAACATAGCTTTGATTTAAACCAAGTTTTACTTCAATACTTTGTTTTTGTGCATTTCACCTATGGTTTAGTTGATGCGTTTTCACTAGCCATACATATCATTTTGGTTACACATTACATGATTTACATTGATCATGCATTTTACATGGTTTACATTTGACACATAAACACTTTTGACATTGGTTATACATTACATGATTTACATTAGACATGAACATTTTACATTGATGGTTTGGTTTGAGTAAGTGATTAAGTAACGATGCATGTGTAATATGATACAAGCATGGTGGATACGCCGCTGGTACTTCCTATATATAAGTGTTTGTATGGTATTACATATCGTAGCGTTATTTGAATCATTTCAGTTTATCACATATAACATTTTATACAAATAACATACTTTTCACAATACATTGTTTTTCAAACAACTTAACTTATACAAACTCATTTTTTCATGGTTATTCATTTAACCATGCATTATTCTCTTATTTATACGTATCATCTGAACTTATTATTTTTCAAATGATTTACAAAGACAAAGCAAATTACAAGGTTCATGACTAAACATTTTCTCAAACATAAGTCATGAAACCTATTTTTCACAAAACCTATGTATCTCACAGGCATTTTTATGCTGACGTACCTATTTTCACATGTGTTTTCAGGAACTGTTGCATAAGATGATCAAGATACACATAGGCAGACTTGGGCTTTAGTGACAATAAAAGATGCAAGACTAGTTAATTATGTTGTATTTCTTTGTTTGCTAAGACATTGTAACACTTTTAATCAATAAAACGAAACTTAATTTACCATGGTTGTGAAACATTAATTCTGTTACAACACTCCCCGATGTTTCCGCCACGTTTTGTATGTCCTACGTGGTCGGGGTGTGACAATCAACATGGCTCCTTTCGAGGCTTTATACGGTCAAAAATGTCGTTCACCAGTCTGCTGGAATGAGATCGGTGAAGCTCAGCTTACTGGAGCTAAGCTCATTCTAGAGACTACAGATAAAATCAAGAAAATTCACGACAACCTTCAGACAACTAGAAGCCGTCAAAAGAGTTACGCGAAAAGACGACGCAGGCCCTTAGAATTTCAAGTTGGTGATTGTGTCTTACTTAAGGTTTCACCTTGGAAAGGTGTGATCAGATTTGGAAAGACAGGAAAACTTTCACCTAGATATGTTGGACCATTCAAGATCGTCGAAAGAATCGGAAATGTGGCCTACAGATTAGAGTTACCTCCTGAACTTTGAAATGTTTATCCAACCTTCCACGTGTCCAATCTTAAAAAGTGTTTGGCTGATGAAAACCTCCACATACCCCTTGATGAAATTCGTGTTGATGACACGATGCATTTTCTTGAGAAACCTGTGGAAATCAAGGAACATGAAGTCAAGTGGCTCAAGCCCAAGCGCATACCTATTGTTAAAGTTCACTGGGAATCTAAACGTGGTCCAAAATTTACTTTGGAATGTGAAGATCAAATGAAGGCAAAATATCCGCATCTATTCTCACAAGTTTCCTCTAAATAAATTTCGGGACGAAATTTCCACAAGCAGGGGAGACTGTGACATTTGTGCTTGTAATCATTGTATTAGCTCTAAACAGTTCAATTATCAATAAAACAAAGTGATTTGACTCCAATGTTTGTTTATTTATGTTTGACATTTTACATGTTTTTATTTTGTTCGATTTCAAACTCTAAATCGCTTTCTGGAGATTTATACCCAAACGGATGCGTAAACGTAATCAGTTTAACGTGAAAAACACTCCGAAACATCAATATATGCTTAACATACCTTAAATAACCTTTACATAACTTAGAAATAAGTTTTGAAGGGTTTGGTATGGCAAAAACAAGTTTATTCAATCGCAGGGACTATTTGCGACAAACTGTCAAAGTCTGCCGATCTGTATAGTAACGAACATTTTGGAATATGATTATAAGTTAAACATACCCTAAATATCCTTTACATAGCTTAGAAATAGGCTTTGAGGGGTTCGGTGTGCGAAAATAAACTTATTTGGTCAAACAGGGACTAAAAGCGTCAAAAAGTGCATAAGTTTGCATTTACGCGCATATCTTACGTTCTGAACATATCCGTACATCCAAAAATTTTTGTAATCATTAAAATATTTTATCTTAATGATCGGAATGCTAAAATTCCATTCGTCGTTTAATTTGGATCGTTTTTCACGTACGTTCGTGTTTCGTCGTAATTAACCGAACAACGAGGCTGTACGACCAAATGAACCGACATCCGAGATATTTTCAAGCATATTTCATGCCCCCTATACTTAAGCTTCATTATTGAGCCTTGAAAATGGGTTAACGGGGCTTAAACGCGTAAAAAATGGCTTAAACATGCTGCAGGGACCATTCTTGCCAATTTCTGAAAGTTTCTGGCTCATTTAGGCCGTAGCATCATGCCACGGCAAAGGGGTGTTGCCGTCATGGCACACGACGCCCCTATATTGACAGAAACTCCATTTTCAGCAACCAGCTTGAATTTCAGGGTCTTTTATGCAACTTTTGCAATACAATGAACTTGTTTTAGAGCTCCCATGGTATCCTAAACTATGTGCCACAAATGTATGGCTAGGATCAAAGCTCAAAACACATGGAATTATCTCAATGGTTCTTGATTTCCTATATAAACCCATGAATTTTCATTCAAAGATGCTCATTCCTTCATTTCCTTCTCAATTCTGCTTTGGAGCTATCCCTTGACTGGTTGAAGGCTCCAATCTTCTAGTTTTCTTTGTTCTTGATCAAGCTTTGGACCTTTTGTAAGCTTCTTTCATGCTTTTTATGTATTTCAAGCATGAAAGTCAAATAGTTTTTGACTTTCTGCTATGGCCAGTTTATGGTCAACACAAAGTTCGTTTGAACTTTGCAACGTGAGCGTAACCACGGTGGTTATAGTCCCTTGTGACAATACCTACTGATTACTGTGACATCTGTGCTTGTAATCATTGTATTAGCTCTAAACAATTCAATTATCAATAAAACAATGTGATTTGACACCAATGTTTGTTTATTTATGTTTGACATTTTAAATGTTTTGATTTTTGTTCGATTTCAAACTCTAAATCGCTTTCTGGAGAGTTATACGCAAACTGATGCGTGAACGTAACCAGTTTAACACGACAAACACTCCGAAACATCAACATATGCTCAACATACCTTAAATAACCTTTACATAACTTAGAAATAAGTTTTGAAAGGTTTGGTATGGCAAAAACAAGTTTATTCGATCGCAAGGACTAATTGCGACAAACTGCGAAAGTCTACCAATTCGTATAGTAACGAACACTCCGGAACATTATCATAAGTTAAACATACTCTAAATATCCTTTACACAGCTTAGAAATAGGCTTTGAGGGGTTCGGTATGCGAAAATATGCTTATTTGATCAAACAGTGACTAAAAGCGTCAAAAAGTGCATAAGTTTGCATTTACTCGTATATCTTACGTTCTGAACATATCCGGACATCCAAAATTTTTTGTAATCATTAAAATATTTTATTTTAGTGATTGGAATGCTAAAATACCATTCGTCGCGTAATTTGGATCGTTTTTCGCGTCCGTTCGTGCTTCGTCGTAATTAACCGAATAACGTCATCGTACGACCAAATGAACCGACACCTGAGATGTTTTCAAGCATATTTCATGTTCCCTATACTTTGGCATCATTATTGAGCCTTGAAAATGGGTTAACGGGGTTTAAACACGTCAATAATGGCTTAAATGAGCTGCATGGACCATTTCTGCCAAGTTTCGAAAGTTTCTGTGTCAAGGGGGTGCTAGCGTCGCACGACCCCAAAGGGGGTGGTGGCGTGTGTGACACCCCAGGAAAACTAGTAAACCATGCAACTTAACTAGCTTCCTCAGTAACCGCATGCTAAATTTCAGGACAAAATTTCTTTCAAGTTTCACCCCAGGAAAACCAGTAAACCATGCAACTTAACTAGCTTCCTCAGTAACCGCATGCTAAATTTCGGGACGAAATTTCTTTCAGGTTGGGGATAATGTGACAACTCGAGTTTCCAAGATTCCATCTTCGCATTAATTGCACGTTATTTGTTTAGTTGTTTTCTTACACGAGTTGTTTACCTTGTAATTTTACACGTTGGATTTTATGTTGAGGTGTTTATTTGATATGTTACCTATTTAATGTGATTAAAGTGTTTGGTTACATGAACTTGTAAACTGTTTAAGATTAGGAGCTATACCCAATGAAACAACCCGACGAAACAATTTCAGTTTCGCCATAAACCACTTCGACGAAACAGGGAGTGTTTCGCCGTCTTCATCTCGACGAAACACAGTGTTTCGCCGGCCCACTATTACGGCAAGGCCCAGTAAAGGCCCATCTCGATTATATAAGAAGATAGGGTAGCACTAGAATACGTATTTGGCTGATTTGCAAACCCTAGCTTCCTTTTCCTCTCTGTTAACCGACGGCAGCCATCACTGTCATCCTTGGAGACTTTCAAGTCCTTCGTTTTAATCCCTATACATCTCGGTTAGTTTATTGCTAATGTTTATCAGTTCTTGAATGAATGACTAGTATGATGATTGTTAATACATGTAATGATTGTGTAGGGTAGATGTCTGTTTAGATCATAACCATATGATGATTCTTTGTGATAGAGAACCAACAGATCTAAATGATTATCAATCGTGTATACATGTAATGATTGTGTAGGGTAGATGTCTGTTTAGCAACTGTTATGCATAGAGTACAGGTTACATGTAATGAATCTGCCCATATCAATTAGATCATAACCATATGATGATTCTTTGTGATAGAGAACCAACATATCTAAATGATTATCAATCATGTATACATGTAATGATTGTGTAGGGTAGATGTCTGTTTAGCAACTGTTATGCATAGAGTACAGGTTACATGTAATGATTGCTGTAGACTGGGGTTTAATGATAGAAGATAGAGATGAATGTTTGCGATTACAATGATTTGCTTATGATTAATTGATTCACTGGGATAATGATAAGGTTAACATGTTGTGTTATCTGTGGAGTTTATGATTAGTGTAGAATCTGACCATATCAATTAGATCATAACCATATGATGATTCTTTGTGATAGAGAACCAACAGATCTAAATGATTATCAATCGTGTATACATGTAATGATTGTGTAGGGTAGATGTCTGTTTAGCAACTGTTATGCATAGAGTACAAGTTACATATGTGATGATCAATAATTACCGCGTTGTATTATAACTGGTTGTTCGAGATTAGTGTAAAACGGCTGTTCAGAATGATTAGGGTTTCTGTGTGTAACTGATAACACGACGTAATTGAATTGCACCCTGGACGAAACGCCATTCATGACGAAACTGGCACGACGAAACAAATGTGTTTGCCGATGGTAATCACGACGAAACAGGGGATGTTTCGTCGAAGGGGATTCACGACGAAACAAGTGTGTTTCGTTGAGTTTAAAAACTGCACAGTAACTGAGTTTAATTCTGTTAAGGGTTAACTGGGTTAGGCAGCTGTTGTTAATGATAAGCATGACTTGCATGAGCTTGTATAACTGATAAAATGCTATGTGTTAGTGGTTACTTGCATTTACGTGATGATCTTGACTGTTAGTTGAACTTTGCGAATGTCAACTGATTGTGTATACGTGCATATCATAGGCCTTGACTGATTAATTGGAACCTAGTAATAAATCAAACCGAGCAAACCAAGGTGAGTTCACACTCTTTCCAAGGCATGGGATTCCCGGTGGGTTGGGAATGGGATTGAATGACTACTCGTACTTTCATCACTACTAGACTACTTACCACCGTCCTCGGTTTGGGAAGGACGCCTGTGCTAAAACCTACGTAAAACCTATGTACCATTGTCCTCGGATTGGGAAGGACACCAGTGTTAAAACCTACGGAAAACCTACGTACCACCGTCCTCGGATTGGGAAGGACGCCTGCGCAAACATCTACGTATTCTCATACGTACCTCTGTCCTCGGATGGGGAAGGGCACTTAAGTAAAACCTACGTAATCTCATACTTATGACTGTCCTCGGATTGGGAAGGACACCTATAGATACCACTAGTCTAGTAATATACAACATGGGAAGCCCCCACTAAATATCGTAAAGGTTTGGGAAACAAGGATACTGGGTAACACATGATTCTGAAACAAACTTATGGTTTCTGATACAAACTCAATAACTGAACAATAAACTGTGAACTCGCTCAACTTTGTTGTTGACTCGTTGTTACATACCTTGCAGGTCGATAGGTACTCATGGAGCTTGCACAGGGAGGCGCGGTCGTTGTGGGACATGGACAGTGGGCGCCATGTTAAAAATATTATAATATTTCGAACTTAATACCTATGTTGGGTTTTCACGTTTATGCTTCCGCTAAACACTTAACTATGTTTTGATTTGAACACCTTTTGTATTGATGGGTTGAACTTTAATTATTATTTACAATGTTCAATATGATTGGTGGCTTGATCCTGGTCAGTCAAGCCTCCTAGCGGTGATACTCCGCGTGTGGATTTTGGGGGTGTGATAGATTGGTATCAGAGCCATTGGTTATAGTGAACTTGGTTTTAAAAAAAGGGAAAAACTTTTGGATAAAACTAGACTATAACCAGAACAGTGCTCAACGATCCACAACGACGCTTTGCTCCATGTGCAAGACTCAACCCTATAGGTGATATGATTCATGTTTATATTGCCTACTTGCTAGTTACATAGAACTTTGCTCATGATATACTGAGATAAACGTAGCAACTATTGATTGAAAACACTTGTGTGTTTACTCTCTTCTGTCATCGCATTTTCGCGAACCTTTCTCACCCATGTTTCCTTTGATATGAAGATCATGAGTGGACGTGTTAACCTAACTCAAGCCCAGTTGACGGCTTTGATTAACCAACAAGTTGTTGCGGCACTTGCAGCCGTTCAAGCAGGAGGTCAGAACACTCAGCCACCTGTATGCACATTCAAGACGTTCATGGACTGTCATCCTAGTACTTTCAGTGGCACTGAAGGAGCCGTAGGACTCCTCCACTGGTTTGAGAAACTCGAATCGGTCTTCGAGATGTGTGAATGCCCTGAAGATCGTAGGGTGAAGTATGCTACTGGAACACTTGAGGGCATTGCGTTAACTTGGTGGAAAGCGCAAGTTCAAATGTTAGGGTTGGCAGTTGCTAACTCTACCCCATGGAATGATTTCAAGGAACTGATCAAGGAAGAATATTGCAGTCGTGATGACATCCACAAGTTGGAGGTCGAGTTCTTCAACCTAAAGATGACGGGGTCAGAAATCGAAGAGTATACGAAAAGGTCGAATGGCAATATTGTGTCCTACTATGGTAGATCCTCCTATTAAACGCATCTAGCTGTACCTTAATGGTTTGGTGCCAGAAATTCAAAGTCACGTGACCTCAGCCAATCTTGGCACTATTCAGCAAATCATCAAGTTGGCTCATCGTCTCACTGATCAGGCGGTGGAGCAGAACAGGTTACCAAAGCGTATTAGTGCTACTACCACTACATCTTATGCCCCCAACGACAACAATCGTAAATGGGATGGGATCTCAAGAAAGGGTTCAACCTCTGTTCAGTCACAGGCTCAACAACGAAAGATAGACGATTTCAAGAGTCCCGGTCAGTAATCTTCAGGGGGTTAAGATCAGGGTCAGGGTGGATACAGGGGAAATTACCCAAAGTGCAACAAATGCAACAGACACCACAGTGGTCAGTGCAACAAGGGACGTTGTCAGAGGTGTCTCAAGATGGGTCATGAAGCCAAGGATTGCAGGAGCTCATGGCCTGCAAATCAGAATCGTCAGCAGTAACAGCAAGCACTGCAGAATCAGCAGCAGCAACAGGGCAACAGGGGATGCTTTCACTGTGGCGCTGAAGGTCACTTCAAGAGACACTGCCCACAGTTAAATCAGAATCAGAACCACAACCAAGGAAACGGGAATAATAATGGGGGTACAACGGGGGAAACAATGGAAACAATGGCGCCCGGGGCCGTGCGTTCG
Organism: Helianthus tuberosus; assembly: GCA_030545235.1. NCBI lineage: Eukaryota > Viridiplantae > Streptophyta > Magnoliopsida > Asterales > Asteraceae > Helianthus > Helianthus tuberosus. Next base: position 3,017,000 of record JARYGA010046293.1, read on the forward strand.
TGATTGGTCAGGGTGATGCAAGGAATGATCCTAACGTAGTGATGGGTAAGTTCCTTCTCAACGAATTTTATGTTAATGTTTTATTTGATTCGGGTGCTGATACCAGTTATGTGTCTCTAAAAGTTAGTCAAATGCTCAAGCGCACACCAACACTTATGAACACCAAGCACACAGTAGAGTTAGCAAATGATAAAAGCCTAGAGGCCACGCATATAATTAAAGGTTGTAATCTAGTTTTAGCGGGTCGGACCTTCTCCATTAATCTTATTCCTATAGTTCTTGGTAGTTTCGATATCGTCATTGGGATGGATTGGTTATCCCAACAGCAAGCAGAGATCCTTTGCAAAGAGAAGGTTGTTCGTATTCCCCGTACTGGTAAAGAACCTCTCAAAATTCAAGGCCACAAGAGTGGTGCTGTGGTGGGCATCATCTCCTTTCTCAAGGCCCAGAAGTGTTTGCGAAAGGGCCACACTTCTATTCTAGCCCTCGTTACTGACGCATCAGCGAAAGAAAAGAAGATAGAAGATATCCCGATTGTACGCGATTTTCCTGAGGTATTCCCTGAGGAATTACCTGGGCTACTGCCTCATCGCCAGGTCGAATTCCAAATCGAGCTAGCTCCTGGAGTAGCACCCATAGCTCGAGCACCTTATCGCTTAGCTCCAACCGAACTGGAAGAACTGTCCAAACAATTGCAAGAACTTTTGGAGATGGGTTTCATACGTCCTAGCTCTTCGCCTTGGGGAGCTCCAGTATTATTTGTGAAGAAGAAAGACGGTACCTTCCGATTGTGTGTTGACTACCGCGAACTCAACAAGGTGACCGTAAAGAATCGCTATCCACTCCCCCGCATTGATGACTTGTTCGATCAACTGCAAGGGTTGAGCTACTATTCGAAGATTGACCTGAGGTCAGGCTTCCATCAACTGAGAGTCCGAGACGAGGATATCTCTAAGACAGCGTTCAGGACTCGTTTTGGGCATTATGAGTTCCTGGTTATGCCTTTTGGACTGACAAACGCGCCTGCAGTCTTCATGGATCTTATGAACAGAGTGTGCAAGCCCTACCTGGATAAGTTTGTTATTGTATTCATTGACGACATTCTAATCTACTCTAAGAGTCAGGAGGAACACGAGCATCATCTTCGGCTTATTTTAGAACTCCTTCGAACAGAACAGTTGTACGCCAAGTTTCGAAATGCGACTTTTGGCTTCGTGAAGTTCACTTTCTAGGCCACGTGGTAAACAAGGATGGGATTCATTTTGATCCATCCAAGGTAGACTCGATCAAGAACTGGCCTGCACCCCGCACACCAACAGAAATCCGCCAATTCTTGGGTTTGGCGGGCTACTACCGAAGGTTCATCAAGGATTTTTCCAAGATTGCGCAGCCGCTTACTTTGCTGACTCAGAAAGGTGTCACCTATCGTTGGGGTAATGCACAGGAATTATCATTTCAACACTTAAAGGATAGACTATGTAGCGCACCTATTCTTTCATTGCCAGAGGGCACAGACGATTTTGTGGTTTATTGCGACGCATCAATTCAGGGTCTGGGTTGCGTGTTGATGCAACGGGATAAAGTTATTGCTTATGCATCGTGCCAACTTAAAGTTCACGAAAGGAATTACACTACACATGATCTGGAGCTGGGAGCTGTTGTCTTCGCACTTAAGATATGGAGCCGATCACAGGAGTCTCGAGCATATCTTCAAACAGAAGGAATTGAACAGGCGATAACGCCGATGGGTCGAACTCTTGAATGATTACGAATGCGCGATCAAGTACCATCCGGGAAAAGACAATGTTGTGGCCGATGCCCTCAGTCGAAAGGACACTACGCCTAAGCGCGTGCGAGCATTACAACTTACCATCCACTCTAGTCTTCCTACTCAGATACGGGATGCTAAGGTTGAAGCATTGAAAGCAGAGAACGTCAGGGCGGAGTCCCTACGTGGGTCAAGGAAATGATTAGAACAAAAGGTAGACGGTGCCTACTACGTTACAAGGCGCATTTGGGTCCCACACTATGGAAACTTACGCGAGCTGGTGATGGATGAAGCACATAAGTCACGTTATTCGGTACATCCTGGTTCGGATAAGATGTACCACGACTTGAAGACTACGTACTGGTGGCCTAGCATGAAATCCCACATAGCAACTTACGTTAGCAAATGTTTGACTTGTGCGAGAGTCAAGACTGAATATCAGAAACCATCGGGCCAACTCCAACAACCAGAAATACCACAATGGAAATGGGAGCAAATTTCCATGGATTTCGTTACTGGCCTGCCTAGATCTCAACGTGGGAATGATACTATTTGGGTGATCGTGGATCGACTCACAAAGTATGCACACTTTTTGGCTATCAAAGAAACTGATAAGTTCTCCACCTTAGCAGATGTTTACCTTAAGGAAGTTGTCTCTAGGCACGGGGTGCCAACCTCCATTATTTCTGATCGTGATGCGCGTTTTACTTCTGAACTGTGGCAAGCTATGAACAAATCCTTTGGCTCACGTTTAGACATGAGCACCGCTTATCATCCAAAAACGGATGGGCAGTCTGATCGCACTATCCAAACCCTTGAAGACATGCTTAGGGCATGTGTAATTGACTTTGGTAACGGCTGGGAAAAACACCTACCGTTAGTGGAATTTTCGTATAATAACAGTTACCACACCAGCATTCAAGCCGCTCCGTTTGAGGCATTGTACGGACGTAAATGCCGATCACCTCTTTGCTGGGCAGAAGTTGGTGACAGCCAGATCACAGGTCCCGAACTTGTAGTAGACACAACGGAAAGGATTGCACAAATACGACAACGAATGGCGGCAGCTCGTGATCGTCAGAAAAGCTACACTGATAAGCGAAGGAAACCACTCGAGTTCCAGGTTGGGGATCGAGTGCTACTCAAAGTATCACCCTGGAAAGGGGTAGTCCGTTTTGGCAAACGAGGCAAACTTAACCCGCGATACGTTGGACCTTTTGAAATCATAGAGAAAATAGGCAAAGTGGCCTACAAACTAAACCTACCAGCAGAACTCAGTGGAGTTCACAACGTATTTCACATGTCAAATCTGAAGAAATGTCTGTCAGATGAGACCCTCATAGTTCCTTTTAAGGAGCTTACTATAGACGACCAGTTGCGATTCATCGAAGAACCGGTAGAGATTACAAACCGAGACGTGAAGGTTCTCAAGCACACCAGAATACCTCTTGTTCGAGTTCGTCGGAACTCCCGTCGTGGCCCAGAGTTCACCTGGGAACGAGAAGATCAAATGAAACTCAAGTATCCCCAGTTGTTCGGGAACAATGCAACTACTACTGAGGCTGAAGCTACTGCGGAATTTCAGGACGAAATTCCAAATCAATGGGGGGATGATGTGACACCCCAGGAAAACCAGTAAACCATGCAACTTAACTAGCTTCCTCAGTAACCGCATGCTAAATTTCGGGACGAAATTTCTTTCAAGTTTCACCCTAGGAAAACCAGTAAACCATGCAACTTAACTAGCTTCCTCAGTAACCGCATGCTAAATTTCGGGACAAAATTTCTTTCAAGTTGGGGATAATATGACAACTCGAGTTTCCAAGATTCCATCTTCACATTAATTGCACGTTATTTGTTTAGTTGTTTTCTTACACGACTTGTTTACCTTGTAATTTTACACGTTGGATTGTATGTTGAGGTGTTTATTTGATATGTTATCTATTTAATGTGATTAAAGTGTTTGGTTACATGAACTTGTAAACTGTTTAACATTCAGAGCTATACCCGACGAAAAAACCCGACGAAACAATTTCAGTTTCGCCATAAACCACTTCGACGAAACAGGGAGTGTTTCGCCGTCTTCATCTCAACGAAACACAGTGTTTCGCCGGCCCACTATTACGCCAAGGCCCAGTAAAGGCCCAGCTCGATTATATAACAAGATAGGGTAGCACTAGAATACGTATTTGGCTGATTTGCAAACCCTAGCTTCCTTTTCCTCTCTGTTAACCGACGGCGGCCATCACTGTCATCCTTGGAGACTTTCAAGTCCTTCGTTTTAATCCCTATACATCTCGGTTAGTTTATTGCTAATGTTTATCAGTTCTTGAATGAATGACTAGTATGATGATTGTTAATAGATTGCTGTAGAATGGGGTTTAATGATAGAAGATAGAGATGAATGTTTGCGATTACAATGATTTGCTTATGATTAATTGATTAACTGGGATAATGATAAGGTTAACATGTTGTGTTATCTGTGGAGTTTATGATTAGTGTAGAATCTGACCATATCAATTAGATCATAACCATATGATGATTCTTTGTGATAGAGAACCAACAGATCTAAATGATTATCAATCGTGTATACATGTAATGATTGTGTAGGGTAGATGTCTGTTTAGCAACTGTTATGCATAGAGTACAGGTTACATATGTGATGATCAATGATTACCGCGTTGTATGATAACTGGTTGTTCGAGATTAGTGTAAAACGACTGTTCAGAATGATTAGGGTTTCTGTGTGTAACTGATAACACGACGTAACTGAATTGCACCCTGGACGAAACGCCATTCACGACGAAACGGGCACGACGAAAAAATGTGTTTCGCCGATGGTAATCACGACGAAACAGGGGATGTTTCGTCGAAGGGGATTCACGACGAAACAAGTGTGTTTCGTCGAGTTTGAAAACTGCACAGTAACTGAGTTTAATTCTATTAAGGGTTAACTGGGTTAGGCAACTGTTGTTAATGATAAGCATGACTTGCATGAGCTTGTATAACTGATAAAATGCTATGTGTTAGTGGTTACTTGCATTTACGTGATGATCTTGACTGTTAGTCGAACTTTGCGAATGTCAACTGATTGTGTATACGTGCATATCATAGGCCTTGACTGATTAATTGGAACCTAGTAATAAATCAAACTGAGCAAACCAAGGTGAGTTCACACTCTTTCCAAGGCATGGGATTCCCGGTGGGTTGGGAATGGGATTGAATGACTACTCATACTTTTATCAGAACTAGACTACTTACCACCGTCCTCGGATTGGGAAGGACGCCTGTGCTAAAACCTACGTAAAACCTACGTACCATTGTCCTCGGATTGGGAAGGACACCAGTGTTAAAACCTACGGAAAACCTACGTACCACCGTCCTCGGATTGAGAAGGACGCCTGCGCAAACATCTACGTATTCTCATATGTACCTCTGTCCTCGGATGGGGAAGGGCACTTACGTAAAACCTACGTAATCTCATACTTATCACTGTCCTCGGATTGGGAAGGACACCTATGGATACCACTAGTCTAGTAATATACAACATGGGAAGTGTCACACCCCGACCGCGTAAAACAACAAATCGCGGCGGAAACATCGGGGCGTGTTGCAACAGAATTAATGTTTCATAACCATGGATACCAAAAAGTGTTTCGTTTTATTAAACATTGAATAATTACATCGTCTTGAAATCTAAATACACTATTTAAACATAGTCTATCATTGTTATTGAGTCACTAAGGCCTTGTCCAGTCCTATGTGAGCATGCATCTTATCAATCGATATCATTCAACAATACCTGAAACATATGTGAAAACGAGGTCAGCAAAGAAATGCTGGCGAGTACATAGGTTTTGTAGGAGTGTCGAAATCATGGCTAGTTTAGACGTTGCAATACTTTATTTAAAAACCTTGTTTTGAAAAGAGTACAATATTGCAACTTAATTAACCAACTCAAATCAAGCGGGTTATAATTTGTAAACCTCGTAGCCATGACTCTTAACCCAAAAACATTTGTTTTAGTAAATTATTTGAAAAACAATAAATGAGTTCAGATGATATGTATAATAAGAAAATAATGCATGATTAAATGAATAACCATGTAAAAATGAGTTTGTATAAGATAAGTCGTTTGTAAATAAATGTCTTGTGAAAAGTATGTTACTAGTATAAAATGTTCTATGTCTCAAACTGAAATGATTCAAATAACGCTACAATATGTAATACCATACAAACACTTATATATAGGAAGTACCAGCGGCGTATCCACCATGCTTGTATCATATTCCACACGCATTGTTACTTAATCACTTAATCCAAACCAAACCACCAAAGTAATGTTCATGCCCAAATGTAAATCATGTAATATGTATAACCAAAATAATATCGTATATCGCTTTGAAGCCAATCGTTTACCCAATCGTTAAAACATCGTGTGAAACCCAATCGTTACCCAATCGTTAAAACATCGTGTGAAAACCAATCGTAAATCGTTTAATTCGTTTTAGGTCGTGAAACTACTTATAAGGTCGTCTCGCTAATAACATTCAAACCTTCTTGACTCGCATTAATAAACCCTTACCAAAGGATAGATTAACAATTCGCATTAATAAACCCTTACCAAAGGATAGATTAACAATTCGCATTAATAAACTCTTACCAAAGAGTAAATTAACAATTCGCATTAATAAACCCTTACCAAAGAGTAAATTAACAATTACAGATTCAGTCGCTACCCACAACACCCACACATAACTATGGGTGTAATAACTAACGGGACTTGTCAGATCCTATGGTACCATAACCTAATACTGGTCGGCTTGATCATTGCTAATGAATGTCATTTGTTATGTAACTACAACCCACAAGTTTGTTCACTTTATGAAATCGTTATTAGTTTTGTATAAATCGCCTTAATCGTTTTTGAAACCATCGTTATAACATCGAAAACATTTAGCACATATGAGTCACCCCAAAACAATTGAAAACAGTAAAATAGGGGAAGAATGTACTCGCCTGGGAGTGCTTAGGAGTCTTGAACAACTACCAAGTAAGCTAGAGGAGTCCCGGAAATCAAACGGTACCTAATATAGGTAACTACATAATTAACCCGGACCTAAATCGGAAGACTGGGTAGCAGGAGGGTTTGTAAACCAAATGAGTGTAGGAACTCATATGATATGGTTTAACAAAGCCTACATACTAAATGAAACTTAACCTAAGAATTATCGACCCATCGCGACCCATTAAGGTAACATACGTTACTTTAACGTGTCGTGCGCGTGAAACGCGTTCGGACCGTCTAACTAGTCCTATGACAAGTGTTATATGCCTAAACATGTTACATAATCAGTTATGTGACAAAAGTTTAGGTTACATATGCTTAATTACCAATTATACATGAAAAGGGTATTCTGGTAATTTACCTAAGGCATATAAACTACCTATCATACAACTACTTAAACGATGTGACCATAGGGTATAACCTCGGAAGGTTATGCCCTATACTAGGGTCACCTAATGTATTTGGTCGGATCCTAATGATCGACCAAACTGGGTCGGGTTCGAAGGTATAGGCGATTTATTAGATCGCCTACCCTACGACCCTAGACAACGTGGTAATCAGTAGGCATAGTCCCAAGGGACTATGACCATCGTGATTACAATCACGTTGCGAAGTTCTAACGAACTTCGCATTGACCATTACTGGTCAATGCTGAAAGTCAAACAAAGTTTGACTTTATGACTCGAAAAGCAGTAAAAATAAGGAAAAGAACGAAAGAATACTTACGAAGGGTCCCCGCTAGTGAATCGTGATCGAATAGCTTAGGTATGAAGCGAAGGCCTCAACTTAGAGCATTTGGATCAGCTTTGGTGGGTTTTGAATGGAAGGGGGGTTGGGTATTTATAGTAAATGCACCACCGTTAGGATCGTTTATCGGGAAACGTGCCTTGATCTCACCCGTACAAGTGTCGGAAGCTTATGGTAGGTTAATTGGCCACCCACCATAAGGTATCAACATGTGGAAGAGAGATTAGGAGTGCAAAACAGCTGAAAACAGGCTGTTAAGTACTCTGCATCTGGTCTGAACTTGCTTTACGGACCGTAAAGCTGCCAATGTTGAGGTCCGTAAGGTAACAACTTTGGCAGATTTACAGTTTTGGTCCCTGTCATGCATTCAGCCCATTTTTGACATGTTTAAGGCCCGTTAACCCCATTTCAAAGCTCTAAAATGAAGTTAAAGTATAGAGAACTTAAAACATGCTCAAAAATATCTCGGATGTCGGTTCGTTTGGCCGTACGGTCGCGATGTTCGGTTAATTACGACGGAATGCGCATAAGCGCGTAAAACGATCCAAATGACGTGACGAATGGATTTTTCTTATGGCGAACACTAAAATATAATATAGTCATGCTCACATAAATTTTTGGATGTCCGGATGTATTCAGAACGTAAGTTATGCGCGAAAATGCAAACTTGTGCACTTTTTGACACTTTTAGTCCCTGAATGTCCCAAAAGTTTATTTTAGCACACCAAACCCCTCAAAACTTATATCTAAGTTATGTAAAGGTTATTTTAGGTATGTTAAACCTATTTCACTATTCCGGAGTGTTTGTTGCATTAAACTGGTTATATTTACGCATCAGAGCGCGTATAACCCTCCAGAAAGCGATTTAAAGCTTGAAATCGAACAAGAGTCGATACGTGCAAACGATACACATATTTTTACAAATCCCAAGTATGAAATACAATATTTCATTGGTTTGGTATTTGTTTGATGGCCGTGGAGGCACAGGTGTTACAGTCTCCCCTACTTTAGGAAATTTCGTCCCGAAATTTATTTAGAGGAAACTTGTGAGAGCTTGGAAATATGAAGTTGAAAAGATCGAACAACATTGGTTAGGGTTCTTGAACTTCTAGTAACCTTAATAACATTATGTCTGCAATGTAAGAGGGACACTTATATACAAGTATATGAAGCGTCATTGGTGCGTCCACCGTACCCCCATTACATCGTTCTCATTTCGTTATTGTTGTCACTATCGGTTCTTACACATAATAAATCTTACTGGGTTCCTATGCACTAAATTTCATAATTATGTACGCGTCCATAATCAGACAATTCCTTGCACAGTACACACAGTCTATTTTATAGTGTGTAGGGTAAAACCAAATGAAAAATCCTGTGATGAGCGTGACTTAGACCGCCATAGAGTCCTTTAGACTAAATCAATAAATGATTTAAATAGACTATCAAGGAGTCTGTTCAGCTACATCACTAGATGTCATTCTTTAACCAGATTGTGAATCAATCTTTTTGACTAGACCACTTAAGGTCACTTAAGAATCATGGAGTGGTACTATATAATCCAAGGGTCTTAACTATTACATAGAAGCCCATTAAGGATTTAAGGTAGTACCTTTTGAATATCCTACTATGAATCTCTCATATGAAGATATGAAAGATTCTATGAGGATTTGGAAAATCGTAACACACAAAAACATAGAGGAGAACACATAAACACATATCATATAACCACAAAATTGTTCGTTAATTTGTCTTGCAAATTGCGTACATGCATTTAAAGCACACTAGGAATCCATTCCGTGGATTTCATTTGGTACTTTAAACGTTATCAAGAATCCAACTATAAAGATAGAAAGATTCAAAAAGAAAATTCGATTTCGATTATTAGGAACCGAAGTGTTCGAATTAAGGTACATAAGGAATCCAATTAAGGACTCTGATTTGAACGATAATCATCCACAAGGATCTAATTGTGAAGATAAAAAGATCCCTTATGGATTTTAGAAGTTGAAGATGTTTTGATACCTTGCACTGGACGTGCTTATGTCAAAACATGAAGTAAAAATGCTTATGAAATTGAGATGCTAGATATGTCAAGGCGACATATGAAGCAGAATTTTGAAGGTTAAGTCAATGTATATGGAAAAAAATATTTTTGAAAACTATGCATGGGGTTCTTTTAAGAAAAATGTGTTTGACGTTTTTGAAACCTTATATATAATACTTTTGAAATCATAAAGTAGGTGTATTAGATAGATATATTTACAAAAATGTTTTAAAAATCATGCGAGATGAATTTTGAAATTATGTATAAGGTTTTTGAAAGACATGAATGATGCTTTTCGAAATCATGCACTTGATCAGAAAATGTATTGTGTTAATATTGTCTTCAGACTATATGAAATATTTTGAAATTAGAAAGGTTGGTTTTGATAACATGGCCAATGTTTTTGAAATAACACAGACAATGCATCTAGAAAAATTTGTTTTCAAACTATATGAAATGTTTTGAGATCATGAAGATTGTTTTGAAATACTGGTACTGTGTATGTTGAAAAATCAAAACGTAATGGGTATGAGATTTGAAAATACCCTTAGTTATCTAACCAAGGATTTAAAGGCACAGATGTGCGAAAAGCACGATTACTCATAATGTCACTTAATTTTCTGTACTTTGTTTCTTAGAGTGAAACTAGTACTTAAAATTTTTGAGGGAATCATGAGCAATCATTTGAAAGAGAGAAATCACAAGAGTAGTTTTGTAAGGTACATAGTTCCTTGATGTAGGTATCATAGGAAAAGCCATACACACCTAGCAAGGGGTTGAGCTGGTTGGTTGGGGACTGCTTTACCATTGTGAGCGACCATGGCGAAGCTCTGAGAAGCCTTTCGCTTCTTTGACTTCTTAGGGGATCGTTCATCCATGGTCTTTGATTCCTCGATTGGTTTCTTGGCTGATGGTGCTGTCACCTGACTAGGTCCTGCCTGTCTTGGTGACTCTTGAGTGGCTTCATCCTGGAGATGATACATGGCAGTAGCTAATTCAACAGTCTTCAGGACTACTTCGCCTATTCGCTGAGCGAATTTTGGCTGCTTGCTCAGATATCTGGGCGTCATCGTGATGAAGAGACATTCTTGAAGAAAAAGAAAGGCATAGGGAGAAACAGGTGAAAGATTATTGGACAATCAAAACAGAAAGATAACGCATGAAAATTGCGATCATTTGTTTGTTACCTAAGGCAAACAAATGAGACGGTGACTGATCAAAGTAAATGGGTCAAAAATAATGTATCGCGAAGACATGCTCGCCTATAAGTGAACACTCATCCCAAGAATTCCCAGGTAAGCACAACTGGTCTCGCGTCTGATGAGATGTATACGAAGTGCTTGCCTAGACAGAAAACCCAGAATACAGGCATTCACCCTTCCAGTTTGCACGTGTTCACATTATTTAAAACCCAAAACCTTGACGAAGTTTTGAAAACTCAAAGAGGTTCAAAACCATATAATAGAGAGTTCAAAACCTTACAATAGAGGGTTCAAAACCTAGAAATCAATCATCCTAGAACAGATGATTAGTTTTCAAAGCGGTTTTGAAATTTATGTTCTTGTTGTGGTCGTCGCCTAAGGATAGGTGACGGTATTGTTTTATGACTAAACGCAAGTAAACTCGCGTTAGGGTCCTAAGAAGGTTATAGACTAGGTCAAAGCATTACTAATTACTAATAACCTAATTCCCTATAACCATTGGCTCTGATACCATCTTTTCTGTCACACCCCGACCGCGTAAAACAACAAATCGCGGCGGAAACATCAGGGCGTGTTGCAACAGAATTAATGTTTCATAACCATGGATACCAAAAAGTGTTTCGTTTTATTAAACATTGAATAATTACATCGTCTTGAAATCTAATTACACTATTTAAACATAGTCTATCATTGTTATTGAGTCACTAAGGCCTTGTCCAGTCCTATGTGAGCATGCATCTTATCAATCGATATCATTCAACAATACCTGAAACATATGTGAAAACGAGGTCAGCAAAGAAATGCTGGCGAGTACATAGGTTTTGTAGGAGTGTCGAAATCATGGCTAGTTTAGACGTTGCAATACTTTATTTAAAAACCTTGTTTTGAAAAGAGTACAATATTGCAACTTAATTAACCAACTCAAATCAAGCGGGTTATAATTTGTAAACCTCGTAGCCATGACTCTTAACCCAAAAACATTTGTTTTAGTAAATTATTTGAAAAACAATAAATGAGTTCAGATGATATGTATAATAAGAAAATAATGCATGATTAAATGAATAACCATGTAAAAATGAGTTTGTATAAGATAAGTCGTTTGTAAATAAATATCTTGTGAAAAGTATGTTACTAGTATAAAATGTTCTATGTCTCAAACTGAAATGATTCAAATAACGCTACAATATGTAATACCATACAAACACTTATATATAGGAAGTACCAGCGGCGTATCCACCATGCTTGTATCATATTCCACACGCATTGTTACTTAATCACTTAATCCAAACCAAACCACCAATGTAATGTTCATGCCCAAATGTAAATCATGTAATATGTATAACCAAAATAATATCGTATATCGCTTTGAAGCCAATCGTTTACCCAATCGTTAAAACATCGTGTGAAACCCAATCGTTACCCAATCGTTAAAACATCGTGTGAAAACCAATCGTAAATCGTTTAATTCGTTTTAGGTCGTGAAACTACTTATAAGGTCGTCTCGCTAATAACATTCAAACCTTCTTGACTCGCATTAATAAACCCTTACCAAAGGATAGATTAACAATTCGCATTAATAAACCCTTACCAAAGGATAGATTAACAATTCGCATTAATAAACTCTTACCAAAGAGTAAATTAACAATTCGCATTAATAAACCCTTACCAAAGAGTAAATTAACAATTACAGATTCAGTCGCTACCCACAACACCCACACATAACTATGGGTGTAGTAACTAACGGGACTTGTCAGATCCTATGGTACCATAACCTAATACTGGTCGGCTTGATCATTGCTAATGAATGTCATTTGTTATGTAACTACAACCAACAAGTTTGTTCACTTTATGAAATCGTTATTAGTTTTGTATAAATCGCCTTAATCGTTTTTGAAACCATCGTTATAACATCGAAAACATTTAGCACATATGAGTCACCCCAAAACAATTGAAAACAGTAAAATATGGGAAGAATGTACTCGCCTGGGAGTGCTTAGGAGTCTTGAACAACTACCAAGTAAGCTAGAGGAGTCCCGGAAATCAAACGGTACCTAATATAGGTAACTACATAATTAACCCGGACCTAAATCGAAAGACTGGGTAGCAGGAGGGTTTGTAAACCAAATGAGTGTAGGAACTCATATGATATGGTTTAACAAAGCCTACATACTAAATGAAACTTAACCTAAGAATTATCGACCCATCGCGACCCATTAAGGTAACATACGTTACTTTAACGTGTCGTGCGCGTGAAACGCGTTCGGACCGTCTAACTAGTCCTATGACAAGTGTTATATGCCTAAACATGTTACATAATCAGTTATGTGACAAAAGTTTAGGTTACATATGCTTAATTACCAATTATACATGAAAAGGGTATTCTGGTAATTTACCTAAGGCATATAAACTACCTATCATACAACTACTTAAACGATGTGACCATAGGGTATAACCTCGGAAGGTTATGCCCTATACTAGGGTCACCTAATGTATTTGGTCGGATCCTAATGATCGACCAAACTGGGTCGGGTTCGAAGGTATAGGCGATTTATTAGATCGCCTACCCTACGACCCTAGACAACGTGGTAATCAGTAGGCATAGTCCCAAGGGACTATGACCATCGTGATTACAATCACGTTGCGAAGTTCTAACGAACTTCGCATTGACCATTACTGGTCAACGCTGAAAGTCAAACAAAGTTTGACTTTATGACTCGAAAAGCAGTAAAAATAAGGAAAAGAACGAAAGAATACTTACGAAGGGTCCCCGCTAGTGAATCGTGATCGAATAGCTCAGGTATGAAGCGAAGGCCTCAACTTAGAGCATTTGGATCAGCTTTGGTGGGTTTTGAATGGAAGGGGGGTTGGGTATTTATAGTAAATGCACCACCGTTAGGATCGTTTATCGGGAAACGTGCCTTGATCTCACCCGTACAAGTGTCGGAAGCTTATGGTAGGTTAATTGGCCACCCACCATAAGGTATCAACATGTGGAAGAGAGATTAGGAGTGCAAAACAGCTGAAAACAGGCTGTTAAGTACTCTGCATCTGGTCTGAACTTGCTTTACGGACCGTAAAGCTGCCAATGTTGAGGTCCGTAAGGTAACAACTTTGGCAGATTTACAGTTTTGGTCCCTGTCATGCATTCAGCCCATTTTTGACATGTTTAAGGCCCGTTAACCCCATTTCAAAGCTCTAAAATGAAGTTAAAGTATAGGGAACTTAAAACATGCTCAAAAATATCTCGGATGTCGGTTCGGTTGGCCGTACGGTCGCGATGTTCGGTTAATTACGACGGAATGCGCATAAGCGCGTAAAACGATCCAAATGACGTGACGAATGGATTTTTCTTATGGCGAACACTAAAATATAATATAGTCATGCTCACATAAATTTTTGGATGTCCGGATGTATTCAGAACGTAAGTTATGCGCGAAAATGCAAACTTGTGCACTTTTTGACACTTTTAGTCCCTGAATGTCCCAAAAGTTTATTTTAGCACACCAAACCCCTCAAAACTTATATCTAAGTTATGTAAAGGTTATTTTAGGTATGTTAAACCTATTTCACTATTCCGGAGTGTTTGTTGCATTAAACTGGTTATATTTACGCATCAGAGCGCGTATAACCCTCCAGAAAGCGATTTAAAGCTTGAAATCGAACAAGAGTCGATACGTGCAAACGATACACATATTTTTACAAATCCCAAGTATGAAATACAATATTTCATTGGTTTGGTATTTGTTTGATGGCCGTGGAGGCACAGGTGTTACAGGAAGCCCCCACTAAATATCGTAAAGGTTTGGGAAACAAGGATACTGGGTAACACATGATTCTGAAACAAACTTACGGTTTCTGATACGAACTCAATAACTGAACAATCAACTGTGAACGTGCTCAACTTTGTTGTTGACTCGTTGTTACATGCCTTGCAGGTCGATAAGTACTCATGGAGCTTGCACAGGGAGGCGCGGTCGTTGTGGGACATGGACAGTTGGCGCCATGTTAAAAACATTATAATATTTCGAACTTAATACCTATGTTGGGTTTTCACGTTTATGCTTCCGCTAAACACTTAACTATGTTTTAATTTGAACACCTTTTGTATTGATGGGTTGATCTTTAATTATTACTTACAATGTTCAATATGATTGGTGGCTTGATTCTGGTCAGTCACGCCTCCAAGCGGTGATACTCCGCGTGTGGATTTTGGGGGTGTGATAGATTGGTATTAGAGCCATTGGTTATAGTGAACTTGGTTTTAAAAAAAGGGGAAAGATTAAACCTCTATTTTCAGCAACCAGTTTGAACTTCAGTGTCTTTTATGCAACTTTTCAATACTATGGACTTGTTTTAGAGCATCCCATTGTATTAGAAACCATGTTCCACAAGTGTAGGGTCAAGATTAAACCTCCTAACACATGGAATGATCTCCTTGATCCAAACTTACTATAAATAGAAGTGGGTTTCTCATTCATTCATCACACAAATTGAATCAATTCTGCTCTAAGTTGAAGCTAAGGCTTCATACCTGAGTATTTTGGTTCAATTCTTCCTTACTTGGACCTTTTGTAAGCTTCTTTCATGCTTGTTTATGCTTTTCAAGCATGAAAGTCAAACAGTGTTTGACTTTCTGCTTTGACCAGTCTTTGGTCAACACAAAGTTCGTTTGAACTTTGCAACGTGAGCGTAATCACGATGGTTATAGTCCCTTGTGATTATACCTACTGATTTCCACATTGATTAGTCAAAGTGACGAGTCAAAGTTTCGGTCAAAATACGTGTTTATGCGTATTTTGCAACGAAGCTATTTTCGGGTATCAAAACACATTGTTTTGATATCAAACCTGTTTTCTAACGTAGTTAAACATGTTTTAACATGTTTAAATCGTCACTTTTAGTCTAGTGTTTGTTTAGGGTCGTAAGTCAAGCGGTCTAAACCACCGCTTAGACTTTCGAACCCGACCCGTTTGGTCGATCATTAGGATCCGACCAAACATGTTTTGTGACCATAGTTGTATAGTAAATAACCTTCTAAGGTTATACCTTATGATCACTACGTTTAGTTAGTTGTATGATAGGTAGTTTATATGCCTTAGGAAAATGACCAAAATGCCCTTTTTACGCATAATTTCATTTTAAGCATATGTAACCTAAATTCTGACATCTAAACTGATTAGGCAATGTTATTAGCATGTTAAGGCATATAATACTTGTCATAGGACTAGTTAGGCGGTTCGAACGCGTTTTGCGTGAACGACACGTTAAAGTAGTGTAGACTACCTTAACGAGTCGTAACGAGCCATAAGCATTTAGGTTAGGTTCTGATTTAGAATGTAGGCTTTGTTAAACCACATCACATGAGTTCCGATGCTCATTTGGTTTACGAAACCTCATTTTATCCGATCCTCCGATTTAGGTCTGGTTTATTAACGTAGTTACCTATATTAGGTGCCGATTGATTCCGTGATCCTTCTAGCGTAATTTGATTGTCATCTCAAGACTACTAAGCAGTATAAAGTGAGTACATAGTCCCCTCTTTTACTGTTTTCAAATATTTTGCGGTGAAACACATGTGCCTACTTGTTACTTTCGTGGTTTCGTGACATATACTTGCTATGTTCATTAGTACGCATATAGTACATGATTTCCATTATGTTTTGCTATATATGTTTACTTAGCATGCTAACACATCGATTTCATAAATATTTTTGTTGCATATGTTTACTCAGCATATGGACACATTGATTTACATTACATTTCTGCTATGTATGTTTACTGAGCATGCTAGCACATTGATTTACATGATATTTCTGCTTCGTATGTTTACTTAGCATACTTGGTACATTGTTTTCATATAACATGCTTACATTTGATATAACATTTGGTTTGTATAACGAAACTAAAATACTTTCATTAACATTGATCACGCCGCTCGGTAGTATGTAGTGGTACCATAGGACTTGACAACTCCCATTCCTGGAATCCTAGGTTTGTTTGGACGTAAGGAATGACAGAATCCGAAAAAAATTTAATAAACCTTTGATTTATTTAAAGGTTTATTTTACAGTCTCAAGGCTTGAATGTATACGTTTAACATTACCACATAAATGTTTGTATCAATAAAGCATGGATTTTGCAAAACATAACTTTTGACTTAAACAATGATTTATATCAAATACATTGTTTTGTACATTTTACTTATGGGGTTGAGTAAATACTTTTATTCACCATACATACATTTTATTACACATTTACATTATATATATAGTTTAAGTTGATACTTTTCGCTTGCCATACATACTGTTTGATTATACCATACATGATTTACATTCGACATTAGACTTTGTTTACACATAAACATTTCAACATTTGTTAAAACAAGACATGTTGGTGGTTAATGGGTAAGTGATTTAAATAACGAGGCGTGTGTAATATGATAAAAGCATGGTGGATACGCCACTGGTACTTCCTATATATAAGTGCTTTTATGATATTACATATCGTAATCATTTCAAAGACATGGTACATTTTACACAAATGCCAGATTTTTACAAAATATTGTTTTACAAATAACATATTGTATACAAACTCCTTTTTGCTTGGTTATTCAGTTAACCATACACTTTTCTTTAATATCATTTGAACTTCTTATCGATTTTCGTATGATTTACAAAAGAAAACTTTTTACAAGATTCATGACTAACTTTTTGTTAAACATTTTCTTTTAACTTACAAGTCATGAATCCTGCTTCAACAAAACCTATGTATCTCACAGGGATTTTTATGCTAACGTACCTATTTTCACATGTGTTTTCAGGAGCAGATGCTTAGGGTTGATCGTGATACACTTAGGCGGACTCGGGCCTTATTGACAATAAAAGATGCAAGACTAGTTTAACTTATGTTATGTTTTCCTTGTTTTAAGACAATGTAATCAATGTTAATAAATAATATGAAACTTTAAATACCATGGTTGTGAAACAATATTTTTGTTGCTCCACTCCCCGACGTTTCCGCCACGGTTTGTTGTTTTACGCGGTCGGGGTGTGACAATTACCACGTAGATTAGGCGTAGTGACGAGTTAAAGTTTCGGTCAAAATACGTTTTTATGCGTATTTTGCAACGAAACTATTTTTGGGTATCAAAACCCTTTGTTTTGATGTCAAACTTGTTTTATAACTTAGTTAAACATGTTTTAAACATGTTTAACTCGTCACTCTTAGTTTAGTGCTTGTTTAGGGCCGTAAGTCAAGCGGTCTAAACAACCGCTTAGACGTTCGAACCCAACCCGTTTGGTCGATCATTAGGATCCGACCAAACATATTTTGTGAACATAGTTGTATAGGGAATAACTTTCCGAGGTTAAACCTTATGGTCACTTAGTTTACTTAGTTGTATGATAGGTAGTTTATATGCCTTAGGAAAATGACCAAAATGCCCTTTTTGCGCCTAATTTTATTTTAAGCATATGTAACTTTAATTTTGTCACATAAACTGAGTATTAAACATGTTAGGGCATATAATACTTATCAAAGGACTAGTTAGGCTAATCGTTTGTGCATTCACGCAAATGACGCGTTAAAGTAGCGTAAGCTACCTAAACGGGTCATAACGGGTCATAAGCACTTAGGTTAGGCTCCGATTTAGAATATAGGCATTGTTAAACCATATCACATGGGTTCCAATACTCATTTGGTTTACAAAACCTTATTCTGTCACACCCTGAAATTATCAGAGAATTGGCGTGACTGGACTGGTATCTTCATTGCACAGCGGAAGCAAATAAGTTAAGTCTTTTAGAATGGGAATACCCACTAAGTACTCGACTCTTCATGGTTCTCCTATTCCAACCGTGCCTTGTCTTACAACTGTAACCTGAGAAAGAAACATGCGAAAAATCAACATAAAGTTGAGCAAGTTCATAGTTTGTTTGTAAAAGATTTGAAATAAATCTTTTGAGTTGTGAAAGATTTGAAATAAATCTTTGGAGTAACCGGTTTTTCAAATAGTATTGAGAAAACGAATTTAAAAATCATTTTCTTGCCAAGTTATATGGAAACGTTGTGTTTGTAACACAATATGTTCATAAAAACCATGTATTTGTAAAGTCTTGTATTTGTAATGTTCGTATAACCGTCAATGCCCACCCTGACTTTGACTCCATACCCGCATAATCCTATGCTTTGAATTTTGTATAAAACATGGTATTTAATTTGTATGAACAGGTATTTTTGTAAGTATAAAATCCCTGGTATGTAGCAAATAAGGAAATAAAGAGATCACCAATGGTTTGCAAGGCCATTGATATGTGTGAAGTGCAAGTAGGAAGACTCAAACCTAGCGGATTTTGCGTTGGGCACAAAGTCACCCCGAGGTCCGTTCTGCTGGGCCTGGGGCTGGGCTCGCTACACCCAGATAGATCTACCGCTACTGTCCCTCGGTCCTACAATGAGGATTAATGGCCTCAAGTTGCGCCTATCCACTCACATGATCTGTACGTCCTAACCCTCCTTAAGCTAACCATACCATGTATAAAAATGTCTGTAATCGTTTTGTAATATGTGTGCATGTATGAAAATCCCTGGTCTCCCCGACCCAATCCCTGGTCACCCTGACCGAATCCCTGGTCTCCCTGACCAAATCCCTGGTCACCCTGACCGAAAATCATTCACATTTCGAAAATAAGCATTTGTTTTGTAAAAACTGGTATGTTTAGTATAAACCTTTCGTAATTCATTTGTGTTCCTCGAAATCCCTCCGTAATATGATTTAGAAATACGAGTTTTGCGTTAGTTCAAAACTTTGTATGTTTTTGCAAAACGTGCATGTCTTTCCACCCCGAAAACATTTATAAAAATGTAAAGCCGTAAAAAGTGGGGTTATGAACTCACCTAAATATTCCTTGTGCAAAGCTATCTAAATACGACTTCGTGATGTCGTTTCCAAGACTTGACTTGCTAGCGTGCATTCTACAATATTCCTAACACGGAATATCTTATAAGTGTCCAAGTAAATGCGGTAACTACACTACGTGTCACCGAGCTCTACCGGATCGTTAATCGAACGATTCAACGGTAAGTTGTTAACTTAATGAAAATGATTAAGTTATACTTGTTAAGTCTCGCTTATTGTTGGTAAAAACTAATAAGTGTTGAAAGGACTTTGGTCCTCGAGAGATTTACGAATAAATAAATATTTATATAAAATATATAAATATATCGGTAGAATCTCATTAGTTGCCTTGAGAAGTCGTCGTGTACGTCATACGAAAAATAGCATGTAATAAACTCGTAAGCGATACATATGATATATAGTGTGCCGTTTATGATGGGATTTTAACATGTTTATCAAAGAAATTTCATCCATATGAAATAAAAACGCAGCGGCAATAATATTTAAAACATGTTACTTTTAAGATATAAATTTCATTTATAAGCAAAATCCCAAAACCCAGATCCATATATGAAGATGCATACTATCATACACAACCATAGGATGTTTAGAAAACTACATTCTTGAAGTGAAGAACTTGAAACGGATGATACTTCTTGAATGGTTGCCTTCAAGAGTAGAAGGCCTCAAGCTTGTATACCCCAAGCTTGCAATAAATACCTTGAGATTAGCTAGGATTTTTAACACTAAAGATAAAAAACCGAACACTTGAGAAAAGCCTATGATGACCGATTTTTAGAGAGAGCAAAAACACAAGTCTTCCACTTTCATTTTTGCCATCTTAATCTTATATAAAACATGAGAGAAGAACACCTCCCTTTTGGCCAATCAACACCCTTCTTACACATGCAAATGCATGAAGGCTTATTGAACCAAAATGCTCTTGGAAAGACCACCCAATCAAGACCCATCTTACACATGCAAATGCATGAATTGTGATTGGACCACAACTTCTTGGGAAGACCACATGTTGGCCGATTTTTGGAGGTTGTTTTTAAAAAAAAAATTCTTTTAACAATTTTAAGTCTTGTTTATTTTATAACTTTTACAAAATATTACACCATATGTTTGCAAGACTTTATGTAATCTTTTATAATATCATTTAACCCATTAAATAACAAAATAAAATATTCTCTCAAAATAAATTATCCATATAATTTATTGGTTTCTCAAGTGTAATTATTTAGAAAACCAATTTTTAAATATTGTAAGTGTTAATATTTATTTGTTTGATCATATCACAAATAAATAATATGAGTGTTTGTCTAGCTTGTATTTGGGTATGACTCGACTTGGATCATAACGTACTAGCCACATCAATTTAATATGTGTCTTGGGCATAAAGAGTCCAACAATCTCCCACTTACACAAGATACATAGATGTTGATGCACAAGAATGTCTGTTGACTTCATCTTCATCAAGTCTTAAGTCAAGAAAGTCAACATTAGGGTTTATAATGTTAATTTCGCTTATGTGAACATAGTTTATAGGTGATTTCGTTTTTAGGGTAGATGTGATTTCGTTCTTTAGTCACTTGGTGTGATTTCGCTTATTAGTCACATGTGATTTCGCTTTTATGGTCTTGACATATAAGCGAAATCAGTTTCAAGTGATTCCGCTCATATGGTCATGCCATATAAGCGAAATCAGCCTTAGTATAAATAACACACATGTGTGACTTCATATAGGACATTGGAGCGAAATCAGGTCACAACCCTCTAGTTCATCAAGTTTAGCACTTGGAATTTTGAATATCAGCTCTTCAACATCAGTTGTCGAAAATCTTTTTGAATTTTGAGTTTAAAGAAATGCAGTAAACAAATATGTACAAACAATATTTTTGTGAGTTTGTGTAAGAGGATCATATCAGTTCATGAGACAAATCACAAGCATCGTTAAGCTTTAATCATTTTAAGTTCTAAACGATTCACATAGATTGACGATATAGTTGTCCTTTTAAACTCAATCTAAAAACTTTTGAAATGCTTACCGATACGTTAAGGTATATTAAATTTGCACTAAATTCTTATGGGCCCCACGATCTCAGCATATCCCCTCATCATGCAATACACTAACTCAAGTAATGCCTTTAAACTTTCATCAACTGTGATATGTGCAAAAACAACTCAGAATGTTTAAACATTAACAATCAGGTCGATACTTCCGTATACGCAAAGAAAGTCCAATGTTTAAACAAAATAAGAAAATAAAACAAGTTGAAATTGTTTAGGCTTTAACCACCAGGTCGATACTCCCGTATACGCAGAGGTGATCCAAAGCTTAAACGAAACACCAAAGAAAATAAAGCAGAACGTTTAGGCAACAACATCCAGGTCGATACTCACGTATACGCAGAGGATGTCCGATGCTTAAACAAAATAAAGAAATAAAACAAGTTTAAATCTTTGCAAAATGAAATGCACAAAATCACAGCGACTTTTCAGCAAGTTGTGAAAGTTCACAAACTGACCGGTTTTTATGTCTTTCGACATTCAGCGATTACCGAGTAGGCACACAGTCAAGAAGGACAAAACTAAGTACTATGCTTTCAACCATGTTTCCCACTAGAACTAGGCTTTTTCATTTAAGTTTGTATCGTTATCGCAAATCTACTAGTCTAGCTGAGCCTATCGTCACATCCTTAGTGAGATCGTTTATCACATTTGACATTACATTTCTTTAGCATGCTGTGATAGTCCACTGATTTACTATCATTTCCTCTTATTCACAACCAAACTCATTTTTGATTTTTTCAATGTTTTTGACATTTTCAAATTTTCAAATTTTTTTTAAAATTTTTCTCCCCCTAAAATCAAAATAAGTAAAAATTCGACAAACCATTGCAGATTGTTTCTCGAATTTTTACTTATTTTATAAAAGGGTTGCTTTATCTCAACAAGTTTGGAAACCAAAAACTGAAATGAAAATTTCAACTTCTGAAGTGAAAAAGGCTGAAGAATCAATTTCGGTTGATTATGATGCAAATTTTCCACCTTTGAAGGCTGAAAATTTCAAAATTCAAATTGCTAGAGTCAAGGTTACACCTAAGGCTGATGAGGCCTGGGTGGACACCATGTTCGAATAATCAGTTTGAAATGCCGGAGTTCCCAGGTTGGTAAGCGTGGAACATGAATCGGCACATTTCTTGAGAAATTTCACTCTGGTGATTTTTCGTCTTACATGTGGTAAATCAGGGACATTAAGTTGTACTTGATTTTCTACAAGTGTTTGTGTTGATAGAATCTTGAACTGTTAAATCTTTCAAAATGGTTAAAGAAGAACAAAGTGATGAAATAATCCCCTAACCAACATGTTAATTCAACAAAACTAATTTTCCGGAAAAACCATTTGATTAAAACAAACTTAAGTGTTTTGAAATCATAATGGGAAAATAGTTTGTTGACAGGGGGAGTTCTGATTGTTTATGCCAAGTGGATGGCGATTTGAAACGATTCGATATCAGTTTGTCATTTTATTTATACAGTTTGTTTTCAAATTTTCCTTTGAAAATCAAAATTGAAACATATTTTGATTTTAGGGGGAGAAAAATTTAAAAAAAAATTAGAAAATTTGAAAATGTCAAAAACATTGAAAAAATCAAAAATGAGTTTGGTTGTGAATAAGAGGAAATGATAGTAAATCAGTGGACTATCACAACATGCTAAAGAAATGTAATGTCAAATGTGATAAACGGTCTCACTAAGGATGTGACGATAGGCTCAGCTACTAGTAGATTTGCGATAACGATACAAACTTAAATGAAAAAGCCTAGTTCTAGTGGGAAACCTGGTTGAAAGCATAGTACTTAGTTTTGTCCTTCTTGACTGTGTGCCTACTCGGTAATCGCTGAATGTCGAAAGACATAAAAACCGGTCAGTTTGTGAACTTTCACAACTTGCTGAAAAGTGGCTGTGATTTTGAGCATTTCATTTTGCAAAGATTTAAACTTGTTTTATTTCTTTATTTTGTTTAAGCATCGGACATCCTCTGCGTATACGTGAGTATCGACCTGGATGTTGTTGCCTAAACGTTCTGCTTTATTTTCTTTGGTGTTTCGTTTAAGCTTTGGATCACCTCTGCGTATACGGAAGTATCGACCTGGTGGTTAAAGCCTAAACAACTTCAACTTGTTTTATTTTTTTATTTTGTTTAAACATTGGACTTTCTCTGCGTATACGAAAGTATCGACCTGATTGTTAATGTTTAAACATTCTGCTTTGTTTTCGCACAAATCACAGTTGATAAAGTTTAAAGGCATTACTTGAGTCAGTGTATTGCATGATGAGGGGATATGCTGAGATCGTGGGGTCCATAAGAATTTAGTGCAAATTTAATATACCTTAACGTATCGGTAAGCATTTCAAAAGTTTTTAGATTGAGTTTAAAAGGACAAATATATTATCAATCTATGTGAATCGTTTAGAACTTAAAATGATTAAAGCTTAACGGTGCTTGTGATTTGTCTCATGAACTGATATGATCCTCTTACACAAACTCACAAAAATATTGTTTGTACATATTTGTTTACTGCATTTCTTTAAACTCAAAATTCAAAAAGATTTTCGACAACTGATGTTGAAGAGATGATATTCAAAATTCCAAGTGCTAAACTTGATGAACTAGAGGGTTGAGAGAATATGTTGAAAACTTTGAATGTTATATCAAAATGTTTTGAAAGATTGTGTGCTTAGTTAATCAAGGTCATTCATTTGAACTTGATGTAACTAGTATGTTTGTTGAATAAATGATGTCTACCAGTAAGTTTATTAAATTCAATTGTTATAAATTTGTGAAACTTATGTTGAGGTAGAGGATGTGCAGGGTAACAGGTTTTGGATTTCATTATTCCCATGGAAGCTAATTGTCAAAGCTTGAACCAGATATCTCAGATTCTAGCATATCGAGAGGGGGAGTCTGTGAAAGGGGGAGTCTGGATCAACAGCCAAAGGGAAGATAGAAGTTAGAGACATGTTGTGTTTCTGAAGTCTGTGAAGATAGAGTGCTTATGATGAAAAGACAGGGAGTTAGAGAAAAGACTAAGATTGAAGACTCAGGAGCTGAAGATTTCGTCAACATCCAAGGGGGAGTCTGTTGATGCACAAGAATGTCTGTTGACTTCATCTTCATCAAGTCTTAAGTCAAGAAAGTCAAGATTAGGGTTTATAATGTTAATTCAGCTTATGTGAACATAGTTTATAGGTGATTTCGTTCTTTAGTCACTTGGTGTGATTTCGCTTATTAGTCACATGTGATTTCGCTTTTATGGTCTTGACATATAAGCGAAATCAGTTTCAAGTGATTCCGCTCATATGGTCATGCCATATAAGCGAAATCAGCCTTAGTATAAATAACACACATGTGTGACTTCATATAGGACATTGGAGCGAAATCAGGTCATAGCTTAGGTGTCGGAACTCTGTCAATTTTGTATCAGAAAGCATTAATAAAGCAGGAATTGAAAGGAACAGCTGTTGTTACGTTGCGTATACTGATTCCGCCTTTATACGTGATGATGAACTGCCTTGACTGATCGTTTAGGGTCACGACACGGTCCAACAATAGAAGATTGATGCAAGCAGTAAATGACGCCTAACTACGGTTTACTACCCCCAATACGTATGACTATATTTGCCATTCAATAACATCATCCCTTTCAAGTCCCTTACTTGAACATGATTTAGGTGAATTTATCATTTATCCTTTCATTACAGATGTCATGTTAAATCCAGAGACATAGAGTGATCACTCTCTGTTGATTTAACTTTATCATGCCTTAGACATCTTACTCTCAACGAATAAGAGGAACAAATCCCTTCTTGACTACATACGTCTCTCACAATCACCTTGTACCACACCTGAGTTTAGCCTTATGTACTGCCTTGCTACAGACAGCTAAGAACTAGGTCAAGGTATAATACTTGGTGAATATCAAGACCCAATGTGTATCTCAGGTCAGAGGATACTATGATATTCGCCTTTACTCAAAATTTACTTATGATCAATCACAAATGATTCCATGCAGTAATATTTGAGAGCGATTCAGTCCAATATTTGTATCCCACAAATATCTATGAACTTTGGTAGTAACACTTTGCTCTATATTCATATCTAATGAATATCCACCAATCCAAATTCATAATAGTCTTACATTCATATTTGTTCCCACAAGTATGATCGACTACGGACATTTAGAATAATTAACTTATTCACGGATTTAAACATGCTAATATGAAACATAACTCAAAATACCATAAAAGAGTTAAAATAACAATTGTTTCAATATCCAAATACAAAATTGATCAAATCCAATCACTATAATATCGAAGTCCTAAGGCACATATATGACCCTCATGTTTTGCCCTGTCAAGGAGCTTCGTGAGTGGATCCGCAATGTTTTGATCGGTGTGAACTTGGCGGATACATAGCTTTCCTTTTTCAACTTCATCCCTTATGAAGTTGAATCTCCGCTCAATATGTCTAGTCTTTTGGTGTGCATGAGGTTCCTTGATTTGAGCAATCGCACCCTCGTTATCACAAAAGATCTCTAGGGGGTATTGAATGGTAGGGACCACCCCTAGGTCGGCAATAAATTTCTTCAACCATGTAGCTTCCTGGGCTGCCAATGAAGCGGCGATGTATTCTGATTCTGTAGTGGACAATGCTACTACGTCTTGTTTTGAGCTTTTCCGGGAGACTGCTCCACCATTTAAAATGAAGACATACCCCGATTGTGATCGAGAATCACTTCGATCGTTTTGGAAACTCGCGTCCGTGTAACCCTTTACAACGAGCTCCTCCTCACCAGATCCATATATTAAGAACATATCCTTAGCCATCCTAAGATATTTCAATATGCTTTTAACAGCCATCCAATGACTGTTACCTGGATTTTGCTGGTATCTACTCGTCATGCTCAAGGCGCATGAGACGTCCGGTCTGGTGCATATCATTGCATACATGATGGATCCTATAGCTGACGCATATGGGATTCTTTTCATTTTCTCTTGCTCATCCTTTGAGCTTGGACATTGAGATGTATTCAATATTGTCCCTTTTTTAATAGGTACAAAACCTCTCTTAGAGTTCTCCATTTGGAACCTATTCAAGACTTTGTCGATGTATGCACTTTGGTTTAAACCTATCAAGCGCCTTGATCTATCCCTATAGACCTTTATTCCCAGAATGTAGGCGACTTCACCAAGATCCTTAATGGAAAAACAACTTCCAAGCCAAGCTTTTACACCTTCCATGGTTGGAATGTCATTTCCAAATAGTAGAATGTCATCGACATACAGTACTAAGAAAGTGATGATGCTCCCACTAGCTTTCTTGTACACACAAGCTTCATCGCCGTTCTTGATGAATCCAAATTTTTTAATCTCTTCATCCAAACGGTGATTCCAACTTCTAGATGCTTGTTTCAATCCATAGATTGATTTCTTTAACTTGCATACTTTGTCAGGATGTTTTGGATCGACAAAACCTTCAGGCTGAACCATATAGACATCTTCATCAAGATATCCATTAAGAAAGGCCGTTTTGACATCCAATTGCCAGATCTCATAGTCATAATATGCAGCAATGGCAAATAATATCCTGATTGACTTTAGCATCGCCACAGGCAAGAAGGTCTCATAATAATCAATCCCTTGAGTTTGAGTGAAACCTTTTGCTACAAGTCTTGCTTTGTAAGTATCCAAGTTACCATGCATATCTGTTTTCTTCTTGAAAACCCACTTACTTCCAACTACTTTGGAGTTGAGTGGAGGCACAACCAATTCCCAAACTTGGTTGTCATACATGGATTGCATCTCTATGTTCATGGCTTCAAGCCATTTGTCACAATCGGATTTTGACATTGCATCTTGGTATGTGGTTGGTTCATCTTAATCTACCACGTAGCATCCATCCATGAAAAATCCATATCTTTCAGGTGGATTACTAATTCTACAACCTCTTGTTGAGTGCTAGTATCAACCAAACGTGCTAGTATCAACCAAACGTGTATCGTCTTGTGGTTCTTGAGTGCTAGTATCAACCAAACGTGTATCGTCTTGATCATTTTGTCTGTTCTGATCAACCTCTTGATCATTTTCAACAACCTCTTGTTGAGTGCTAGTATCAACCAAACTTGTATCGTCTTGTGGTTCTTGTTCCTCCTCAAGTTCCACTGTTCTACCACTAGTTTCTTCCATAAGGAACTTAGCTTCTAAGAACTTACCCTTTCGAGCAACAAATACCTTTTGCTCGGTTGGATCGTAGAAATAATATCCTATATCATCTTTAGGATATCCTACAAAGATACACTTAGTGGATCGGGCTTCCAATTTATTTGGGGTGTATTGCTTAACATAAGCTTCACAACCCCAAACCCTTAAGAATGATAATGATGGAGGGTTTCCATGCCATATTTCAAAAGTTGTCTTTTCCACTTTCTTGGTGGGGGCCATATTTAGTATGCGAACTGCGGAGAGCAAAGCGTAACTCCAAAATGATAGAGGTAATGTGCTTCTTGACATCATAGATCGAACCATATCTAATAGAGTTCGATTTCTCCTTTCGGACACACCATTGTGTTGTGGTGTTCCAGGTGGAGTAAGTTGTGAGATAATCCCACAACTCCTAAGATGATCTTGAAAAGCACCACTAAGGTATTCACCTCCTCTATCGGTATGAAGGACTTTGATTGTTTTCTTGAGTTGATTTTCTACTTCACTTTTGAAGTCTTTGAACATTTCAAATGCTTCATCCTTGTGTTTTAGTAAATACACATAACCATAACGACTATAGTCGTCGGTAAAGGTAATGAAGTATCTTTCACCATTCCTAGTCATTGGCTTAAAAGGACCACATACATCTGAATGTATGATACCTAGTAAATCTTTAGCGCTTTCAAAAGTTCCACTAAAGGGTGTCTTGCTCATTTTGCCTTGTAAACAAGATTCGCATACATCAAATGAATTATCTTCATTTGTATTCAAAAGACAATTTTTCTAAAGTGTATGCATGCGATTCTTGCTTATATGTCCAAGGAGACAATGCCAAAGATAGGAATCACTCAAATCCATTTTGAGTTTCTTGCTGGTTACTTGGTACATTGAGCTATCATATGATGCGTTATCATGATCTAATTCATAAATACCATTTAAAGACATAGCTTTAAAATAAAACACATCATTCATAGAAACATAAATGTCTTGGTTAACAAATTCAAATTTAAAACCACATTGTCTCAAAAGGGAAACAGAAATTACGTTCCTAGTTAAACTAGGAGCATACAAAACATTTTTCAAAATAACTTCCAAACCACTTGGAAGTTCTAAAACGTAGTCTCCTTGAGCTTCGACTTCAACCTTTGCTCCGTTGCCCATGAAGAGACTAGCGTCTCCCTTCTTATAATGTTTATTTCTTTTGAACCCCTGCAACAAATTGCAAATGTGAGTTCCACATCCGGTATCTAGTACCCATGTGTTAGAAGAAATAACATTAAGCTCAACATGTATCATAAAGATAGTACCTGAGGTTTGCCCTGCATCCCTCTTGTTTTTCAACTCTTTGAGATAGGTCGGACAATTTCTCTTCCAATGTCCTATCTCACCACATTCAAAACATGGGTCATTCGTAGCAACCTTTTTCTTCTTCTCTTTTGGTTTGGCGGGTTCTGCTTTTGCTTTTCCCTTTCCCTTGACGTGTCCCTTTCTTTTAGCATAGTTTGCTTTAGAGTTGGGGTGGGGCCTCTTCTTGTTGCCTCCTTCATTGATCGCTGGGACGGGTAAAGCCTTTTTTCCCATACTTGCTTCGGCCGTCTTGAGCATTGCATGAAGTTCATCAATGCTCTTGTCCCATCCATTCATGTTGTAATTCATTACAAAGCTTTCAAATTTCTTTGTTAAAGAGTTGAGGATCAAATCCGTAGCCAACTCTTAAGAGACGGGACAATTTAGCCTTTCGAGGCGATCAATGTGGCTTTTCATCTTAAGGACATAAGATGATACCGATTGGGTTTCCTCCATTCGACATGCATGAAGCGTCCGAACAGTTTCGAAGCGTTCTACCCTTGCTTGTTGTATGAACATTTACTTTAACTGGCTAATCGTGTCGTATGCCCCGTGATGTTCAAAATCCTTTTGAATTTCGGGAATCATAGTTCCCAACATGAGGCATGAGGCTTTCATGGAGTCCTCGGTATACTTAACCCAATCGTTGTAGGCTTCCTCATTTTCCACGTTAGGTTCATCGGGAATAGAATCGTCCAACACATAGGACATCTTCTCTTGCTTGAGAACGATTCTCAAGTTTCGAAACCAATCCATGAAGTTGTTATGGTTGAGACGATCCTTTTCAAGGATGGTTCTTAGTGATAGGTTTCGGACGATTTGGTTAGTCGGGTTTGCATTGTTAGCGGCCATCTACAAAATTTAACAAGTTCAATTTTAGTATTTTCTATATTATTATATTTTAATCATTAATACCCTTTTGTGTCTTAAAGACAATTAATAATTAAAATCTAGAATCCAACGTTACATTTAAATATTGGTTAGGTGACCTTTACCCCTCTATTTAAATTAACAAGGTAGTCAACGTTTGACAATTGCAACTCTTTGCAATTTCTAGCCATATGGGATCGGTTAAACATCTTTATATTTAGTTGGCATGTTTAATTCCATCAACACCTTTGTTCCCCATGCTTTGGTGACCCTAAGTTCATGGTTTCCAGATCAAGTCGTCCAACTTACACATACGTGTGAGTTTATTCACATAAGTGGTTAGGTGACCTTTATCCCACAAACATGGTAAACCCACCTCGAACATACAACTTCCCTAAAATGTGGTTAGGTGACCTTTATCCCACAATAAGAGTTCCCAAGTGTTTCGAGTGTTGTCTAAAAGGATGGTGTTTGACTTGTTTTATAAAAGGGTTTTCAATATTTCAAAATTCTAGTTTAGAAAATATTATGTACCATACATTTGCATGCATTCAAATCAATGGTACTTTAGCGAAAACAAATTTTCAAGGTTCTTTTTAATAAAACCCATTTTATTATAAAATCATTAATTTTTAATAAAACCTTTATTAACTATTTTAATGATTTTGTTAAGAACCAATTTTACGCTTGTTGTTGATTATTAGTTTGTTAAGTCATGCATATCGTCATATCATCTAAAACAACCAAATAAGCAACCAAACAAGCATATCATACATAACAATAGGTGCATAACCATAGCCAACTATTTTGACAACACTTGTTAGCCGAAACAAGTGTGCCAAAAGGTCCTTCCTAAGGGGTGAAAAATGACACAAGCGATGTGTCGTTGAACTCCCACTTGATCCCGTATCCAAATGCTTCAAGTCTCCTTCTTGTTTTGTGATTTCTCCACCTTCTTTGAGCTTCCAAAAGTCTTTTATATTCAGCTCCAAACTCTTTTGGACTTCAAAAATGTGTTTTGGTTATCGGGTTAAAATCCCGTTGAGAACGATGAAGTTCTTCGAACCGAATATTATGGTCCAAACCAAAACCGCATTTTTTGTGTGCATCTTCTTTTACAAAATATATCCTAATACATTTTTTCTAGTAAAATAAAATGCACCTAATCTATTTATTTTACATACCAAATGAAAATAAATAAATTACATATCTTACAAATGGAAGAACAAAATAATAATTATTACAACCCATTGAAATAATAAATAAAATAAATCACAACACAAGGTCATGGCTAGGTCATATGCACCAAAATATATATCCAAATATATATATATTAATTTCAAGAAGCATAAAAAAATGGTTCCCTTTTATAAACATTTTCGGCTATGTTCAAAAAACCGAAAAGGTAAGTTCTGTCCAAACAAACAAATTCATCCATATGAAATAAATTTTCAAGATTCCCTTATGCATGTAAGAAAATAATCTTGAAAAACAAAGGGTTAACCATGTTAAAATTTTCGGCCATAGGGTTTTATTCAAACCCGAAACCCGAAATTTTTAATCTATTGAAGCATGCACTCATATAAGCGGCTCTAGATGCCATTGATGGGATTTTAACATGTTTATCAAAGAAATTTTATCCATATGAAATAAAAACGCAGCGGAAATAATATTTAAAACATGTTACTTTTAAGATATAAATTTCATTTATAAGCAAAATCCCAAAACCCGGATCCATATATGAAGATGCATACTATCATACACAACCATAGGATGTTTAGAAAACTACATTCTTGAAGTGAAGAACTTGAAACGGATGATACTTCTTGAATCGTTGCCTTCAAGAGTAGAAGGCCTCAAGCTTGTATACCCCAAGCTTGCAACAAACACCTTGAGATTAGCTAGGATTTTTAACACTAAAGATCAAAAACCGAACACTTGAGAAAAGCCTATGATGACCGATTTTTAGAGAGAGCAAAAACACAAGTCTTCCACTTTCATTTTTGCCATCTTAATCTGATATAAAACATGAGAGAAGAACACCTCCCTTTTGGCCAATCAACACCCTTCTTACACAGGAAAATGCATGAAGGCTTATTGGACCAAAATGCTCTTGGAAAGACCACCCAATCAAGACCCATCTTACACATGCAAATGCATGAATTGTGATTGGACCACAACTTCTTGGGAAGACCACATGTTGGCCGATTTTTGGAGGTTGTTTTAAAAAAAATTCTTTTAACAATTTTAAGTCTTGTTTATTTCATAACTTTTATAAAATATTACACCATATGTTTGCAAGACTTTATGTAATCTTTTATAATGTCATTTAACCCATTAAATAACAAAATAAAATATTCTCTCAAAATAAATTATCCATATAATTTATTGGTTTTTCAAGTGTCATTATTTCGAAAACCAATTTTTAAATATTGTAAGTGTTAATATTTATTTGTTTGATCATATCACAAATAAATAATATGAGTGTTTGTCTAGCTTGTATTTGGGTATGACTCGACTTGGATCATAACGTACTAGTCACATCAATTTAATATGTGTCTTAGGCATAAAGAGTCCAACAGTTTAGGCGCATAAAATAAATATGAAAAGTTATATTTATTTTATAAAAGAATCATCGAGTTGTCGTGTTTGAAAATAAATATGACTATATTTATTTTATAAAAGAATTCGACTTGTTTGTGTCGGAAATAAATACATAGCTATATTTATTCATAAAAGGATTCGTTTTGTACGATATTGGAAATAAATATATAAACCATATTTATTTTCATAAAACGAATTCGTGTCGTTTAATATTTCGAATAAATATATAAAATATATTTATTTTATTAACACCATCGTCGTGTCGTTTGATCTTCGAAATAAATATATAAACTATATTTATTTTTATAAAAGAAGTCGTGTTGTCCGGAAATAAATATAAACTATATTTATTTTATAAAACGAATTCGAGTCGTAAGGTATTTGAATTAGATAGAATAATCATATTTATTCTATAAAAAGTTTTACGTATTCTTGATGTTTAAACCAAACCTCGTAGTCGCTCATGAAAAATATCCGCTTTTGGATGTTTGAAATAAGTATATAAACTATACTTGTTTTTATAAAAGATTTGTCTTTATAAAAGTTCCTCGGATCCAAAAAGTTTTGTCTTATAATATAAAACGAGATTTAAGTTTACGGATTTTCTCGAAAAACGGGCAGAGTTTCCTCTGTTTTTGGACGCCCCCCGACAACACCAGTTGTCGTTATTTATTCAAAATTCAAACAATATGTATATATAACTTTGTCAACTATATCAAAACGCCAAATATTTCATAAAGTGTAAACTATAACTAAATCGTTTCGAGCTCGATTGTCACGTAAGTAATAAAAATTAATTAACGTAAATAATGTTCGCGTGCTAAATTCTTTACCAAGTCTTCATGCCGAAAAGTCGAACACCCTGACTGAGTTGACCGGGTCAACTGAGTTGACCGAGTCAGCTCTTGTTGAACCGAGTCGAGCCGAGTTGGACCGAGTCAAGCCGAGTCGGACCGAGTTAAGCTGAGTCGGACCGAGTTTGGCTTGTTGACCTGAGACGTGTCTAGACTGAGTCGACTCGCTGACTGAGTCAACCGAACCGAGCCTTCTAACCGAGTCTGACCTGAGTAGATTCAAACCAAAAAAAAATCAAACCAAAACTAAGCTCTGAACCGAAACAAAACATAACCCGAACCTGTAAGACTTTCACTCGAACCTGAACCGAGACTTGACCCACAACTGAACCAACCTGAACCCACTGACCCATAACCCGAACCGCGGCTGAACCGAACACCCAAACTGAAATTTGAGAGGACCGAACCAACCTAACCACTCCACGTCGAGGCCTGCCGGATAAAGTCAAGGACCACCGGTCGTTGACACGAACCCCCCGGTCCGAAACATAACCCACCGGACCCTGGACATGGACCGCCGGTCCGAGACGTAACTCAGCGGACCAAGATGCAAACCACCATCACCGTTGCGTAGCCGCTGGCTGTCATCGGGATCCCACCGGCGACGCCGGTTTCTCTCTTTCTTCTCTCCTCAGCTCTCCTTCTCTCAGTCTCTCTCTCTTGTCTGTCACACCACCGCACCACCACCAGATTGTGGTGGTGGTGGTCATTACACGGATCGAAGGAAGGAGGGGGGGGGCTTCTGTGGTGCGGGTGTGCAGGTGAGGCGGAGAGGGAGGGGGGTGTTTGGCCGGACCACCGCCGCCTACAGCGGCTCCGCCGCCGCCTAGTTCGCCGGAGAGAGAGAGGAACAAAGGTTGGGTGTGTGTGGGTGTTGAGTTTTGTCTGTGTGAATTTATTTGTTTGTTTGTTTAGGAATGAGAATTAAAGAACTATATGACTTTATTTATAGGCAGCTTTGGGTTTTGTGGGTATTCGGCTTGGGCCCAAGGCCCACAAGGCCAATCCCCGTGTTTAGTGGCCCGTAATTTCCCACGAGACCCGTTTTAGAAATCCGAACACGTAAAATAAAAGAGAATGTCATAATTCGTTGTTTTAGGGTCAAAGTATGTAGAAATAGTGTCGAAAATTGTTATTAAATCGCGTACGCTAGTTGGTGCGTTATCGTTTTCGCGTTTTTCGTCTGCGTCTGCGTTTTGTGTCGTGCGGATGCACGATAAATTCGTAAAACGAGAATTTATAAACCCAAAATATTCATATAAGATTCGTACTTGTCGGCGCTGTCAGTATTTTGTCCGGTTTCCATTTGTTGCCGTTTAACGTTTCACCGGTTTCTCTGTAAACCACCATTCGCGCACTGTAAAGTCGGATAGACGTTCCTAGGCACTCCAAAGGCCTAATTAATTTAATTTGCGTCTTAAACACTTATTTATTGTCACGTTAATCATCTGTTAATCACATAATTAGGAGCCGCAAATCACCGGTTGTCACATTCTCCCCCTGTTACAGAAATTTCGTCCTCGAAATTTAGACTATGTTATCTCCTCAAGATTTGTGTTGTTCGCAGGTAAATCCGTATAATAATAAAATGAATGACCGCGTAATCGAAACAAGACTTATTCTAATCATGTGAATTTAATGACATTTCTCAATGATAAGAACCCAATGGTTTACAATAAATGTGTTTCATCAAATCGATGTCAAAAGAAACAAGACGTATAGGTACAGTCACTGATGTGACTAAGTTAACAAGGATCCAATAATGAATAGGAACTTCGAGCAATCGAATTCCATATGAACATTTATAACATGTAAATGAGTTCTAGAAGCAATAACATCCACTCGATGAACTCAGAATCAACAAGCTCAAATATAACAGTTTGCATGAAACGCTCGATCGTGATCAGCACAAGCTGCAAGTTATACCGACGCCTCAAGGTGTCGTAATGAATGAAACAATTCAATAATATCGGTGATCGAACAAGTATCACCTGTGTTTTGCATGAAACGATCGATCATGATTAGCCCAAGCTACAGGTTTGTACCAACACCACAAGATGTCGTAGTGATTTAAACAATCCAATAATAGCGGTGATCAAACAAATTCACTGTGTTTGAAGTCAAATGAATGCGCAGTAAAGGGAATCTGAAAGTTTGTTTCAAATCACATCATAGAATTTTCAATTGAAATTGAAACATCTAGTAAATAATATTCTCGATCGAAGATGCAGAAGCAATGAATATTGCAAAACATTCGATCGATGTTGAAAGGACCGTTAGGAGGTACACAGGAATATAAAATGAATTTGTGTACCACTGTCTTAATACACTATTGTATCAAGACCGCTTTGGTATAATAAATCGAAGTGGATTTAAAAACAAATCAATGAATAATCATTTAAATCCATGAATATGATGTGTAAACGAGATTAGCGCAGGCTTCAAATTAGTGAAAATCACCATCACATGGTGTCGAAATCAACAAAAAATTTAGTGGAGTCGAATGTCAAACAAGTTTACTTCGACTCGGAACAAATAAAACATTTGTTAAAACGAATTTTGAATATGATGCCCCCAATACATCATATGATGCTCTGAAGTGAATATGTGTAACGGACAAGTTCAAACAATTGAACTTGGTTTTAGCGCAATCCGACAAAAATATATATGTTCCAAAAAGGAAATTTCGGCATGGTGACGACGAAAATCATGTGTGTAACTTGAAGAGAAAAGAAAATTTCAAGAGAATGTGTTGACTTGATAACAAAGGAGCCAACAATTACGATAATGCGGGTCATTCGAATCACAAATCAATAATTATATTTAGCGAAATAATATTTGAACTTTAATGAAACGCTTATTCGA
The DNA here is from genome assembly GCA_030545235.1 of Helianthus tuberosus. NCBI lineage: Eukaryota > Viridiplantae > Streptophyta > Magnoliopsida > Asterales > Asteraceae > Helianthus > Helianthus tuberosus. The sequence continues at coordinate 3,053,539 of JARYGA010046293.1, forward strand.
AACGAAGCCACATGCGTAACAAACGATGCATGCGTAACATATAAATTTTCAAGAAATGAAGCAATGAATGTTCGCTATAGTGTAAGAAGTTATTGTGATGCAATGACCATTAAGAGGAGTAGAGATACGAAAATCTACTCAATAAGTGTGAAAGTCGAAATTTCAACAAAACAAATTTGAGGACTTTACCTGGGGTTTCGTGTGACGACCAATTGTTAAGTGACATTACCATGGAATGTCGAACATAGCGTACTCGTCATTAATTAGGTAGGGGGGGGGGAATGCGGAGACATTCGTCTTCTCCCTGGCGTGATTCGTGCCGTTGCAGGATCGTGTGACAAGTTGTCGTTTCCTGATCGTTAGTTCTCTTGCTGACAGGAATCTAGCATCGTCGTTAAATTGCGTCATCGTTCCTTCTCAAAGGCCGCGCCTTGATAATCGTATGTGTCGTACTTCAACCTCCGTTGATGTATAGCTTAAGTTTCACATATACCTGTGCACTAGCGTTGTGTGCCGCGTAGAAGGTGATGTGCCCTGACATTCGTTGACGTAGAAATTGAGTTCCATGTATTCTCATGCGCTAGCATTTTGTTATGTGTAGGATGCCTGCTCGGGAAGTTAAATATTATAGACAATATGGATAACAGTGTGTGCCCGAGTTAATATTCGCGGTTCCTACGTGATGACCTTTAATGAACTTTAACATAAGTTTCCGAAGGTCTTAAATGCATGTTTCCTAAACTCTCAGAGTGTTATGCACTGTATGCGTCTGTTTTGTGTATCGTGTATAAAACACCACTTTAGCGTATGTTTGAAAACAAAATTTTGACTGTTTGTTTTTCGGCAACGGTTGGAGACCATATTCGAGTACTAGGCGTTCTGTATGTATTCAAAGTCATAATAGTCTAAGTTCCCAGAGGAAAGTGAGGTTAGAGCCTAGGTATCACAACAGGAACCTAATTCGCTGTAACCTATAGCTCTGATACCAATCTGTCACACCCCGAAATTATCAGAGCATTGGCGTGACTGGACTGGTATCTTCATTGCACAACGGAAGCAAATAAGTTAAGTCTTTTAGAATGCGAATGCCCACTAAGTACTCGACTCTTCATGGTTCTCCTATTCCAACCGTGCCTTGTCTTAGAACTATACCCTGAGAAAGAAACATGCGAAAAATCAACATAAAGTTGAGCAAGTTCATAGTTTGTTTGTAAAAGATTTGAAATAAATCTTTTGAGTTGTGAAAGATTTGAAATAAATCTTTGGAGTAACCGGTTTTTCAAATAGTATTGAGAAAACGAATTTAAAAATCATTTTCTTGCCAAGTTATATGGAAACGTTGTGTTTGTAACACAATATGTTCATAAAAACCATGTATTTGTAAAGTCTTGTATTTGTAATGTTCGTATAACCGTCAATGCCCACCCTGACTTTGACTCCATACCCGCATAATCCTATGCTTTGAATTTTGTATAAAACATGGTATTTAATTTGTATGAACATGTATTTTTGTAAGTATAAAATCCCTGGTATGTAGCAAATAAGGAAATAAAGAGATCACCAATGGTTTGCAAGGCCATTGATATGTGTGAAGTGCAAGTAGGAAGACTCAAACCTAGCGGATTTTGCGTTGGGCACAAAGTCACCCCGAGGTCCGTTCTGCTGGGCCTGGGGTGTCACACGCGGACCACGTATAACATACAAAATGTGGCGGAAACGTCGGGGAGTGTTGTAACAGAATTATTGTTTCACAACCATGGCATACAAAGTTATATTTTATTTATTAAACAAGAGTGTTATATTGTCTTAACCAGGAAACAAAGAGTCCATAACAAAATTAAACTAGTCTATCTTCATTTTTAGTCTCTAAGGCACAGGTCCGCCCTAGTGTCCTGTTCAACATCCTATGCAAAAGCTCCTGAAAACACATGCGAAAATAGGTACGTCAGCATAAAAATGCTTGTGAGATACATAGGTTTTGTGAAAATAGGATTCATGACTTAAATTTAAGAAAATGTTTAATAACAGTCAGTCATGAACCTTGTAAATTGTTTTGTTTTGTAAATCATTCAAAAAGCGATGATATGTATAAATAAGAGAATAATGTAAGGTTAAATGAATAACCAAGTAAAATGAGTTTGTATAAGATAAGTTGTTTTGTAAATCAACGTCTTGTGAAAATAAGTTGTTTATGTCAAACGTAATATGTCAAATATTGAAATGATTTAAGTAACGCTACGACATGTAATATCATACAAACATTTGTTTATAGGAAGTACCAGCGGCGTATCCACCATGCTTATATCATATTACACACGCCTCGTTAATCAAATCACTTACTCAAACCAATCACCAATGTAAATTGTTTATGTATAAATGAATTGTCATGTGTTAATGTGTAAACCATATCGAAATGTCTATGTTCAATATAAACCACTAGATGTGTATATCAATGTCAAAATGTTTATGTTTAATGTAGATCATGTAATGTGTACCCAAGAATATCATGTATGGTAAGTGAAATATATCAACTAAACCATATGTAAAATGCACAAAACAAGGTATTGAAGTAAAACATGGTTTAAATCAAAGTTATGTTTTGTGGAACAAATGCATGCTTTACTGATACAAACATCTATGTGGTATTGTGAAAATGCATACATCCAAGCCTTGAGACTGTGGCGATAAACCCTTAAACAAATTAAAGATTTATCTAAGTTATGTATATCGAATTCGGTCATTCCTTCCAATCCAAACAAACCCAGGATTTCAGGAACGGGAGTTGTCAATTCCTATGGTACCACTACCTACTAACGAACGGCGTAGCTAATGTTAATGAATGTATTGTTCCATTGTAAACAACCCAAATGTCATACCCACACTAAGCATGTGATGAAAACAACTGTACTAAGTATGCACACAATGGCATACATAGCATGAAATGTAATGTAAAACAATGTACTAAGTACGCACACAATGGGCATACATAGCATAAAATGTAATGTAAAACAATGTACTAAGTACGCACACAATGGGCATACATAGCATAAAATGTAATGTAAAGCAATGTACTAAGTACGCACACAATGGGCATACATAGCATAAAATGTAATGTAAACCAATGTACTAAGTACGCACACAATGGGCATACATAGCATGTAATGTAAGGCAATGGACTAAGTACGCACCCAATGGGCATACATAGTATGAAATGTAATGAAATCATGCACTATAATGTACTAACGAACATAATAAGTATATGATGTGAAAACAGGAAAGCATGAAAGTAACAAGTAGGCACATGTGTTCCACCCCAAAACAATTTGGAAAACAGTAAAAGAGGGGTCTATGTACTCACTTGAGATTACTCAGTAGTCCTGGAGTGACAACCAAACAATGATAGAGATCACGGAATCAAACGGCACCTAATATAGGTAACTATATTAATAAACCGGACATAAATCGGAGGATTTAGATAGAATGAGGGTTCGTAAACCAAACGAGTGTAGAGACTCGTATCATTTGGTTTAACAAAGCGTACATACTAAATGAAACCTAACATAAGTGCTTATGACCCATTACGACCCGTTTAGATAGCTTATGCTACTTTAACGCGTCGTTCGCGTGAAACGCGTTCGGACCGCCTAACTAGTCCTATGACAAGTGTTATATGCCTAAACATGTTACATAATCAGTTATGTGACAAAATTTTAGGTTACATATGCTTAATTACCAATTATACATGAAAAGGGTATTCTGGTATTTACCTAAGGCATATAAACTACCTATCATACAACTACTTAACGAAGCGACCATAAGGTATAACCTCGGAAGGTTATTCCCTATATACTATGGTCACCTAAAGCATTTGGTCGTATCCTAATGATCGACCAAATGGGTCGGGTTAGAACGTATAAGCGATTTATTAGATCGCTTACCCTTATGACCCTAGACAACGTGGTAATCAGTAGGCATAGTCACAAGGGACTATAACCATCGTGATTACAATCACGTTGCGAAGTTCAAACGAACTTCGCATTGACCATACACTGGTCAACGCAGAAAGTCAAACAAAGTTTGACTTTCGGACTTGAAAAGCAATAAAAGAACGAAGGAACACTTACAAAGGGTCCCCGAATGCTAATCTAGATCAAAATAGCTCAGGTATGAAACAAAGGTATCAACTTAGAGCACTTTTGGATCAGATTCTTGTGAGAAATAAAGTTGAGGTATGTGGGTATTTATAGGATTCGTAGAGCCGTTAAGATCGTTCCTTGTTAACCGTGCTTTGATCTCAACCATACACATCAAGATAGTGGTTTTCTAAAACCATTTGAGCCCACGGTATTGCCAAAACCATGTGCGAAAGTGAAATTGAACCAGATGCAATGTTTCTGTCCAGGTTAGGCAGTCGCGTAGCGCGACGGTAGGAGCCTTAGGGGCTCGCGCTACGCCACCATACACCTGTTTCAGAAATGTTTCAAAAATGGCAGAAATGGTCCCTGCAGCCCTTTTAAGCTATTTTTGATGCGTTTGAACCCCGTTAACCTCATTTCAAGGCTCTAAAATGAAGTTAAAGTATAGGGAACTCAAAACATGCTTAAAAATATCTCGGATGTCGGTTCGTTTGGTCGTACGATCGCGATGTTCGCTTAATTACGACGGTATGCGCATAAGCGCGAAAAACGATCCAAATGATGCGACGAATGGATTTTTCTTATGCCAAACACTAAAATAAAATGTTTTAGTGCTTACATAAATTTTTGGATGTCCGGATGTTTTCAGAACGTAAGTTATGCGCGAAAATGCAAACTTGTGCACTTTTTGACACTTTTAGTCCCTGAATGACCCAAAAGTTTATTTTAGCACACCGAACCCCTCAAAGCCTATTTCTAAGCTATGTAAAGGATTTTTTTGGTATGTTTAACTTATGGTCATGTTCCGGAATGTCTGTTTCGGTACGAATCGTCATACTTTCGCAGTTTGTCAAGTTTAGTCTCTGTAAGCGTATTAACTTGTTTTTGCCATACCAAAGCCTTCAAAACTTATTTCTAAGTTATGTAAAGGTTATTTAAGGTATATTAAGTATATGTTGATGTTCTGGAGTATTTTTCGCATTAAACTGATTACGTTTACGCACCAGTTTGCGTATAACTCTCTAGAAAGTGATATAGAGTTTGAAATTGAGCAAACGTCAAAACACGAAAAATGTAAAACACAACCAAACAAACATTGGGATCAAATAACATTTTTTATTGATAACTGAACTGTTCACAATGATTACAAGTACAGATGTTACAGTCTCCCCTACTTGTGGAAATTTCGTCCCGAAATTTATTTAGAGGAAACTCGTGGGAATAGATGTGGATATTTCGCCTTCATTTGATCTTCGCGTTCCCAAGTAAACTCAGGTCCACGTTTAGCTTCCCAGCGAACTTTGACCAAAGGAATGCGCTTGCGTTTAAGCCACTTGACTTCACGTTCCATGATTTCCACAGGTTTCTCGACAAATTTCAGTGTTTTATCAACACGAATTTCAGTGGTATGTGGAGGTTCTCACTAGCTAAACACCTCTTGAGATTGGACACGTGAAAAGTTGGATGAACATTTCCAAGTACAGGAGGTAACTCAAGTCTATAGGCTACCTTACCGATTCTTTCGACAATCTTGAATGGTCCAACGTATCTAGGTGCAAGTTTTCCTTTCTTTCCAAATCTGATCACACCTTTCCAAGGTGAGACCTTAAGTAATACTCGATCACTGACTTGAAATTCCAAGGGTTTGCGTTTTGGATCCGCGTAACTCTTTTGACGGCTTCTAGCTGTCTGAAGGTTATCACGAACTTTCTTGACCTTATCAGTTGTCTCTAAAATGAGGGCAGGTCCAGTAAGCTGAGCCTCGCCGATCTCATTCCAGCAGACTGGTGAACGACATTTTCGACCATAGAGAGCTTCGAAAGGAACCATTTTGATGCTGGTGTGATAACTGTTGTTGTAGGAGAATTCAATTAACGGAAGATGTGAATCCCAACTACCACCAAAATCGATCACACAAGCTCTAAGCATATCCTCCAGAGTCTGGATTGTTCTTTCAGATTGACCATCCGTTTGAGGATGATAAGCTGTGCTCAGATTAAGTTGGGTCCCCATAGCAGATTGCATGGTTCTCCAAAAATGAGAAGTGAAACGAGCATCTCTGTCAGAAATGATGTTCAAAGGAACACCATGTCGAGCTACAATTTCATCCACAAAGATTTTAGCAAGTTTGTCAGCAGGAAAATCTTCATGGATTGGCAAGAAATTCGCTGACTTAGTAAGACGATCAACAACTACCCAGATGGCATCATGACCTTTCTTAGTGCGTGGAAGTTTGGTAACTAGATCCATAGTAATGTTTTCCCATTTCCAAACTGGGATCTCTGTGTGACACCTGTGTCACTGCGACCATCAAACAAATGCCAAACCAATGAAATTTTGTGTTTCATACTTGGGATTTGTAAAAATATGTGTATCATTTGCACATATCAAATTTTGTTCGATTTCAAACTTTAAATCACTTTCTGGAAGGTTATACGCGATCTGATGCGTAAATATAACCAGTTTAATGCAACGAACACTCCGGAATAGTGAAATAGGCTTAACATACCTTAAATAACCTTTACATAACTTAGAAATAAGTTTCGAAGGCTTTGGTATGGCAAAATCAAGTTAAATCGCTTACAGGGACTAAAGTTGACAAACTGCGAAAGTATGCCAACTTGAACTGTAACAAACATTCCGGAACATGACCATAAGTTAAACATACCATAAATATCCTTCACATTCCGGAACATGACCATAAGTTAACACTTGTCATAGAACTAGTTAGATGGTCCGAACGCGTTTCACGCGAACGACGCGTTAAAGTAGCATAAGCTACCTTAATGGGTCGCGATGGGTCGAAAGCACTTAGGTTAGTCTCAATGTAGTATGTAGGCCTTGTTAAACCATATCATATGAGTTACAATACTCATTTGGTTTACCAAGCCTCATCCTATCCGATCTCCCAATTTAAGTCCGGTTTATTTATATAGTTTTAGATTGCCGACTGATTCCGTGCTCCCTCTAGCTTTGTTTGGTTGTTGTTCAAGACCTCTAAGCATTCTCAGGCGAGTACATTATTCCCCTCTTTTACTGTTTTCAACTGTTTTGGGGTGACTCATATGTGCTAAATGTCTTAACAATGATTTCAAGAACGATTACAATGGTTTCAAAAACAATTACAATGTGGTTTCAAGAACGATAACAATGGTTTCAAAAACAATTACAATGGTTTCAAGAACGATTTCAATAAAGTGAACAAACTTGTTGGTTGTAGTTACATAACCAATGACATTCATTAGCAATGATCAAGCCGACCAGTATTAGGTTATGGTACCATAGGATCTGACAAATCCCGTTATTCTCTATACCCATGGTTATGTGTGGGTATTTTGGGTAATGACTGAATCTGTAATTATTAATTTACCCTTTGGTAAGGGTTTGTTAAGAACGAGAACGAGTTGGAACGATGAACGAGTCAAGAAGGTTTGAATGTTATTAGAAAATCGACCATAAAGTAGTTTCACAATTAAAACAAGAACGATTTGAACGATTAAAACAACAAGAACAATTTGAACGATTTCACAAAATGTTTTAACGATTGGGTAAACATTTGGACGTGATTTACAGTTGATCATGCATTTCCACGAAACATAGTATTGATTTAAACCAAGTTTTACTTCAATACTTTGTTTTGTGCGTTTCACCTATGGTTTAGTTGATGCATTTCACTAGCCATACATATCATTTTGGTTACACATTACATGGTTTACATTTGACACAAACACTTTTGACATTGGTTGTACATAACATGATTTGCATCTTTACAAGAACATTTTGACATATTATTCCAATACATTTGGCAGTTGGTTTACACATAGACATCTTACATTGTTGGTTTGAGTAAGCGTTTTAAGTAACGAGGCGTGTGTAATATGATATAAGCATGGTGGATACGCCGCTGGTACTTCCTATATATAAGTGCTTATATGGTATTACATAGCGTAGCGTTGTTTAAATCATTTCAATTTAAACATACAACATTTTATACAAATAACATACTTTTCACAATACATTGTTGTACAAACAACTTAACTTATACAAACTCATTTTACATGGTTATTCATTTAATCATGCATTATTCTCTTATTTATACATATCATCTGAACTTATTATTTTTCAAATGATTTACAAAGACAAAGCAAATTACAAGGTTCATGACTAAACATTTTCTTAAACAGAAGTCATGAATCTTATTTTCACAAAACCTATGTATTCGCCAACATTTCTTTGCTGACCTCGTTTTCACATGTGTTTCAGGTATTGTTGAAAGATATCGATTGATAGGATGCATGCTCACATAGGACTGGACAAGGCCTTAGTGACTCAATAACAATGATAGACTATGTTTAAATTGTGTATTTAGATTTCCAGACGATGTAATTATTCAATGTTTAATAAAATGAAACACTTTTTGGTATCCATGGTTGTGAAACAATGATTCTGTTGCAACACGCCTCGATGTTTCCGCCGCGATTTGTTGTTTTACGCGGTCGGGGTGTGACAGAAAAGTTGGTATCAGAGCCCATGGTTATAGGGAATTAGGTTATTAGTAATGCTTTGACCTAGTCTATAACCTTTCTAGGACCCTAACACGAGTTTACTTGCGTTTAGTCATAAAACAATATCGTCACCTATCCTTAGGCGACGACCACAACAAGAACATAAATTTCAAAACCGCTTTGAAAACTAATCATCTGTTCTAGGATGATTGATTTCTAGGTTTTGAACCCTCTATTGTAAGGTTTTGAACCCTCTGTTATATGGTTTTGAACCCCTTTGAGTTTTCAAAATCTCATCAAGGTTTTGGGTTTTAAATAATGTGAACACGTGCAAACTGGAAGGGTGAATGCCTATATTCTGGGTTTTCTGTCTAGGCAAGCACTTCGTATATATCTCATCAGACGCGAGACCAGTTGTGCTTACCTAGAAATTCTTGGGATGAGTGTTCACTTATAGGCGAGCATGTCTTCGCGATACATTATTTTTGATCCATTTACTTTGGTTAGTCACTGTGTGTCGGTTGTTGCTTTGTAGTAACAAACAAATGACCACTATCCTTGCTTTCATCAGATTTGTTTCATCTCATTCTTTTCGTCTAATTCTCTCACTCGTTTCCTTTCATGTTTCCTCTTTTAGAATGCCTCCTCGACGCGAAAGCCAGATAGCGACTGCCGAATTGGCAGAAATCATTGCGCAGCAAATGGCTGCTCAGTTCCCAAACCTCTTTGCTCAATGGAACCAAGCCAATCACAACAACAATGTTCCATGCAAATACAAGGATTTTAACCAGGCTAAACCACTCAAGTTTAGTGGTTCTGAAGGAGCGACTGGGCTTCTTCAATGGTTCGAGAGCATTGAGAATACTTTCCGCCACGTGCAGTGTCCTGACAATCGCAAGGTCGAGTTTTCTTCAAGTGTGTTTCAGAAGAGGGCTCTCACATGGTGGAACGGGGTTATGAGGGATCGTGGTGCAGAAGTTGCTCTAGCACAGACATGGGCTGAACTTAGGGCTCTTATGATGAGGGAATTCTGTCCTCGTCATGAGCAGCGAGCTTTGGAGAAGGAATTTGATGAGTTGAAGCAAGATAGTGGTGAGCACAGGGCGTATACTGATAGGTTTGAGGAGTTGAGTCTGCTTTGCCCGACAATGGTTACCCCATTCGACAAGGCTATCGAAAGGTACATCGACGGCCTACCTGACTCGGTACAAGACATCCTTACTGGTAGTAGCCCTACCACACTCCGTCAGGCGATCGAGTTAGCTGCGACATTGACTGAGTCGCAGATTCGGAAGAATAAGTTACACAGAAAGGGTGACAAGGGTAAGAAGCAGGGGTCTGACAAGGAGGATAGAAAGAAAGGTCAAAACAAGAAGGGTAAGGAAGGTGAGACGTCAAAGAAATCAAGAAAGCGAAAGGGTGTTCAGAACTTTGCTGTTACAGCACAGACTGCTCAGAACCCGCGGAACCCACCAGCTCAGCCACCTACAAAGAAAGCATATGCCGGTACCGCACCTCATTGTGCACGTTGCAACGGTCATCATGCGGTACAACAAGCTTGTTGGCAATGCACGACGTGTGGTAAACTTGGGCATTTGGCCAATGTTTGTCGTTTGGGACAAAATCAGGCTGCTCAGGTTCAAGCTCCGGTTCAAGGGAATGCTGCGAGATTCCCACTGGGTTCATGTTTCAACTGCGGAGAGATTGGTCACTTCCGCCACAACTGCCCAAGACTGGTGAATGCAAATGCTAACGCAAACCCGAATGCGAACGTAAATATGAATCCAACACGTGGTCGAGTGTTTAACATCAATGAGGTAATCAATGATGCAGCGATGAACGGTTAGTATTTTGTATTCCTCTGGTTGTTATCTTGGAACATTTAAAGACAATGCGGTTATTATATAAATAAAAATTTGTAGTTTTTATTTTCTTTAACTAATGCAATTGTATGAATGTTTGATCCAACCTTATGATGTCAACACAAAGACAAACTACTCGTGTGGTTCTGTCATTATTATGATCACTTGTGACCTCCCCAGGAACCTTAAACGCTTGTTTCTTTTAAATCAAAAGCCCAAAGTTATTTACGAAAAGGATATGTTGCTTTTCTAGCACATGTCACCGAGGAGAAAGGCAAGAGCAAGAGTATTCAGGATATTCCGATTGTTCAGGATTATCCAGAGGTGTTCCTGATGAACTATCTAGTTTGCCTCCAGTTCATCAAGACAAGTTTCATTATGATCTTGTACCCAATGCCAACCCAATTGCGAAAGCACCTTATCGTCTTGCACCATCTGAGATGCAAGAATTATCGAAACAGCTTCAAGAGTTGTATGATAAAGGATTCATCCGTCCAAACTTTTCACCTGGGGGAAAACTCTTGCCCTCTTTGTGAAAAAGAAAGATGGATCTTTTCGAATTTGTATCGATTAACGTAATCTTGATAAGTTTACCATCAAGAATCGATATCCCCTACCTTAAATCAATGATCTCTCCGATCATCTGCAGGGTACTTCATGCTTTTCCAAGATCGATTTGCATTCTGGGTATCATCAACTTCGTATTCTCGAAGAAGATATTCCCAAAACGGCTTTCTGCACGAAGTATGGCCATTACGAGTTTACAGTCATGCCTTTTGGATTGACAAATGCTCCAGCCATCTACATGGACTTAATAAATAGAGTCTGCTAGTCTTATTTGGATCAGTTCGTCATTGTTGTTATTGATGACATCTTGATCTATTCATGTCCTGAGCCGATGACGATCAACACCTTCGTTGACATTGGAACCCCTAAAGAAGGAACAAACTTTTCGCTAAATCCTCCAAGAGGAAATTTTGGCTTAAAGAAGTTCAGTTTTTGGGTCATATAGTCAACAAGCAGGGTATTCATGTGGATCCATCCAAATTGCTGTAATTAAAGATTTGATTCCAAGTATGCTTTAAATACCCGTGTCCAAAGATAAAAAATTTAAAGGTCAAATTAAACAATTACGCGAGTGTGCGATTATGCGATTATGTGATATGTGTTTATGTGTTCTCCTCTATGTTTTTGTGTGATCTGATTTTCAAATCCTCATAGAATCTTTCATATTTTCATATAAGGGATTCATAGTAGGATATTCAAAAGGTACTACCTTAAATCCTTATGGGCTTCTACGTGGTAGTTAAGACCCTTGGGTTATATAGTACCATTCCATGATTCGATGAGAGACCCTTAAGGGGTCTAGTTAAAGATTGATTCAAGATCTGGTTAAGAATGGCATGTGATGATTTAGCTGAAAGGACCCTATGGTGGTCCAGTCACGCTCATCACAGGTTCATTCATATGGTTTTCCCCTACACATTATAAAATAGACTGTGTGAACTGTGCAAGGAATTGTCTGATTATGGACGCGTACATAATTATGAAATTTAGTGCACAGAAACCCAGTAAGGTTTATTATGTGTAAGAACCGATAGTGACAACAATAACAAAATGAGAACGATGTAATGGAGGCACGGTGGACGCACCAATGACACTTCATATACTTGTATATAAGTGTCCCTCTTACATTGCAAACATAATGTTATTAAGGTTACTTGAAGTTCAGAACCCTAACCAATGTTGTTCGATCTTTTCAACTTCATGCTTTCAAGCTCTCACAGGTTTCCTCTAATTAAATTTCGGGACGAAATTTCCTAAAGTAGGGGAGACTGTGACACCTGTGTCACCGCGACCATCAAACAAATGCCAAACCAATGAAATTTTGTGTTTCATACTTGGGATTTGTAAAAATATGTGTATCATTTGCACATATCAAATTTTGTTCGATTTCAAACTTTAAATCACTTTCTGGAAGGTTATACGCGATCTGTTGCGTAAATATAACCAGTTTAATGCAACGAACACTCCGGAATAGTGAAATAGGCTTAACATACCTTAAATAACCTTTACATAACTTAGAAATAAGTTTCGAAGGCTTTGGTATGGCAAAATCAAGTAAAATCGCTTACAGGGACTAAAGTTGACAAACTGCGAAAGTATGCCAACTTGAACTGTAACAAACATTCCGGAACATGACCATAAGTTAAACATACCATAAATATCCTTCACATAGCTTAGAAATAGGCTTTGAGGGGTTCGGTATGCTAAAACAAACTTTTGGGTCATTCAGGGACTAAAAGTGTCAAAAAGTGCACAAGTTTGCATTTTCGCGCATAACTTACGTTCTGAATACATCTGGACATCCAAAAATTTATGTAAGCACTAAAATATTTTATTTTAGTGTTTGTCATAAGAAAAATCCATTCGTCACGCATTTTGGATCATTTTTCGCGCATGTGCGCATTCCGTCGTAATTAAGCGAACATCGCGTTCGTACGGCCAAACGAACCAACATCCGACATATTTTTGAGCATGTTTAATGTCCACAATGTTTAGGCATCATTTTAGGGCCTTAAAGTTGGCTTTACGGGCCTTAGAAGTGTCGGAAATGGCTTAAATACACAACAGGGACCAAAACTGTCATTTTTGAAACTTATTTTCTGATCAGAACCCCCATGCGGCCTGCATTAGTTTTGGTGTATCCTGAAGCGGGCCGCGTCAGCCTTCCAGACCAGGTTAACTGCATTTAACAGCAGATTGCAGCTGTTTAATCCACAACCACATGTTCTCACTTGTCTAGTCAGCTGATAAGAACCCATTTTTATCCACCATAACTTTCCAACACTTGTACGGATAGGATTCGAGCACGGTTTCCATGAAACGATCTTAACGGTTACCCGAAAACTATAAATACCCCACCCCCCATTACTTCAAACTCACTAGAATCTGATCTTAAAGACTCTAAGTTTGAACCATTGTTTCATACCTGAGTTATTTCGATCTAGATTAGCATTCGGGGACCCTTCGTAAGTATTCTTTCGTTCTTTTATTGCTTTTCGAGTCTGAAAGTCAAACTTTGTTTGACTTTCAGCATTGACCAGCTTATGGTCAATGCGAAGTTCGTTTGAACTTCGCAACGTGATTGTAATCACGATGGTTATAGTCCATTGGGACTATGCCTACTGATTACCACGTTGTCTAGGGTCGTAAGGGTAAGCGATCTGATAAATCGCTTATACCTTCGAACCCGACCCAGTTTGGTCGATCATTAGGATCCGACCAAATACATTAGGTGACCATAGTATATAGGGAATAACCTTCCGAGGTTATACCTTATGGTCGCTACGTTTAAGTAGTTGCATGATAGGTAGTTTATATGTCTTAGGTAAATTACCAAAATACCCTTTTCATGTGTAATCGGTAATTAAGCATATGTAACCTAAACTTTTGTCACATAACTGATTATGTAACATGTTTAGGCATATAACACTTGTCATAGAACTAGTTAGACGGTCCGAACGCGTTTCACGCGAACGACGCGTTAAAGTAGCATAAGCTACCTTAATGGGTCGCGATGGGTAGAAAGCACTTAGGTTAGTCTCAATGTAGTATGTAGGCCTTGTTAAACCATATCATATGAGTTACAATACTCATTTGGTTTACCAAGCCTCATCCTATCCGATCTCCCGATTTAAGTCCGGTTTATTTATATAGTTTTAGATTGCCGACTGATTCCGTGCTCCCTCTAGCTTTGTTTGGTTGTTGTTCAAGACCTCTAAGCATTCTCAGGCGAGTACATTATTCCCCTCTTTTACTGTTTTCAACTGTTTTGGGGTGACTCATATGTGCTAAATGTCTTAACAATGATTTCAAGAACGATTACAATGGTTTCAAAAACAATTAAAATGTGGTTTCAAGAACGATAACAATGGTTTCAAAAACAATTACAATGGTTTCAAGAACGATTTCAATAAAGTGAACAAACTTGTTGGTTGTAGTTACATAACCAATGACATTCATTAGCAATGATCAAGCCGACCAGTAGTAGGTTATGGTACCATAGGATCTGGCAAATCCCGTTATTCTCTATACCCATGGTTATGTGTGGGTATTTTGGGTAATGACTGAATCTGTAATTATTAATTTACCCTTTGGTAAGGGTTTGTTAAGAATGAGAACGAGTTAGAACGATGAACGAGTCAAGAAGGTTTGAATGTTATTAGAAAATCGACCATAAAGTAGTTTCACAATTAAAACAAGAACGATTTGAACGATTAAAACAACAAGAACAATTTGAACGATTTCACAAAATGTTTTAACGATTGGGTAAACATTTGGACATGATTTACAGTTGATCATGCATTTCCACGAAACATAGTATTGATTTAAACCAAGTTTTACTTCAATACTTTGTTTTGTGCGTTTCACCTATGGTTTAGTTGATGCATTTCACTAGCCATACATATAATTTTGGTTACACATTACATGGTTTACATTTGACACAAACACTTTTGACATTGGTTATACATAACATGATTTGCATCTTGACATGAACATTTTGACATATTATTCCAATACATTTGGCAGTTGGTTTACACATAGACATCTTACATTGTTGGTTTGGTTTGAGTAAGCGATTTAAGTAATGAGGCGTGTGTAATATGATATAAGCATGGTGGATACGCCGCCGGTACTTCCTATATATAAGTGCTTATATGGTATTACATAGCGTAGCGTTGTTTAAATCATTTCAATTTAAACATATAACATTTTATACAAATAACATACTTTTCACAATACATTGTTGTACAAACAACTTAACTTATACAAACTCATTTTACATGGTTATTCATTTAATCATGCATTATTCTCTTATTTATACATATCATCTGAACTTATTATTTTTCAAATGATTTACAAAGACAAAGCAAATTACAAGGTTCATGACTAAACATTTTCTTAAATAGAAGTCATGAATCTTATTTTCACAAAACCTATGTATTCGCCAGCATTTCTTTGCTGACCTTGTTTTCACATGTGTTTCAGGTATTGTTGAAAGATATCGATTGATAGGATGCATGCTCACATAGGACTGGACAAGGCCTTAGTGACTCAATAACAATGATAGACTATGTTTAAATTGTGTATTTAGATTTCCAGACGATGTAATTATTCAATGTTTAATAAAATGAAACACTTTTTGGTATCCATGGTTGTGAAACAATGATTCTGTTGTAACACGCCTCGATGTTTCCGCCGCGATTTGTTGTTTTACGCGGTCGGGGTGTGACACTCTGGTTGCACTAATAAACCCGAAGGACGTTGATGTTCAGCCTTAACCTTAAGACAAGTAAGGCATTTTGATACGTATAAGGCAATGTCTTTCTTCATACTAGGCCACCAATAGTGAATACGAAGATCCTTATACATCTTATCTGAGCCCGGATGAATAGAATAACGCGACTTATGGGCTTCATCCATAAGCAAGGTACGAAGATCATCCTGTCTTGGGACCCACAAACGGTCCATGAAGTAATACGATCCATTGTCCTTCAGTTCCAGAGCCTGAGAAATGCGGGCTTGGATATCAGATCGAGCTTGAATAACAGATTGAATTCGAACACAATGAAGCTTAATACGTTCCTTACGACTCGAAGCATCGGCTACGACATTCGCCTTACCAGGATGGTAGCGAATTTCGCAGTCATAGTCGTTTAGAAGCTCAACCCAACGTCATTGCCTCATGTTGAGTTCTTTCTGGTTGAAGATGTGCTAAAGACTTCTATGGTCAGTGAAAACCACACATTTTGTACCGTACAAATAGTGTCTCCAGATCTTTAGAGCAAAGACAACTGCACCCAACTCAAGATCATGAGTGGTGTAGGTTTTCTCATGTATCTTCAACTGCCTCGATGAATATGCTATGACTTTGTTCCTTTGCATTAGAACACAGCCAAGACCCAATTTAGATGCATCGCAATACACGACAAAATCATCATCACCCTCAGGCAATGATAGAACAGGCGCATCGCAAAGCTTCAGCTTCAAGTTTTGAAAAGCTTCCTCTTGTTTGTATCCCCAATCAAAGGGTTTGTTCTTCTGAGTTAGAGCAGTTAGAGGAACTGCAATCTTCGAGAAGTTTTCTATGAAGCGGCGATAATAACCCGCTAGACCAAGAAAAGAACGAACCTCAGTAGGAATAGTAGGCATATCCCAATCCTTAATCGCACTGATCTTGGAGGGATCTACATAAATGCCTCGTTCGTTGATAATATGTCCTAAAAATTGAACCTCTTTAAGCCAGAATTCACACTTGGAGAATTTGGCGAAAAGTTGCTCTTTCTTTAGGAGTTCTAGAGTAAGACGAAGATGTTGCTCGTGATCAGCTCGCGTCTTAGAATAAATTAAGATGTCGTCAATAAAAACAATGACGAACTGATCCAAATAAGGCTTGCAGACCCTATTCATTAAGTCCATGAAAACAGCAGGAGCATTAGTCAGACCGAATGGCATGACTGTGAACTCATAATGCCCATAACGAGTGCGGAACGCTGTCTTGGGAATATCTTCTTCATGCATCCGAAGTTGATGATACCCGGAACGCAGATCAATCTTCGAAAAATAAGAAGCGCCCTGTAACTGATCAAAGAGATCATCAATGCGAGGTAGGGGATATCGATTCTTGATGGTAAGCTTGTTAAGCTCACGATAATCGATACACATCCTAAAAGATCCATCCTTCTTCTTAACAAAAAGAATGGGAGCACCCCAAGGTGAAAAGCTAGGACGGATAAAACCTTTGTCAGAGAGCTCCTGAAGCTGCTTAGACAACTCTTGCATCTCAGACGGTGCAAGACGATATGGAGCTCTGGCAACGGGATTTGCACCAGGTACGAGATCAATACGGAACTCGACTTGGCGTGCTGGGGGTAGACCAGGTAAATCTTCAGGGAATACTTCAGAATAATCCCGAACGACAGGAATATCTGAAATAGACTTACCCTTGCCTTTATATGCTGTAACATGTGCCAAGAAGGCCACATAATTCTTTCGCAGATACTTCCGAGCTTTAAAACAAGACATGAGTTTGAGGCCACCAGACGGTTTCTCACCTTGAACCTGTAGGATCTCTCCTGTCGAAAGCGGCACACGAACGATCTTCTCGAAACAAACTACCTCTGCGTGATGCTTGGATAACCAATCCATACCCACAATAACGTCGAAGCTTCCAAGTTGCATAGGCGTGAGGTTGATAGGAAAAAGATGGTCGTTAAGGTTTAACTGGCAGTTGCGAAGAACAGAATCAAGAACAATGGGTTCACCACTAGCAACTTCTATTGTCAAAGGTTTTCCTAGTTTCGTTCTAGACACGTGAAGCATTGGCTCAAAAGACAATGACACAAAACTCTTATCGGCACCAGAATCGAAAAGAACAGATGCAGGCTGATTATTAATAAAGAACGTACCGTTCACCACATTATCGTCTGCCTGTGCCTCTTGGGCATTCATGTTGAAGACTTGACCTCGAGCCTGAGCCTGATTCTGATTCTGGTTAGCTAGCCTTGGGCACCGATTTCTGTAGTGGGTCAGATCCCCACAGTTATAACAAGCACCTGGTGGGTAGTGTGGTCGTGCAGCTTGACCTGTTGCTGAGCAGGAGGCTGAGCAACTTGTTGAGCCGGGTTCTGAACTGCGTGATTTTGAGCAAACCGACAAACATCGGCAAGATGACCTGACTTCCCACAGTTAGTACAGAAACGACACTGATGTTGCGGCTGATGGTGACTGTTGCATCTATTGCACAAAGGTGCAATCCCTGAATAGGGTTTCTTCGCTGGAGGCTGTGCGGGTTGGTTGGGAGCTGTCTGGTTAGCTTGGGTAGTGACAGCATAGTTTTGGGAAGCCTTACGCTTCCTTGCCCTTTTCCATGAACCAGAATCCTTTCCATTCTTGTTTTGACCTTTCTTGCTATCCCCCTTGTCAGACGCCTGCTTCTTTCCCTTGTCACCCTTTTTATGCAGCTTTCCCTTTCGAACCTGCGACTCAGTCAATGTCGCTGCTAACTCGATCGCCTGACGGAGTGTGGCAGGGTCACTACCAGTAATGATGTCTTGTACTGAGGCAGGTAGGCCGTCGATGTATCTTTCGATAGCCTTGTCGAGTGGGGTAACCATTGTTGGGCAAAGCAGACTCAACTCCTCAAACCTGTCAGTATACGCCCTGTGCTCGCCACTGTCTTGTTTCAAGTTATCAAACTCTTTCTCCAATGCTCGTTGTTCATGACGAGGACAGAACTCTCTCATCATAAGAGCCCTAAGTTCAGCCCAGGTTTGTGCTAGAGCAACTTCTGCACCCCGGTCTCTCATAACCCCGTTCCACCATGTGAGAGCCCTCTTCTGAAACACACTTGAAGAAAACTCGACCTTGCGATTGTCAGGACACTGCACGTGGCAGAAAGTATTCTCAATGCTCTCGAACCATTGAAGAAGCCCAGTCGCTCCTTCAGAACCACTAAACTTGAGTGGTTTAGCCGAGTTAAAATCCTTGTATTTGCATGGAGCATTGTTGTTGTTGTTGGCTTGGTGCCATTGAGCAAAGAGATTTGGGAATTGAGAAGCCATTTGCTGCGTAATAATTTCTGCCAGTTTGGCAGTCGCTATCTGGTTTTCGCGTCGAGGAGGCATTCTAAAAGAGGAAAACATGAAAGGAAACGAGTGAGATGATTGGATGAAGAGAATGAGATGAAACAAAATTAACAAAAGAAAAGATGGTGGTCATTTGTCCGCATTACCAAGCAAACAAACGACACACAGTGACTAATCAAAGTAAATGGATCAAAAATAATGTATCGCGAAGACATGCTCGCCTATAAGTGAACACTCATCCCAAGAATTCCCAGGTAAGCACAACTGGTCTCGCGTCTGATGAGATATATACGAAGTGCTTGCCTAGACAGAAAACCCAGAATACAGGCATTCACTCTTCCAGTTTGCACATGTTCACATTATTTAAAACCCAAAACTTTGACGAGATTTTGAAAATTTAAAGGCACAAGGCCAAAAACCAAACTGTAAGGGTTCAAAACCATATAACAGAGGGTTCAAAACTTTACAATAGAGGGTTCAAACCCTTGTAATAAATCATCCAAAAACAGATGATTGCTTTTCAAAAATCGTTTCGGAAAAATTCGATTCTTGTTTTGATAATCACCTATGGATAGGTGAAGTGCATGTTTTAAGATCTAAACACAAGTAACTTGTGTTAGGGTCCTAGAAAAGTTATAGTCTAGGTCAAAGCATTGCTAATAACCTAATTCCCTATAACCATTGGCTCTGATACCAAATCTTCTATCACACCCCAACCACATATAACATACAAAACGTGGCGGAAACGTCGGGGAGTGTTGTAACAGAATTATTGTTTCACAACCATGGCATACAAAGTTATATTTTATTTATTAAACAAGAGTGTTATATTGTCTTAACCAGGAAACAAAGAGTCCATAACAAAATTAAACTAGTCTGTCTTCATTTTTAGTCTCTAAGGCACAGGTCCGCCCTAGTGTCCTGATCAACATCCTATGCAAAAGCTCCTGAAAACACATGCGGAAATAGGTACGTCAGCATAAAAATGCCTATGAGATACATAGGTTTTGTGAAAATAGGATTCATGACTTAAGTTTAAGAAAATGTTTAATAACAGTCAGTCATGAACCTTGTAAATTGTTTTGTTTTGTAAATCTTTCAAAAAGCGATGATATGTATAAATAAGAGAATAATGTAAGGTTAAATGAATAACCAAGTAAAATGAGTTTGTATAAGATAAGTTGTTTTGTAAATCAACGTCTTGTGAAAATAAGTTGTTTATGTCAAACATAATATGTCAAATATTGAAATGAATTAAGTAACGCTACGACATGTAATATCATACAAACACTTGTTTATAGGAAGTACCAGCGGCGTATCCACCATGCTTGTATCATATTACACACGCCTCGTTAATCAAATCACTTACTCAAACCAATCACCAATGTAAATTGTTTATGTATAAATTAATTGTCATGTGTTAATGTGTAAACCATATCGAAATGTCTATGTTCAATATAAACCACTAGATGTGTATATCAATGTCAAAATGTTGATGTTTAATGTAGATCATGTAATGTGTACCCAAGAATATCATGTATGGTAAGTGAAATATATCAACTAAACCATATGTAAAATGCACAAAACAAGGTATTGAAGTAAAACATGGTTTAAATCAAAGTTATGTTTTGTGGAACAAATGCATGCTTTACTGATACAAACATCTATGTGGTATTGTGAAAATGCATACATCCAAGCCTTGAGACTGTGGCGATAAACCCTTAAATAAATTAAAGGTTTATCTAAGTTATGTATATCGAATTCGGTCATTCCTTCCAATCCAAACAAACCCATGATTTCAGGAACGGGAGTTGTCAATTCCTATGGTACCACTACCTACTAACGAACAGCGTAGCTAATGTTAATGAATGTATTGCTCCATTGTAAACAACCTAAATGTCATACCCACAATAAGCATGTGATGAAAACAACTGTACTAAGTATGCACACAATGGTCATACATAGCATGAAATGTAATGTAAAACAATGTACTAAGTACGCACACAATGGGCATACATAGCATAAAATGTAATGTAAAACAATGTACTAAGTACGCACACAATGGGCATACATAGCATAAAATGTAATGTAAAGCAATGTACTAAGTACGCACACAATGGGCATACATAGCATAAAATGTAATGTAACCAATGTACTAAGTACGCACACAATGGGCATACATAGCATGTAATGTAAGGCAATGGACTAAGTATGCACCCAATGGGCATACATAGTATGAAATGTAATGAAATCATGCACTATAATGTACTAACGAACATAATAAGTATATGATGTGAAAACAGGAAAGCATGAAAGTAACAAGTAGGCACATGTGTTCCACCCCAAAACAGTTTGGAAAACAGTAAAAGAGGGGTCTATGTACTCACTTGAGATTACTCAGTAGTCCTGGAGTGACAACCAAACAATGATAGAGATCACGGAATCAAACGGCACCTAATATAGGTAACTATATTAATAAACCGGACATAAATCGGAGGATTTAGATAGAATGAGGGTTCGTAAACCAAACGAGTGTAGAGACTCGTGTCATTTGGTTTAACAAAGCCTACATACTAAATGAAACCTAACATAAGTGCTTATGACCTATTACGACCCGTTTAGATAGCTTATGCTACTTTAACGCGTCGTTCGCGTGAAACGCGTTCGGACCGCCTAACTAGTCCTATGACAAGTGTTATATGCCTAAACATGTTACATAATCAGTTATGTGACAAAATTTTAGGTTACATATGCTTAATTACCAATTATACATGAAAAGGGTATTCTGGTAATTTACCTAAGGCATATAAACTACCTATCATACAACTACTTAACGAAGCGACCATAAGGTATAACCTCGGAAGGTTATTCCCTATATACTATGGTCACCTAAAGCGTTTGGTCGGATCCTAATGATCGACCAAATGGGTCGGGTTCGAAGGTATAAGCGATTCATTAGATCGCTTACCCTTATGACCCTAGACAACGTGGTAATCAGTAGGCATAGTCACAAGGGACTATAACCATCGTGATTACAATCACGTTGCGAAGTTCAAACGAACTTCGGATTGACCATACACTGGTCAACGTAGAAAGTCAAACAAAGTTTGACTTTCGGACTTGAAAAGCAATAAAAGAACGAAGGAACACTTACAAAGGGTCCCCGAATGCTAATCTAGATCAAAATAGCTCAGGTATGAAACAAAGGTTTCAACTTAGAGCACTTTTGGATCAGATTCTTGTGAGAAATGAAGTTGAGGTATGTGGGTATTTATAGGATTTGTAGAGCCGTTAATATCGTTCCTTGTTAACCGTGCTTTGATCTCAACCATACACATCAAGATAGTGGTTTTCTAAAACCATTTGAGCCCACGGTATTGCCAAAACCATGTGCGAAAGTGAAATTGGACCAGATGCAATGTTTCTATCCAGGTTAGGCAGTCGCGTAGCGCGACGGTAAGAGCCTTAGGGGCTCACGCTACGCCACCATACACCTGTTTCAGAAATGTTTCAAAAATGGCAGAAATGGTCCCTGCAGCCCTTTTAAGCTATTTTCGATCCGTTAACATCATTTCAAGGCTCTAAAATGAAGTTAAAGTATAGGGAACTCAAAACATGCTCAAAAATATCTCGGATGTCGGTTCGTTTGGTCGTACGATTGCGATGTTCGCTTAATTACGACGGAATGCGCATAAGCGCGAAAAACGATCCAAATGACGCGACAAATGGATTTTTCTTATGCCAAACACTAAAATAAAATGTTTTAGTGCTTACATAAATTTTTGGATGTCCGGATGTATTCAGAACGTAAGTTATGCGCGAAAATGCAAACTTGTGCACTTTTTGACACTTTTAGTCCCTGAATGACCCAAAAGTTTATTTTAGCACACCGAACCCCTCAAAGCCTATTTCTAAGCTATGTAAAGGATTTTTTTGGTATATTTAACTTATGGTCATGTTCCAGAATGTCTGTTTTGGTACGAATCGTCATACTTTCGCAGTTTATCAAGTTTAGTCTCAGTAAGCGAATTAACTTGTTTTTGCCATACCAAAGCCTTCAAAACTGATTTCTAAGTTATGTAAAGGTTATTTAAGGTATGTTAAGTATATGTTGATGTTCTGGAGTATTTTTCGCATTAAACTGATTACGTTTACGCACCTGTTTGCTTATAACTCTACAGAAAGTGATATAGAGTTTGAAATTGAGCAAAAGTCAAAACATGAAAAATGTAAAACACAACCAAACAAACATTGGGATCAAATAACATTGTTTTATTGATAACTGAACTGTTCACAATGATTACAAGTACAGATGTTACATGGGGCTGGGCTCACCACACCCAGATAGATCTACCGCTACTGTCCCTCAGTCCTACAATGAGGATTAATGGCCTCAAGTTGCGCCTACCCACTCACATGATCTGTACGTCCTAACCCTCCTTAAGCTAACCATACCATGTTTAAAAATGTCTGTAATCCTTTTGTAATATGTCTGCATGTATGAAAATCCCTGGTCTCCCCGACCCAATCCCTAGTCACCCTGACCGAATCCCTGGTCTCCCCGACCAAATCCCTGGTCACCCTGACCGAAAATCATTCACATTTCGAAAATAAGCATTTGTTTTGTAAAAACCGGTATGTTTAGTATAAACCTTTCGTAATTCATTTGTGTTCCTCGAAATCCCTCCGTAATATGATTTAGAAATACGAGTTTTGCGTTAGTTCAAAACTTTGTATGTTTTTGCAAAACGTGCATGTCTTTCCACCCCGAAAATATTTATAAAAATGTACAGCCGTAAAAAGTGGGGTTATGAACTCACCTGAATATTCCTTGTGCAAAGCTATCTAAATACGACTTCGTGATGTCGTTTCCAAGACTTGACTTGCTAGCGTGCATTCTACAATATTCCTAACACGGAATATGTTATAAGTGTCTAAGTAAATGCGGTAACTACACTACGTGTCACCGAGCTCTACCGGATCGTTAATCGAACGATTCAACGGTAAGTTGTTAACTTAATGAAAATGATTAAGTTATACTTGTTAAGTCTCGCTTATTGTTGGTTAAAACTAATTAGTCTTGAAAGAACTTTGGTCCTCGAGAGATTTAAGAATAAATAAATATTTATATAAAATATATAAATATATCAGTAGAATCTCATTAGTTGCCTTGAGAAGTCGTCGTGTACGTCATATGAAAAATAGCATGTAATAAACTCGTAAGCGATACATATGATATATAGTGTGCCGTTTAGGCGTATAAAATAAATATGAAAAGTTATATTTATTTTATAAAAGAATCGTCGAGTTGTCGTGTTTGAAAATAAATATGACTATATTTATTTTATAAAAGAATTCGACTTGTTTGTGTCGGAAATAAATACATAGCTATATGTTGGATCTGAGTTTGTTTCTGATTGTATTTTCGTTTGAGATTAAGATGGAAATGAAAGAGTTGTGCAGCGGAATTAATTTGAAAACAAACTTTGCATACAATCAAACGAGAGTATTGCTTTGATCAAGACATTTTCAACAAGAAACCGAATGATTGAATTAACTTTCAACAACGATTACAAGTTATGCTTGAATACAAACTCCCCCTCAGCCAGAGCTCAGCGTTTGTTCGTGCAAAGAAGATGGTATTGCAAGAGCTAATAGAACAGTACAAAGTACTGAACTATATATAGGCACTAGCAAACCACTGAGCATCTAAACTGACGTCACCATGAAAGTGACATCTAACCTCCTAACAAACTCTAACCTCTGATCTATACAAACACTGATGTACTAACTACTGCTATTACAATTCATTACATAAAAGACACTTAAACAGCTGCTGCATCCTTCCACTGCTGTGAACCCAGCAGTGCTTGTCCGTATCAGCAGTACTAGACTCAAGGCAGTAGATTGAATCAGCAGAGCTTTGGTCTTCCATCAGTCTTTGACATTGGGCAGTAGATGCAAGGCAGCAGTTGTAGGTCAGCACTTAGTAAGATCAGCAGATAGGAGGTCAGCAGATATGAAACCACTTTCAAGGGGAGAGATTTGTATGTAAACATCTGCTTATTCTGGATCCACTACTCTGATCCAGTTTTGGCTTTAATTATCTGTTCCTCTGATAGGGTTCAATCCCAACACTATATTTATTCATAAAAGGATTCGTTTTGTACGATATTGGAAATAAATATATAAACCATATTTATTTTCATAAAACGAATTCGTGTCGTTTAATATTTCGAATAAATATATAAAATATATTTATTTTATTAACACCATCGTCGTGTCGTTTGATCTTCGAAATAAATATATAAAATATATTTATTTTTATAAAAGAAGTCGTGTTGTCCGGAAATAAATATAAACTATATTTATTTTATAAAGCGAATTCGAGTCGTAAGGTATTTGAATTAGATAGAATAATCAAAAATATTCTATAAAAAGTTTTCCGTATTCTTGATGTTTAAACCAAACCTCGTAGTCGCTCATGAAAAATATCCGCTTTTGGATGTTTGAAATAAGTATATAAACTATACTTGTTTTTATAAAAGATTTGTCTTTATAAAAGTTCCTCGGATCCAAAAAGTTTTGTCTTATAATATAGAACGCGCTTTAAGTTTACGGATTTTCTCGAAAAACGGGCAGAGTTTCCTCTATTTGTCAGTTTCCCACTTTTGTATTTTTGAGCCTGGTGGGTTTCTTGGGAGATGTTTATTTGCAGAAGTATTTGGTGAGGCTGGCCTATTCATAGCTGGCTGAGCATCACTTGCAGATTGTTCTAATTCAAGATCTTCTTTTATCATTACTTTCGTGCCTGCTTTTACAATGGCATCTCCAGCTAATAGATCTTGAATTGTTTCCATACTCAACTGGTTTTTGCTCCTTCTTTTGTAGATGGCAGCATCAGCTGGAGCAGTGGTTCTTTTGATTTGCAGCTTTGGTGGTCTTTTTGAGACCTCTGCTTTGGAATAGTCAGGCTTTTGTGGAACTCTTGGATCTTTCTTTCTAAGTTCCTCTAAGCTTTTTTAGGTTGCCCTGACTCTATCTTCTCCCCACTTAGTCACAGAGTTCTTTGACCCATAATCAGCTGCAATCAGCTCCTCTTTCATTCTCCTCAACTCTAACATCTTCTCAGCTTCAAATTGTTTGAATTTTTCAGGAGGAGTCTGCTTGACCTTATTTTTGATCATGTCTTGAATCCTGGCTGCTTCTTTTTCAAGCTCAGGAATGGTCCAGTTCTTGTACATGTGTTTCTCCCCCCTTGTATTTCTTGTAGGTCATGATGTTCTCAATGTAGTCTTTCCTTAAGGACTCATCTGCCTTTTCTGAAATTTGCTGACATACATTTTTTGCAAAACGCTCCATAGCATTGACCTGTGAGAGTAAAAACTGATAGTTTTGTTGAAATTCTCTATCAGATTTCCCTTTTCTGTTTTTGATTGCAATATCCTCTGCTTGTTTGGCCTTGAGTTTCAAGTATTCTTCAATATTGTTAGGCCTGGGATATCCTGCAATTGATAGCAAACTCCTTTTGGCTGGGTCATCCTCATGATAAAATGATTTTATTTCTTCCCTAACTGCAATGAGTTCTAGAGGAAATGAGACACCAGCAGGAGGTAGTGGTTTTAAAATTTGAGCTGAAGAGAGAGGTATGGGTTTTGGAATAGTGACAAGTGATAGGGATTTTGAAGATGTTGGTGGTGGTGAAGGTGAATCATCATCTGATATATAAATCCTTCTCCTTTTTGTTTTAGAAGAAGCAGATGATGTTTTGGGTGGATCAGTGGTGGTAGATTGTATGGCAGTGGTTTGTGATTGACTAACAGTTGTTGAAACAACTGGTGTTTCAACCACTGTTGTCATTACAACAGATGTTATAACATCTGTTGTCTTCTGCTTTTTGTCAGCAGGTGAAAGTGGTGGTGAAATGGTTTTTGATGGTGACAGTGGTGGTAAAATAGTGGTTGTGGTGTGTGTTGAAGAGAGAACAGATGTTGAAACCACTGAGGTACCAGCAATAGTTGATACAGCAGGAGTTACAACAGCTGTCTGGATGGAGGTTTGATGCTGATGGCTTTTGGATGGTGATTTTGGAGGCTTTGGAAATCTGGATGAGGTGGACTTAGGCTTCCTTTTTGTCTTAGGATTTTTAGTATCCTTTGAACCAGAACAACCCTGCTCATACAGTTCCATGAAAGCTCTTTTCTCCTCATTCCATCTTGAGATATCCTTTGCCATTCTATCTCTTTTAACACTTGCTACTCCTTCATCAAGTGCTTCTTGAGTAGCATCAACCTTTTTACTACCATCTGGCACAGGAGTTTTGTCTGTGTGAATTTATTTGTTTGTTTGTTTAGGAATGAGAATTAAAGAACTATATGACTTTATTTATAGGCAGCTTTGGGTTTTGTGGGTTTTGGGCTTGGGCCCAAGGCCCACAAGGCCAATCCCAGTGCTTAGTGGCCCGTAATTTCCCACGAGACCCGTTTTAGAAATCGGAACACGTAAAATAAAAGAGAATGTCATAATTCGTTGTTTTAGGGTCAAAGTATGTAGAAATAGTGTCGAAAATTGTTATTAAATCGCGTACGCTAGTTGGTGCGTTATCGTTTCCGCGTTTTTCGTCTGCGTCTGCGTTTTGTGTCGTGCGGATGCACGATATGTCACACCCCGACCGCGTATAACATGCAACCGCGGCGGAAACGTCGGGGAGTGTTGTAACAGAATTAATTGTTTCATAACCATGGCATTCAAAGTTGTGTTTTATTTATAAACATAAGAGTTACATTGTCTTAAACAGGAAATAAAGAGTTCAGAACATAATTAAACTAAGTCTATCTTCATTTTATGTCTCTAAGGCACAGGTCCGCCCTAGTGTCACGATCATCATCCTATGGAAAAGCTCCTGAAAACACATGTGAAAATAGGTACGTCAGCATAAAAATGCCTGTGAGATACATAGGTTTTGTGAAAATAGGATTCATGACTTATAAGTTTAGGAAAAATTGTTTAATAATAGTCAGTCATGAACCTTGTAAGTTGTTTTGTTTTGTAAATCATTAAAAGCAATGATATGTATAAGTAGGAGAATAATGTAAGGTTAAATGAATAACCAAGTAAAAATGAATTTGTATAAGATAAGTTGTTTTGTAAATCGACGACTGGTGAAAATAAGTTGTTTATGTAAAATGTAATATGTCCAATATTTAAATGATTTAAGTAACGCTACGACATGAAATATCATACAAACACTTATTTATAGGAAGTACCAGCGGCGTATCCACCATGTTTGTATTATATTACACTCGCCTCATTACTCGAATCATTTACCCAAACCAACCATCAATGTAAATTGTTCATGTATAAATGAATTGTCATGTGTTAATGTGTAAACCATATTGAAATGTCTATGTCCAATGTAAACCACTAAATGTGTATATCAATGTCAAAATGTTTATGTTAATGTAGATCATGTAATGTTTATCCAAAAATATCATGTATGGTAAGTGAAATATATCAACTAAACCATATGTAAAATGCACAAAAACAAGGTATTGAAGTAAAACATGGTTTAAATCAAAGTTATGTTTTGTGTAACAAATGCATGCTATACTGATACAAACATTTATGCGGTATTGTGAAAATTCATACATCCAAGCCTTGAGACTGTGGCGATAAACCCTTAAACAAATTAAAGGTTTATCTAACTTATGTATATCGAATTCGGTCATTCCTTCCAATCCAAACAAACCCAGGATTTCAGGAACGGGAGTTGTCAATTCCTATGGTACCACTACCTACTAACGAACGGCGTAGCTAATGTTAATGAATGTATTGTTCCATTGTAAACAACCCAAATGTCATAACAAAATGTAAGCATGTGATGAAAACAACTGTACTAAGTACGCACACAATGGGCATACATAGCATGAAAGGTAATGTAAAACAATGTACTAAGTATGCACACAATGGACATACATAGCATGAAATGTAATGTAAAACAATGTACTAAGTATGCACACAATGGACATACATAGCATGAAATGTAATGTAAAACAATGTACTAAGTATTCACACAATGGACATACGTAGCATGAAATGTAATGTAAAACAATGTACTAAGTACGCACACAATGGGCATACATAGCATGTAATGTAAAACGATGTACTAAGTACGCACACAATGGGCATACATAGCATGTAATGTAATGAAATCATGTACTATAATGTACTAACGAACATAGCAGGTATCTGATGTGAAAACATGGAAAGCATGAAAGTAACAAGTAGGCACATGTGTTTCACCCCAAAATGTTTGGAAAACAGTAAAAGAGGGGTCTATGTACTCACTTGAGATTGCTCAGAAGTACTAAGATAACCACCAAGCAATGCTAGAGATCTCGGAATCAAACGGTACCTAATATAGGTAACTATGTTAATAAACCGGACCTAAATCCGAGGATCGGATAGAATGAGGGTTCGTAAACCAAACGAGTATGGAGACTCGTGTAATATGGTTAAACAAAGCCCACATACTAAAACGAAACTTAACCTAAGTGTTTGTGACCCATTACGACCCGTTTAGGTAGCTTATGCTACTTTAACGCGTCGTTCGAGTGAAACGCGTTCGGACCGCCTAACTAGTCCTATGACAAGTAATATATGCCTTAACATGTCTAATATTGTTGTCAAATCAGTTTAGATGTCAAAAGTTATGTTACATATGTTTAAAATGAATTTTGGCATCAAAGGGGTATTTTGGTAATTTACCTAAGGCATATAAACTACCTATCATACAACTAACTAAACATCGTGACCATAAGGTATAACCTCGGAAGGTTATTCCCTATATACTATGGTCACCTAATGTGTTTGGTCGGATCCTAATGATCGACCAAATGGGTCGGGTTCGAAGGTATAAGCGATTTATTAGATCGCTTACCCTTACGACCCTAGACAACGTGGTAATCATTAGGCATAGTCACAAGGGACTATAACCATCGTGATTACAATCATGATGTGAAGTTCAAACGAACTTCGCATTGACCATAAACTGGTCAACGCAGAAAGTCAAACAAAGTTTGACTTTCGGACTCGAAAAGCAATAAAAGAACGAAGGAACACTTACAAAGGGTCCACGAATGCTAATCTAGATCAAAATAGCTCAGGTATGAAACAAAGGTTTCAACTTAGAGAACATAAGATCAGATTCTTGTGAGGAAAAGTGATGGGTGGAGGTGGGTATTTATAGTTTTCGATTCACCGTTAGGATCATTTCTTGGAAAAGGGGGCACGATCTAAGCCGTACACTTGTTGGAAAGTTGTGGTAACTCATTTGCCATCCACCATAAGAGTTTGACACTTGGCACTTGGCCTTTGGAGAGTGTTAAGGGCTGTTAAAAGCTGAAAAAAAAATGTTTTGCTGCATCTGGCCCCTACTTACGGACCTAGTTTGGCAGATTTACAGTTTCAGTCCCTACAACCTCAAAACTTGGTTTTCGATGCGTTTTTTGACACGTTTAAGCCCCGTTAACCCCATTTCAAAGCTCTAAAATGAAGTTAAAGTATAGGGAACTTAAAATGTGTTCAAAAATATCTCGGGTGTCGGTTCGTTTAGCCGTACGGTTACGTTGTTCGGTTAATTACGACGGAATGCGCATAAGCGCGAAAAATGATCCAAATGGCGTGACGAATGGATTTTTTTCTTATGCCAAACACTAAAATAAAATATTTTAGTGCTTACATAAATATTTGGATGTCCGGATGTATTCAGAACGTGAGTTATGCGCAAAAGTGCAAACTTGTGCACTTTTTGACGCTTTTAGTCCCTAAATGACCCAAAAGTTTATTTTAGCACACCAAACCCCTCAAAGCCTATTTCTAAGCTACATAAAGGATATTTAAGGTGTGTTTAACTTATGGTCATATTCCGGAATGTTTGTTACTGTTCAAATTGGCATACTTTCGCAGTTTGTCAAGTTTAGTCCCTGTAAGCGAATTAACTTGTTTTTGCCATACCAAAGCCTTCAAAACTTATTTCTAAGTTATGTAAAGGTTATTTAAGGTTTGTTAAGTATATGTTGATGTTCCGGAGTATTTGTCGCATTAAACTGATTACGTTTACGCATCAGTTTCCGTATAACTCTCCAGAAAGCGATGTAGAGTTCGAAATCGAATAAAAGTCAAAACATGAAAAATGTAAAACACAACCAAACAAACATTGGGATAAAATGAAATTGTTTTATTGATAATGGTACTGTTCATAATGATTACAAGCACAGATGTTACAGTCTCCCCTACTTGTGGAAATTTCGTACCGAAATTTATTTAGAGGAAACTCGTGGGAAAAGATGCGGATATTTCGCCTTCATTTGATCTTCGCGTTCCCAAGTAAACTCAGGTCCACGTTTAGCTTCCCAACGAACTTTGACCAAAGGAATGTGCTTGTGTTTGAGCCACTTGACTTCACGTTCCATGATTTCCACAGGTTTCTCAACAAATTTCAGTGTTTTACCAACACGAATTTCGTCAAGTGGTATGTGGAGGTTCTCATCAGCTAAACACCTCTTGAGATTGGACACGTGAAAAGTTGGATGAACATTTCCAAGTTCAGGAGGTAACTCAAGTCTGTAGGCTACTTTTCTGATTCTTTCGACGATCTTGAATGGTCCAACGTATCTTGGTGCAAGTTTTCCTTTCTTTCCAAATCTGGTCACACCTTTCCAAGGTGAGACCTTAAGTAATACTCGATCACCGACTTGAAATTCCAAGGGCTTGCGTTTTGGATCCGCGTAACTCTTTTGACGGCTTCTAGCTGTCTGAAGGTAATCACGAACTTTCTTGATCTTGTCAGTTGTCTCTAAAATGAGGGCAAGTCCAGTAAGTTGAGCCTCGGCGATCTCATTCCAGCAGACTGGTGAACGACATTTTCGACCATAGAGAGCCTCGAAAGGAGCCATTTTGATGCTGGTGTGATAACTGTTGTTGTAGGAGAATTCAATTAACTGAAGATGTGAGTCCCAACTACCACCAAAATCGATCACACAAGCTCTAAGCATATCCTCCAGAGTCTGGATTGTTCTTTCAGATTGACCATCCGTTTGCGGATGATAAGCTGTGCTCAGATTAAGTTGGGTTCCCATAGTAGATTGCATGGTTCTCCAAAAATGAGAAGTGAAACGAGCATCTCTGTCAGAAATGATGTTCAAAGGAACACCATGTCGAGCCATAATTTCATCCACATTGATTTTAGCAAGTCTGTCAGCAGGAAAATCCTCACAGATTGGCAAGAAATGCGCTGACATGGTAAGACGATCAACAACTACCCAGATGGCATCATGACCTTTCTTTGTGCGTGGAACTTTGGTAACAAGATCCATAGTAATGTTTTCCCATTTCCAAACTGGGATCTCTGGTTGTACCAATAAACCCGAAGGACGCTGATGTTCAGCCTTAACCTTAAGACAAGTAAGGCATTTTGATACATATAAGGCAATGTCTTTCTTCATACCAGGCCACCAATAATGAATACGAAGATCCTTATACATCTTATCTGAGCCCGGATGAATAGAATAACGAGACTTATGGGCTTCATCCATAAGCAAGGTACGAAGATCATCCTGGCTTGGGACCCACAAACGGTCCATGAAGTAATACGATCCATTGTCCTTTAGTTCCAGATCAGGTGTTATGTGATAGGGAAATTCCTTATCCATCAAACCTTGTGAAACACAAGATTGTTGAGCCTGAGAAATGTGGGCTTGGATATCGGATCGAGCTTGAATAACATATTGAACACGTACACAATGGAGCTTAGTACGTTCCTTACGACTCAATGCATCGGCTACGACATTCGCCTTACCAGGATGGTAGCGAATTTCGCAGTCATAGTCGTTTAGAAGCTCGACCCTACGTCGTTGCCTCATGTTGAGTTCTTTCTGATTGAAGATATGCTGAAGACTTTTGTGGTCCGTGAAACCACACATTTTGTACCGTACAAATAGTGTCTCCAGATCTTTAGAGCGAAAACAACTGCACCCAACTCAAGATCATGAGTGGTGTAGTTCTTCTCATGTATCTTCAACTGCCTCGATGCATATGCTATGACTTTGTTCCTTTGCATCAGGACACAGCCAAGACCTACTTTAGATGCGTCGCAATAAACGACGAAATCATCATTGCCCTCAGGCAAAGTCAGAACAGGCGCGTCACAAAGCTTCCGCTTCAAGTGTTGAAAAGCTTCCTCTTGTTTGAATCCCCAGTCAAAGGGTTTGTTCTTCTGAGTTAGAGCAGTTAGAGGAACTGCAATCTTTGAGAAGTTCTCAATGAAGCGGCGGTAATAACCCGCTATACCAAGAAAAGAACGAACCTTAGTGGGAGTAGTAGGCGTATCCCAATCCTTAATCGCACTGATCTTGGAGGGATCTACATGAATACCTTGTTCGTCGATGATATGTCCTAAGAATTGAACTTATTTAAGCCAGAATTCACGGTTGGAGAATTTGGCGAAAAGTCGCTCTTTCTTTAGGAGTTCCAGAGTAAGACGAAGATGTTGCTCGTGATCAGCTCGCGTCTTAGAATAAATCAAGATGTCGTCAATAAAAACAATGACGAACTGATCCAAATAAGGTTTGCAGACCCTATTCATTAAGTCCATGAAAACAGCAGGAGCATTAGTCAAACCGAATGGCATGACTGTGAATTCATAATGCCCATATCGAGTGTGGAACGCCGTCTTGGGAATATCTTCTTCATGCACACGAAGTTGATGATATCCGGAACGTAGATCAATCTTCGAAAAATAAGAAGCGCCCTGTAACTGATCAAAGAGATCATCTATGCGAGGTAGGGGATATCGATTCTTGATGGTAAGCTTGTTAAGCTCACGATAATCGATACACATCCTAAAGGATCCATCCTTCTTCTTGACAAAAATAATGGGAGCACCCCAAGGTGAAAAGCTAGGACGGATAAAACCTTTGTCAGAGAGCTCCTGAAGCTGCTTAGACAACTCTTGCATCTCAGATGGAGCAAGACGATATGGAGCTCTGGCAATGGGATTTGCACCAAGTACGAGATCAATGCGGAACTCGACTTGGCGTGCTGGGGGTAGACCAGGTAACTCTTCTGGGAATACTTCAGAATAATCCCGAACGACAGGAATATCTGAAATAGACTTACCCTTGCCTTTATCTGCTGTAACATGTGCTAAGAAAGCCACATAGTTCTTCCGCAGATACTTCCAAGCTTTAAAACAAGACATGAGCTTGAGACCACCAGACGGTTTCTCACCTTGATCCTGTAGGATCTCGCCTGTCGAAAGCGGCACACGAACAATCTTCTCAGAACAAACTATCTCTGCGCGATGCTTAGATAATCAATCCATACCCACAATAACGTCAAAGCTTCCAAGTTGCATAGGCGTGAGGTCGATAGGAAAAAGATGGTCGTTAAGGTTCAACTGGCAGTTGTGAAGAACAGAATCAAGAACAATGGGTTCACCACTAGCAACTTCTACTGTCAAGGGTTTTCCTAGTTTCGTTCTAGACACGTGAAGCATTGGCTCAAAAGACAATGACACAAAACTCTTGTCGGCACCCGAATAAAAAAGAACAGATGCAGGCTGATTATTAATAAAGAACGTACCGTTCACCACATTATCGTCCGCCTGCGCCTCTTGGGCATTCATGTTAAAGACTCGCCCTCGAGCCTGAGCCAAATTCTGATTTGGATTCTGATTCTGGTTAGCTAGCCTTGGGCACCGGTTTCTGTAGTGGGTCAGATCCCCACAGTTATAACAAGCACCTGGTGGGTAGTGTGGTCGTGCAGCTTGACCCTGTTGCTGAGCAGGAGGCTGAGCAACTTGTTAAGCCGGGTTCTGAACTGCGCGATTTTGAGCAAATCGACAAACATCGGCAAGATGACCTGACTTCCCACAGTTTGTACAGAAACGGCACTGATGTTGCGGCTGATGGTGACTGTTGCATCTATTGCACAAAGGTGCATTCCCTGAATAGGGTTTCTTCGCTGGAGGCTGTGCGGGTTGGTTGGGAGCTGCCTGGTTAGCTTGGGCAGTGACAGCATAGTTTTGGGAAGCCTTACGCTTCCTTGACCCTCTCGAAGAACCAGAATCCTTTCCATTCTTGTTTTGACCTTTCTTGCTATCCTCTTTGTCAGACGATTGTTTCTTGCCCTTGTCACCCTTCCTGTGTAACTTATTCTTCCGAATCTGCGACTCAGTCAATGTCGCTGATAACTCGATAGCCTGACGGAGTGTGGCAGGGTTACTACCAGTAATGATGTCTTGCACTGAGTCAGGTAGGCCGTCGATGTACCTTTCGATAGCCTTGTCGAGTGGGGTAACCATTATTGGGCATAACAGACTCAACTCCTCAAACCTATCAGTATATGCCCTGTGCTCGCCACTATCTTGCTTCAAGTCATCAAACTCTTTCTCCAACGCTCGCTGTTCATAGCGAGGACATAATTCCCTCATCATAAGGGCCCTGAGTTCAGCCCATGTCTGTGCTAGAGCAACTTCTGCACCTCGGTCTCTCATAACCCCGTTCCACCATGTGAGAGCCCTCTTCTGAAACACACTCGAAGAAAACTCGACCTTGCGATTGTCAGGACACTGCACGTGGCGAAAAGTATTCTCAATGCTCTCGAACCATTGAAGAAGCCCAGTCGCTCCTTCAGAACCACTAAACTTGAGTGGTTTAGCCGAGTTAAAATCCTTGTATTTGCATGGAGCATTGTTATTGTTGTTGGCTTGGTTCCATTGAGCAAAGAGATTTGGGAATTGAGCAGCCATCTGCTGCGCAATAATTTCTGCCAGTTCGGCAGTCGCTATCTGGTTCTCGCGTCGAGGAGGCATTCTAAAAGAGGAAATCATGAAAGGAAACGAGTGAGATGATTGGATGAAGAGAATTGAGATGAAACAAAATCAACAAAAGCAAAGATGGTGGTCATTTGTCCGCATTACCAAGAAAACAAATGACACACAGTGACTAATCAAAGTAAATGGGTCAAAAATAATGTATCGCGAAGACATGCTCGCCTATAAGAGAACACTCATCCCAAGAATTCCCAGGTAAGCACAACTGGTCTCGCGTCTGATGAGATATATACGAAGTGCTTGCCTAGACAGAAAACCCAGAATACAGACATTCACTCTTCCAGTTTGCACGTGTTCACATTATTTAAAACCCAAGACGTTGACGAGATTTTGAAAATTTGAAGGCACAAGGCCAAAAATTTAGTCAAACTGGAAGGGTTCAAAACCTTACAAAAGAGGGTTCAAAACCTTGTAATAAATCATCCAAAAACAGATGATTGTTTTTCAAAAATCGTTTCGGAAAATTTGGTTTTTGTTTTGATAATCACCTAAGGATAGGTGATGCACATGTTTTAAGATCTAAACACAAGATAACTTGTGTTAGGGTCCTAGAAAGGTTATAGTCTAGGTCAAAGAATTACTAATAACTTAATTCCCTATAACCATTGGCTCTGATACCAACTCTTCTGTCACACCCCGACCGCGTATAACATGCAACCGCGGCGGAAACGTCGGGGAGTGTTGTAACAGAATTAATTGTTTCATAACCATGGCATTCAAAGTTGTGTTTTATTTATAAACATAAGAGTTACATTGTCTTAAACAGGAAATAAAGAGTTCAGAACATAATTAAACTAAGTCTATCTTCATTTTATGTCTCTAAGGCACAGGTCCGCCCTAGTGTCACGATCATCATCCTATGGAAAAGCTCCTGAAAACACATGTGAAAATAGGTACGTCAGCATAAAAATGCCTGTGAGATACATAGGTTTTGTGAAAATAGGATTCATGACTTATAAGTTTAGGAAAAATTGTTTAATAATAGTCAGTCATGAACCTTGTAAGTTGTTTTGTTTTGTAAATCGTTAAAAGCAATGATATGTATAAGTAGGAGAATAATGTAAGGTTAAATGAATAACCAAGTAAAAATGAATTTGTATAAGATAAGTTGTTTTGTAAATCGACGTCTTGTGAAAATAAGTTGTTTATGTAAAATGTAATATGTCCAATATTGAAATGATTTAAGTAACGCTACGACATGAAATATCATACAAACACTTATTTATAGGAAGTACCAGCGGCGTATCCACCATGTTTGTATTATATTACACTCGCCTCATTACTCGAATCATTTACCCAAACCAACCATCAATGTAAATTGTTCATGTATAAATGAATTGTCATGTGTTAATGTGTAAATCATATTGAAATGTCTATGTCCAATGTAAACCAATAAATGTGTATATCAATGTCAAAATGTTTATGTTAATGTAGATCATGTAATGTTTATCCAAAAATATCATGTATGGTAAGTGAAATATATCAACTAAACCATATGTAAAATGCACAAAAACAAGGTATTGAAGTAAAACATGGTTTAAATCAAAGTTATGTTTTGTGTAACAAATGCATGCTATACTGATACAATCATTTATGCGGTATTGTGAAAATGCATACATCCAAGCCTTGAGACTGTGGCGATAAACCCTTAAACAAATTAAAGGTTTATCTAAGTTATTTATATCGAATTCGGTCATTCCTTCCAATCCAAACAAACCCAGGATTTCATGAACGGGAGTTGTCAATTCCTATGGTACCACTACCTACTAACGAACGGCGTAGCTAATGTTAATGAATGTATTGTTTCATTGTAAACAACCCAAATGTCATAACAAAATGTAAGCATGTGATGAAAACAACTGTACTAAGTACGCACACAATGGGCATACATAGCATGTAATGTAAAACGATTTACTAAGTACGCACACAATGGGCATACATAGCATGTAATGTAATGAAATCATGTACTATAATGTACTAACGAACATAGCAGGTATATGATGTGAAAGCATGAAAGTAACAAGTAGGCACATGTGTTTCACCCCAAAATGTTTGGAAAACAGTAAAAGAGGGGTCTATGTACTCACTTGAGATTACTCAGAAGTACTAAGATAACCACCAAGCAATGCTAGAGATCTCGGAATCAAACGGTACCTAATATAGGTAACTATGTTAATAAACCAGACCTAAATCCGAGGATCGGATAGAATGAGGGTTCGTAAACCAAACGAGTATGGAGACTCGTGTAATATGGTTAAACAAAGCCCACATACTAAAACGAAACTTAACCTAAGTGTTTGTGACCCATTACGACCCGTTTAGGTAGCTTATGCTACTTTAACGCGTCGTTCGCGTGAAACGCGTTCGGACCACCTAACTAGTCCTATGACAAGTAATATATGCCTTAACATGTCTAATATTGTTTTCAAATCAGTGTAGATGTCAAAAGTTATGTTACATATGTTTAAAATGAATTTTGGCATCAAAGGGGTATTTTGGTAATTTACCTAAGGCATATAAACTACCTATCATACAACTAACTAAACGTCGTGACCATAAGGTATAACCTCGGAAGGTTATTCCCTATACACTATGGTCACCTAATGTGTTTGGTCGGATCCTAATGATCGACCAAATGGGTCGGGTTCGAAGGTATAAGCGATTTATTAGATCGCTTACCCTTACGACCCTAGACAACATGGTAATCATTAGGCATAGTCACAAGGGACTATAACCATCGTGATTACAATCACGTTGCGAAGTTCAAACGAACTTCGCATTGACCATAAACTGGTCAACGCAGAAAGTCAAACAAAGTTTGACTTTCGGACTCGAAAAGCAATAAAAGAACGAAGGAACACTTACAAAGGGTCCCCGAATGCTAATCTAGATCAAAATAGCTCAGGTATGAAACAAAGGTTTCAACTTAGAGCACATAAGATCAGATTCTTGTGAGGAAAAGTGAAGGGTGGAGGTGGGTATTTATAGTTTTCGGTTCACCGTTAGGATCATTTCTTGGAAAAGGGGGCACGATCTAAGCCGTACACTTGTTGGAAAGTTGTGGTAACTCATTTGCCATCCACCATAAGAGTTTGACACTTGGCACTTGGCCTTTGGAGAGTGTTAAGGGCTGTTAAAAGCTGAAAAAAAAAACGTTTTGCTGCATCTGGCCCCTACTTACGGACCTAGTTAGGCAGATTTACAGTTTCAGTCCCTGCAACCTCAAAACTTGGTTTTCAATGCGTTTTTTGACACGTTTAAGCCCCGTTAACCCCATTTCAAAGCTCTAAAATGAAGTTAAAGTATAGGGAACTTAAAATGTGTTCAAAAATATCTCGGGTGTCGGTTCGTTTAGCCGTACGGTTACGTTGTTCGGTTAATTACGACGGAATGCGCATAAGCGCGAAAAATGATCCAAATGGCGTGACGAATGGATTTTTTTCTTATGCCAAACACTAAAATAAAATATTTTAGTGCTTACATAAATTTTTGGATGTCCGGATGTATTCAGAACGTGAGTTATGCGCAAAAGTGCAAACTTGTGCACCTTTTGACGCTTTTAGTCCCTGAATGACCCAAAAGTTTATTTTAGCACACCAAACCCCTCAAAGCCTATTTCTAAGCTACATAAAGGATATTTAAGGTGTGTTTAACTTATGGTCATATTTTGGAATGTTTGTTACCGTTCAAATTGGCATACTTTCGCAGTTTGTCAAGTTTAGTCCCTGTAAGCGAATTAACTTGTTTTTGCCATACCAAAGCCTTGAAAACTTATTTCTAAGTTATGTAAAGGTTATTTAAGGTATGTTAAGTATATGTTGATGTTCCGGAGTATTTGTCGCATTAAACTGATTACGTTTACGCATCAGTTTGCGTATAACTCTCCAGAAAGCGATGTAGAGTTTGAAATCGAATAAAAGTCAAAACATGAAAAATGTAAAACACAACCAAACAAACATTGGGATCAAATGACATTGTTTTATTGATAATGGTACTGTTCATAATGATTATAAGCACAGATGTTACACGATAAATTCGTAAAACTAGAATTTATAAATCCAAAATATTCATATAAGATTCGTACTTGTCGGCGCTATCAGTATTCTGTCCGGTTTCCATTTGTTGCCGTTTAACGTTTCACCGGTTTCTCTGTAAACCACCATTCGCGCACTGTAAAGTCGGATAGACGTTCCTAGGCACTCCAAAGGCCTAATTAATTTAATTTGCGTCTTAAACACTTATTTATTGTCGCGTTAATCATCTGTTAATCACATAATTTGGAGCCGCAAATCACCGGTTGTCACATATTCTATCCGATCTTCCGACTTAGGTCCGGTTTATTAATGTAGTTACCTATATTCGGTGCCGATTGATTCCGTGATCCTTCTAGCGTTATTTGATTGTTATCTCAAGACTACTAAGCAATATCAAGTGAGTACATAGTCCCCTCTTTTACTGCTTTCAAATATTTTGGGGTGAAACACATGTGCCTACTTGTTACTTTTGTGCTTTTCGTGCTTTTATGACATATACTTGCTATGTTCATTAGTACGCATATAGTACATGATTTCCATTACGCTTTGCAATGTATGTTTACTTAGCATGCTAGCACATTGATTTCATAAACATTTTGTTGCATATGTTTACTCAGCATATGGACACATTGATTTACATCACATTTCTGCTATGTATGTTTACTGAGCATGCTAGCACATTGATTTACATGACAATTCTACTTTGTGTGTTTACTTAGCATACTTAGTACATTGTTTTCACATAACATGCTTACATTTGGTATGACATTTGGTTTGTATAACGAAACTAAAATACGTTCATTAATATTGATCACGCCGCATGTAGTGGTACCATAGGACTTGACAACTCCTATTCCTGGAATCCTAGGTTTGTTTGGACGTAAGGAATGACAGAATCCGAAAACATTTTAATAAACCTTTGATTTGTTTAAAGGTTTGTTTTATAGTCTCAAGGCTTGAATGTATACGTTTAACATTACCACATAAATGTTTGTATCAGTAAAGCATGGATTTTGCAAAACATAACTTTTGACATAAACTATGATTTATATCAAATACATTATTTTGTACATTTTACTTATGGGGTTGAGTAAATACTTTTATTCACCATACATACATTTTATTACACATTTACATTATACATATGGTTTAAGTTGATACTTTTCGCTTGCCATACATACTGTTTGATTATACCATACATGATTTACATTCGACAATAGACTTTGTTTACACATAAACATTTCAACATTTGTTTAAACAAGACATGTTGGTGGTTAATGGGTAAGTGAGTTAAATAATGAGGCGTGTGTAATATGATAAAAGCATGGTGGATACGCTGTTGGTACTTCCTATATATAAGTGCTTTTATGATATTACATATCGTAGCGTTATCTAAATCATTTCAAAGACATGGTACATTTTACACAAACGACAGATTTTTACAAAATATTGTTTTACAAATAACATATCGTATACAAACTCTTTTTTACTTGGTTATTCAGTTAACCATACACTTTTCTTTAATATCATTTGAACTTCTTATCGATTTTCGTGTGATTTATAAAAGAAAACTTTTTACAAGATTCATGACTAACTTTTTGTTAAACATTTTCTTTTAACTTACAAGTTATGAATCCAGCTTCAACAAAACCTATGTATCTCACAGGCATTTTTATGCTGACGTACCTATTTTCACATGTGTTTTTAGGAGCTGATGCATAGGGTTGATCAAGACACACTTAGGCGGAATCGGACCTTAGTGACAATAAAAGATGCAAGACTAGTTTAACTTATTATGTTTCCTTTGTTTTAAGACAATGTAATCTTTTTAATCCATATAAAATGAAACTTTAAATACCTTGGTTGTGAAACAATAATTCTATCGCTCCACTCCTCAACGTTTCCGCCGCGGTTTGTTGTTTTACGCGGTCGGGGTGTGACAAAACTAACGGCCTACGAGGCCTTATGCATGAAAGGCACATACGATGTGGCTTATAATAATCCTTGACTTGAGGAACAAAGATGTTAATCAAAAGATGGATGCAAGAATGGAGCATCAGAAAGGAGTCGGACACCACTTTGGAGCCCGAAAGACATTACCATATATTCCCGGTAAGATTATTTAATTATTAAAAACGAGCAATGCTCGAATTGAAACGGAACTAAGTTCGTTTAGTCTAAAATTAAAAGAACTACGTAAGTAGGGTTTTGGGGACGAAAACTCTTTAAGGGGGGTAGACTTGTAACACCCCAAAAACGGGTTTGGTAATCAAACCACGTTAATATTAATGACGGGTAAAATACCGTTAGTGGTAAAAATTTACCCGGTAAATATTATGATTTTAATAATTAAACCTAATATTAATTAAGAGGAGAATAAACTCTTTGAGAAAACAAAGTTTATTAGAAGCCTAAGTTAACGGGACTTAAAAAAAATAAAACGGGTTATAATTCCCCAAACCCACTAAGTTAACTAGGAATAATTAACCTAGTTAGTAATGGGTAATTAAATGATAAACTATAGGTTATAGCTTCTTTTATAATAAATGAAACAAGAGGGACTAATATGGCCAAGAAGGGAAACTAGTTTGATTAAAATTAAAAACAAAACACAACACACACTCAACTGTGTGTGTGTGTGCGTATGGCGACCAAGAGCAAAAAAATGGGTGTTAACCCTAGCTCAACAATTCTTCAAAATTGAAGGATGAATTGAAGCCCGAATTCGGATTTGAACATAGAATAACGATCACCAAATCATGGGAATCATGAGGTATGTCGAAATTTATATTTTGTTGATATTTCGAAATTGTGACAATCATCCATGAACGAAATTCTAGTGTGGATGTTGAATGTTATAGTGAAATTGACACTAGTACAAGTCTAGGAACGAACCCTAGATGTGAATTTGGTAATTTAGTGTCATGAACTAGTGATTGAAGGATTAAACTTGCAAGTACTAAATGGGTTTTGTAAGAAGATGATAAACACTAGAATTATGGTTATTAATTTAGTGTTATTTGATCTTCATGAAGCAAGTCTTGGTGTTGTTATTCATACTAGACATAGGAGCTTGTGAATGATGTTTTATATGGTTAAATAACTAATCAAGAACTTGATTTTAGATGTATAAAATCTTGCCTACAAGATGTTTGTTAAAATACCCAAACAAATGTAGATATGTTAAAATTATGAAAAAAACACATAATTGGCTAATTTTACTAATTACGTGTGATAAGAAATTGTAAGGGTTCTAGACATCATGCAGATTTAGACTCAATTGTGTAAATCATGTAATCAAAAGTAGTTAACTTTTGATAACTTGAACTAACAAATGATGAAGTCGAACAGTAGTTTTAGCATGGAAAATACGTAAGGTGGAATAGTCTTGATTGTTAAAGACTAATCTAACCACCTTGTAAATGATGACGATAGTTTAACACTAAACGAGCTAGGTGGAGGCTTGGGAAAGAAGCGGGTCAAACGGATAGAGTTCGTGGAAAAAAGAGCATAACCGGATGCAAGGTAAGTGAAACTTACACCCTTTTGTAGAATTCGTATTTATTTTATAAGTTATAAATACGATAAAGATAATATTCGAAATATGGTTTCTGATGCGAAATGATACGGGTCGGAACAAATAAAATTGATAAAACCATGGTTAATGGTATAAAGGGGTGAATTGGTAATTTAGTCATGAAAAGACTAAGATATAATTAGTTTCCGAACGGCTACTTTATAAGTAGGCCTAAAAGAATTAAAAAGAGGAAAACGGTGATTTAGTCAAGTGAAAATGGATCAAAATTGAAGTTTAAAACGACACCAAGTGGCATAATGTGACACCTGTGTCACTTCAACCATCAAAAAAATACCAAACCAATGAAATATTGTATTTCATACTTGGGACTTGTATAAATATGTGTATCATTTGCACATATTAATTCTTGTTCGATTTCGGGCTCTAAATCGCTTTCTGGAAGGTTATACGCGCACTGATGCGTAAATATAACCAGTTTAATGCAAAAAACACTCTGGAACAGTGACGTAGTCTTAACATACCTAAAATAACCTTTACATAACTTAGAAATAAGTTTTGGAACGTTTGGTGTGCCGAAATCAAGTTTACTTGCTTACAGGGACTAAATTCGACAAACTGCGAAAGTATGCCGATTCGTACTGTAACGAACATTCCGGAACTTGATCATAAATTAAAAATACCCTAAATATCCTTTACATAGCTTAGAAATAGATTTGTAACAGAATTATCGTTTCATAACCATGGATACAAAAAGTGTTTCGTTTTATTGATAATATTAAACATTAACATTGTCTTAACATAGAATAAACAAGTTTTATATCGTCTATCATAGTTATATGTCACTAAGGCCTCGTCCAGATCCTATGTGACGCATGCATCCTAGAACGTCAATCAAGCAACAACACCTGAAACATATGTAAAAACAAAGTCAGCAAAGAAATGCTGGCGAGTACATAGGTTTTATAAGAGTATCGGAATCATGGCTTGTTTACTTATATTGCAATACCTCGAAAACCTTGTTTTTAAAAGTGTATA
Source organism: Helianthus tuberosus (assembly GCA_030545235.1). Classification (NCBI taxonomy): domain Eukaryota; kingdom Viridiplantae; phylum Streptophyta; class Magnoliopsida; order Asterales; family Asteraceae; genus Helianthus; species Helianthus tuberosus. The sequence goes on from JARYGA010046293.1 coordinate 3,098,194, forward strand.
ACATTGCAACATGATTAACCAACTCAAAATCAAGATGGTTATAATTTATAAAATTTCGTAGCCATGATTCTTAACCCAAAAGCTTTTTGTTTTAGTAAACCATCTTGTAAAACATCTCGTATAAACTCGTTAATAAAACTCGTATATAATTTCGAAAACATCGTTGAGTGACATCGTTTCAATATCGTTTACCCAAGTGAACTAAATAACGCCAAGGTATGTAATATGTTGAAAACACTTATATATAAGAAGTACCAGCGGCATATCTACCATGTTTTCACCATATTACCCCCGTCCCGTTATCTAAACACTAGCCCAAAACCAATCGTTTACCTAAATCGTTTAACATTGTCTCCAAATCATTTCCAAATCGTTTCCAAATCGTTTAAATCGTTTAGATCATCATCGTTTTAATTGTGAAAAACTTATATATGGTCGTCTCGTTAATAACATTCAAACCTTTGTGACTCGTTCATCGTTCAACTCGTTCTTGCATTAACAAACCTCCAAAGGGTAAGTTAACAATCATCAGATTCAGTCGTTACCCACAACACCCACACATAACCATGGGTATAGTGCAATAACGGGATTTGTCAGATCCTATGGTACCATAACCTAATATTGGTCGGCTTGATCAATGCTAATGAATGTCATTCGTTATGTAACTACAACCAACAAGTTCGTTCACATTATCGAAATCGTTAATAGTTTAGTATAAATCGTTCTATTCGTTTTTGAAATCATCGTTTAAACCTTGAAAACATTTTGTACATATGAATCACCCCAAAACAATTGAAAACAGTAAAATAGGGGAACTATGTACTCACATAGTTACCCCAAAACATGTGAAAAGAGGGGATCTATGTACTCACATGTAGTGCAAGGTATCCTCAATCAATAGTACTTCAACAAACTCGAGTAAACCAGAGAATCAAGCAGCACCTAGTAATTGAATCACTAGTCAAACAATAGACGCCTAAATCGGAAGATCGAACAGAATGAGGTCTTTTAAACCAAATGAGTGTTGGAACTCATGTGATATGGTTTAACAAAGCCTACATCCTAAATGAAACCTAACCTAAGTGATTTCGACCCATCGCGACCCATTAAGGGAGCTTATGCTACTTTAACGCGTCGTGCGCGTAAAGCGTGTTCGGAACGCCTAACTAGTCCTATGATAAGTAAAATATGCCTCAACATGCTTAATATTGTTGTCTAATCAGTTTAGATACAAAAGGTTATGTTACATATGCTTAAAATGAATTTTGGCTTAAAAGGGCATTTTTGGTAATTTACCTAAGGCATATAAACTACCTATCATAAAACTACTTAAACGAAGTGACTATAAGGTATAACCTTTGAAGGTTATTCCCTATATACTATGGTCACCTAATCATGTTTGTTCGGATCCTAATGATCAACCAAAGGGGTCGTGTTCGAAAGTCTAAGCGGGTGTTTAGTCCGCTTGACTTACGACTCTACACAAGCACTAAACTAAAAAGTGACGAGCTAAGCATGTTAAAACATGCTTAACTAAGTTAGAAAACAAGTTTGGTATCAAAAAAACGGTTTTGATACCTAAAAGTAGTTTGGTTACAAAATACGCAAGAATACGCATTTTGGCCGAAACTACGACTCGTCACTGAGCCTAGATAACGTGGTAATCAGTAGGTATAGTCACTAGGGACAATAACCATCGTGATTACGCTCACATTATGAAGTTCAAACGAACTTCACATTGACCATAAACTGGTCAATGTAGAAAGTCAAACGCAGTTTGACTTTAACGCTAAAACGAATGAAAAGAACGAAAGAACACTTACAGAAGGTCCCCGCAAGATTTGATTCCGATTTTTCTCTCAGGTAGGAAGCATATACTTCCACTTAGGGAGCATAAATCAGATTTCAAATTGTGGGTTTTGAAGTGAAATGGATGGGGTATATATAGGATTTCTTGAACCGTTAAGATCGTTCCTCGAAAACTGAGCTTTGATCTGGACCTTACATGTGCGCCCATTGTTTTCTAAAACCATGGGAGCCTCTAATATGGACTATGTTCATTGAATACCAGCCCATGGTTTTGCAAAACCATGGGTGAAAACCATCAACACTTCAAAATGGACTAGGTTCATTGAATCTGCCAGAAATTTCAAAAATGGTCCCCGCACTTGTAAAACTTGATTTTTGGCACTTTTAAGCCCCGTTAACCCCATTTCAAGGCTCTAAAATAAAGTTAAAGTATAGGGAACTTAAAATATGCTCAAAAACATCTCGGATGTCGGTTCGTTTGGTCGTACGGTTGCGTTATTCGCTTAATTACGACGGAAGTTGTAACGAACGCAAAAACGATCCAAATTAAGAGATGAATGGAATTTTTATCAAGCCAAACACTAAAGCATAATATTTTAATGCTTACATAAATTTTTGGATGTCCGGATATATACAGAACGTAAGTTATGCGCGAAAATGCAAAGTTATGCACTTTTTGACGCCTTTAGTCCCTGAATGACCCAAAAGTTTATTCTAGCACACCGAACCCCTCAAAGCCTATTTCTAAGCTATGTAAAGGATATTTAGGGTATGTTTAACTTATGGTCATGTTCCGGAATGTTCGTTACAGTTCAAATCGGCATAGTTTCGCAGTTTGACACAAATAGTCCATGCGATCGAACAAAGTTGATTTCGGCACACCAAACCATTGAAAACTTATTTCTAAGTTATGTGGAGGTTATTTAAGGTATGTTAAGCCTATGTCACTATTTCAGAGTGTTTGTCGCGTTATACTGACTGCGTTTATGCACCAGTTTGCGTATAACCTCCCAGAGCGCGATTTAAAGCTTGCAATCGGAATCGAATCGAATTGAAAAATCACCAAACATAAATACACTCATAGAAACACCAAAACACATATAATAACACCAAAGTACATTGTTTTATTAATAATCATCATTGTTTTACATCGTACATCGATTACCGAACACATTTGTCACAGTCTCCCCTACTTCAGGAAATTTCGTCCTGAAATTTTAACTAGAGGAAGCTTGTGAAAACAAATGCGGATATTTCATCTTCATCTGGTCCTCACGTTCCCAACTAAACTCTGGGCCACGTTTGGATTCCCAGGGAACTTTAACCACATCAATCCGTTTGTTCTTCAACTGTTTGTATGTACGTTCCACTATCTCCACATGTTTCTCCACAAAGTGCATCGTTTCATCGATTCGAATCTCGTCGAGAGGAATGTGTAGATCAGCGTCAACTAAACATTTTCGCAGATTGGACACGTGAAAAGTCGGGTGAATATTTCCAAGCTCTGGAGGTAGCTCTAGTCGATAGGAAACTGTCACACCCCCAAAATCCACATGCGGAGTATCATCGCTTGGAGGCGTGACTGACCAGGATCAAACCACTAATCATATTGAACTAGCAAGTAATTAAAAGTAAAAGTCCAACCAACACAATTAGTGTCCAAAACAACCATAGTTTAAGTTACGAGCGGAAGCATAATGTTTAAAACCAAAACATAAGTTCAATTATCCAAAGGTTTAACATGGCACACAGCTGTCCATGTCCCACAACGACACTCCCCATGCAAGCTCCAGCTAAGTACCTATAGACCTGCAAAGCATGTAGTAACGAGTCAACAACAAGTTGAGTGAGTTCACGTTTGGTTGTCCAGTTTATAGTTATTCCGAAAACACAGTTTGCTCTTTACCAGCTATCCAGCCGTGGGGGTTACCCCATAGTTTGAAAAACGTTTATTAGTTACCCGTTCTTACGTTGGCTATTCCAGCCCGGCTTTATGGCCGTGGGGGCTACCCCATGTTTAATTCACCAGACTCGTTACCATATCGACTACTAACGTTCGTCATGTTTAAGTGCCCTAACGTCTGTGTCTATCATCACTGACGTGCCATAGTCCATTAGTCCACGCCCGTCCTCTCCGGCACGGTGTGAGGTTTGTTAAACCTAATAGCGCTATTTAACTAATGACCCGTTCGCCATTGGCCTCGGCGATTAAGTCGATATAAAAGGAGGGACTTCGTTGATAGAGTTCTAGTCTAGCATAGTTAAATCCGTCTCATACTGGACGAGGAATCTATGTTCCTGATTACGTCTCAACAGGACGAGGAATCCCTATTCCTTAACCTATTCCCAACCCCTGGGAATCCCAAGCTTTGTAACGAAGTGTGAACTCACCTTGGTTTGCTCGGCAGACTATACAGAAAGGTCAGGTCTAGCAGCTAGTGGTCAACCACGTCCTAACATGGTTATCATACAAGTCAGGTTTTGGTTTCACATTCGAGTTAAGCACATAAGTATCACATAGATAGCAAATAAGGAACACCTACGGATCATGGCAACATACATTAACATGTTCAACAATTAATAGCGTATTCAAGAATGGGCTCGCACGAGCTTTGTGGCCTTGTGCGAGTCATCCGTTGAATTCCCTTACTACCCGGCCCAAAGTCAAGAAACCCCAAACAAAGCTTCAAGCATAACCACGGCCCAACAAATACACTTATAATCCATCTTGTGCGATCAGTCTTGTTTCCCAACCCAACATATATAACATACGGCCCAATTAACAATTAAACAACCAATCTTGTGCGACTCACGTACTCTTGTGCGGTTGGGTTAATCCGGACCAAACATATACCCGGCCCAATATTCCATTTCATTTGTGCGACTGATCATGACCTTGTGCGACTGGTCACGACTTGTGCGATCAGGTCCCCTTGTGCGAACAAGATGTCTTGTGCGAGTGGACCTCTTGTGCGACCAAGAGGTCTTGTGCGATCAGCTTTAAACATCCGACATTTAAGTTAAACAGTTACAATCCATTCAATTGTTTCCTTATTTATCCTTTATCAATTAACACCATTACCAATTCTAACCAACCCCTAATCGATTAAACAAGGGTTTTAATCATTTGATTCAGATGAACCCTAAAATCATTATTATAAACAACAACTTAATCAACACACTTAAACTTAATCATCTAGAGGTTTCAACCCATTATGTAACACTTCATACTCGATTCTATAATCAACCCGATTCCTACATCATGCAGCCGATTAGCAAACAATCACATTCTTAGAACAATGATAAGCAATCCGATTCACATGAACAATATTTAACACACATATGTAAGCCGATTTCATGAACACTCTAATCAAAACCTTCGGACTCGAATCAAATACATATATGGTCGATTTCATTCATCCATGCTTAATCACATATTATTCGAACCAATCATAACAACACATCATCAATCACATCGAGTATATATAGCAAACATCATAAAATCATCAAACAATGGTTAACATACTAACCGAATAGAGGAGGAACAAGGATTGATCCGAACAAGAGAGTGATCCGAACACTATGATCTTCGATAGAGAGAGAGAGAGTGTGTGGTTGCCTTTGAGTTCGTGAGGGAGAGAGAGAATAGCTAGGGTTTGTGTATGTGAATGTTTTTGCAACAAATGAGAACAAACTCTCTAAGGTGTGTGTGTATGCGCATGAAGAGTGGGCCGAACGCAACTTGGGCTGCCCTTTAGATCCGTGTGCAAGTTGTGCGGCCCAATAGGGCTTGTGTGATCAAGTAGTGTTGTGCGATCGGTTTGTTTATAAATGTACATTCGTTTCATAAATTCACATAATCAAAACAACATAACATTCAATCGATTAATAAAGTTCACATAGTCACATAATGTTACACCAAGATACGCTCTAAAGTACGAGTTGTCACATTATCCCCAAGTTGAAAGAAATTTCGTCCCGAAATTTAGCACGTACTCACTGAGGAAGCTAGTTAAGTTGCATGGTTTTCCTGGTTTTCCTGGGGTGTCACATCCTCCCCTCGTTGATCTGGAATTTCGTCCCGAAATTCCTTAGCTTCAGTCTCAGTAGTGGTTGTACCGTTTGCGAACAGTTGGGGATACTTTTGTTTCATCTGATCTTCGCGTTCCCAGGTGAACTCTGGGCCGCGACGTGAGTTCCAACGAACTCGAATGAGAGGTATTCTAGTACGCTTGAGGACCTTAACATCCCGGTCCGTGATTTCAACTGGTTCCTCGATGAATCGTAGCTGCTCGTCGATAGTGAGCTACTTTAAAGGAACTACGTGGGTCTCATCTGACAGACACTTCTTCAGATTTGACACGTGGAAAATGTAACACCTGTGTCACTTCAACCGTCAAACAAATACCAAACCAATGAAATATTGTATTTCATACTTTGGACTTGTATAAATATGTGTATCTTTTGCACATATCAACTCTTGTTCGATTTCAAACTCTAAATCGCTTTCTGGAAGGTTATACGCGCTCTAATGCGTAAATATAACCAGTTTAATCCAACAAACACTCCGGAATAGTGAAATAGGCTTAACATACCTTAAATAACCTTTATATAACTTAGAAATAAGTTTTAAAGGCTTTGGTATGGCAAAAACAAGTTAATTCGCTTACAGGGACTAAATATGACAAACTTCGAAAGTATGTCAATTTGAACTGTAACGAACTTTCCGGAACATGGCCATAAGTTAAACATACCTTAAATATCCTTTACATAGCTTAGAAATAGGCTTTGAGGGGTTTAGTGTGCTAAAATAAACTTTTGGGTCATTCAGGGACTAAAAGTGTCAAAAAGTGCACAAGTTTGCATTTTCGCGCATAACTTACGTTCTGAATACATATGGACATCCAAAAATTTATGTAAGCATGACTACATTATATTTTAGTGTTCGCCTTAAGAAAAATCCATTCGTGTCGTCATTTGGATCGTTTTACGCGCTTATGCGCATTCCGTCGTAATTAAGCGAACATCGCGTTCGTACGACCAAACGAACCGACATCTGAGATATTTTTGAACATGTTTTGAGTTCCCTATACTTTAACTTCATTTTAGAGCCTTGAAATGAGGTTAACGGGGTTCAAACGCATCGAAAATCGCTTAAAAGGGCTGCAGGGACTAAACCTGTCACTTTTGAAACAATTCTGAATCAGATAGGCACTAGCGTAGCGCGAGCCCTAAGGCTCTATCCGTAGCGCTACGCGAGTGACTGATCTGACCAGATTCAATGTCTTTTAGCAAGTTGCAGCTGATCAATTCGTGTCCACACATTTTAAACGGGTCTAGTCAGCAGATAAGAACAAGTTTCTAGCCACCACAACTTTGTGACAAGTGTTCGGCTCGGATCGTGGCACGATATTCAAGAAACGATCCTAACGGCTCTACCTTTTCTATAAATACCCATCCACCCACAACCCCAAAACCCACAAATCTGATTAAGAAAGCTCTAAGTTGGAACCTTCGTTTCATACCTGAGCTATTTTGATCTGGGTTAGCATTCGGGGACCCTTCGTAAGTATTCTTTCGTTCTTTTCCTTATTTTACTGCTTTTCGAGTCAGAAAGTCAAACTTTGTTTGACTTTCAGCATTGACCAGTAATAGTCAATGCGAAGTTCGTTTGAACTTCGCAACGTGATTGTAATCACGATGGTCATAGTCCCTTGGGACTATGCCTACTGATTACCACGTTGTCTAGGGTCGTAGGGTAAGCGATCTAATAAATCGCTTATACCTCGAACCCGACCCAGTTTGGTCGATCATTAGGATCCGACCAAATACATTAGGTGACCATAGTGTAGGGTATAACCTTCCGAGGTTATACCTTATGGTCACGGCGTTTAAGTAGTTGTATGATAGGTTATACCTATACTAGGTGCCGTTTGATATCCGCGATCTCTAGTATTGTTTGGTTGTTACTCAAGGACTACCGAGCAATCTCAAGTGAGTACATAGACCCCTCTTTTACTGTTTTCCAAACTGTTTTGGGGTGAAACACATGTGCCTACTTGTTACTTTCCTGCTTTCCTGTTTTCAATCATATACTTCCTATGTTCATTAGTACATTTATAGTACATGATTTCATTACAGTTTATGCTATGTATGCCCATTGAGTGCGTACTTAGTACATCGTTTTACATTATATTTCATGCTACGTGTGCCCATTGTGTGCATTACTTAGTACATCTGATTTCATCACATGCTTACCTTTTGACAATTGATTATACATGTTATTACTTATCATTTGACAAACTAAATGACTATCTATGGTTTAAACATTAATTTCTCAAAGAACATAAAATAAACTGTTGAATTGTACTTATTTTATGTTCACCAGACCGATTGTTAGTATGATATAGCGCTATAGGATTTGACACCCCATTCCTGTTGTCATGGAATGTCTGAAACCAATTTGTTGCTCCATCCAAATAGGGATTGCCTTTGTGGTATTTCTATAGTCTCAAAGGTGTATTTTGATGCACCAGGTCTGAATGAATTCTTAAATCACACTATTAAAGTATATTTTTATATACTCTCATGTGTGGTATTGTACAAAACCAACATATATTTTGTTAAACATCCAAAGCATATTTTGATATGTTATTTACAAAACCAAAACATAGTTTAATATGTTATTTATCACATCCAAAACATATTTTGATATGTTACTTATGAAACCAAAACATAGTTTAATATGTTACTTACAAATCCAAAGTATACTTTTGATATGCTACTATAAGGTTATTCGTATAACTTTACATTACTTACAATACATAAACATTTCTACAATTGTTAAAACATTACTTTGGTGGTTTGGTTTGATTAAGTGATTAAGTAACGATGCATGTGTAATATGATACAAACATGGTGGATACGCCGCTGGTACTTCCTATATATAAGTGTTTGTATGGTATTACATATTGTAGCGTTATTTGAATCATTTCAGTTTGAGACATAGAACATTTTTATACAACTAACATACTTTTCACAAGACATTGATTTACAAACAACTTATCTTTTACAAACTCATTATATGGTTATTCATTTAACCATACATTATTTACATTTATTTATACATATCATCTGAACTTATCGTTTTTTTCAAATGATTTACAAGACAAAGCAAATTACAAGGTTCATGACTAAACATTTTCTCAAACATAAGTCATGAATCTTATTTTCACAAAACCTATGTATCTCACAGGCATTTTTATGCTGACGTACCTATTTTCACATGTGTTTTCAGGAGATGAAGCATAGGACTTATCAAGACATACTTAGGCGGACCTGTGCCTTAGTGACATTAAAAGATGCAAGACTAGTTAATTGTGTTGTACTTCTTTGTTTATTTAGACATTGTAGCACTTTCAATCAATAAAACAAAACTTCAATTGCCATGGATTTGAGACAATTAATTCTGTTACAACACTCCCCGATGTTTCCGCCACGTTTTGTATGTTCCACGTGGTCGGGGTGTGACAGAAAAGATGGTATCAGAGCCAATGGTTATAGGGAATTAGGTTATTAGTAATTAGTAATGCTTTGACCTAGTCTATAACCTTCTTAGGACCCTAACGCGAGTTTACTTGCGTTTAGTCATAAAACAATACCGTCACCTATCCTTAGGCGACGACCACAACAAGAACATAAATTTCAAAACCGCTTTGAAAACTAATCATCTGTTCTAGGATGATTTATTACAAGGTTTTGAACCCTCTGTTATATTGTTTTGAACCCCTTTGAATTTTCAAAATCTCGTCAAGGTTTTGGGTTTTAAATAATGTGAACACGTGCAAACTGGAAGGGTGAATGCCTGTATTCTGGGTTTTCTGTCTAGGCAAGCACTTCGTATACATCTCATCAGACGCGAGACCAGTTGTGCTTGCCTGGGAATTCTTGGGATGAGTGTTCACTTATAGGCGAGCATGTCTTCGCGATACATTATTTTTGACCTATTCACTTTGACTAATCACCGAGGTCGTTTATTGCCTTGTAGTAACAAACAAATGACCACTACCCTTGCTTTCATCAGATTTGTTTCATCTCATTCTTTTCGTCTAAATCTCTCACTCGTTTCCTTTCATGTTTCCTCTTTTAGAATGCCTCCTCGACGCGACAATCAGATGGCAAATGACGAACTGGCGGGAATCATCGCACAGCAAATGGCTATTGCCTTCCCAAATCTTTATGCTCAAATGATGCAAGCCATCAACAACAACAATGCCCCATGCAATTTCAAAACTTTTAACTCGGCTAAACCACTCAAATTTAGTGGTTCTGAGGGAGCAACTGGGCTTCTTCAATGGTTCGAGAGCATTGAGAATACGTTCCGTCACGTTCAGTGTCCTGAAAATCGCAAGGTCGAGTTTTCTTCAAGTGTGTTTCAGAAGAGGGCTCTCACATGGTGGAACGGAGTGATGAGAGACCGCGGTGCTGAGGTTGCATTAGCACAGACTTGGGCTGAGCTTAGGGCTCTTATGATGAAGGAGTTTTGCCCTCTTCATGAACTACGAGCTTTGGAGAGGGAGTTTGATGATTTGAAGCAAGACAGTGGTGAACATCGAGCCTATACTGACCGTTTTGAAGAATTGAGCCTGTTGTGTCCTGCTATGGTTACTCCTGTGGATAAGGCGATCGAGAAATATACTGATGGTCTTCCTGACCTAGTTCAGGATATTGTTACTGGCAGCAACCCTACTACTGTCAGACAAGCCATTGAACTGTCTGCCACCCTAACTGAATCCCACATCAGGAAGAAAAAGCTTTTTCGAAAAGGCGACCCAAGACCATCTGACAAGACTGCTCCAGCTGAGCCAAAGGAAAAACAGGATGAGGTATCCAAGAAGAAGAAGCGCAAGGCCTCTCAAAACTGCGCGATAACTGCTCAAGACAAACAGGTTGCACCAAACCAACCAGCACAACCTCGCAAAAGGCAAAACTATGTTGGTACCGCACCTTTGTGCAACAAGTGCAACCGTCATCATCTAGCGCAAGAGCAATGTCACAAATGTACCCATTGTGGGCGGTTGGGACATTTGATCAATGTTTGTCGTTATGCAAATCAAGCTGCTGCAAACCCTGCTGCTGTTCAAGCACGGTTCCCTCCGGGGTCATGTTATAACTGTGGTGACCTTACTCACTACAGAAACAATTGCCCAAGACTTGTTAACGCACCTCCAGCGCGAGGATGAGCATTTAACATCAACAAGGCAAACAGAAACAATGATGCGGCAGTGAACAACAAGTGTTTTGTTATTTCCCTTGGTTGTTATCTTTGACGTTTAAAGACAAGTCAGTTGTTATATAAATAAAAATTCGTCGTTTTTATTTTTGCAAAACTGATACGATTGTGTGAATGTTTGATACAACCTTATGATGTCAACCCAAATACAAACTACTCGTATGGTTCTGTCATTTTATGATCACTTGTGATCTCCCCAAGAACCTTAAACATTCGTTTCTTTTAAGAAACAAAGCCAAACTCTTATTGAAAATCCTTCTATCTTTATAGGTGGATCCTTGGAAATGATTAAAGTGCCAAATGAAATCCATGGATTGGATTCCTAGAGTGCTTTAATTATCTATACCTAAAGAGAACGAATTAACGAATCAAGTTAACTAATTTTGTGCTTATGTGTTTTCTTACATGTTAATGGTTGTATGTGATCCATCCAAATCCTCATAGAATCTTACATATCTTGTATAAGAGATTCTTAATAGGATATCCAAAGTTACTATCATAAATCCTTAATGGATTTCTACGTTGTAGTCAAGTCCATTGGATTTTTAAAGTACTATATTATAATTGGACCCCTTGGGAGGTCTAGTTAAACAGATTGATTTGAAAATCTGGTTAGAAATATCATGTGATGATATAATTGAAAAGATCCCTTAAGTGGTCTATTTAAGGAGATCGTACGACGGTCTAGTTAATAAGGTCATGTGTTGATCTAGTTGAAAAGACTGTTCGTTGATCTAATTGAAAAGATCCTTTGGTGGTCTAGTCAGGTCTCTTCATGTTTATTCAATTGACTTTTCTCTACGCATTAGGAAATGGACTGTGCGGACTGTGCAAGAGATTACGTAATTATGGAGGCCTACATAATTATGGAATTCAGTGCACAGAAACCACAAGAAGTTTTGTCATGTGTTAAGATCTATAGTGACGAGAATAATGATATGGGAGAAGTCTTGGACCTCGACCAATGTCATTTATTCTCACACTCCTCAATTCTGATATCAATCACACACCAAGTTTCCTATGATAAGTCTTCATAAGAAACGTTATTCTGTTGGTAGTTCAAAAATTCCATGTTTTACTATTACAAGGAATTCACTTTGAGGGTTAACAAATTCGCTAAGAGTTCTAAAATGGCCCAAAGTTTTTACTTAAGGGTTCAATGGATCTATTAGAAGGCGAAATCGTCACAGCTGTCTTCACAAGTTTCCTCTAAAATTAAATTTCGGGGCGAAATTTCCTAAAGTAGGGGAGACTGTAACACCTGTGTCACTTCAACCGTCAAACAAATACCAAACCAATGAAATATTGTATTTCATACTTTGGACTTGTATAAATATGTGTATCTTTTGCACATATCAACTCTTGTTCGATTTCAAACTCTAAATCGCTTTCTGGAAGGTTATACGCGCTCTAATGCGTAAATATAACCAGTTTAATCCAACAAACACTCCGGAATAGTGAAATAGGCTTAACATACCTTAAATAACCTTTATATAACTTAGAAATAAGTTTTAAAGGCTTTGGTATGGCAAAAACAAGTTAATTCGCTTACAGGGACTAAATATGACAAACTGCGAAAGTATGTCAATTTGAACTGTAACGAACTTTCCGGAACATGGCCATAAGTTAAACATACCTTAAATATCCTTTACATAGATTAGAAATAGGCTTTGAGGGGTTTAGTGTGCTAAAATAAACTTTTGGGTCATTCAGGGACTAAAAGTGTCAAAAAGTGCACAAGTTTGCATTTTCGCGCATAACTTACGTTCTGAATACATCTGGACATCCAAAAATTTATGTAAGCATGACTACATTATATTTTAGTGTTCGCCTTAAGAAAAATCCATTCGTGTCGTCATTTGGATCGTTTTTCGCGCTTATGCGCATTCCGTCGTAATTAAGCGAACATCGCGTTCGTACGACCAAACGAACCGACATCTGAGATATTTTTGAACATGTTTTGAGTTCCCTATACTTTAACTTCATTTTAGAGCCTTGAAATGAGGTTAACGGGGTTCAAACGCATCGAAAATCGCTTAAAAGGGCTGCAGGGACTAAACCTGTCACTTTTGAAACAATTCTGAATCAGATAGGCACTAGCGTAGCGCGAGCCCTAAGGCTCTATCCGTAGCGCTACGCGAGTGACTGATCTGACCAGATTCAATGTCTTTTAGCAAGTTGCAGCTGATCAATTCGTGTCCACACATTTTAAACGGGTCTAGTCAGCAGATAAGAACAAGTTTCTAGCCACCACAACTTTGTGACAAGTGTTCGGCTCGGATCGTGGCACGATATTCAAGAAACGATCCTAACGGCTCTACCTTTTCTATAAATACCCATCCACCCACAACCCCAAAACCCACAAATCTGATTAAGAAAGCTCTAAGTTGGAACCTTCGTTTCATACCTGAGCTATTTTGATCTGGGTTAGCATTCGGGGACCCTTCGTAAGTATTCTTTCGTTCTTTTCCTTATTTTACTGCTTTTCGAGTCAGAAAGTCAAACTTTGTTTGACTTTCAGCGTTGACCAGTAATAGTCAATGCGAAGTTCGTTTGAACTTCGCAACGTGATTGTAATCACGATGGTCATAGTCCCTTGGGACTATGCCTACTGATTACCACGTTGTCTAGGGTCGTAGGGTAAGCGATCTAATAAATCGCTTATACCTCGAACCCGACCCAGTTTGGTCGATCATTAGGATCCGACCAAATACATTAGGTGACCATAGTGTAGGGTATAACCTTCCGAGGTTATACCTTATGGTCACGGCGTTTAAGTAGTTGTATGATAGGTAGTTTATGTGCCTTAGGTAAATTACCAGAATACCCTTTTCATACATAATTGGTAATTTAGCATATGTAACCTAAACTTTTGTCACGTAACTGATTATGTAACATGTTTAGGCATATAATACTTGTCATAGGACTAGTTAGGCGGTCCGAACGCGTTTCACGCGAACGACGCGTTAAAGTAGCATAAGCTACCTAAACGGGTCGAAATGGGTCGTAGACACTTAGGTTAAGTTTCAAATAGTATGTAGGCTTTGTTAAACCATATCACACGAGTCTCCACACTCGTTTGGTTTACAAACCCTAATACTACCCAGATCTTCCGATTTAGGTCCGGTTTATTAATGTAGCTACCTATACTAGGTGCCGTTTGATATCCGCGATCTCTAGTATTGTTTGGTTGTTACTCAAGGACTACCGAGCAATCTCAAGTGAGTACATAGACCCCTCTTTTACTGTTTTCCAAACTGTTTTGGGGTGAAACACATGTGCCTACTTGTTACTTTCCTGCTTTCCTGTTTTCAATCATATACTTCCTATGTTCATTAGTACATTTATAGTACATGATTTCATTACAGTTTATGCTATGTATGCCCATTGAGTGCGTACTTAGTACATCGTTTTACATTATATTTCATGCTACGTGTGCCCATTGTGTGCATTACTTAGTACATCTGATTTCATCACATGCTTACCTTTTGACAATTGATTATACATGTTATTACTTATCATTTGACAAACTAAATGACTATCTATGGTTTAAACATTGATTTCTCAAAGAACATAAAATAAACTGTTGAATTGTACTTATTTTATGTTCACCAGACCGATTGTTAGTATGATATAGCGCTATAGGATTTGACACCCCATTCCTGTTGTCATGGAATGTCTGAAACCAATTTGTTGCTCCATCCAAATAGGGATTGCCTTTGTGGTATTTCTATAGTCTCAAAGGTGTATTTTGATGCACCAGGTCTGAATGAATTCTTAAATCACACTATTAAAGTATATTTTTATATACTCTCATGTGTGGTATTGTACAAAACCAACATATATTTTGTTAAACATCCAAAGCATATTTTGATATGTTATTTACAAAACCAAAACATAGTTTAATATGTTATTTATCACATCCAAAACATATTTTGATATGTTACTTATGAAACCAAAACATAGTTTAATATGTTACTTACAAATCCAAAGTATACTTTTGATATGCTACTATAAGGTTATTCGTTTAACTTTACATTACTTACAATACATAAACATTTCTACAATTGTTAAAACATTACTTTGGTGGTTTGGTTTGATTAAGTGATTAAGTAACGATGCATGTGTAATATGATACAAACATGGTGGATACGCCGCTGGTACTTCCTATATATAAGTGTTTGTATGGTATTACATATTGTAGCGTTATTTGAATCATTTCAGTTTGAGACATAGAACATTTTTATACAACTAACATACTTTTCACAAGACATTGATTTACAAACAACTTATCTTTTACAAACTCATTATATGGTTATTCATTTAACCATACATTATTTACATTTATTTATACATATCATCTGAACTTATCGTTTTTTTCAAATGATTTACAAGACAAAGCAAATTACAAGGTTCATGACTAAACATTTTCTCAAACATAAGTCATGAATCTTATTTTCACAAAACCTATGTATCTCACAGGCATTTTTATGCTGACGTACCTATTTTCACATGTGTTTTCAGGAGATGAAGCATAGGACTTATCAAGACATACTTAGGCGGACCTGTGCCTTAGTGACATTAAAAGATGCAAGACTAGTTAATTGTGTTGTACTTCTTTGTTTATTTAGACATTGTAGCACTTTCAATCAATAAAACAAAACTTCAATTGCCATGGATTTGAGACAATTAATTCTGTTACAACACTCCCCGATGTTTCCGCCACGTTTTGTATGTTCCACGTGGTCGGGGTGTGACAGAAAACGTCGTGAACTGCACTGAGTTCTGCTGGTAAGTTCAGTCTGTAGGCCACCTTGCCTATTTTCTCAATGACTTCGAAAGGTCCAACGTA
The DNA here is from genome assembly GCA_030545235.1 of Helianthus tuberosus. Classification (NCBI taxonomy): domain Eukaryota; kingdom Viridiplantae; phylum Streptophyta; class Magnoliopsida; order Asterales; family Asteraceae; genus Helianthus; species Helianthus tuberosus. The sequence continues at coordinate 3,114,147 of JARYGA010046293.1, forward strand.
TCGTGGGTTAAGTTTGCCCCGTTTGCCAAAACGAACCACACCCTTCCAGGGTGACACTTTGAGTAGTACGCGCTCCCCAACCTGGAGCTCTAGGGGTTTCCTGCCCTTATCGGCATAGACTTTCTAACGGTCGCGAGCTGCCGCCATTCGTTGTCGTATCTGAGCAATTTTCTCTGTTGTGTCAACCACATGTTCTGGACCAGTAATCTGACTATCCCCCACCTCTGCCCAACAAAGAGGTGACCGGCATTTACGCCCGTACAATGCCTCAAACGGAGCAGCTTTAATGCTGGTGTGGTAGCTATTGTTGTACGAAAACTCCACGAGTGGCAGATGCTTTTCCCAGCCATTGCCAAAATCAATTACACATGCCCTAAGCATGTCTTCGAGGGTCTGGATGGTACATTCTGACTGCCCATCCGTTTGCGGGTGATAAGCTGTGCTCATATCTAACCTTGAGCCAAAAGACTTGTGCATTGCTTGCCACAGTTCTGATGTAAAACGTGCATCTCGATCCGAGATAATAGAGGTGGGCACCTCGTGCCTCGAGACAACTTCCTTAAGATATACTTCTGCTAAAGTGGAGAACTTATCCGTTTCTTTGATAGCCAGGAAGTGAGCAGACTTTGTGAGTCGATCCACGATCACCCAAATAGTATCGTTACCACGTTGTGATCTAGGCAGGCCAGTAACAAAATCCATGGAAATTTGCTCCCATTTCCACTGTGGTATCTCTGGTTGTTGAAGGGGGCCTGAAGGTTTCTGGTATTACGCCTTGACTCTCGCACAAGTCAAGCACTTACTAACGTAAGTTGCTATGTGTGCCTTCATGCTAGGCCACCAGTATGTGGTTTTGATATCGTGGTACATCTTATCCGAACCAGGATGTACCGAGTAGCGAGACTTGTGTGCCTCATCCATCACAAGCTCTCGTAAGTTGCCATAAAATGGGACCTAGATGCGTCCTATTACATAGTAAGCACCGTCTTCCTTCTGTTCTAAGCGTTGCTTTGAGCCACGTAGGGCTTCAGCCCTGACGTTTTCTGGTTTCAGTGCTTCTACCTGAGCATTTCATATTTGGGAAGGGAGACTAGACTGTATGGTGAGTTGTAGAGCTCGTACACGCTTAGGTGCGGTGTCCTTCCGACTGAGGGCGTCAGCCACAACATTGGCTTTGCCCGGGTGGTACCTGATCGAGCATTCGTAATCATTCAGCAGCTCAACCCATCGTCTCTGTCGCATATTGAGTTCCTTCTGTTTGAAAATATGCTCAAGGCTCCTGTGATCAGTGTAGATAGCACATTTGGTACCATACAGGTAGTGCTGTCACACCCTGGCTTTGCGGAAGCGTGGTTAATGTTGGTGTGACTTCTTAATACCATAGCTTAATCATAACAAAGCTATATGAATTAAAAACCATGCAAGTCATCCATTAAGTTTTGAAAACAACATACAGTACCATTGTTTTAACATACAACCATAACCTTGTTCAGTAGACATTACAACTTATAACATAGCATAAACGTGGTTTAAGGACTGTGTCTTGTCCAGGAAAGAGACACATCCCCTAAACCCTGATGACTTCATGACAAGTGCAGCGGAAAAGGTTCCATACCGTGCCAGATCCGTTTTAATTTCCTGAAATACATGTGAGTTGAAAAATCAACAATAATGTTGAGCGAGTTCATGTGTAAGTGAGTATGTAAAACACTTGTGAGTATAAAAATAGTTGTGGTATGTAGCAGTGTAAGAGGACTTGTGATCACCAATGGTTTGCAAGGCCACTGACATATGTGAAGTGCAAATAGGGAGACTCAAACCTAGCAGATTTCGCCACGGCAAAGTATGTGGACAAAGTCACCCCACGGTCCGTTTCTAGTTTGGCCGGGGGCTGGGCTCGCTACACCCAGATAGATCTACCGCTCCTGTCCCTCGGTCCCCCCATGAGGACTAATGGCCCCATGTTGTTCCTATCCACTCACATGATCGTATAACACCTCCTTATGTTAAACATACCGTTGTAAAGTACTCGTAAATCATAGTAACATGTATTTCACCCCCGCGGTTAAGTAAACTGAAAACAGTTAGAGAAAAGGGGGACATGAACTCACAGTGAATGCGCGTCTCTACCAAGTGTCTCCAATACAGTAAGCTGTGCAACGACCTACAAGTGCTAATTCTATTAGGCGGACGGCCGTGCTTTAGCTTTACAGTTTAAGTCTTTGGGAAATAGTTAGACAACTATTTCGTGTTTATGTTCCGTATACACTTGGTAGTTATGCTTCTTCCCAAGGATGGGGGATACAATACATGTGCGTAAGTTACGTTTTATCAATCTTGTGGTAATGTAATTACCGGTGTAACTTATATGTTTGTGGAAGCGTTCGTAAGGTTTTGGAATCATTAACGCTTGTAAATATTATTTTTACTCTAAAACAATATTTATGTATTTTCACAAAATAATCATAAACAGTGTTGTGACAAATACATTTATCACGTTAGTCTTTGTGAAAATCCCACCTCCGAATATTTAGTAAAATATAGTGCTGGCGAAATTTATGTTTCGAAATATGTCCAAAAGTAGTTCTAACACTTGTTGTGTAAATAAGCCTAAGTGTTAGGTTTTTAGAAAATTTCGCCAGAGTTTCCTCTGTAACTGGAGGTGGCCACGCTTTCAAGCGTATCATTTTCTTTTAACAAATCAATTCAACAACTTCTTTATTCAATCAAACAATTTCCGACACATCAAACTAGTCGACAAGTATGTAAATCGCATAATCGCATGAACTTGCAGTTTTTCCGAATCTATAGTGTAAATCCCCTTTATATATGTAGATCTTTATATAAAGTAACTTTAATCTTGTAAAAACCTCGTGTTTAGAGAAATCCGTCTTTACAACTTCTAGTCACTTTTCCCAAAAATAGTTATTTGTCGGATCTTTTCATTTCACAAGTGTCTACACACTTATGGTTTATAAAATCATGTTTGTTAGTGTAAGATCCCTTCTTTAAAATACATGATTTCTTAAATGTGTGGTCCTTCAAAAATACCACTTGCAGATACGTAGATCTGCTAGTTTTAAACTCCATTGTACAAGTTAAATTACTTTTGCACAAGTAAAATATTTCCACACAAGTTCATGCATCTTGTGTGGTAGAGTTTCGCCTTTTAACCCTTGCGGTAACCAAAAACGAGCTTATGTGAAGATACATGATCTTACAAAGTCGGGTTAAACGGAGATCCGAGCTACCACATCATAGATCGGGTCTAGATAAACACAAATCTCAAATACTACAACTTTTACACAAGTTATGAGCTATTAACCACCACTTTTAGTATTTTTACTAGACTTTTGATCATCATCTTGCATTTTAACGAGATTTAACCGACATAATTCCTTTTAACCACTTTAGATATGATCAAATAAGAGTTTTAAACAATATACCTCTAGCTCAAGGCTAGGGAAGATTCTTTGATGAAAAACGCGTGGATAAAAGCTAACGGTAGAGGTCCTTCGTGTTCCGCTTGCTCCGAGGCTCCTAATACGTAACCTTTAACACTTGAATGATGGTGGAATGTGGTGATCAAGAGCCGAAAGTATGGTGGTGGGGTGTGGGGTGTTCGGCCGAAGGTGGATAGGGAGGGAGAGAGTTTAGTTTGTTGGTGTTGTGGAGTGAATGATTATGTTAGATAATCTCTAGTACTTATAGGCAAACCCAAGTGTTATTACCCAATGGAAGATGTGTCAAGAAGATATTATACATACAAGATCCTTGTAATCTTGCAAGTACAAGACATGTCCCCTTTAGTTACATGGTGGCCGATCGGCCTAAGGGGGGGGGGGGGTATCCAGTTCGTTTTTAATTGCTTAGTTAGGTTAAACCAAGTTAAGTTAGGTGTTAAACTCCGTTAGTTATGTACAACGTGTTATGACGGGTGTTAGGGTAATCGGAGACCCTAACTGGCTCAGAAAAATATAAATAGTGAAAATATTAATATTTTCGTGTTCCGGGTAAAGTCCGGGTGTCCGGTTGGATAGTAATCCGTTAAAGCGTTACAAAAGCTTTAAAGTGTCGTTATTGTTATTTTTAATGACACAATTTGTTTTCCCGACACTTTGGAAAGTGTCTAGTGTTATTTTCTCATTTTCTGGCACTTTACTAGTCAGCTAGAAGCTGGATTAATTATTAAAGTCCTGTGTTTGGTACTTAAAGTACGTTTTTGGCACATCCGAATCAGTGTATCTTATTCCTAGAGACGCGGTACCACAACCCTTATATTCCTACACTCACTACCAGTGTAGCCAAAATATATGAGGCTCTTAACAGGCCTTAGAGGCAGTGTCTGCCTGATGCTGGTCATATCAGCATGTTCGCCGTGTATCCGTTTAGTGCTACTGTGCTTTTTGTGCATCATGTTTGTCACTAGGGTTCAGTATGTAATTAATGTAGTGACAGCAAATAAAGTATGATGCAAGTAAGTGCATGTATCAGTATGCAGGTAGCAGTTTATCAGCTAGTTCAAACAAGCACAGTAATCAAGTAGTAATTAATCATTAATTAAGTTGTACGGATACCTGGTTTAGTGCGGGTTGTCACATTCTCCCCCCGTTAAATAAATTTCGTCCCGAAATTTAAGTTCTGCTTGTAGATGCAGAGTTCTTAGGAAATAAGTGGGGGTATTTCTCTTTCATCCGGTCCTCACGTTCCCAGGTAATTTCAGGACCATGTCTGGCATTCCAACGAACTTTGACGAGTTTGACACTGCTCCGGCGGGTCTTGTTAACTTTCCAATCCGTGACCTCAACAGGTTTTTCAACGAAGTGGAGCGTGTCGTCAATATGAATCTCGTCGATGGGAATGGCAACGTCAACTTGAGTTGGACTTTTCTTTAAATTGGACACATGAAATGTATCGTGAACACCATTCAGTTCAGCTGGTAGTTCCAACTTGTATGCTACTGTCCCAATTCTTTCCAGAATTCTGAAAGGACCAATGTAGCGCGGATTTAACTTCCCACGCTTTCCAAAGCGTGCCACCCCTTTCCAGGGTGATACCTTCAGCAAAACCATTTTTCCAACTTGAAAATCCGCATGTTTTCGGTTTGGATCCGCATAGGCCTTTTGTCTGTGGCGAGCTGCTCCGATGCGTTTAAGAATTTGCGCGATCTTGTCCATCGTCTCTTGGACGATTTCGGGACCAGCAAGCTGCCTATCACCTGCGTCAGACCAACATAGTGGTGATCGGCACTTGCGTCCGTATAGGGCCTCAAACGGCGCGACACCAATACTGGTGTGGTAGCTGTTGTTGTATGAAAATTCGACCAAAGGTAAGTGTTTATCCCAGCTACCGCCTAAATCCATAACACATGCCCTCAGCATGTCTTCCAAAGTTTGTATCGTTCGCTCGCTCTGGCCGTCAGTTTGCGGATGGAACGCAGTGCTCAGATTCAATTATGAGCCAAAAGATTCTTGGAAGGATTGCCATATTCTTGACACAAACCTTCCGTCTCTATCAGAGATGATCGAGAGAGGTACTCCATGACGTGCTACGATCTCTCTCAAGTAAATTTCCGCAAGTTTACTAGTACTGTCTTTCTCCTTGATTGGCAGAAAGTGTGCGGACTTTGTTAGGCGGTCAACAATCACCCAAATCATATCATGGCCTCTTGGCGTTCTTGGCAGTTTTGTAACAAAATCCATTGAGATTTGTTCCCATTTCCACTTGGGAATCTCAGGTTGTTGCAGAAGTCCCGAAGGCTTCTGGTATGCCGCCTTGACCTTAGCGCACGTTAAACATTTGCTCACGTAAACAGCAACGTCGCCTTTCATCCTAGGCCACCAATAGTAATCTTTGAGATCCTGGTACATCTTATCCGATCCAGGGTGGATAGAGTACCGTGACTTGTGCGCTTCGTCGAAAATAACTTCCCTTAATCCACCAAACAGAGGAACCCAAATCCTTTTCTCAAAACATAACGTCCCTTCCTCGTTTGGTACCAAAAGCTTCTCCATTCCACGGAGATATTCTTCCTCAAGGTTTCCCTCCTTGAGAGCTTCCTTTTGTGTAGCACGAATGCGCAAGGAAAGGTCGGTTCGTATAATCATTTCCAAAGCTCTAACCCTTATGGGCTTGATTCTTTCTTTACGACTTAGGGCATCGGCGACTACATTCGCCTTCCCTGGATGATATTTTATCTCGCAGTCGTAGTCGTTTAACAATTCAACCCATCGTCTTTGCCTCATATTCAACTCCTTCTGGTTGAATATATGCTGTAGGCTTTTGTGATCTGTGAAGATTGTGCACTTCGTACCATACAGGTAGTGTCTCCAGATCTTTAAAGCAAAAACCACTGCGCCAAGCTCTAAATCGTGTGTGGTATAATTCTTTTCGTGCACTTTCAGTTGGCGTGATGCGTAAGCAATGACCTTTTGGCGTTGCATCAACACACAACCCAATCCTTGACGCGATGCGTCGCAATATACCACAAAGTCATCAGTACCTTCTGGTAGAGCTAAGATTGGCGCGTTACAAAGCTTACCCTTTAATATCTGAAACGCTTCATCCTGTTTGATTCCCCAATCAAACGTCTTGTCCTTCTGCGTGAGGAGCGTCAAAGGTTGAGCGATTTTCGAGAAATCCTCGATGAACCTTCGATAGTAGCCAGCCAACCCCAAGAATTGTCGAATCTCGGTTGGCGTTGTAGGCGTTTCCCAATTTTTGATTGCCTCGATCTTTGCGGGATCAACATGAATTCCATCCCCATTAACCACATGTCCAAGAAACTGGACTTCGTGTAGCCAAAACTCGCACTTGGAGAATTTGGCGTACAGCTGTTCCTTCTTTAGCAGCTCCAATATGGTTCTAAGATGCTGCTCGTGTTCAGCCTTCGTCTTCGAGTAAATCAGGATGTCGTCGATGAATACAATCACGAACTTGTCTAAGTATGGCTTGCAAACCCTATTCATCAAGTCCATAAAGACTGCAGGTGCGTTTGTCAAACCAAATGGCATAACGAGGAACTCGTAGTGTCCATAACGAGTTCAGAAGGCTGTTTTCGGGATACTTTCCTCCTGTATCCTTAGTTGATGGTATCCAGATCGAAGATCGATCTTAGAGTAACAGCTTGAACCTTGAAGTTGGTCGAACAGATCATCGATTCTTGGCAGAGGATACCTGTTCTTGATCGTCAGTTTGTTCAATTCTCTGTAGTCAATACACATGCGGAAACTTCCGTCCTTCTTCTTGACAAACAGGACCGGAGCTCCCCAAGGCGAGAAGCTTGGTCGGATAAAACCCTTGTCTAACAACTCTTGAAGCTGTGTCGACAATTCCTGCATCTCAGACGGAGCAAGTCTGTATGGTGCCTTAGCCACAGGCGCTGCGCCTGGAACTAAGTCAATGTGAAACTCCACTTGCCTCTGAGGTGGAAGTCCGGGTAAATCTTCTGGGAAGACTCCTGGATACTCTCTTACGGCAGGGATGTCTTCGATCCTTGGCTCAGCAGCCTTCTTGTCTACGATGTGTGCCAGAAAAGCAACACATCCTTTCTGTAAACACTTCCTTGCTTTCAAGCAGCTGATAAATCTTAGCGGTGTGTCACGCTTCTCTCCATGAACCACAATTGTCTCACCATCATCAGTTGGGATACGAACAACTTTCTCGTGACATACTATCTCAGCCTTGTTTCCGGATAACCAATCCATTCCTACCATCACGTCGAAGCTTCCCAATTGGACTGGTAGTAGATCCAGAGTAAACTCGCGTTCTCCCAATTCTATCACACAACCTCTGATTACTTCGTCGGCTCCAACTAACTTTCCATTAGCTAATTCGATCGAGTAGGGAATGTCTAACTTATTAGCAGCTAACCCAAGCATATTCTTAAATTCTAACGATACGAAGTTATAATCGGCACCCACATCAAACAAAAATAGATGCAAAAGTTTTGGTTGTTAGAGAACGTACCAGAAATCACCCCTGGATCCTGGCATGCCTCACAAGCTCCGATGTTGGATTTTCTCTCACGGTCTTGTTTCAACTTCAGGCATTCCCTCTTGAAATGTCCAACTTCCCTACAATGGAAGCATCCTATCATTCGGCCATTTCCTTACCCATTTCCTCCTAGAGTGTTGTTACCGTTTTCTCCTTGTATGGAACTCTTCATCCCACAACCTTCCTTGTTGTGTCCTTTCCTCCCGTACCAAGGCTTCTGACATCCACCATCACGGTGACACTTGCACTCAGCACATCTTGGTTTGGTTTCTAAGTAAATCTTATCATTGGCCTGTTTGTTGTTAGGGCAATCTTTCTTGAAATGCCCTTTGCCCCCGCAGTCAAAGCAACCTCGAATAGATCTTTGTTCATCGTTATTCATTTGGGTATCTTCGGTAAGCTTCCTTTTGTTCTTTCCAGACGACTCTACCTGAGTTTCCTTGTCAGGGTTTGCAAGTTTTTCTAGTCTAATTGCTTCCGTAACGAGTGCCAAACCCATCTTACTTGCAACATTGGTTGTTGGTGGCGTAGATGCTGTCATCAAGCTCAAGACTTGAGGCGCCAGTTACCAAATGAATTGTTCCAATTTCTTCAGTTCTGGTTTTACCAGGTATGGAACAATTTGTGACAGATCATGAAGTCGTTGCACGTACTCCAACACCTTCGGACCTTCCATCATTAGGCTCCGAAATTCATCTTCCCACTTCTGGGTTTCCGTGTGGGGGCAATACTTCTTATGCATCATTCCTTTCAACTCATCCCAAGTTAACGCGTATGCTGTAGTTAGGCCCATTATTCGAACCTGAAGATTCCACCATAATCGAGCTCCATCTTGAAACAACTCAGAAACGTATGGGACCTGTTGTTCTGGCGTACAGCCACTCATTCGAAAGATGGATTCCATACTTTCAATCCATTTTACAAAAGTTATGGCACCCCCAGTGCCGTCGAACTTCCGAGGCTTGTAGTTGAGAAAGTGCCAGTAGGAACAACCGTTATTTTCTGAGGTACCTTTGATTGGTTCGGAGCGTAGGGCCTCGTGCTGTGCTATCGCTGCAGCAATTATCTCTTTAAGTTCTGCCTCAGAGGTGGGCATGCGCATTTCGCGTCTTGGCGGCATCTTCTAAAAGATGTTTCACATAGGTTAGGTCATAGCAAGTGTATGCATTCAACAATATCAACACATAACATCTCACGTTATCAACAAGTCAATCACATAACCTCTTATGTTATAGGACATAAACAATTGATTGGACATCGCATGTGATGAGAATACTGCGATTGTATTGCCACAATTCGAGGCCACAATGTAAAGCTTACAAGTACACCATTATATCATGCTACATCAATGACTTAGTAGGGGACGACCCTAGACAAGTCGTGCGATCGCTGGACATGTTCAGGAGTCTCTGGTTCGTCCATTCTCAAATTTCAGGACTCCACGTCAAGTTTCTGAATTTCTGTCCTAAAACAACATTTCTTCTTAATCGCTTCCTTGAGCTCCTCCCAGCTCAGTGCATAAGCAGCGTCTGTGCCAAGGGTTTGAACCTAGAGGTTCCATAAGAGAGTGTGCCATCTAGCAATATCCCCGAGATATAGGTAACACTCTGTTGGGGCGAACAGTTACTCGTTCTTAGAATGGAGTTGGTCTCTTCGGACCAACGAACAAATGCATCGGTGCCTCCTGTTCTGTCAAAGTTTAAAGGCTTGCAGTTCAGGAACTGTTTATTGGTGCAGCCAGTTGGAGGGTTATCTCCAGTAATGCCATCGTTGTACTTAGAGTGGAGGGCTTCATGTCGTGCATTTATCTGTGAGATGCGTTCTTGCAGCTTGTCTTCTGTTCTTAGTAACGTACTGGTGTTTGTGTCACGTCTGGGTGACACTCCCTTATGACGAAATAGTGTGAAGCGGGTTGTTTCAAATTTTCTATGAGGTATATATAGCAACATAAGCCATCATGTAATCACCCAATTTCACACGCACATATACTCACTGTATGAGTGGGGAGGTAAATTTCTGAGCCTTCACATAGGCTTGCCAATTTGGCTTGTTGCTTGTAATAGAATGAACTCGAGGCTACATCGCCTTGGTCATTCGTGTTTAGGTTATTTCCTGCTGCATGGGTTATCATTAGCTTGACCCGCAGAGTCCACCAGGATTCCTGTGCACTACAAATCGTTATTACGTGGGCCCCCGTAATAATAAGTTGTCTTGCACAGTTACCCCCAAATTTTCTCTCGTCCAAGCAGGTGATCAATCAAAGAGCAACAGTAGGTGCATTGGCATGAACAGGGTCATGCTCCAATGCGGGGTCAGGAGCAGCGCCTGGCTCAGGGGCCACGGCCGGCTCCATCACAAGATTAGCTGGATCAACAAACACAGGGGTCGACAGGGCTACAGGATCCCTCAAGGGCTGGTCTAAGTGCATGAACTCAATGTCATGGTCTGGATCATCACCAGGTGGAAAAACAGAATTGTCCTCATTATCGCGATCAAACTCGAATCTGTGTGCGGGATCCGGTGCAGCTGATGATGCCATGTCAAGGTCGGCGTCGTGTAAGTGGTGCTGCATTCCCTGTATGTGCGAAGATGCGGGTGTCAGAAACTCAAATGAGTCTGGGATAGGGGAATGGTCACGAGTTTCCCCTATAGGAGCGTCCGCATGCAGTAGTCTAATACCAGCAGTAATAAGGCCCTGCCCTCGAATGGGTCCTCCTTCAGTAGATCGTTATCGTTTTCAGAGGCCACGTTGGGAGGGCGTATCATCAACGGGATAAGCGGCAAGGGGGCAAGTTCCCAACAAGATGGCCATCAGTAGGCTCTGTTACGACCTCAGGCAGCGCAAAAGGGCTGAAAGTCGTCATTGTCTGTGCCGGTAGTATCGAAAATGTACACCTCGTGCTTCGATGAGACTATGTCGTCTGATACTATGGCCATGGGATTCGTAGTGTCCATCTTTCTAGTACTTGATGAAAGCATAACGTTTGTAACACAAACACATATACGTATAATAATCAATCATATAATCAGTTAATCACATAGTCACCAAGTAAGGTATCACGTAATTCTCCTAGTCTTACTAGCCAATTTCATCCAGGCTATGAGACTGCTCTATCCTTCACTTAAACCAAACCTCGATCCTCCAGATCGATCCTATAATAAACCAACGTGCTCAACTACCTTGTTCACCTCGATCCTCCATACCGATCCTCAGCCCTCCAAGCTGAGCCTATAATAAATAAAATGTGCTCAACATTTGTTTGTAAAAAGTTTTGGATCTGGACTTAAGTGGTATGCAGAAAAATGTTTTCGTGAGAGCCCTAGTGATCATAGTCTAGACCCGAGAAAGAATCCTAGTTCGCTATGATCAGAGCTCTGATACCAAGCTGTCACACCCTGGCTTTGCGGAAGCGTGGTTAATGTTGGTGTGACTTCTTAATACCATAGCTTAATCATAACAAAGCTATATGAATTAAAAACCATGCAAGTCATCCATTAAGTTTTGAAAACAACATACAGTACCATTGTTTTAACATACAACCATAACCTTGTTCAGTAGACATTACAACTTATAACATAGCATAAACGTGGTTTAAGGACTGTGTCTTGTCCAGGAAAGAGACACATCCCCTAAACCCTGATGACTTCATGACAAGTGCAGCGGCAAACGTTCCATACCGTGCCAGATCCGTTTTAATTTCCTGAAATACATGTGAGTTGAAAAATCAACAATAATGTTGAGCGAGTTCATGTGTAAGTGAGTATGTAAAACACTTGTGAGTATAAAAATAGTTGTGGTATGTAGCAGTGTAAGAGGACTTGTGATCACCAATGGTTTGCAAGGCCACTGACATATGTGAAGTGCAAATAGGGAGACTCAAACCTAGCAGATTTCGCCACGGCAAAGTATGTGGACAAAGTCACCCCATGGTCCGTTTCTAGTTTGGCCGGGGGCTGGGCTCGCTACACCCAGATAGATCTACCGCTCCTGTCCCTCGGTCCCTCCATGAGGACTAATGGCCCCATGTTGTTCCTATCCACTCACATGATCGTATAACACCTCCTTACGTTAAACATACCGTTGTAAAGTACTCGTAAATCATAGTAACATGTATTTCACCCCCGCGGTTAAGTAAACTGAAAACAGTTAGAGAAAAGGGGGACATGAACTCACAGTGAATGCGCGTCTCTACCAAGTGTCTCCAATACAGTAAGCTGTGCAACGACCTACAAGTGCTAATTCTATTAGGCGGACGGCCGTGCTTTAGCTTTACAGTTTAAGTCTTTGGGAAATAGTTAGACAACTATTTCGTGTTTATGTTCCGTATACACTTGGTAGTTATGCTTCTTCCCAAGGATGGGGGATACAATACATGTGCGTAAGTTACGTTTTATCAATCTTGTGGTAATGTAATTACCGGTGTAACTTATATGTTTGTGGAAGCGTTCGTAAGGTTTTGGAATCATTAACGCTTGTAAATATTATTTTTACTCTAAAACAATATTTATGTATTTTCACAAAATAATCATAAACAGTGTTGTGACAAATATATTTATCACGTTAGTCTTTGTGAAAATCCCACCTCCGAATATTTAGTAAAACATAGTGCTGGCGAAATTTATGTTTCGAAATATGTCCAAAAGTAGTTCTAACACTTGTTGTGTAAATAAGCCTAAGTGTTAGGTTTTTAGAAAATTTCGCCAGAGTTTCCTCTGTAACTGGAGGTGGCCACGCTTTCAAGCGTATCATTTTCTTTTAACAAATCAATTCAACAACTTCTTTATTCAATCAAACAATTTCCGACACATCAAACTAGTCGACAAGTATGTAAATCGCATAATCGCATGAACTTGCAGTTTTTCCGAATCTATAGTGTAAATCCCCTTTATATATGTAGATCTTTATATAAAGTAACTTTAATCTTGTAAAAACCTCGTGTTTAGAGAAATCCGTCTTTACAACTTCTAGTCACTTTTCCCAAAAATAGTTATTTGTCGGATCTTTTCATTTCACAAGTGTCTACACACTTGTGGTTTATAAAATCATGTTTGTTAGTGTAAGATCCCTTCTTTAAAATACATGATTTCTTAAATGTGTGGTCCTTCAAAAATACCACTTGCAGATACGTAGATCTGCTAGTTTTAAACTCCATTGTACAAGTTAAATTACTTTTGCACAAGTAAAATATTTCCACACAAGTTCATGCATCTTGTGTGGTAGAGTTTCGCCTTTTAACCCTTGCGGTAACCAAAAACGAGCTTATGTGAAGATACATGATCTTACAAAGTCGGGTTAAACGGAGATCCGAGCTACCACATCATAGATCGGGTCTAGATAAACACAAATCTCAAATACTACAACTTTTACACAAGTTATGAGCTATTAACCACCACTTTTAGTATTTTTACTAGACTTTTGATCATCATCTTGCATTTTAACGAGATTTAACCGACATAATTCCTTTTAACCACTTTAGATATGATCAAATAAGAGTTTTAAACAATATACCTCTAGCTCAAGGCTAGGGAAGATTCTTTGATGAAAAACGCGTGGATAAAAGCTAACGGTAGAGGTCCTTCGTGTTCCGCTTGCTCCGAGGCTCCTAATACGTAACCTTTAACACTTGAATGATGGTGGAATGTGGTGATCAAGAGCCGAAAGTATGGTGGTGGGGTGTGGGGTGTTCGGCCGAAGGTGGATAGGGAGGGAGAGAGTTTAGTTTGTTGGTGTTGTGGAGTGAATGATTATGTTAGATAATCTCTAGTACTTATAGGCAAACCCAAGTGTTATTACCCAATGGAAGATGTGTCAAGAAGATATTATACATACAAGATCCTTGTAATCTTGCAAGTACAAGACATGTCCCCTTTAGTTACATGGTGGCCGATCGGCCTAAGGGGGGGGGGGTATCCAGTTCGTTTTTAATTGCTTAGTTAGGTTAAACCAAGTTAAGTTAGGTGTTAAACTCCGTTAGTTATGTACAACGTGTTATGACGGGTGTTAGGGTAATCGGAGACCCTAACTGGCTCAGAAAAATATAAATAGTGAAAATATTAATATTTTCGTGTTCCGGGTAAAGTCCGGGTGTTCGGTTGGATAGTAATCCGTTAAAGGGTTACAAAAGCTTTAAAGTGTCGTTATTGTTATTTTTAATGACACAATTTGTTTTCCTGACACTTTGGAAAGTGTCTAGTGTTATTTTCTCATTTTCTGGCACTTTACTAGTCAGCTAGAAGCTGGATTAATTATTAAAGTGCTGTGTTTGGTACTTAAAGTACGTTTTTGGCACATCCGAATCAGTGTATCTTATTCCTAGAGACGCGGTACCACAACCCTTATATTCCTACACTCACTACCAGTGTAGCCAAAATATATGAGGCTCTTAACAGGCCTTAGAGGCAGTGTCTGCCTGATGCTGGTCATATCAGCATGTTCGCCGTGTATCCGTTTAGTGCTACTGTGCTTTTTGTGCATCATGTTTGTCACTAGGGTTCAGTATGTAATTAATGTAGTGACAGCAAATAAAGTATGATGCAAGTAAGTGCATGTATCAGTATGCAGGTAGCAGTTTATCAGCTAGTTCAAACAAGCACAGTAATCAAGTAGTAATTAATCATTAATTAAGTTGTACGGATACCTGGTTTAGTGCGGGTTGTCACAAGTGCCTCCATATCTTGAGTGCAAAAACAACCGCTCCCAGCTCTAGATCGTGTGTAGCGTAGTTCTTTTCATGAACTTTGAGTTGGCGTGAGGCGTAGGCTATAACTTTATCCCGCTGCATCAATACGCAACCAAGACCCTGAATAGATGCGTCGCAATAAACTACGAAGTCGTCTGTGCCCTCTAGCAATGAAAGGATAGGTGCACTGCAAATTCGATCCTTTAAGTGCTGAAACGCTAACTCCTGTGCTTTTCCCCAACGATAAACAACACCCTTCTACGTTAGTGAAGTAAGAGGTTGAGCAATCTTAGAAAAATCCTTGATAAATCTCCTATAATAACCTGCCAATCCCAAGAATTGGTGAATTTCCGTTGGCGTACGAGGTGCAGGCCAGCTCTTGATTGACTCTACCTTGGATGGATCAACGTGAATCCCATCCTTGTTCACTACATGGCCTAAGAAATGGACTTCACGAAGCCAGAAGTCGCATTTTGAAAACTTGGCGTACAGTTGTTCTTTTCGAAGGAGTTCCAAAATAGGTCGTAAATGTTGCTCATGTTCCTCCTGACTCTTCAAATAGATCAGGATGTCATCGATGAAGACAATAACGAACTTGTCTAAGTAAGGCTTGCACATTCGATTCATCAAGTCCATGAAGACTGCAGGTGCATTTGTCAGCCCAAAAGGCATGACCAAGAATTCATAGTGGCCATATCGAGTTCTGAAGGCTGTTTTGGAGACGTCCTCTTCACGGACTCTCAGCTGGTGATATCCCGATCTCAAATCGATCTTTGAATAGTAGCTCAACCCTTGCAGCTGGTCGAACAGGTCGTCAATGCGTGGGAGAGGATAGCGATTCTTCACAGTCACCTTATTCAGTTCACGGTAGTCGATGCACATTCTGAACGTACCGTCTTTCTTCTTCACAAATAGCACTGGAGCTCCCCAGGGTGAAGAGCTAGGACGAATAAAACCCTTATCTAAGAGTTCTTGAAGTTGCGTAGATAGCTCTTTCAACTCTGATGGAGCTAAACGATATGGTGCACGAGCTATAGGTGCCGCTCTAGGAGCTAACTCGATTTGAAACTCGACCTGACGATGAGGCGGGAGGCCAGGTAGTTCCTCAGGAAATACCTCAGGATAGTCGTGTACAATTGGAAAGTCTTCTATCTTTTTCTCTTTCTTCGAGGTGTCAGTAACAAGAGCCAGAAAGGCAGTGTGGCCCTTACGCAAACACTTTTGAGCCTTAAGGGAAGAAATGATGCTCACGACAGCACCACTCTTGTCGCCACGAATCATGAGAGGTTCAGCGCCTGGGCGAGGAATACGGACAATCTTTTCATTGCAAAGAATCTCTGCTTGGTGTTGGGACAACCAGTCCATCCCAATGACAACGTCGAAACTACCCAGAGTGATAGGAAGGAGGTCAATCGAGAAAGTGTGATCAGCAAGTACTAAGTTACAACCTTTAACTACGTGTGTGACCTCTATACTTTTACCATTAGCTAACTCTACAGCGTGTTTGGGATTCAAAGGCGTTGGGGTACGCTTAAGCAGTTGACTAACTTTTTGGGACACATAGCTAGTATCAGCACCCGAATCAAATAAGACAGTAACATAAAATTCGTCGAGAAGGAACTTACCCGTCACAACATTGGGATCGTTCCTCGCTTCTCCATTGCCAATAACGAACGCACGGCCCCTTGCACCATTGCCATTGTTACCCCCATTGTTTCCATTCCCCTAATTGTTGTTGTTATTGTTGTTGTTCTGGCTCAGCTGGGGACAATCTTTCTTGAAGTGGCCTTCAGCTCCACACTGAAAGCACCCTTTGTTGTTACCCTGTTGTTGATGCTGCTGACGTTGATTTGGTGGGGCTCGCTGTTGTTGCCGATTTTGGTTCGCGGGAAACTGACTCCTACATTCTCTTGCAATATGACCAGGCTTGTTGCACCGATGACAGTTACTTCTGGTGCATGGCCCACTGTGATGTAAGTTACAACGATTACATTTGGGGTGATTTCCTTTGTATCCACCATTACTTTGACTACCTGACGATTGCTGACTAGGACTCTTATACTCTTCAGTTCTTCTCTGTTGCGACTGGGATTGAACAGAAGTCGAACCTCTGCTTGAAGCTCCATCCCATTTACGTTTGTTATCACTGGGAGGTTCAGAGGTAGCTGTAGCACTAATACGTTTTGGTAACCTGTTCTGCTCCACTGCCTGATCAGTGAGACGGTGAGCCAACTGAACGACCTGCTGGTAGGTGGCGAGGTTTGCTGATGTCACATGACTTTGGATTTCTGGCACTAGACCCTTAAGATAAAGTTCGATACGCTTAATTGGAGGGTCCACCATAGTAGGACACAGTAGTGCAAGCTCGTTCGATCTCTTAGTAAACGCCTCAATTTCTGACCCCGTCATCTTGAGGTTGAAAAACTCGACTTCCAGCTTATGAATGTCGTCACGACTGCAGTATTCCTCCTTGATCATCTCCTTAAAATTGTTCCATGGGGTGGCGTTAGCAGCAACCAACCCCAGCATTTGAACCTGGGCGTTCCACCATGTGAGGGCTAAACCCTCAAGAGTGCCGGTAGCATATTTCACCCTGCGTGCCTCAGGGCACTCACACATTTCAAACACAGATTCTAGTTTCTCAAACCAGTGGAGGAGACCTACTGCTCCTTCAGTGCCACTAAAAGTAGTGGGTCGGCAGTCCATGAAAGTTTTAAAGGTGCACACAGGTGGCTGAGCATGTTGACCTGTTGTGGGTGTAAGAAAGGACAAAATTTAACACAAGGATAGATTAATGAGAGTAGGATCTAAAGATCCTAGAATGAGTTTTAACTGCAGGGTATACCTCCTGCCTGTGCTGCTGCAAGTGCCGCAGCAACCTGTTCGTTGATCAGAGCCGTCAACTGGGCTTGAGTCATGTTAATGCGTCCAGACATGATCTTCATATCAAGGGAAACATGAGTGAGAAAGGTTCGCGAAAGTGCGATGACAGAAGAGAGTAAGCACACACGTGTTCAAGCAAGAGTAGCTATACTAGCTAAGCACATCATGAGCAAAGTTCTACGTAATCTAGCAAGTAGGCAATATAAAACGTAAACCATATCACCTAGAATGTCGAGCCTTGCACGTGGAGTGAAGCGTCGTTGTGGATCGTAGAGCACTGTACCGGTTATAGTCTGGTTATAACAAAAAACATTTTCCTTTATTAAAACCAAGTTCTCTATAACCAATGGCTCTGATACCAATCTGTCACACCCCCAAAATCCACATGCGGAGTATCACCGCTTGGAGGCGTGACTGACCAGGATCAAACCACTAATCACATTGAACTAGCAAGTAATTAAAAGTAAAAGTCCAACCAACACAATTAGTGTCCAAAACAACCATAGTTTAAGTTACGAGCGGAAGCATAATGTTTAAAACCAAAACATAAGTTCAATTATCCAAAGGTTTAACATGGCACACAGCTGTCCATGTCCCACAACGACACTCCCCATGCAAGCTCCAGCTAAGTACCTATAGACCTGCAAAGCATGTAGTAAAGAGTCAACAACAAGTTGAGTGAGTTCACGTTTGGTTGTTCAGTTTATAGTTATTCCGAAAACACAGTTTGCTCTTTACCAGCTATCCAGCCGTGGGGGTTACCCCATAGTTCGAAAAACGTTTATTAGTTACCCGTTCTTACGTTGGCTATTCCAGCCCGGCTTTATGGCCGTGGGGGCTACCCCATGTTTAATTCACTAGACTCGTTACCATATCGACTACTAACGTTCGTCATGTTTAAGTGCCCTAACGTCTGTGTCTATCATCACTGATGTGCCATAGTCCATTAGTCCACGCCCGTCCTCTGCGGCACGGTGTGAGGTTTGTTAAACCTAATAGCGCTATTTAACTAATGACCTGTTCGCCATTGGCCTCGGCGATTAAGTCGATATAAAAGGAGGGACTTCGTTGATAGAGTTCTAGTCTAGCATAGTTAAATCTGTCTCATACTGGACGAGGAATCTATGTTCCTGATTACGTCTCAACAGGACGAGGAATCCCTATTCCTTAACCCATTCCCAACCCCTGGGAATCCCATGCTTTGTAACGAAGTGTGAACTCACCTTGGTTTGCTCGGCAGACTATACAGAAAGGTCAGGTCTAGCAGCTAGTGGTCAACCACGTCCTAACATGGTTATCATACAAGTCAGGTTTTGGTTTCACATTCGAGTTATGCACATAAGTATCACATAGATAGCAAATAAGGAACACCTACGGATCATGGCAACATACATTAACATGTTCAACAATTAATAGCGTATTCAAGAATGGGCTCGCACGAGCTTTGTGGCCTTGTGCGAGTCATCCGTTGAATTCCCTTACTACCCGGCCCAAAGTCAAGAAACCCCAAACAAAGCTTCAAGCATAACCACGGCCCAACAAATACACTTATAATCCATCTTGTGCGATCAGTCTTGTTTCCCAACCCAACATATATAACATACGGCCCAATTAACAATTAAACAACCAATCTTGTGCGACTCACGTACTCTTGTGCGGTTGGGTTAATCCGGCCCAAACATATACCCGGCCCAATATTCCATTTCATTTGTGCGACTGATCATGACCTTGTGCGACTGGTCACGACTTGTGCGATCAGGTCCCCTTGTGCGAACAGGATGTCTTGTGCGAGTGGACCTCTTGTGCGACCAAGAGGTCTTGTACGATCAACTTTAAACATCCGACATTTAAGTTAAACAGTTACAATCCATTCAATTGTTTCCTTATTTATCCTTTATCAATTAACACCATTACCAATTCTAACCAACCCCTAATCGATTAAACAAGGGTTTTAATCATTTGATTCACATGAACCCTAAAATCATTATTATAAACAACAACTTAATCAACACACTTAAACTTAATCATCTAGAGGTTTCAACCCATCATGTAACACTTCATACTCGATTTTATAATCAACCCGATTCCCACATCATGCAGCCGATTAGCAAACAATCACATTCTTAGAACAATGATAAGCAATCCGATTCACATGAACAATATTTAACACATATGTAAGCCGATTTCATGAACACTCTAATCAAAACCTTCGGACTCGAATCAAATACATATATGGTCGATTTCATTCATCCATGCTTAATCACATATTATTCGAACCAATCATAACAACACATCATCAATCACATCGAGTATATATAGCAAACATCATAAAATCATCAAACAATGGTTAACATACTAACCGAATAGAGGAGGAACAAGGATTGATCCGAACAAGAGAGTGATCCGAACACTATGATCTTCGATAGAGAGAGAGAGAGTGTGTGGTTGCCTTTGAGTTTGTGAGGGAGAGAGAGAATAGCTAGGGTTTGTGTATGTGAATTTTTTTGCAACAAATGAGAACAAACTCTCTAAGGTGTGTGTGTATGCGCAAGAAGAGTGGGCCGAACCCAACTTGGGTTGCCCTTTAGATCCGTGTGCAAGTTGTGCGGCCCAACAGGGCTTGTGTGATCAAGTAGTGTTGTGCGATCGGTTTGTTTATAAATGTACATTCGTTTCATAAATTCACATAATCAAAACAACATAACATTCAATCGATTAATAAAGTTCACAGGACACGATCTCCGACTTGAAATTCTAAGGGCTTGCGTCCCAAATCCGCATATCTCTTTTGATGGTTTCGATTCGAGCTGTCACAAGATTATCACGGATTTTCTTGATTTTGTCAGTTGTTTCCAGAACGAGCTCAGGTCCAGTAAGCTGAGCTTAACCGGTCTCGTTCCAACAGACAGGTGAACGACATTTTCGACCGTAGAGAGCTTCGAATGGTGCCATATTAATGCTAGTATGATAACTATTGTTGTAAGAGAACTCGATCAGCGGCAGATGAGAATCCCAATTACCACCAAAGTCTATCACGCATGCTCTAAGCATATCCTCCAAAGTTTGAATCTTTATCTCAGATTGACCATCTGTTTGGGGATGATAAGCAGTGCTTAGATTTAGTTGGGTTCCCAAGGCAGATTGCATGGCCTTCCAGAAATGAGTTGAAAATCGAGCATCACGATCAAAGATGATATCCAAGGGCACACCATGTCGTGTCACAATCTCATCAACATAAATCTTTGCAAGTTTATCAGCAGATAGATCCTCGCGAATCGGAATGAAATGAGCTGATTTCGTTAATCGATCGACAACAACCCAGATAGCATCATGACCTTTAGACGTACGCGGTAACTTAGTGATGAGATCCATCGCAATGTTCTCCCACTTCCAAACCGGTATCTCTGGTTGTACAAGCAAGCCAGAAGGTCGTTGATGTTCGGCCTTGACTTTGAGACAAGTTAGGCATTTGGATACATACAAGGCAACATCCTTCTTCATACCAGGCCACCAGCACCGAGTACGAAGATCCTTGTACATTTTATCAGCACCAGGATGGATAGAATATCGAGACTTATGAGATTCGTCCATTACCAAGGTGCGAAGATCGTCTTGTTTCGGAATCCACAATCGATCCTTAAAATAGAGCAAACCATCGTCTTTCGCTTCGAGCATAAGCACAAGTTGATGTGGTAATTGCGTACCCATCAAATTTTGTGAAACACAAAATTGTTGAGCTTGAAGGACACGAGATTGAAGATCAGCTAGAGTTCGAACAGAATGAAGCTTGACTCGTTCTTTTCAACTAAGCGCATCAGCTACGACATTTGCCTTACCAGGATGGTAGCGAATCTCGCAATCATAGTCGTTCAAGAGTTCAACCCAACGTCGTTGCCTCATATTTAGCTCTTTCTGATTAAGAATATGCTGGAGACTTTTGTGATCTGTGAAAACCACACACTTTGTTCCATAGAGGTAGTGTCTCCAGATTTTAAGCGCGAAAACCACAGCTCCTAACTCAAGATCATGAGTCGTATAGTTCTTCTCATGAACTTTCAGCTGTCTAGATGCATATGCAATAACCTTACCTCGTTGCATAAGGACGCAACCAAGGCCTAAGTTGGACGCATCGCAATAGACAACGAAATCATCGCTTCCTTCGGGGAGAGATAGAACAGGAGCATTACATAACTTCTGCTTCAGCGTTTGGAACGCTCCTTCTTGCTTGGGTCCCCACTCGAAAGGCTTATTCTTCTGAGTCAAAGCAGTGAGTGGAACCGCAATCTTCAAGAAATTTGAAATGAATCGACGATAATAACCAGCAAGACCAAGAAAAGATCGAATCTCTGTAGGCGTCGTCGGTGTATTCCAGTCCTTGATAGCAGCAATCTTGGATGGATCCACATGAATACCCTGCTCATTGAGTATATGACCCAAGAATTGAACTTCTTTAAGCCAGAATTCACACTTGGAGAATTTAGCAAAAAGTTATTCCTTCTTTAGGAGATCCAATGTTAAGCGAAGGTGTTGCTCGTGCTCGGTTCGAGATTTTGAATAAATGAGAATATCGTCGATGAACACAATAATGAACTTGTCCAAATAAGGTTTGCAGACCCTATTCATTAAGTCCATAAAGATAGCTGGAGCATTTGTCAAACCAAAAGGCATGACAGTGAACTCGTAATGCCCATATCTTGTGCGGAAAGCAGTTTTGGGAATATCTTCTTCGAGAACACGAAGTTGATGATACCCAGAACGCAGATCGATCTTGGAAAAGCATGAAGCACCCTACAGCTGGTCGAAAAGATCATCAATTCGAGGTAGGGGATATCGATTTTTGATGGCGTGCTTATTAAGCTCACGATAATCGATACACATTTGAAAAGATCCATCTTTCTTTTTCACGAAGAGGACAGGAGCTCCCCAAGGTGAAAAGCTCGGTCGGATGAATCCTTTATCAGATAACTCTTGAAGCTGCTTCGATAACTCTTGCATCTCCAATGGTGCAAGACGATAAGGTGCTTTTGCAATCGGGTTGGCATTGGGTACAAGGTCAATATGAAACTCGACTTGACGAACTGGAGGCAAACCAGGCCGTTCATCAGGAAACACCTCCGGATAATCCCGAACAATCGGAATATCCTGAATACTCTTGCTCTTGCTTTTCTCCTCGGTGACATGTGCCAGAAAAGCAACATATCCTTTTCGTAGATACCTTTGGGCTTCCAAACACGACATAAGCTTCAAACCACCAGATGGCTTCTCTCCATGAATTTCCAAAACATCGCCGGAAGACAAAGGAATACGAACAATCTTATCAAAACAAACCACCTCAGCGTGGTGTTTGGTTAACCAATCCATTCCAACGATAATATCGAAACTCCCATGTTGCATCGGTGTGAGGTCAATAGGAAAAAGATGGTTATCAAGGTCCAACTGACAATCACGAATAACAGAATCGAGAACCAGAGGTTTACCAGTAGCAACCTCGACAGATAAGGGTTTCCTCAGTTTAGTTCTAGGTATCACAAGCAAAGACTCAAAAGATAATGAAACAAAACTTCTATCGGCACCAGAATAAAAAAGAATAGATACAGGTTGATTGTTAACAAGAAACGTACCATTGACAACCTCGTTGTCAGCCCTCGCTTCGATTGCATTCAAATTGTACGCTCGCCCACGAGCGGGATTCACATTAACGTTGACGTTCGCATTCGGGTTCGCGTTAGCATTCGCGTTTGCATTGACATTCTGATAAACAAGAGAGGTATTGAAAACATTGACAGAACACAAGGAAGGATCATTTGTTCGTTACCTCGAACAAACAAATGACACGCAGTGACTAATCAAAGTAAATGGGTCGCTATAATGTATCGCGAAGACATGCTCGCCTATAAGTGAACACTCACCCCAAGAGTTCCCAGGTAAGAGTGACTGGTCCGATTATGTGGATTTGTACGAACACTCTAGCCTTAGATAGAAAACCCAAGGTACAGGCATTCACTCTTCCAGTTTGCACGTGTTCACATTATTTAGACCCAAACTTTGATGAGATTTTGAAAACTTAGAGGGTTCAAAACCTTACAATAGAGGGTTCAAAACCTAGTAATCAATCATCCTAGAACAGATGATTAGTTTTCAAAGCGGATTAGAAAATTGTGTTCTCGTTGTGGTTATCGCCTAAGGATATGTGACGATTTTCTTTTAAAAAAAAATCTAAACGCAAATAAACTTGCGTTGGGGTCCTAGAAGTTATAGTCTAGGTCAAAGAATTACTAATAACCTAATTCCCTATAACCATTGGCTCTGATACCAACTCTTCTGTCACACCCCGACCACGTAAAACAACAAAGCGTGGCGGAAACGTCGGGGAGTGTTGTAACAGAATTATCGTTTCATAACCATGGATACAAAAAGTGTTTCGTTATATTGATAATATTAAACATTAACATTTTCTTAACATAGAACGAACAAGTTTTATATTGTCTGTCATAGTTATATGTCACTAAGGCCACGCCCAGTTCCTATGTGACGAATGCATCCTAGAACGTCAATCAAGCAACAACACCTGAAACATATGTAAAAACAAAGTCAGCAAAGAAATGCTGGCGAGTACATAGGTTTTATAAGAGTATCGGAATCATGGCTTGTTTACTTATATTGCAATACCTCAAAAACCTTGTTTTTAAAAGTGTATAACATTGCAACATGATTAACCAACTCAAAATCAAGATGGTTATAATTTATAAAATTTCGTAGCCATGATTCTTAACCCAAAAGCTTTTTGTTTTAGTAAACCATCTTGTAAAACATCTCGTATAAACTCGTTAATAAAACTTGTATATTATTTCGAAAACATCGTTGAGTGACATCGTTTCAATATCGTTTACCCAAGTGAACTAAATAACGCCACGCTATGTAATATGTTGAAAACACTTATATATAAGAAGTACCAGCGACATATCTACCATTTTTCACCATATTACCCCTGTCCCGTTATCTAAACACTAGCCAAAAACCAATCGTTTACCCAAATCGTTTAACATTGTCTCCAAATCGTTTCCAAATCGTTTACTCGTTTAAATCGTTTAGATCATCATCGTTTTAATTGTGAAAAACTTATATATGGTCGTCTCGTTAATAACATTCAAACCTTTGTGACTCGTTCATCGTTCAACTCGTTCTTGCATTAACAAACCTCCAAAGGGTAAGTTAACAATCATCAGATTCAGTCGTTACCCACAACACCCACACATAACCATGGGTATAGTGCAATAACGGGATTTGTCAGATCCTATGGTACCATAACCTAATACTGGTCGGCTTGATCAATGCTAATGAATGTCATTCGTTATGTAACTACAACCAACAAGTTCGTTCACATTATCGAAATCGTTAATAGTTTAGTATAAATCGTTCTATTCGTTTTTGTAATCATCGTTTAAACCTTGAAAACATTTTGTACATATGAATCACCCCAAAACAATTGAAAACAGTAAAATAGGGGAACTATGTACTCACATAGTTACTACAAAACATGTAAAAATAGGGGATCTATGTACTCACATGTAGTGCAAGGTATCCTCAATCAATAGTACTTCAACAAACTCGAGTAAACCAGAGAATCAAGCAGCACCTAGTAATTGAATCCCTAGTCAAACAATAGACGCCTAAATCGGAAGATCGGACATAATGAGGTCTTGTAAACCAAATGAGCGTTGGAACTCATGTGATATGGTTTAACAAAGCTTACATCCTAAATGAAACCTAACCTAAGTGCTTTCGACCCATCGCGACCCATTAAGGTAGCTTATGCTACTTTAACGCGTCGTGCACGCAAAGCGCGTTCGGAACGCCTAACTAGTCCTATGATAAGTAAAATATGCCTCAACATATTTAATATTGTTGTCTAATCAGTTTAGATACCAAAGGTTATGTTACATATGCTTAAAATGAATTTTGGCTTAAAAGGGCATTTTTGGTAATTTACCTAAGGCATATAAACTACCTATCATAAAACTACTTAAACGAAGCGACCATAAGGTATAACCTTGGAAGGTTATTCCCTATACACTATGGTCACCTAATCATGTTTGGTCGGATCCTAATGATCGACCAAACGGGTCGTGTTCGAAAGTTTAAGCTGTTGTTTAGTCCGCTTGACTTACGACTCTACACAAGCACTAAATTAAAAAGTGACGAGCTAAGCATGTTAAAACATGCTTAACTAAGTTAAAAAACAAGTTTGGTATCAAAACAAACGGTTTTGATACCTAAAAGTAGTTTGGTTACAAAAAAACGCAAGAATACGCATTTTGGCCGAAACTACGACTCGTCACTGAGCCTAGATAACGTGGTAATCAGTAGGTATAGTCACTAGGGACTATAACCATCGTGATTACGCTCACGTTATGAAGTTCAAACGAACTTCACATTGACCATAAACTGGTCAATGCAGAAAGTCAAACGCAGTTTGACTTTAATGCTAAAACGAATGAAAAGAACGAAAGAACACTTACAGAAGGTCCCCACAAGATTTGATTCCGATTTTTCTCTCAGGTAGGAAGCATATACTTCCACGTAGAGAGCATAAATCAGATTTCAAATTGTGGGTTTTGAAGTGAAATGGATGGGGTATATATAGGATTTCTAGAACCGTTATGATCGTTCCTCGAAAACTGAGCTTTGATCTGGACCTTACATGTGTGCCCATGGTTTTCTAAAACCATGGGAGCCCCTAATATGGACTATGTTCATTGAATACCTACCCAAGGTTTTGCAAAACCATGGGTGAAAACCATCAACACTTCAAAATGGACTAGGTTCATTGAATCTGCCAGAAATTTCAAAAATGGTCCCTGCACTTGTAAAACTTGATTTTTGGCACTTTTAAGCCCCGTTAACCCCATTTCAAGGCTCTAAAATAAAGTTAAAGTATAGGGAACTTAAAATATGCTCAAAAACATCTCGGATGTCGGTTCGTTTGGTCGTACGGTTGTGTTATTCGCTTAATTACAACGGAAGTCGGAACGAATGCAAAAACGATCCAAATTAAGCGACGAATGGAATTTTTATCAAGACGAACACTAAAGCATAATATTTTAATGCTTACATAAATTTTTGGATGTCCGGATGTATTTAGAACGTAAGTTATGCGCGAAAATGCAAACTTATGCACTTTTTGACGCCTTTAGTCCCTGAATGACCCAAAAGTTTATTCTAGCACACCGAACCCCTCAAAGCCTATTTCTAAGCTATGTAAAGGATATTTAGGGTATTTTTAACCTATGGTCATGTTCCGGAATGTTCGTTACAGTTCAAATCGGCATAGTTTTGCAGTTTGACACAAATAGTCCCTGTGATCGAACAAAGTTGATTTCGCCACACCAAACCATTCAAAACTTATTTCTAAGTTATGTGGAGGTTATTTAAGGTATGTTAAGCCTATGTCACTATTCCGGAGTGTTTGTCGCGTTATACTGACTATGTTTACACACCAGTTTGCGTATAACCTCCCAGAGCGCGATTTAAAGCTTGCAATCGGAATCGAATCGAATTGAAAAATCACCAAACATAAATACACACATAGAAACACCAAAACACATATAATAACACCAAAGCACATTGTTTTATTAATAATAATCATTGTTTTACATTGTACATCGATTACCGAACACAGTTGTCACACTATGGGCTGGTATTTAATGGTTTTTATTATACTATGGACTCATATTAGGGGCTCCCATGGTTTTAGAAAACAATGGGTGCAAGTGTACGGCCCATATCAAAGCTCGGATTTCAAGAAACGATCTTAACGGTTCTATGAAATCTATAAATACCCCCACCCACTTCACTCTCAAACTCACACCTTTGATCTGAATTTGTTCTCTAAGTTGAAGTGTTATCATTCATACCTGAGAATATTCAGATCAAAGCTTCCATTCTTGGACCCGTTGTAAGTCCTATTTCGTTCTTTTACGCGTTTTAGCGTGAAAGTCAAACTATGTTTGACTTTCTGCATTGACCAGTTTATGGTCAACATGGAGTTCGTTTGAACTTCATAACGTGAGCGTAATCATGATGGTTTTAGTCTCTTGTGACTATACCTACTGATTACCACGTTATCTAGGCTTAGTGACGAGTCGTAGTTTCGGCCAAAATGTGTGTTCTTGCGTATTTTGTAACCAAACTACTTTTAGGTATCAAAACCGTTTGTTTTGATATCAAACCTGTTTTCAAACTCCGTTAAACATGTTTTAACATGTTTAGCTCGTCACTTTAGGTTTAGTGCTTATATAGGGTCGTAAGGTAAGCAATCTAAACAATCGCTTATACTTTCGAACCCGACCCGTTTGGTCGATCATTAGGATACGACCAAACACATTAGGTGACCATAGTTGTATAGGAAATAACCTTCCGAGGTTATACCTTATGGTCACTTCGTTTAGTTAGTTGTATGATAGGTAATTTATATGCCTTAGGAAAATGACCAAAATGCCCTTTTTGCGCATAAATTCATTTTAAGCATATGTAACCTAAATTTTGATATCTAAACTGATTAGGCAACATTATTAAACATGTTAAGGCATATATTACTTATCATAGGACTAGTTAGGCGGTTCGAACGCGTTTTACGCGAACGACGCTTTAAAGTAGCGTAAGCTACCTAAACGGTCGTAATGGGTCATAAGCACTTAGGATAGGTTTCCTTTTAGAAGGTAGGCTTTGTTAAACCATATTACGTGAGTTTCTATACTCATTTGGTTTACGAAACCTCATTCTATCCGATCTCTAGATTTACGTCCGGTTATTTACATAGTTACCTATATTAGGTGCCATTTTATTTCCGTGATCCCTCTAGCCTTGCTTGGTTGTTGTTCAAGACTTCTAAGCACCCTCATGTGAGTACATAGACCCCTCTTTTACTGTTTTCCAAATGTTTTGGGGTGAAACACATGTGCCTACTTGTTATTTTCGTGCTTTCCATGTTTTCATATCATATACTTGCTATGTTCATTAGTACACTATTAGTACATGATTTCATTATGCTTTGCTATGTATGTTCACTTAACATGCTAGCACAATTGTTTTACGTTTTGAACCATTTGTAATCGTTGGATGTATGTGAACCATTTGTAACTGTTTGAGCCATTGGGTTAGGGAAGTGATTAGGTAACGGGGTGGGTGTAATGTGTTAAAAGCATGGTGGATACGCCGCTGGTACTTCCTATATATAAGTGTTTTTAACACATTATATATCGTTGTGTTATCTATATCACTTGGGTAAATGATTTCGAAACAATGTCACACAAGGATGTTTTCTGAATAATATAAACCATACGAGTTTTATTAACGAGTTTTTATGAGATATTTTACAATTTGATTTAATAAAACAAATGTTTTAGAGTTAAGAATCATGGCTACGAGATTTGCAAATTATAACCAACTTAATTTAAGTTGGTTAATTATGTCGCAATATTATACTTTTCAAAACAAGGTTTTTAAATAAGTATTTCAACATGTAAAACGAGCCATGAATCTGACACTCATATAAAACCTATGTACTCGCCGGCATTTTTATGCTGCCGTATTTTCACGTGTGTTTCAGGTACCATAGTTGATGATGTTTGATGATGATTTTTTTGTGTACGCTCACATAGGAATGGACGAGGCCTTAGTGACTTAATAACAATGAAAGTCTATTTGTTCTTGTTTTGTTTCTAATTCCAATGTAATGTAATACGTTTAATTTAATAAAACGAAACTGTTTAATCCATGGTTGTGAAGCAATGATTCTGTTACAACATTTCCCGACGTTTCCGCCACATTTTATTATTTTACGTGGTCGGGGTGTGACAGAAAAGTTGGTATCAGAGCCAATGGTTATAGGGAATTAGGTTATTAGTATTGCTTTGACCTAGACTATAACCTTCCTAGGACCCTAACGCGAGTTTACTTGTGTTTAGTCATAAAATAATACCGTTGCCTATCTTTAGGCAGCAACCACAATAAGAACACAAAATTCGAATCTGCTTTGAAAACTAATCATCTGTTCTAGGATGATTTATTATAAGGTTACGAACCTTCAAAGTTTTCAAAATTCTCGTCAAAGTTTGGGGCTACATAATGTGAACACGTGCAAACTAGAAGGGTGGGTGCCTGTACCCTGAGCTTTCTGTCTAAGGCTAGAATGTTCGTACAAATCCGCAGTATCGGACCAGTCACTCTTACCTGGGAACTCTTGGGGTGAGTGTCGACTTATAGGCGAGCATGTCTTCGCGATACATTATGAGGACCTATTTACTTTGATTCAGCCTTTGTGTGTCATTTGTTTGCTTCGTGGTTTAAACAAATGACCGTCACCCATGATTTTTGGTCAGTAATCGTAACATCCTATTCTTACCCAATGCCATTTCATTTGTTTTCTCTCTTGTTTCCCCTTTTTAGAATGCCTCCACGACGTGAAAATCAGGTACCTATTGAAGAGCTGGCAGCTGTCATTACGCAGCAAATGACTGCTGCTATCCAGAACATCATTGCTCAATGTAATCAAGCTCTCAACAACAATAATGCCCCCTGCAACTTCAAGACGTTCAACTCGGCTAAGCCATCAAAGTTTTCTGGGTCTCAAGGAGTGACTACACTTCTGCAATGGTTCGAGAGTCTAGAGAGCACCTTCAGGCATGTTCAATGCCCAAATGAGTGAAAGGTAGAATTCGCATCTAGTGTCTTTGAGAAACGAGCTTTGACATGGTGGAATGGTGTGATGAGAGATAGGGGTGCCGATGTGGCACTGGCTCAAACGTGGGAAGAGCTTCGAGCTCTGATGATGAAGGAATTCTATCCTTGTCACGAGATCAGGGCCTTGGAAAGGGAATTCGACAATCTTAAGCAAGATAGCGGTGAGCATCGAGCCTACACGGATCGTTATGAGGAGTTAAGTCTGTTATGGCCGAATATGGTTACGCCTTAGGATAAGGCAATCGAAAAGTACATTGATGGCCTCCCTAACCCAGTACAAGACATTGTGACTGGTAGTAACCCCACTATGTGTGACAACTGGCAAATAACTGGTAATTCCGTACAATCTAATCATTATTTATATTTCTAAATCTCATGCATTTAGCGTAATTTAATTACGTAACAGTGTCGTTAATTGGATAACAGTGTTAGGACAAGAAAACAAAGCTAAAACATATGTTGGTTTTCGTCGTAATGCGAAACCAAACAAACAATGTCCTAAAAATGTTGGTAGAAAGTGTTGCGTGCACTATTCACGGTTACACTATTCATGCCAGCAAATCGTGAAATCAGACCGAAACACTGAAAAACGACACTCGGATAACATAACTGAGTCCATTTATATAAGAAAACATTATTATGAAAATACTTCTTGCAAAGAAACAAGACTTTCCGGTATAATGCCCAAATCTCTAAAATGTCCGTTTCGGCTTAAAATATAGCACTTTTAATGCGTCCGAACTTATAACAAAGCATTTCCGGGACTTCGGAATAATGTCAATTGATGAATAACATACTAAAACAATAAGATGATATCAACGGAATGTTCATAATCACAAGTTTCCGGCGTTACGTCGCTATGCACTAAACTAGTCCGTTAGCGATTCGACGAACTAGTAGGCGACATTTTTGGTCACGAAACAAGCAAACGAAGAATCTAGCGAGCTAGTTAAGCTAAATTTGGGACTCGGAATCACTTCATACAAACTTCGGATGCAAGAAAACAACTTACGGAATTTCTTGTCGGTACGACATAAAAGCACCGTTATTGAACCGGCGATCGAACGAAAGACATTTTAAGCGTCGGAATGCACTTTTTACTAGTTGGACAAACTATTTAGTATTAATTCAAGTCCTAATCCCTAATTACCCTTTTGATGGTGTACTTTAAACCCTAATCACCATACCTTATATAATTGTCAAAATATATACTTTTTAACATCTTTTTATAAAAAAAATTAAATTACCCCCCCCCCTCTCATTATGGACGAAAATTTGGTGGGTCCTACCCCCTTAATTTTTGTTGAAAGAACTCAATTTTGAGGTATGGTTGTTGAATGAAAAGTAATCATTTAATACCATACTTAGCTTACTTAAAGACATATCTCATTCCATCCATTCTTATCACATTTCAACACAAAAACCCTTCCTTGTTACCCTCCATTTTCGGCAGCCACAAGAACCCACAAGATCCATCTTTGAACTTCCATTAAATACTCCATTTTCTCATATTTTAGCCATTTCAAGAACTTATAAGCATGGAGCAATATTAGGAGTCTTCTTGGAGCTTATCTTTCTTCTTATTATCTAATCTAGCTTGTGCACTTTGTGAGTCTTCTAATCACCATATTTATGATCCATATTATTAGTGGATTACTATTGTACAAGTTGATTATCTTGATATAAAAGCTTAATATAATCAAAAACCCTAAACACAAAGCTAATAAACACTAAATATGAATATATTATGTGTTGATTTATGTTGTTTAGTGTTAATATGTTTATGTGACCTTGTTGGTTATGTTATTTTTTGTGGAGATTAGTAGCATAAAGTTTGTATTTATGATGATCATGTTGTTAGCTTCATGTAGTATTTTATATTTGTGTTCATCTTATCATGATGAACATAAATATGTGATTTAAACATGGTTATGTTTAAATCAAGAAAGATCATCATACTCATTTCATGAACTAATCATATAATTTTTGGGTTACATAAAGAAACAAGGGTTTAAATAAGTTTAAAACTTAATCTTGGGAAGTTTAGTGACCTTTGTTTTTACAAGATAAATTAAGCAACTTGTTTATTATGAAAATCACCTTAAAAAGGTTTAACTTTTATGTATAAAAAGTGTATTATGAAAGTTCATGAAATGTGGAAGTTATGTTAACATACAAACATGTTTAAAAGAAACTTGGTGAATAATGGTGATTAAGTGAATTGATTATTGATTTAAACGCGTTTTTTTATAACGTGGGAAACGTCATAGTTTAGGGGAAACTATAGAGAATTTTTCTAAAAATCTAATCACGATTAAAGAGAGGATTAAAGGGTGATTAACAATGTTAAACGCGATTAGTGGTCATAAACGTCATTTTTGGAAACCCTAATGAGAATATTGAAGTCTTAAATATTCAAGAGTCTTAGGGACTTAAACTTATATTTTTACAAAAATAAATGGGTAAAAATATAACAATGTGTAAATATAATTTTTGGTAAGAAAACTTATATATTTTCGGAAACTTGCTAAGTGCTTGCAATGTGTGCTATATAAGTGTATGTATTAGATACCTATAGGGTGATCAAAATAAATACACGTACATGTTCCTACATGGTCCAAGAAATGCTAGTAAAATCGGACAATTAAATAAAATGGCCGAAACTTAAATACATAACACTTGATGACGAAAAATTGGGCGTATCGACATCGTAAACAAGTTACTACAATGTCGAGTCTAAAAATAACATATTTTTAGACACTAAAGCGAACGTATAACTAAGTGGTCAAAAACAAGAATCCAGA
Organism: Helianthus tuberosus; assembly: GCA_030545235.1. Lineage (NCBI taxonomy): Eukaryota > Viridiplantae > Streptophyta > Magnoliopsida > Asterales > Asteraceae > Helianthus > Helianthus tuberosus. Next base: position 3,147,250 of record JARYGA010046293.1, read on the forward strand.
AAGTCGCAAACTATAAAAATTACCAAGTATTTTCATGTGAAAAACGAACTTATTAAGTTACATGCTTGGTAAATTTTTGGTAAAAATTGCAAGAGTATATTTAATGGACTCACTAGGACTAGATTTGGGCTAGGCCCAAATTACTAAAACTAGGGCTAGGCCCAATAACAAGAAAACTAGGGCTAGGCCCAATAACAATAAAACATGGGTTAAGCCCAAAGACATAGGTTCGAAGCCGTTCGCATATAATTCAATACGTACAAGAATACATGAATACACATAACAATCGAGCGAGTAAACTATCAACGCTCTAAAATACAAAGTTGTTCCAAAGATGACAAACGAGAACATAATAAAGAATTCAAGATGAACAACTTGTACGAGGTCCGAAAGACCTAGTGTCTAACGAGATTAGTACACATGTAGGTTATTGACACGTACGGACGCTCACCTTGATATCATATTACACGGAACGCAAATTTGTGAGTTCATGTCCCTCCTTTCACTGTTTTCAATGTTTTATTTTCAAAAACATCGAGGGGAAATACATGCTAAAACTATTGGTATGTTAGTTACGGAGTAGTAGATAACATGATCAATGTGCATAAGTAGGGAGGTAACATTAGTAACCATTAATCACTTAGTGACCAAGGTGCAAAAGGTGTAGATCTATTGGGCTTGAGGCACGCCCCACTCCTGGTTGGTATACCCTGGAGTGCTTTTGTGATCCCAATGACGACAAAGTGTTCTCGGTTTGGTTATTTGCTTATGGTACATTATGTCAGGGGGCTCGCTACCCACTGATAGATCCTTAACAGACTCCATGAATGAATCAGAACATACCATGATTACAAGATTTCATTTTCATGAATACTACGATTACAAGATTTCATTTTCATGAATACTATGATTACAAGATTTCATTTTCATGAATACTACGATTACAAGATCTCATCTTCATGAATACTACGCTTACAAGATCTCATTTTCATGAATACTACGATTACAAGATTTCATTTTCATGAATACTACGATTACGAGATCTCCTTTTCATAAATACTACGATTACATATGATAATAAAAACTGCATGAACTCGCTCAACTTTTGTTGACTTTTAAAAACTACATGTATTTCAGGAAACAGGTCTTGAGCCGGTGATACATGATTGGATGCAATGATTACCTTTCTTACGTCACACGCAACACACTTCCGCAACTAGCAGGGTGTGATAGATTGGTATCAGAGCTCCGATTGTAGTGAACCGGGGACAAACTTTTATAAAGTTTGGTCTACAATTGTCACACCCCCAAAATCCACACGCGAAGTACCACCACTTGGAGGCGTGACATGACCAGGATCAAGCCACCAATCACATTGAACCATGTTATTAATAAATGTAAATCAACCAAACAATATGAAAGGTGTTCGAAAACCAAAGTATAGTATCAATGTTTAGCGGAAGCATAAATGTAAAACCCAACATAAGTAATAAGTTTAAAGAGTCATAAAGTTTTCATCAAAACATCCACAATCCGTGCCCACAACGACCGCGCCTCCCGTGCAAGCTCCATGAGTACATATGGTCCTACAATGCATGTAACAGAAAGTCAACAACTAGTTGAGCTAGTTCACAGTTGGTTGTTCAGTTATAGTAATTGTATTGTAAACCTTATGTTCGTTTAGTGACCCATATATCGTATGTACTTGAATCGCAGTCTCCTAGACATGTGTGCGAAAATTGTGGTGCGTTTCCCAAGTTTTCTAGACTAGGTATATTTGTATCGCAGCCCACCCGGCATGTGTGCGAAGTTTAGAGTATGGTTCGCAGCCATTCCAGGCATGTGTGCGAAGATTAGTTCTTTTATCGCAGCCATTCCCGGCGTGTGTGCGAAGAGAAGTATATGTATTACTAGTCTAGCAGTACCTACCAATAACCTTCCTCTCCCGAGGCCTATGGTATGTAAGTCCGATAACAATTTAAGCATAAGTAATCATCCAAACCCATTCCGAACCCCGGGAATCCAATGCCTTGGTAAGAGTGTGAACTCACCTTGGTTTGTTCGGTATGCTAAAGAAATACACGCTCACAAATAATCAGTCACGACCTATAGTACGCACGTATACACAATTAGTGTCGTTCGTAATGACTCGCATGCAATTCTATGTCACATAGTACTTGGTAGCTAATATCATGTATCACGTGACAGTTAAGTCAATTAACAGGTTTAACTAATTAACAGAGTAAACAGTTGGGCCGAAATCAACTTGACTTGGGCCGAAATCCCTTGGGTTTTCGTTGGGCATAAGGTGGCATCATCATCAACAACAGCAGGTTACGAATAACACCAAAACCCTAATGATGTCTAACTGTTACATTGGCTTCATCATAAAATCATCATTCAATCATCATTCAGTTACAAATATAAAAGCCCTAATCAACACTAACAACTGCCACGGCTTCAACAAGGATCGTTCAAACATAACAGTTTATAAAAAACCAATTTGCAAATATTATATTATCATAACAGAATCACTATTCAGTTCACCGTTAACATATATACATACATCAACAGTCGATTAGCATGATATAGCACATAATCGGATCCTGACCACACTAATATCACATATGAAAATATGAATAATCAACATACAAGAATTACTAACCGATTTATCATACTCCACTGATAACATCTAATAGTAATTATTTATTCAGCCTCTTTTAGATAATTAATTACACAAATTTTGATGATCACATGCCACTGACAAAATCTTATGCATACTTATAAAACAATGGCCGACAATTCCTATGCTTTCACATGCACAACATTAATTTGGCTGCACTTCCAATATAATTCACATGCACAAGTACAATCATATAACCTAATCTCATATATATTGAATCCATAAACAAAGTTATCTAACAGTTACATCATAATATCAACCAATTAATCACAGGTGTTTATAACCCACTAACCGAATAAGGATGATCAAATCGGGGAATCAAACTTCGAATGAGAGAAGACCAGCCGTCGGGTTCAAAGAAAAAAAAAACAACGAGAGAGAGAGATGGGTGATTAGGGTTCGTCTAATAAAACATCTATGTATAAATTAAGGTCGCTATGGGCCGAAGCCCATATGTTGATTTTCGTCGGCTTATCATGGACGAAAACACACCTAGTGTTTTCACCAACATGGTTGTTTTCATGGGTGGGGATGTGTTTTCGGCTAAAAGTGAGTTCAGTAATGGCTCCACTTTGTTGTTCTTAATTACACAACATATCATCAATACAAAGCATGCTATTTACACCTCAACATATAAAAACACACTGTGATGCACACCAAATATAAATATAGACAACACTTAGTGAATAGTAATCAAATCAAGTAGAGACCTTGAAACTCGGGTTGTCACATTATCCCCAACTTGAAAGAAATTTCGTCCCGAAATTTAGTACGTAGTTACTGAGGAAGCTAGTTGTGTTGTGTAGTTTACTGGTTTTCCTGGGGTGTCACATCATCCCCCCGTTGATTTGGAATTTCGTCCCGAAATTCTGTAGTAGCTTCAGCCTCAGTAGTGGCTGCACTGTTTCCGAATAACTGGGGATACTTGAGTTTCATTTGATCTTCGCGTTCCCAGGTAAACTCTGGGCCACGACGGGATTTCCAACGAACTCGAACAAGAGGTATTCTGGTGTTCTTGAGGACCTTAACATCCCGGTCTGTGATTTCAACTGGTTCCTCGATGAATCGCAACTGCTCGTCGATAGTGAGCTCCTTTAAAGGAACTATGAGGGTCTCATCTGACAGACACTTATTCAGATTTGACACGTGAAAGACGTTGTGAACTGCACTGAGTTCATCTGGTAAGTTCAGTCTGTAGGCCACTTTGCCTATTTTCTCAATGATTTCTAACGGTCCGATGTATCGCGGATTGAGCTTGCCTCGTTTGCCAAAACGAACCACACCCTTCCAGGGTGAAACTTTGAGTAGCACCCGATCCCCAACCTGGAATTCGAGTGGTTTCCGGTCCTTATCAGCGTATGCTTTCTGACGGTCACGAGCTGCCGCCATGCGTTGTCGTATTTGAGCAATCTTTTCTGTAGTATCAACTACGAGTTCTGGACCTGTGATTTGACTATCACCCACCTCTGCCCAACAAAGAGGTGACCGGCATTTACGTCCGTACAATGCCTCGAACGGAGCAGCTTTAATGCTGGTGTGGTAGCTGTTATTGTACGAAAATTCCACAAGTGGCAGATGCTTTTCCCAGCCGTTGCCAAAGTCAATCACACATGCCCTAAGCATGTCTTCAAGGGTCTGGATGGTGCGTTCAGACTGCCCATCCGTTTGCGGGTGATAAGTTGTGCTCATGTCTAATCGTGAGCCGAAAGATTTGTGCATCGCTTGCCAAAGTTCTGAAGTGAAACGTGCATCACGATTGGAAATAATAGAGGTGGGCACCCCGTGCCTCGAAACCACTTCCTTCAAGTAAACGTCTGCTAAAGTAGAGAACTTGTCTGTTTCCTTGATAGCCAAGAAGTGTGCAGACTTTGTGAGTCGATCCACGATCACCCAAATAGTGTCATTTCCACGCTGAGATCTAGGTAGGTCAGTAACAAAATCCATGGAAATTTGTTCCCATTTCCATTGTGGTATCTCAGGTTGTTGGAGTGGGCCTGATGGTTTCTGATATTCCGCTTTGACTCTCGCACAAGTCAAACACTTGCCAACGTAAGTTGCTATATGAGCTTTCATGCTAGGCCACCAATATGTAGTCTTCAAATCGTGGTACATCTTATCCGAACCAGCATGTACTGAGTAGTGAGACTTATGAGCTTCATCCATTACAAGCTCGCGCAAGTTACCATAGAGTAGGACCCAGATGCGTCCTGTTACATAGTAGGCGCTGTCTGCCTTTTGTTCTAACCGTTGTCTTGAGCCGCGTAGAGCTTCAGCCTTGACGTTTTCAGGTTTCAATGCTTCTATCTGAGCATTTCGTATCTGTGAAGGAAGGCTAGACTAAATAGTGAGTTGCAACGCTCGTACACGCCTAGGTGTAGTATCCTTTCGACTGAGGGCGTCGGCCACCACATTGGCTTTGCCCGGATGGTACTTTATAGCACATTCATAATCGTTCAGTAATTCGACCCATCGACGTTGTCGCATGTTCAACTCTTTCTGCTTGAAGATATGCTCGAGACTCCTGTGATCGGTGTAGATGGTGCACTTGGTACCGTACAGGAAATGTCGCCATATCTTGAGCGCAAAAACAACAGCTCCCAGCTCTAAATCATGTGTAGTGTAATTTCGTTCGTGAATCTTAAGTTGGCGCAAAGCATAAGCGGTGACTTTATCCCGTTGCATCAACACACATCCAAGACCCTGGATAGATGCGTCGCAGTAGACTACAAAATCGTCCGTGCCTTCAGGCAACGAGAGGATAGGTGCGCTACAAAGTCTATCCTTTAAGTGCTGAAACGCTGTCTCCTGTGTATTACCCCAACGATAAGAAACACCTTTCTATGTCAGTAGTGTAAGCGGCTGTGCAATCTTTGAGAAGTCTTTGATGAACCGTCTGTAATAACCCGCCAAACCCAAGAATTGGCGTATTTCGGTTGGTGTGCGAGGTGCGGGCCAGTTCTTGATCGAATCTACCTTGGATGGATCGACATGAATCCCATCCTTGTTTACCACGTGGCCTAGGAAGTGGACTTCACGAAGCCAGAAGTCGCATTTTGAAAACTTGGCGTACAGCTGTTCCGTTCGAAGAAGTTCCAAAATAAGTCGTAAATGATGCTCATGTTCCTCCTGACTCTTCGAGTAGATCAGGATGTCATCGATGAAAACAATAACAAACTTGTCAAGATAAGGTTTGCACACCCTGTTCATAAGATCCATGAAGACTGCAGGCGCGTTTGTTAGTCCGAATGGCATGATCAGAAACTCGTAGTGGCCGTAGCGTGTTCTGAACGCTGTTTTGGAGACGTCCTCATCCCGGACTCTCAGTTGATGGTAGCATGACCTCAAATCTATCTTTGAATAGTAGCTCGACCCTTGCAGCTGGTCGAACAAGTCGTCGATGCGTGGAAGAGGATAGCGATTCTTCACGGTCACCTTGTTCAATTCACGGTAATCTATGCACATGCGGAAGGTACCGTCTTTCTTCTTCACAAATAATACTGGAGCTCCCCAGGGCGAAGAGCTAGGACGTATGAAACCCTTTTCCAAGAGTTCTTGCAATTGCTTAGACAGTTCTTCCAGTTCAGTTGGAGCTAAACGATAAGGTGCTCGAGCTATGGGTGCTGCTCCTGGAGCTAGCTCGATCTGAAATTCGACCTGGCGATGAGGCGGTAACCCAGGTAACTCTTCAGGAAACACTTGAGGAAAGTCTCGTACAACAGGAATATCCTCTAACTTCTTCTCTTTCATCGATGTATCTGTAACGAGTGCTAAAATAGTTGTGTGGCCCTTTCGCAAACACTTCTGTGCCTTCAAGAAGGAGATGATGCCACTCACGACACCACTCTTGTCCCCTTGAACATCGAGAGGTTCTTTTCCAGAACGGGGAATGCGAATGATCTTCTCTTTGCATAGGATCTCTGCTTGCTGTTGGGATAACCAATCCATACAAATAACGATGTCAAAACTACCCAGAGTTATAGGAATGAGATCGATAGAGAAAGTCTGACCAGCGAGGATAAGATTACAACCCTGAACTATGTGTGTGGCCTCTAGACTTTTATCGTTAGCTAACTCTACGACATGTTTGGTTTTCAAATGTGTTGGTGCGCGTTTAAGCATTTGACTAACTTTCAGAGACATATAACTGGTATCCGCACCCGAATCAAATAATACAGTAAGATAAAAGTCGTCGAGAAGAAACTTACCCATAACCACATTAGGATAGTTCCTTGCATCACCTTGACCAATCATAAATGCACGACCCCTAGCACCATTGTTGTTGTTGTTTCCCCCATTGTTGTTCCCATTGCCCTGATTATTGTTGTTGTTATTCTGATTCTGGTTTAACTGGGGGCAGTCCCGCTTGAAGTGGCCTTCAGCCCCACATTGAAAGCATCCCCTATTGCCTCGCTGTTGTTGTTGTTGTTGTTGTTGTTGCTGGTTTCGTGGAGCTGGTGGCTGTTGTTGCTGGTTCTGATTCGCAGGCCTTGAGCTCCTGCAATCTTTAGCTTCATGACCTATCTTGAGACATCTCTGACAGTGGCCCTTGCGACACTTACCACTTTGGTGTCTGTTGCACCTGTTACACAGTGGGTGAATTCCCAGATATCCACCCTGCCCCTGACCACCAGAAGATTGCTGACTCGGACTCTGGTAATCATTAGTCTTGCGTTGCTGCTGTGCTTGAGACTGAACGGTAGCTGAACCCCTGCTGGAATCCCCCTCCCATTTCCGCTTGTTGTCACTGGGAGTAGCAGGAGTAGCTAAAGTGGTAGCGGTAGTAGTAGCGCTGATACGTTTAGGCAGCCTGTTCTGTTCCACTGCCTGATCGGTGAGGCGATGAGCTAACTTGACGATCTGTTGAATGGTGCCAAGATTTGCTGAGGTTACGTGACTTTGAATCTCCGGCACTAGACCCTTGAGATACAGTTCAATACGTTTGATTGGAGGGTCCACCATAGTTGGACACAAGATGGCCAGCTCGTTTGACCGTTTCGTATAAGCTTCAATTTCTGATCCCGTCATCTGCAAATTGTAAAACTCTACCTCCAGCTTATGAATGTCATCACGACTACAGTATTCCTCTTTGATCAACTCCTTGAAATCGTTCCAGGGTGTGGCGTTAGCAACTGCCAACCCTAACATCTGAACTTATGCCTTCCACCATGTCAGCGCAATGCCTTCGAGAGTACAAGTGGCGTACTTCACCCTGCGAGCCTCAGGGCATTCACACATCTCAAAAACGGACTCGAGCTTTTCAAACCAATGGAGGAGTCCAGCTGCTCCTTCCGTGCCACTAAAAGTAGTAGGACGACAGTCCATGAAAGTATTGAAGGTGCAAACAGGTGGCTGACCTGTTGGGTATAAGAACCAGGACAAGATTAAACACAAGAGTTGGATTAGGAGTGTAGGATCTAATGATCCTAGTGTAAATTACAACTGCAGGGTATACCTCCTGCTTGTGCGGCTGCAAGTGCCGCAACAACTTGTTCGTTAATGAGAGCCGTCAACTGGGCTTGTGTCATGTTGATACGTCCAGCCATGATCTTCATAGCAAAGATAACATAAGTAAGAGAGGTTCGTGTATAGTGCGATGATAGAAGAGAGTGAGCACACAAGTATTCTCAAGCAATAGGGATTATGTGTATCTAAGCATACCATGAGCAAAGTTCTATGTAATTCTAGCAAGTAGGCAATAAAACATATACCATATTACCTAGGATGTTGAGTCTTGCACGTGGAGCGAGGCGTCGTTGTGGATCGTTGTACACTGTATAGGTTATAGTCTGGTTTTAATAAAAACGTTTTCCCCTTATTCAAACCGAGTTCTCTATAACCAATGGCTCTGATACCAATCTGTCACATCCCCAAAATCCACACGCGGAGTACCACCACTTGGAGGCGTGACATGACCAGGATCAAGCCACCAATCACATTGAACCATGTTATTAATAAATGTAAATCAACCAAACAATAAGAAAGGTGTTTGAAAACCAAAGTATAGTATCAATGTTTAGCGGAAGCATAAATGTAAAACCCAACATAAGTAATAAGTTTAAAGAGTCATAAAGTTTTCATCAAAACATCCACAATCCGTGCCCACAACGACCGCGCCTCCCGTGCAAGCTCCATGAGTACCTATGGTCCTGTAAGGCATGTAACAGAAAGTCAACAACTAGTTGAGCGAGTTCACAGTTGGTTGTTCAGTTATAGTAATTGTATTGTAAACCTTATGTTCGTTTAGTAACCCATATATCATATGTACTTGAATCGCAGTCTCCTAGACATGGGTGCGAAGATTGTGGTGTGTTTCCCAAGTTTTCTAGACTAGGTATATTTGTATCGCAGCCCACCCAACATGTGTGTGAAGTTTAGAGTATGGTTCGCAGCCATTCCAGGCATGTATGCGAAGATTAGTTCTATTATCGCAGCCATTCCCGGCGTGTGTGCGAAGAGAAGTATATGTATCACTAGTCTAGCAGTACCTACCAATAACCTTCCTCTCCCGAGGCCTATGGTATGTAATTCCGATAACAATTTAAGCATAAGTAATCATCCAAACCCATTCCCAACCCCGGGAATCCCATGCCTTGGTAAGAGTGTGAACTCACCTTGGTTTGTTCGGTATGCTAAAGAAATACACGCTCACAAATAATCAGTCACGACCTATAGTACGCACGTATACACAATTCGTGTCGTTCGTAATGACTCGCATGCAATTCTATGTCACATAGTAATTGGTAGCTAATATCATGTATCACGTGACAGTTAAGTCAATTAACAGGTTTAACTAATTAACAGAGTAAACAGTTGGGCCGAAATCAACTTGACTTGGGCCGAAATCCCTTGGGTTTTCGTTGGGCATAAGGTGTGACGAAAACACCTTGTGTTTTCGTTGGTAGCATCATCATCAACAACAGCAGGTTACGAATAACACCAAAACCCTAATGATGTCTAACTGTTACATCGGCTTCATCATAAAATCATCATTCAATCATCATTCAGTTACAAATATAAAAGCCCTAATCAACACTAGCAACTGCCACGGCTTCAACAGTTTATAAAACACCAATTTGCAAATATTGTATTATCATAACAGAATCACTATTCAGTTCCCGTTAACATATATACATACATCAACAGTCGATTAGCATGACATAGCACATAATCGGATCCTGACCACACTAATATCACATATGAAAATATGAATTATCAACATACTAGAATTACTAACCGATTTATCATACTCCACTGATAACATCTAATATTAATTATTTATTCAGCATCTTTTAGATTATTAATTACACAAATTTTGATGATCACATGCCACTGACAAAATCTTATGCATACTTATAAAACAATGGCCGACAATTCCTATGCTTTCACATGCACAACATTAATTTGGCTGCACTTCCAATATAATTCACATGCACAAGTACAATCATATAACCTAATCTCATATATATTGAATCCATAAACAAAGTTATCTAACAGTTACATCATAATATCAACCAATTAATCACAGGTGTTTATAACCCACTAACCGAATAAGGATGATCAAATCGGGGAATCAAACTTCGAATGAGAGAAGACTAGCCGTCGGGTTCAAAGAAAAAAAACAACGAGAGAGAGAGATGGGTGATTAGGGTTCGTCTAATAAAACATCTATGTATAAATTAAGGTCGCTATGGGCCGAAGCCCATATGTTGATTTCCGTCGGCTTATCATGGACGAAAACACACCTAGTGTTTTCGCCAACATGGTTGTTTTCGTGGGTGGGGATGTGTTTTCGGCTAAAAGTCAGTTCAGTAATGGCTCCACTTTGTTGTTCTTAATTGCACAACATATCATCAATACAAAGCATGCTATTTACACCTCAACATATAAAAACACACTGTGATGCACACCAAATATAAATATAGACAACACTTAGTGAATAGTAATCAAATCAAGTAGAGACCTTGAAACTCGGGTTGTCACAACAATCACCAAGGGCTCTCACATGAAAACAAAGTTGATAACAATACACAAATGATTTCAAAAGTAGGACAAAAATGACAAAAGGTTTTCATTGTGTCACGATAACATGAGGATCTATCATGCGAGCTCAATCATAAGTAACGGATATGGATCAATACAAGTTTAGTCTATAAGGAATAGACTCGAAACACTAGGAATTACATGTGAAACACGAGAACAAAAATAACATGAGATTTAGTGATTATATATATAATGTATTTATATATGTGTTGTACGGAATATTTTGCTATGAACGAAAATAACTTCGACTATGAATCCTATTATTACACTTGACTCATGCGATGAGAATGACGACCTCACGTCTATTACGAAGCTTATGGCGGGCGTCTTCCCTGAGAGAGACCCAAAAGCATTGATCCCATGGAAGATGGTTGTTTTCCCTCGGATGGTATATGTCCGGCTTCGGTAGTGACGACGAGGCGGAGGTGGCGGCCTTGGACAACAACTCTACTAGTGGGACGAGGTCCCTAAGGCTCATACTAATCGTGATTGATGACACTCTCGTCCAGACAAGGAAGATGAAGTACTCATCTGAAAGGTGCCCCTCCGGTTGCTATTATTACGAATTCCCTTATTTCTATTACGTCTAACGTTGTGCCCTTTTACGAATAATGACAATGGGCGTGAGCACGTGAACCATCACGAAGGTCCCTTCTATGTTAAGGGTATATAAACAGTAGTGTCCTTTCTTCGACTGATCGTTTGTTTTGAACGATAGAATTTATTATTACGGAGGCCCACGTAATAACAAATTGTAGTGCATAGGGAATCCTGGTGGGCTCTGCGGGTCAAGCTAACGATCACTATCCATTCGAAATTCTTAAGTTGTTCGAGTTTCTATCTAGTAGAACATTAACCGGGATGGTTACTATAGCACTCTACGATACAGGAGGACCACATGTATTATTCGCACCTAGCATTCGGTTTATAAAACGAGTCGTTTGAGACTAGTCATCGAAAGCAAACAAAACTTGTTGGCCGCTCATGGAGGATTTTCCTCAACATTATTAGATTTATTATACATGGGTTGGTTCTTTGGTGTTCATGACACCCTACCTTATCTTAGTTATCGGAAATGATTACATTAAACTCTGTCGTTTGACATTTGTCTTATTCTATGGGATGATATGGCATGAGCCATGCTACAACCCCTTCCTTGCATTATTCGACATCCATGGAAATTATAACAATCTTGTTGGAACTCTTGGAGCTCAAGGGATATCAATGTATTCGTCACACAGGTTAGTGACGCGAAGGATTTTCCTACTTTGGACTATCGAGATCCATGAAGTATGGAATACACGTTGTAAATTGGAGATGACCGTTTGGTTTCTCCTCCTCAACGAATTACCCCTTTTCCCATTTAGGCACATGGCTAATACACTCAAGAGGTACTATGCATTTTGGAATGCATTTATTCATGAATATCATTGTTCAGACATACCGGAGCAACGCTGTCTTGAGGTTTCCATGACCAATCACATCCTTAATTCTTAGGCGCATGATAGGCTATATCTGTCCAAATAAAACCCTAGACCCAATGATACTATGAATCGGAAACAACGTGGCGTCGACAAGAAAATCTACGTCTAGAAGAGGGTCAGTTAATCAGCGCCCTACTATTAAAGTTGAACTAGAGGTCGTATGGAACAACCTGAGGTTGTCGAGTCGACACTAGTGATGGTACTGATGGTACCGGTAGTTCAAGTGGTTCAAATCCCATGGGACGAGAATGAGTGGCAATGCCACATTTGGAGATGCAATCACACCATATTTTAATCCAAAGGCTTTTCTGGATTATAAGCCGCGAGACCTCATTTATACGGAAGGTGCGGTGAGTTTTATCCGCTAAATAAAGACAAGGAAGTCAGTTAACCTTGCTAATAAATGTACTCCTAAGTAAACGTTTTGGTAAACGAATAGCCTTCTGTTGAATGAGGCGTTAACTTGGTGGAATCTCGAAGTGCAAACTATAGGGAGTAATACAACAAAGAGGTTATTGTGGGAAGAACTCAAGAATCTTAAGCGAGAAGAGTATTGCTCGCTTGTGGAAAAAATCCAAGTTTGGGAACCGAACTCTAGAACTCGATCATGATTAGAGCTAATGTTGTTAGTTACCCCGACGCCTCTACAATCTGTCAAGGATTGATTTCATATTGGATAACACTCGAATCCAAACGCACTGAGCGATATATTTGGGGTTTAGCTCTGAGATCCGAATCATGATCACATCATGTTACCCTACCTATATTTATTTTCAAGTAACTCTCTCAGTTAGTCTCACCAAGGATGAGGTGAGGATGGGGGACTGCCCAAGGAGGGTGTTAAGAGAAAGAGAAATCTCGTGACAAGAAAAGTAAAGGCGATTACTGCCATAATCGATGCTCGCATCAAGAAGTACGCTAATAACTTGTCAAAATTCTGAATGAGATAAGTGGAACTTTCACTGTGAGGGTACTTGCAAAAGTGCCAAGAGTAGTAGTGTGGTGAGACTGGGCATAAAACGGAAACTAATGAGTTAGCTATATTTAAGAATGAACGAGGTGGTTTTTTTTTACTATGGTAAGGAGGTCACTACGAGCATGGATGGTTAAGTATGAATCAAGCTAGTGAGTAAGCAAGTCTAGGGGTATGCTCTACTCTACAACCATCATGTATCAATTCTTTGGATACCAACATCGGCCTAACTTAGTGTCTTTAGATACTAAGCATATACACGAATTAGAGTCATGTAGGTTAAACATGTCTTGCTCTATCAAGTTAGCTAATGAGGAATTAACGGGGTCATGTGAAGTCATTAAGGGTCACCGATACATTTCCTATTAATCGACCCGTTACATTCATTTTGTTCGATACTAGAGTCGGTATTAGTTGCACCCCCATAGAATTCGAAATATACTTGGCCTAGAGTCAAGTAAACTAGACGTCCCCTCATTCCATAGTGATGACTAATGGTAAATGTTGGGATTGAACCCTATCAGAGGAACAAATAATTAAAGCCAAAACTGGATCAGAGCAGTGGATCCTGAATAAGCAGATGATTACAGTTGGTTCATACAAATCTCTCCCCTTGAAAGTGGTTTCATATCTGCTGACCTCCTATCTGCTGATCTTACTAAGTGCTGACCTACAACTGCTGCCTTGCATCTACTGCCAATGTCAAAGACTGATGGAAGACCAAAGCCCTGCTGATTCAATCTACTGCCTTGAATCAAGTACTGCTGATCCGGACAAGCACTGCTGGGTTCACAGCAGTGGAAGGATGTAGCAGCTGTTTAAGTGTCTTTTATAATGAAATGTAATAGCAGTAGTTAGTACATCAGTGTTTGTATAGATCATAGGTTAGAGTTTGTTAGGAGGTTAGATGTCACTTTCATGGTGACGTCAGCTAAAGATGCTCAGTGGTTTGCAAGTGCCTATAAATAGTTCAGTACTTTGTACTGTTCTATTAGCTCTTTCACAACATCGTCTTCTTTGCACGAACAAACTACTGAGCTCTGGTTGAGGGGGAGTTTGCATTCATTCATCAATCATTGTAATCGTTGTTGAAACAAATTCAATCTTTCGATTCATTGTGTAAAGATGTTTGATCAAAGTATTACTCTCTTTTGATTGTATGCAAAGTTTGTTTTCATCTTAATTCCGCTGCACAACTCTTTCATTTCCATCTTAATTTCAAACGAAAATACAATAAAAAACAAACTCAGATCCAACAATTGGTATCAGAGCTTGGACAGTCAAATTTGATCTAACAATCATTTTGACGTAAATAGTTCAGCTCATAACAAGTTGATACTGATCGTTTGTTCGTCCGTTGAAAAACAGAGCAAGGATTAATCACCATTAAAGTTGATTTCTCAGTGTCTGTAAAACAACAAGAATGACGTCACAATCTCAAGATGATAAAAACAACATCGGCTCGCTTTTTAAACCACCTATGCTAAAAAGAAATGAGTACAACATCTGGCAGAGGAGGATGGGTCACATCCTTGCTCAACAAAGCACAGGTTGTTGGAGGTCTGTCATTTATGGTCCCCATGTTCCTTCAGTGCCAAGCGCTGAAGATGCTAAAAAGTTCGTTCCGAAACCAGTTGAAAATTATACCGAAACCGATTTTCAAAAGATCGAACTAGATGCTAAAGCGTTTAGCATCATAGCATCAGCGCTGCCCAATGAAATATATGTTGGACTGTTACACTGTAACAGTGCCAAAGAGTTATGGGACGCACTTAAGGAACAGTTTGGGGGAACCGAGGAAGTCATAGAAATCAATAGGGAAATCCTAAACCAACAGTATGAAACATTTTGCTACGTTAAAGGTGAATCACTAACGCAACAATTTGAGCGTTTCAGTTGTCTCATCAGTGAACTGAGGCTTGTTAACACTACTTTTACAAACTCAACTCAAAATAGCAGGTTCCTCAGGTCACTGCCAGAAAAATGGGACACCATAGCTTTTGTCACCCGAAACTCACCTGAATTCAAGGATCTGACCTTGACCCAACTCCACGGTCGACTCCTGACTTACGAAAGGGAGTTAAACCAGAAAAAGAGATTACAAGAGTCAGGAAAAGTTACCGATGATTACACTTTCGGTAATACTGCTCTTCTGGGTCAAGAAGAATCTGGGAGCAGTGGTAAGGATCAGGGTTATGATCACTTCATTGACATAACTGCTGGTGCAAATTTTAACAACCCTGATCCTCACTCTGCAAGTTATGCATTCACTGCAAACGAAAACCAGATGTCAGATAATCTAAGCTTTGAACTCAATGATTTACAACATTTCGATCCCACTGACTTAGAGGAAATGGACATCCTGCACCAACTGGCTTTGCTAAGTGTTAGAACTAGCAAATTTTACAAGAGAACAGGGCGAAAATTCCCAGGTTTGCATGGGAATCTAAGGGTTGGGTTGGATAAATCGAAAATCAAGTGCTATAAGTGTAATAGGTTGGGACATTTCGCTAGGGAATGTAGGAGTCAAACTACTGGTCCCATAATTACTCATCCTAGCTCAAATCCTAGACCTCAAAACCAAAGCACTGTGCACTATGCCCAGTATACCCCAGCAGCTCAAGTGAACACTGCTCACTATGCTGCTGCCCCTGTGCCAGTACACTATGTCCAAACTACTGTTCCACAAATCCAATATGTTCAAACCCCTGCTCCCCATGTACAAGTGCAAACTGTTGCACCTCAAACCACTGCTCCAGCAGCAGCACAACCAGATCAACAAAGTTTTTTCACTCAAGGGTTTGTTGACTGGAGTAGTATGCCTGATGATCTTAGTGATGAAAATTTTGCACTCTATGCTTCTAATGATTCTTCACATGATGAGTTTTGTTTGATGGAATTAGAGTCAATACAGGAGGGGGTTGAAACTGAGGAGGAACAGCAGTACTTTGAAACAGTGGAAGAGGTGACTGAAGCAGTGGTTACTGCTGTGGCTGGTGAACTACAGTTGGGAGAAAGTTCAGGTACCCTGATTGAACCAATGACAGATCCATGGTCCGAAGAGGACAAAGAAGAAGAAAAGGAAGAAAAGGTTGGTGAAAAGAAGGTAAAAGCTGATGATGAAGAAGATCATCAATGTGATTGTGCTATGATGGCAGCTGCCAAGGTATCTCCTCAAGTTCTTGAAAAACTGTGTTCTGACAATTGCATAATTGCTTTTGCTAACATTAAAGAGGTGAATGAAAACCTTCGGGATAAAATCTTGACTGATGAGGTTAAATTTGAAAAGTCTTTAAAAGAACTTAAAAACAAATTGACCGAAAAGGAAAAAAGAGATCAGCTGTTTAAAAGAAGAGCAAAGCATAACCAAAACCCAACTTCAAACTATGGTAGAAAAATACCAAGTTTGCAAAAAGGAGTTGGAATCCACCCGGATTACTTGTGAAAGATGGGTGGAATCCTGCAGAGGATATGAGGTTATGCTTGAAAAACAGAGAAAAAGCAATGTGAAATTTGGGGTTGGCTATAGAAAACATGATGATGAAAACACTGCTTTTGAAAACTCTGTTCAAACCACTAATGTAACCAATGAGTTCATCCCCACAAACAAGAATGGCCAAGAAGTGAAAATCACTGACAAACTTGGTAACAAAATCACACTTGACAGACCAATGGAATCCTCTACTTTTGAGGAGCTTGAAGAATACCAGTTTAAACCAAAATGGTCTGATGAGTGTGACATTCTTGAAAATTTCAAGCCAATGGACTTTACATCAACTGATGGTGTCAAGGCTCCAAAAGCTAAAGTCATACCTCTCAAGGACATCCCAGCAGTGGTTAAAACCTCTGCTGCAAAGGAGTCTGAAAAGAGAAAGAAGAGAGAAAAAATTGATAACTTGTTTTGTGAATTCTGTGAGAAAAGGAATCATCTAACAAAAGATTGTTTCCACTTAAAAGCTTATGATTTAAACAAAACAAGTGTCATTGTTTCAGCTGAAGGTTGCATTGTCTGTGGTAAAACAAACCACAAAACTCAAGCATGTGTGTATCTCAAAAACTTTGATGTGAAAAAGAATGAGTACATTGCTAAAACATTCTTGAGTCCATCATCATCATCAACATCTGTCAAATTCACCAAGAAACAACCACTGTTTGTGCCAGTTCAAACAGCTGTTACAAAACAGCTGAACCAAACATCTGTCAAAAGAGATGTTCAGGTTACTGATGCACCCCCTGCCAATCAGTTCAGAAAAGGCAGAGAAAAACAGTCTTACCAAAGGATTCCTCACGTTTATGAGGCCTACAAAAGGCCCTCTAAACCCAAAGTGAACAGGCATCCTTTTGGTTACCAGCAGATGATTGGTCAGGACCCACAACAGTGGTTAGAGAAACACTGTCCTAAAACAGTTCAAACTCCTAACCTAACCACTGTCCACCATTCTGCATCCATCCCAGACACTGTTGAGACCCCATCCAAAGCCTTGTTGGCTTTGGAGACCTTAATGAACTAATCCGTTTACTTCATGTGCAGGGAGCTTCTGCATGCTTTGATAGTCTTTGGTATGTAGATAGTGGAGGCTCCAGGCACATGACAGGATGTAAAGCCCTCCTCAAAGACTTTAAAATCCATGGAGGGGGTGATATATCCTTTGGGAATAATAGTAAAGGGAAAGTTCTAGGGTCTGGTACAGTGCAGTCGGGAAAAGTAAAATTTGAAAATGTCAATCTAATAGACAATCTAAAATTCAACCTTCTGAGTGTGTCCCAAATGAGTGACAAGGGATTTGGGTCATTCTTCACAAAAGACTGTTGTAGGATTGTTGGACCAGAAATGGTCAAAAAGATTGAAGCAATAATCAAAACTGGTCAAACTAAACTTGTTGCTCAAAGAAGTGGCAATGTTTATGTTGTTGACATGTCAAAAGAGTGTCCCAGAGCTGATGCCTGTCTGTTCTCAGCTGCCTCTAACAAAGAGACAGAACTTTGGCACAGAAGGCTGGGACACACAAATCTTAAGACAATCACAGAAATTTCAAAAAAATGGTTTGGTGAGAGGCCTACCACAAAAATTGTTTTCATGCCCTGAACATTGCATTTCTTGTTTAAAAGGAAAACAGCATAAAAGTTCTTTCAAGTCCATTGAAGAGTCCAAAACAACCCAGTGTTTGCAAATGCTACACATGGATTTGTTTGGCCCAGTTCAAGTCATGAGCCTCAAAAAGAAAAGATATTGTTTGGTTATTGTTGATGACTTTTCTAGGTTTACATGGACTTTCTTTTTACACTCAAAAGATGAGACTGCAGGCATTTTGCAAGACTTTGTAACACAGGTTGGAAAGCAATTTGACCTTCCAGTAAAAAGCTTCAGGAGTGACAATGGCACAGAATTCAAAAATAGGGAGTTGGATGCCTTCTGTGTGAAGAAAGGGATTGTAAGGCAGTACAGCATCCCTAGAACACCAGAGCAGAATGGGGTAGTGGAAAGGAAGAACAGAACTCTGATTGAGGCTGCCAGAACCATGCTTGCAGATTCAGGTTTGCCACTAACTTTCTGGGCAGAGGCAGTAAACACTGCTTGCTATGTTCAGAACAGAGTTTTAATAAACCACAGGCACAAAAAGACTGCCTATGAAATTCTGTATAAAATTAAACCACTGATTTCTTATTTCAAGGTGTTTGGCTGCCCATGCTTTATTTTGAACTTAAAAGATTCCATTTCAAAATTTGCAGCCAAAATTGATTGTGGTTATCATCTGGGATACTCAACCACTGCCAAGGCCTACAAAGTGTTCAATACACGGACCAAGGCAGTGGAGGAGACCTTGAATGTTAAGTTCAATGAACTTTCATCAATGAAAATCCCAGCAAACCCTGCAGATCTGTTTGATCTTGAAAAATTTACTTTTGAAAATACTGCTGTCAAGACTAACAGTGCAGGTCCATCAGAGGATACAACACCAGACTATGGGTATGAAATCATCATCCCTCAAAGGTCTGCCACAAAGGGAAAAGCACCAGCTGTTCAAAATAGTTGTCAAAGCTCAACCACTGCTACCTCAACAGTTGTTGACCAAAGTAGCCCATCAACCACTGCTTCCACATCCTCAAACATTGCTGACAAAAGTCCTCAAACAGTGGATAAAGGTCAGCAGTTGTCCACGTCATTACCTCCTATTCCACCACCTTTTGAAGCCACTACTGGATCATCAAAGTCCCCAGCAGTGGTTAGCTCAGATGATACACATTTGCAGCCCTCACCAACCAATGCCATCATACCATACCAAGGAGATTTAATCTTCTTGAGATCTCATCCACCTGATCAAATTATTGGCAACATAAATGAAGGGGTGCTCACAAGAAGCCAAACCCAAAACATTTGTCTTTTTGCTGGTTTTCTATCACTCCATCAGCCAGTCAAGTACCAAGAGGCACTGAAAGACAACAGTTGGGTAGAAGCCATGCAAGAGGAGCTCCAACAGTTTAAAAGACAACAAGTATGGGAGCTTGTACCACTGCCAGAAAAGGTTAGTCCCATTGGCACAAAGTGGGTCTTCAAGAACAAAACTGATGAAAGGGGTATTGTTGTCAAGAATAAAGCCAGGCTTGTGGTTCAAGGTTACAGACAGGAAGAGGGGATTGATTATGATGAAACATTTGCCCCTGTTGCAAGGTTGGAAGCCATTAGACTGTTCCTGGCCTTTGCTTTCAACCACAATATGAAGGTGTTCCAAATGGATTTCAAAAGTGCTTTCCTCTATGGTACATTTCAAGAAGAGGTGTATGTTTGTCAACCTCCAGGTTTTGAGGATCCATTTTATCCAGATCATGTCTACAGGCTAAACAAAGCCTTGTATGGCCTGAAACAAGCACCAAGGGCCTGGTATGAAACTCTTTCCAACTTCCTAGTCTCAAATGGTTTCAAAAGAGGTACCATTGACAAAACATTGTTTTTAAAATGGAGAGGGAAGGATTTAATGATTGTCCAGATTTATGTGGATGACATTATTTTTGGAAGCACATGTAACTCAATGTGTGAAGAGTTTAGAGAACTCATGACAGTAGAGTTTGAAATGAGTGCAATGGGTGAGCTGCAATGCTTTCTTGGTCTCCAAGTACAGCAATTGCAAAATGGAACTTTCATTCATCAAAGCAAATATGCTAAAGAACTTTTAACCAAATTTGATATAAATGATTGTAAACCATGCAGCACACCCATGGCAACAAATAAGCTGGTCATGTCTGATGAAAAAGATGAGCTGATTGACCAAACACTTTATAGAAGCATGATTGGGTCCTTATTGTACCTAACTGCATCTAGACCAGACATCATGTTTGCAACATGTGTCTGTGCAAGAAGTCAATCAGCTCCCAGAAAATCAAATCTCATTGCTGTAAAAAGGATCTTCAGATACATAAAAGGTGCTCCCACACTTGGTATCTGGTATCCAGCTAATGGGAACATCAAGCCTTCAGGTTTTTCAGACAGTGACTTTGCTGGATGTCACACCACAAGGAAGTCCACATCAGGAGGGTGCCAGTTTCTAGGTGATTGCTTAGTTTCATGGCAAAGCAAAAAGCAAGCAGCTGTTTCAACATCTACTGCTGAAGCTGAATACATTGCTGCTGCAAGCTGTACAGCCCAACTCCTGTGGCTTCAAAATCAGTTGCTGGATTTTGGTATCACTGCCTTAAAGACACCACTCATGTTGGACAGCCAGGCAGCAGAAAATATCATCAAAAATCCAGTTTCCCATTCAACCACCAAACACATCGACATCAGACATCACTTTGTGAGGGATTGCTATGAAAAAGGTTTGATTTCTCTGCATCATGTCCCAACCAAAGACCAACTGGCAGATGTGCTAACAAAAGCACTTGATACAGCTACTTTTGAGAGCTTGGTCTCTAGGATTGGGATGCTGAACATGGAATAACAAGCAACATCTTGTTTTTCTATGAATAAAAGCAACAAAATGTTTTCAGAAAATCAAAAATCCATCCTTAAAAATAGCCAAAAATGAGATTTTCATTAAAATCCTTAAAAGTCTGCCATTAACCACTGATTGTTCAAAAGTCTGCTCTACTTCAAAAGTCTGTCCACTGCTAAAAGTCAACCTCTGTTCTCTCATTCCTTTGATAAACTTTGTTGTTCAAAAGCAGTGTATTATCCACTGATATGCTATCCACTGATAGTAAAAATCATCCACTGCTTTCATACCACTGCCTTCATTAGTCACTTTCATAAAAGTACTGTCCTTCACTTTCACCAGAGGTTGTCACGTGGGCAGTACATATTGGTCAGACCTTTTGTAACGGCTGCCACCTCAGCATTCACTTTCCTCCCTATAAAAACCCCCATTCACCACCAAAACAGGGTTTTACTGTCGAATTGAATTCTTAAAAAATTCTCTTCTCAAAACAGTTTTTCATCTCATCTTCCACAAATTTCTTCGATCATTCATCTTCAAAATGACAAAATCGAAGTCATCTTCAAAACCCTCATCCAAATCATCATCGAAAACAGCCTCTCAAAAGGCAATCTCCACTGAAATCCCATATAAACCATCTCACAATCTCCTGGGTCTTCTCACAAAACCAGGAACAACCAGAGTTTTCGATTCCATCATTGACATCATGGCAAAATCAAAGTACAAAACTTTGTTCACCATCGATGCACCAATCTATTTGGCGACCCAAAGAGAGTTCCGGAAGAATGCAACCCTTGAAAAACAAGGAGACACTACAACCACCATAAACTCTTCTATAACGGGTAAAGATGTCCAAATCACGCCACAATCCATTTCAGAGGTCTTTCAACTCGGTGATCAGGAAGGTAAAATTTCTTTCACAAAAAACGAGTTACAGACTGACTTCATTGAGAGAGGGTATGAAGCCACAATGATGAAGAAAATTACCTTAGAAAAGGGTTATTTTCCTTCTGCAACCAGATTTTTATTTCATACTCTCCTACTATGTGTTTCAAACAAAACCACTTCTTTCAATGAAATCCCTTTAAAGATTCAAAATCTGGGATATGCAATTCTTCAAGGAGAAAATTTTAACTATTCTCGGGAAATTTTTAAAGATTTGGTTAATAATGTTGAAACAAAATCATTCTTACTGTTTCCAAGGTTTTTAAGTTACTATTTTGCAAAGAAATTCAGTAAGGATGATTTAGCATTAATAAACCAAGGTGATTCTACTCAAATAAACAGTTTAACAACTGAAACTTTTTCAAGAATGCTAGCACCTTGCAAAACACAAGCAGAGGTGCCTGAGCAGATTTTAGCAGTTACAACTGCTCCTCAGGTATCTGCTGCTGAGCCCACTGCTCAAGGTGATCAAAGCAGCAGAACAACTGTTTTGAAACCCACACCTAAAATCACCAAAAAGCCAACAAAAAGAAAAACACAAAAACCCCCCAAAACCATCAAAAAGGCATCTCTGGAGGATGAGATACCAGAGCTCCTGCCAGTGACAACACAAAAGTCACAAGAAACCACTGCTGCTACTTCCTCACAGCAGTTGGTACAAATATCTCAAGCCATAACCGAAACTCCTCCTGCTTCTTCACAAAAAGAACAGGTTGTACAAATAGGGTCTCCACATCATGATGCTCTGGAAACACTTGTTTCTATCATCCACAGCTCAATACCCGGGGCAAATCCATCTTCTACACCACCCTTCACATCCACAATTCCCACACCAACTAAACTGCTGTTGGATGCAATTGATTTGAACCAGGCATTAACCAGTCCTTCTCAATCACCTATCAATGAGAATATGCCTCAACCACTGACTGGGTCTGCTGTATCAATCTTTGCTAACCCACCAACACAACCTGAGGAGGTTAGACCCCTTGAGTTACAAGTAACTCTTGGTGGTAATCCAAGTGAAGCAGCCACTACAATTGTTACACCCACTAGGTTACATATGGACAGTGGTTACATTAATAAGACTTCCTTGGAGGCAATTCCTTTTATAGCACCTCTGCCAACCACCAGTGGATTTATTTATCCTACTGGCAACATCAAAAGGTTGTCAAGTGTTGAAGGAAGAAGACCCCAGTACCAAGAAAAAGGGGCATCAGTGGTTAATGTTTGGAGTATACTCCCTACATCTACCACTGATAAAACCACTGCTAGTGGGAAATCAGATGATCCCATTAAATTGGGTGATGATTTAAAGTACCAGAAATTGACGGATCGCATTGAAAAACTTGATAACTCTGTTGCAGAACTCAAAGATATGCTACAACATGTGTTACAAGTACAAAAGGTACAATCAACTGCTATTCCACCTCAAGCACCTACTCCACAAAGGGCACCTGCTACAAATGAGCTCTGGAACTTGTTTCAACCTTTTCTGCATCAACAAGCACAATTAGCAGATCAGCAACATGAGAAACATGTTCAACAGCTGAGAAATGCAATGGAGTCAAGGTTCAAAAACACTCAGGCTGATTTAAAGGCTCTCAAAACTCAGATCCTGCAAACCACTAGCACTGCTCCTCCAACAGTACTTTTCATTGATCAACTCCCAGATGATAATGCCAAAAAGGGGGAGAAAATTTAGGAGTGGAAGAAGAAAGGAATAGATGATGGTCTCTACATTGAACCTGAAAAGGATGCTATGACCAGAAAAATTCCTGTGCCAAATGGTAGTAAAAAGGTTGATGCTACTCAAGAAGCACTTGATGAAGGAGTAGCAAGTGTAAAAAGAGATAGAATGGCAAAGGATGTTTCAAGGTGGAATGAGGAGAAAAGAGCTTTCATGGAGCTGTATGAGCAGGGTTTTTCTGGTTCTAAAGATTCTAAAAATCCGAAGATTAAAAGAAAACCTAAGTCCACCTCATCCAGATTTCCAAAGCCTCCAAAACCACCATCCAAAAGCCATCAGCATAAAACCTCCACTCAAACAGCTGTTGTAACTCCTGCTGTATCAACTACTGCTGGTACTTCAATGGTTTCAACATCTGTTCTCACTTCAACACACACTACTTCAACACACACCAAAATTACTACATTACCATCACCACTGTCACCACCAAAAACAATCTCACCACCACTTCCACCTGCTGATAAAAAGCAGAAGACAACAGATGTTATAACATCTGCTGCAATGGCAACAGTGGTTGAAACACCAGTTGTTTCAACAGCTGTTAGTCAGACACAAACCACTGTCACTCAATCTACTACCACTGTTCCATCTCAAACATCATCAGTCTCTCCTAAACCAAAAAGGAGAAGGCTAATTTTAAAAGATGATGACACATCTCCATCACCAACATCTTCAAAATCTCTGTCACTTGTCACTATTCCAAAACCCATACCTCTCTCTTCAGCTCAAATTTTAAAGCCATTACCTCCTGCTGGTGTCTCATTTCCTCTGGAACTCATTGCAGTCAGAGAAGAAATCAAATCTTTTTATTATGAAGATGACCCAGCCAAAAGGAGTTTACCATCAATTGCAAATTATCCCAGGCCTAACAATATTGAAGAATACTTGAAACTCAAGGCCAAACAAGCAGAGGATATTGCAATCAAAAACAGAAAAGGGAAATCTGATAGAGAATTTCAACAAAACTATCAGTTTTTACTCTCACAGGTCAATGCTATGGAGCGATTTGCTAAAAATGTATGTCAGAAAATTTCAGAAAGGGCAGATGAGTCCTTAAGGAAAGACTACATTGAAAACATCATGACCTACAAGAAATACAAGGGGGAGAAACATATGTACAAGAACTGGACCATTCCTGAGCTTGAAAAAGAAGCAGCCAGGATCCAAGACATGATCAAAAATAAGGTCAAGCAGACTCCTCCTGAAAAATTCAAACAATTTGAAGCTGAAAAGATGCTAGAGTTGAGGAGAATGAAAGAGGAGCTGATTGCAGCTGATTATGGGTCAAAGAACTCTGTGACAAAGTGGGGAGAAGATAGAGTCAGGGCAACCTATAAAAGATTAGAGGAACTTAGAAAGAAAGATCCAAGAGTTCCACAAAATCCTGACTATTCCAAAGCAGAGGTCTCAAAAAGACCACCAAAGCTGCAAGTCAAAAGAACCACTGCTCCAGCTGGTGCTGCCATCTACAAAAGAAGAAGCAAAAACCAGTTTAGCATGGAAACAATTCAAGATCTATTAGCTGGAGATGCCATTGTAAAAGCAGGCACGGAAGTAATGATTAAAGAAGATCTTGAATTGGAACATTCTGCAAGTGCTGCTCAGCCAGCTATGAACAGGCCAGCCTCACCAAATACTTCTGCAAATAAACATCTCCCAAGAAACCCACCAGGCTCAATAATACAAAAGTGGGAAACTGACAAACAGACCTGCGTATTGACTTTGCTCAGGTCTGGTGGAGGAGTGGAGAAAATATTAAGGGAACAAGCTCTTGGCCTGAGTCTTGAAGATTTGCAGGATCTCCTTGATCTTCCACTTAGCAGGGATGATGAAGACACAGATGCCCTAGACTTTGAACTACAATTCAAAGGTCAGATAAGGGAACTGTTAATGAGGCAATAAAAGATTTCCACAAATAATGAAGAGTTTTGGCATTATCTGTTCCAGGGGGAGATTGTTGGGATTGAACCCTATCAGAGGAACAGATAATTAAAGCCAAAACTGGATCAGAGCAGTGGATCCAGAATAAGCAGATGATTACAGTTGGTTCATACAAATCTCTCCCCTTGAAAGTGGTTTCATATCTGCTGACCTCCTATCTGCTGATCTTACTAAGTGCTGACCTACAACTGCTGCCTTGCATCTACTGCCAATGTCAAAGACTGATGGAAGACCAAAGCCCTGCTGATTCAATCTACTGCCTTGAATCAAGTACTGCTGATCCGGACAAGCACTGCTGGGTTCACAGCAGTGGAAGGATGCAGCAGTTGTTTAAGTGTCTTTTATAATGAAATGTAATAGCAGTAGTTAGTACATCAGTGTTTGTATAGATCAGAGGTTAGAGTTTGTTAGGAGGTTAGATGTCACTTTCATGGTGACGTCAGCTAAAGATGCTCAGTGGTTTGCAAGTGCCTATAAATAGTTCAGTACTGTGTACTGTTCTATTAGCTCTTTCACAACATCGTCTTCTTTGCACGAACAAACTACTGAGCTCTGGCTGAGGGGGAGTTTGCATTCATTCATCAATCATTGTAATCGTTGTTGAAACAAATTCAATCTTTCGATTCATTGTGTAAAGATGTTTGATCAAAGTATTACTCTCGTTTGATTGTATGCAAAGTTTGTTTTCATCTTAATTCCGCTGCACAACTCTTTCATTTCCATCTTAATTTCAAACGAAAATACAATCAAAAACAAACTCAGATCCAACAGTAAATTAGTTGAGCTGGGAGAAGACATTAACGGATGCACGCTCGAACTTCGATCGCGAAAATTTAATATCGACATTTCACTCATTCAATTGGCTTGTTACGACGTAGTTTTTGACATAGACTGGCTATCCGATAATCGCGCCAAAATCATATGTCACGAGAAGATCATTCGCATCCCCCTGTCCGACGAGAGAACATCTTTTAGTGCACGGGGAGAATCAGGACACGCCACTATGAATTATTAATTGCATGGCGGCTTGAAGGTGTCTGAGAAAAAGGATGCATCACCCTTCTTGCCCGTGTGGCTGACAAGAAGGCCGAGAAGCGCAAGGTGGAGGACATACCTGTGGTAAGGGGATACCCTGAAGTCTTTCCAGAAGATTTACTGGGACTGCCTCCACAACGACTATTGGAATTCCGTATCGATCTAGTGCCAGGAGCTACACTGGTGGCAAAAGCTCCATATAGACTGGCGCCCTCGGAAATGCAAGAATTATCTACTGAGCTTCAGGAATTGCTTGACAAAGGATTCATTAGACCGAGTTTCTCACCTTGGGGAGCTCCGGTGCTATTTGTCAAAAAGAAGGATGGAACCTTTCTGATGTGCATCGATTACATTGAACTAAACAAGCTAACTATCAAGAATCGGTATCCTTTACCGAGGATCGATGACTTGTTCGATCAGTTGCAAGGTTCCAGCTTCCATTCCAAGATCGATCTAAGACCCGGATACCATCAGCTGAGGATACAAGAGGAAAGTGTCACACCCTGGCTTTGCGGAAGCGTGGTTAATTTGGTGTGACTTCTTAATACCATAGCTTAACCATAACAAAGCTATATGAAATAAAACCATGCAAGATCATCCATTCGATTAAGTTTTAAAAACCAAATACAATAACATTGTCTTAATGGAAACACATCCTAACGACATAAACATTGTTCAACAAACACAACATAACATAAGCATAGTTTAAGGACTGTGACTTGTCCAGGAAAGAGTCACATTCCCTAAACCCGGATGACCTCGTAACTAGTGCAGCGGGAAAACGTGTCATACCGCGCCAGATCCTTTAATTCCCTGAAATACATGTAAGTTGAAAAATCAACAATAATGTTGAGCGAGTTCATGTGTAAGTGAGTAAATAAACCTTTGTAAGTATAAAAATGATCCTGGTATGTAGCAAATAAGGGAATTGAGATCACCAATGGTTTGCAAGGCCATTGATATGTGTGAAGTGCAAGTAGGGAGACTCAAACCTAGCGGATTTATGCGTCGGGCACGAAGTCACCCCGAGGTCCGTTTCTAGTTTGGCCTGGGGCTGGGCTCGCTACACCCAGATAGATCTACCGCTCCTGTCCCTCGGTCCTACCATGAGGACTAATGGCCTCATGTTGCTCCTACCCACTCACATGATCTAAGTAGTAAACCTCCTTACGCTAACCATACCATGTATAAAGTACTTGTAATCAAAGTAACATGTATTTCACCCCCGTAGTTTAGAAAACTGAAAACAGTTAAGAGAAAAGGGGGACATGAATTCACAGTGGTGCGTCTCTACCAAGTATACCTCCAAATCAAGCAGCTGTGTGACGACCTACACGTACTAACTCTATTAGACGGACGGCCGTGCCTT
Organism: Helianthus tuberosus; assembly: GCA_030545235.1. Lineage (NCBI taxonomy): Eukaryota > Viridiplantae > Streptophyta > Magnoliopsida > Asterales > Asteraceae > Helianthus > Helianthus tuberosus. Next base: position 3,175,395 of record JARYGA010046293.1, read on the forward strand.
AGCTTTAAGGTTTAAGTTTTTTGGGAAATAGTTAGACAACTATTTCGTGTTTACATTCTGTATACTTGGTAATCATTTTCCTTCCCAAGGATGGGGGATTTAATACATGTGTGTTCGTATAATTTCGAAATATATTATTAAGTCTCACTTAAAATATATTTTATTCCTAACTCCAAAATATAATTATTTTCCTCAAAAATATTATATTTTAACTCATATGATTTTCCCAAAATAATACTTTGTCAAAATTACGCGTTCATAAATATTTCCTTAAATTGCGTAAGTTACGCTTTAACGATCGAGTGGTAATAATAATTACCGGCGTAACTTATGTATTTATCGTAGAGGCGTTCGTATTATTTTGGATTCGTTAACATTCGATAATATTATATTTACCCTAAAAATAATATTTATACACTTCACAAAATAATTGACAAGTGACGTTGTGAAAAATAAATATATTTACTAAATATATATTTATCGCGTTTTATTTTGTGAAATCCCACCTCCGATATTTTGTAAATAAAGTCGTGGCGAAACTTATAATTTGAAAACAAGTCGAAAAGTATTTCTAACACTTATAGTGAAAATATTTCTAAGTGTTAGGTTTTTGGAAAAATTTCGCCAGAGTTTCCTCTGTAACTGGAGGTGGCCACGCTTTCAAGCGTATCATTTTATAACCAAATCAACCATTCTTCTTATTTAACCAAAACAATATTCAACGCATCAAACTAGTTAAAAACCTTCCGAGGTTATACCTTATGGTCGCTTCGTTTAAGTAGTTGTATGATAGGTAGTTTATATGCCTTAGGTAAATTACCAAAATACCCCTTTGATGCCAAAATTCGTTTTAATCATATGTAACATAACTTTTGACATCTAAACTGATTTGACAACCATATTAGACATGTTAAGGCATATATTACTTGTCATAGGACTAGTTAGGCGTTCTGAACGCGTTTTACGCGAACGTCGCGTTAAAGTAGCATAAGCTACCTAAACGGGTCGTAATGGGTCACAAACACTTAGGTTAAGTTTCGTTTTAGTATGTGGGCTTTGTTAAACCATATTACACGAGTCTCCATACTCGTTTGGTTTACGAACCCTCATTCTATCCGATCCTCCGATATTAGGTCCGGTTTATTAACATAGTTACCTATATTAGGTGTCGTTTGATTCCGTGATCTCTAGCATTGCTTGGTGGTTATCTTAGGACTTCTGAGCAATCTCAAGTGAGTACATAGACCCCTCTTTTACTGTTTTCAAACTGTTTTGGGGTGAAACACATGTGCCTACTTGTTACTTTCATGCTTTCCATGTTTTCACATCATATACCTGCTATGTTCGTTAGTACATTATAGTACATGTTTTACATTACATTTCATGCTATGTATGCCCATTGTGTGCGTACTTAGTATATTGTTTTACATTACATTTCATGCTATGTATGCCCATTGTGTGCGTACTTAGTACATTGTTTTACATTACATTTCATGCTATGTATGCCCATTGTGTGCGTACTTAGTACATTGTTTACATTACATTTCATGCTATGTATGTCCATTGTGTGCATACTTAGTACATTTGTTTCACGTCACATGCTATGTATGTCCATTTGTTACATACTTAGTACAGTTGTTTTCATCACATGTTTACATTTTGGTATGACATTTGGGTTGTTTACAATGGAACAATACATTCATTAACATTAGCTACGTCGTTCGTTAGTAGGTAGTGGTACCATAGGAATTGACAACTCCCGTTCCTGAAATCCTAGGTTTGTTTGGATTGGAAGGAATGACCGAATTCGATGTACATAACTTAGATAAACCTTTAATTTGTTTAAGGGTTTATCGCCACAGTCTCAAGGCTTGGATGTATGCATTTTCACAATACCGCATAAATGTTTGTATCAGTATAGCATGCATTTGTTCCACAAAACATAACTTTGATTTAAACTATGTTTTACATCAATACCTTGTTTTTGTGCATTTTTACATATGGTTTAGTTGATATATTTCACTTACCATACATGATACTTTTGGGTACACATTACATGATCTACATTAACATAAACATTTTGACATTGATATACACATTTAGTGGTTTATATTGGACATAGACATTTCAATATGGTTTACACATTAACACATGACAATTCATTTATTCATGAATAATTTACATTGATGGTTGGTTTGAGTAAGTGATTTGAGTAACGAGGCGTGTGTAATATGATACAAGCATGGTGGATACGCCGCTGGTACTTCCTATATATAAGTGTTTGTATGACATTACATGTCGTAGCGTTATTGAAATCATTTCAATATTTGACATATTACATTTTACATAAACATCTTATTTTCAGAAGACATTGATTTACAAAACAACTTATCTTATACAAACTCATTTTTACTTGGTTATTCATTTAACCTTACATTATTCTCTTATTTATACATATCATTGCTTTTTAATGATTTACAAAACAAAACAACTTACAAGGTTCATGACTGACTGTTATTACACAACTTTTCCTAAACTTATAAGTCATGAATCCTATTTTCACAAAACCTATGTATCTCATAGGCATTTTTATGCTGACGTACCTATTTTCACATGTGTTTTCAGGAGCTTTTCCGTAGGATGATGATCGTGACACTAGGGCGGACCTGTGCCTTAGAGACATAAAATGAAGATAGACTTAGTTTAATTATGTTCTGAACTCTTTATTTCCTGTTTAAGACAATGTAACTCTTATGTTTATAAATAAAATACAACCTTGAGTGTCATGGTTATGAAACAATTAATTCTGTTACAACACTCCCCGACGTTTTCCGCCACGTTTTGTATGTTATACGTGGTAGGGGTGTGACAGAAGAGTTGGTATCAGAGCCAATGGTTATAGGGAATTAGGTTATTAGTAATTCTTTGACCTAGACTATAACCTTTCTAGGACCCTAACACAAAGTTATCTTGTGTTTAGATCTTAAAACATACATATCACCTATCCTTAGGTGATTATCAAAACAAAAACCAAAATTTTCCGACACGATTTTTGAAAAACAATCTTCTGTTTTTGGATGATTTATTACAAGGTTTTGAACCCTCTATTGTAAGGTTTTGAACCCTCTGTTATATGGTTTTGAACCCTTCCAGTTTGGTTTTTGGCCTTGTGCCTTCAAATTTTCAAAATCTTGTCAAAGTTTTGGGTTCTAAATAGTGTGAACACGTGCAAACTAGAAGAGTGAATGCCTGTATTTTGGGTTTTCTGTCTAGGCAAGCACATCGTATATATCTCATCAGACGCGAGACCAGTTGTGCTTACCTGGGAATTCTTGGGATGAGTGTTCACTTATAGGCGAGCATGTCTTCGCGATACATTATTTTTGATCCATTTACTTTGATTAGTCACTGTGTGTCGTTTGTTAGCTTGGTAATGCGGATGAATGACCACCATCTTTGCTTTTGTTAATTTTGTTTCATCTCATTCTCTTCATCCAATCACCTCACTCGTTCCCTTTCATGTTTTCCTCTTTTAGAATGCCTCCTCGACGCGAAAACTAGATAGCGACTGCCGAACTGGCAGAAATCATTGCGCAGCAGATGGCTGCTCAATTCCCAAATCTCTTTGCTCAATGGAACCAAGCCAACAACAACAACAATGCTCCATGCAAATACAAGGATTTTAACTCGGCTAAACCACTCAAGTTTAGTGGTTCTGAAGGAGCGACTGGGCTTCTTCAATGGTTCGAGAGCATTGAGAATACTTTCCGTCATGTTCAGTGTCCGGATAATCGCAAGGTCGAGTTTTCTTCGAGCATGTTTCAGAAGAGGGCTCTTACATGGTGGAATGGGGTAATGAGAGACCGTGGTGCAGAAGTTGCTCTAGCACAGACATGGGCGGAACTTAGAGCTCTTATGATGAGGGAATTTTGTCCTCGTCATGAACAACGAGCGTTGGAGAAGGAGTTTGATGACTTGAAACAAGATAGTGGCGAGCACAGGGCATATACTGATAGGTTTGAGTAGTTGAGTCTGCTATGCCCAACGATGGTTACCCCACTTGACAAGGCTATCGAAAGATACATCGACGGCCTACCTGACTCAGTACAAGACATCATTACTGGTAGTAACCCTGCCACACTCCATCAGGCAATCGAGTTATCAGCGACATTGACTGAGTCGCAGATTCGGAAGAATAAATTACACAGGAAGGGTGATAAGGGCAAGAAATAGTCGTCTGACAAGGAAGATAGCAAGAAAGGTCAAAACAAGAACGGAAAGGATTCTGGTTCATCGAAAAGGGCAAGGAAGCGTAAGGCTTCCCAAAACTATGCTGTCACTGCCCAAGCTAACCAGGCAGCTCCCAACCAACCCGCACAGCCTCCAGCAAAGAAGCCGTATTCAGGGAATGCACCTTTGTGCAATAGATGCAACAGTCACCATCAGCCGCAACATCAGTGCCGTTTCTGTACTAACTGTGGGAAGACAGGTCATCTTGTCGATGTTTGTCGGTTTGCTCAGAATCAGGCAATTCAGAACCCGGCTCAACAAGTTGCTCAGCATCCTGCTCCGCAACAGGGTCAAGCTGCACGACCACCCTACCCACCAGGTGCTTGTTATAACTGTGGGGATCTGACCCATTACAGAAATCGGTGCCCAAGGCTGGCTAACCAGAATCAGAACCCAAACCAGAATTAGGCTCAGGCTCGAGGGCGAGTCTTCAACATGAATGCCCAAGAGGCGCAGGCGGACGATAATGTGGTGAACGGTACGTTCTTTATTAATAATCAGCCTGCATCTGTTCTTTTTGATTCGGGTGCCGACAAGAGTTTTGTGTCATTGTCTTTTGAGCCAATGCTTCGCGTGTCTAGAACGAAACTAGGAAAACCCTTGGCAGTAGAAGTTGCTAGTGGTGAACCCATTGTTCTTGATTCTGTTCTACGCAACTGCCAGTTGAATCTTAACGACCATCTTTTTCCTATCGACCTCACGCCTATGCAACTTGGAAGCTTCGACGTTATTGTGGGAATGGATTGGTTATCCAAGCATCACGCAGAGATAGTTTGTTCTGAGAAGATTGTTCGTGTGCCACTTTCGACAGGCGAGATCCTACAGGTTCAAGGTGAGAAACCGTCTGGTGGTCTCAAGCTCATGTCTTGTTTTAAAGCTCGGAAGTATCTGCGGAAGAACTATGTGGCTTTCTTAGCTCATGTTACAGCAGATAAAGGCAAGGGTAAGTCTATTTCAGATATTCCTGTCGTTCGGGATTATTCTGAAGTTTTCCCTGAAGAGTTACCTGGTCTACCCCCAGCACGCCAAGTCGAGTTCCGCATTGATCTCGTACCTGGTGCAAATCCTATTGCCAGAGCTCCATATCGTCTTGCACCATCTGAGATACAAGAGTTGTCTAAGCAGCTTCAGGAGCTCTCTGACAAAGGTTTTATCCGTCCTAGCTTTACACCCTGGGGTGCTCCAGTTCTTTTTGTCAAGAAGAAGGATGGATCCTTTAGCATGTGTATCGATTATCGTGGGCTTAAAAAGCTTACCATCAAGAATCGATATCCCCTACCTCGCATAGATGATCTCTTTGATCAGTTACAGGGCGCTTCTTATTTTTCGAAGATTGATCTACGTTCCGGATATCATCAACTTCGGGTGCATGAGGAAGACATTCCCAAGACAGCGTTCCGCATTCGTTATGGGCATTATGCATTCATAGTCATGCCATTCGGTTTGACTAATGCTCCTGCTGTTTTCATGGACTTAATGAATAGGGTCTGCAAACCTTATTTGGATCAGTTCGTCATTGTTTTTATTGACGACATCTTGATTTATTCTAAGACGCGAGCTGATCACGAGCAACATCTTCGTCTTACTCTGGAACTCCTAAAGAAAGCGCAACTTTTCGCCAAATTCTCCAAGTGTGAATTCTTGCTTAAAGAAGTTCAATTCTTAGGACATATCATCAACGAACAAGGTATTCATGTAGATCCCTCCAAGATCAGTGCGATTAAGGATTGGGATACGCCTACTACTCCCACTGAGGTTCGTTCTTTTCTTTGTCTAGCGGGTTATTACCGCCGCTTCATTGAGAACTTCTCAAAGATTGCAGTTCCTCTAACTACTCTAACTCAGAAGAACAAACCCTTTGACTGGGGATTCAAACAAGAGGAAGCTTTTCAACACTTGAAGCGGAAGCTTTGCGACGCGCCTGTTCTAACTTTGCCTGAGGGCAATGATGATTTCGTCGTTTATTGCGATGCATCTAAATTGGGCCTTGGCTGTATCCTGATGCAAAGGAACAAAGTCATAGCATATGCATCGAGGCAGTTGAAGATACATGAGAAGAACTACACCACTCATGATCTTGAGTTGGGTGCAGTTCTCTTCGCTCTTAAGATCTGGAGACACTATTTGTACGGTACAAAATGTGTGGTTTTCACGGACCACAAAAGTCTTCAGCATATCTTCAACCAGAAAAAACTCAACATGAGGCAACGACGTTGGGTTGAGCTTTTAAACGACTATGACTGCGAAATTCGCTACCATCCGGGTAAGGCGAATGTCGTAGCTGATGCATTGAGTTGTAAGGAACGTACTAAGCTTCATTGTGTATGTGTTCAATCTGTTATTCAAGCTCGATCCGATATCCAAGCACGCATTTCTCAGGCTCAACAATCTTGTGTTTCACAAGGTTTGATGGATAAGGAATTTCCCTATCACATAACACCTGATCTGGAACTGAAGGACAATGGATCGTATTACTTTATGGACCGTTTGTGGGTCCCAAGCCATGATGATCTTCGTACCTTGCTTATGGATGAAGCCCATAAGTCTCGTTATTCTATTCATCCGGGCTCAGATAAGATGTATAAGGATCTTCGTATTCATTATTGGTGGCCTGGTATGAAGAAAGACATTGCCTTATATGTATCAAAATGCCTTACTTGTCTTAAGGTTAAGGCTGAACATCAGCGTCCTTCTGGTTTATTGGTGCAACCAGAGATCCCAGTCTGGAAATGGGAAAACATTACTATGGATCTCATTACCAAACTTCCGCGCACTAAGAAAGGTCATGATGCCATCTGGGTAGTCGTTGATCGTCTTACTAAGTCAGCACATTTCTTGCCAATCCGTGAGGATTTTCCTGCTGACAGACTTGCAAAAATCTATGTGGATGAAATTGTAGCTCGACATGGTGTTCCTTTGAACATCATTTCTGACAGAGATGCTCGTTTCACTTCTCATTTTTGGAGAACCATGCAATCTGCTATGGGGACCCAACTTAATCTGAGCACAGCTTATCATCCGCAAACGGATGGTCAATCTGAAAGAACAATCCAGACTCTGGAGGATATGCTTAGAGCTTGTGTGGTTGACTTTGGTGGTAGTTGGGATTCACATCTTCCGTTAATTGAATTCTCCTACAACAATAGTTATCACACCTTCATCAAAACGGCTCCTTTCGAGGCTCTCTATGGTCGAAAATGTCGTTCACCAGTCTGCTGGAATGAGATCGGCGAGGCTCAACTTACTGGACCTTCCCCCATTTTAGAGACAACTGACAAGATAAAGAAAGTTCGTGATAACCTTCAGACAGCTAGAAGCCGTCAAAAGAGTTACGCGGACCCAAAACGCAAGCCCTTGGAATTTTAAGTCGGTGATCGAGTATTACTTAAGGTCTCACCCTGGAAAGGTGTGATCAGATTTGGAAAGAAAGGAAAACTTGCACCTAGATACGTTGGACCATTCAAGATCGTCGAAAGAATCGGAAAGGTAGCCTACAGACTTGAGTTACCTCCTGAACTTGGAAATGTTCATCCAACTTTTCACGTGTCCAATCTCAAGAGGTGTTTAGCTGATGAGAACCTCCACATACCACTTGATGAAATTCGTGTTGGTAAAACACTGAAATTTGTTGAGAAGCCAGTGGAAATCATGGAACGTGAAGTCAAGTGGCTCAAACGCAAGCGCATTCCTTTGGTCAAAGTTTGCTGGGAAGCTAAACATGGACCCGAGTTTACTTGGGAACGCGAAGATCAAATGAAGGCGAAATATCCGCATCTTTTCCCATGAGTTTCCTCTAAATAAATTTCGGGACGAAATTTCCACAAGTAGGGGAGACTGTAACATCTGTGCTTGTAATCATTATGAACAGTACCATTATCAATAAAACAATGTCATTTGATCCCAATGTTTGTTTGGTTATGTTTTACATTTTTCATGTTTTGACTTTTATTCAATTTCAAACTCTATATCACTTTCTAGAGAGTTATACGCAAACTGGTGCGTAAACGTAGCCAGTTTAATGCGACAAATACTCCGGAACATCAACATATACTTAACATACCTTAAATAACCCTTAAATAACTTAGAAATAAGTTTTGAAGGCTTTGGTATGGCAAAAACAAGTTAATTCGCTTACAGGGACTAAACTTGACAAACTGCGAAAGTATGCCAATTTGAACTGTAACGAACATTCCGGAACATGACCATAAGTTAAACATACCATAAATATCCTTTACATAGCTTAGAAATAGGCTTTGAGGGGTTCGGTATGCTAAAATAAACTTTTGGGGTCATTCAAGAACTAAAAGCGTCAAAAAAAAATGTGCACAAGTTTGCATTTTCGCGCATAACTTACGTTCTGAATACATCCGGACATCCAAAAATTTATGTAAGCACTAAAATATTTTATTTTAGTGTTTGGCATAAGAAAAATCCATTCGTCACGCCATTTGGATCATTTTTCGCGCTTATGCGCATTCCGTCGTAATTAACCGAACAACGTAACCGTACGGCTAAACGAACCGACACCCGAGATATTTTTGAACACATTTTAAGTTCCCTATACTTTAACTTCATTTTAGAGCTTTGAAATGGGGTTAACGGGGCTTAAACGTGTCAAAAAACGCATCGAAAGCCAAGTTTTGAGGTTGCAGGGACTGAAACTGTAAATCTGCCAAACTAGGTCCTTAAGTAGGGGCCAGATGCAGCAAAACATTTTTTTCAGCTTTTAACAGCCCTTAACACTCTCCAAAGGCCAAGTTCCAAGTGTCAAACTCTTATGGTGGATGGCAAATGAGTTACCACAACTTTCCAACAAGTGTACGGCTTAGATCGTGCCCCCTTTTCCAAGAAATGATCCTAACGGTGAACCGAAAACTATAAATACCCACCTCCACCCTTCACTTTTCCTCACAAGAATCTGATCTTATGTGCTCTAAGTTGAAACCTTTGTTTCATACCTGAGCTATTTTGATCTAGATTAGCATTCGGGGACCCTTTGTAAGTGTTCCTTCGTTCTTTTATTGCTTTTCGAGTCCGAAAGTCAAACTTTGTTTGACTTTCTGCATTGACCAGTTTATGGTCAATGCGAAGTTCGTTTGAACTTCGCAACGTGCTTGTAATCACGATGGTTATAGTCCCTTGTGACTATGCCTAATGATTACCACGTTGTCTAGGGTCGTAAGGGTAAGCGATCTAATAAATCGCTTATACCTTCGAACCCGACCCATTTGGTCGATCATTAGGATCCGACCAAATACATTAGGTGACCATAGTATATAGGGAATAACCTTCCAAGGTTATACCTTATGGTCGCTTCGTTTAAGTAGTTGTATGATAGGTAGTTTATACGCCTTAGGTAAATTACCAAAATACCCTTTGATGCCAAATTTCGTTTTAATCATATGTAACATAACTTTTGACATCTAAACTGATTTGACAACCATATTAGACATGTTAAGGCATATATTACTTGTCATAGGACTAGTTAGGCGTTCCGAACGCGTTTTACGCGAACGACGCGTTAAAGTAGCATAAGCTACCTAAAGGGGTCGTAATGGGTCACAAACACTTAGGTTAAGTTTCGTTTTAGTATGTGGGCTTTGTTAAACCATATTACACGAGTCTCCATACTCGTTTGGTTTACGAACCCTCATTCTATCTGATCCTCCGATATTAGGTCCGGTTTATTAACATAGTTACCTATATTAGGTGTCGTTTGATTCCGTGATCTCTAGCATTGCTTGGTGGTTATCTTAGGACTTCTGAGCAATCTCAAGTGAGTACATAGACCCCTCTTTTACTGTTTTCAAACTGTTTTGGGGTGAAACACATGTGCCTACTTGTTACTTTCATGCTTTCCATGTTTTCACATCATATACCTGCTATGTTCGTTAGTACATTATAGTACATGTTTTACATTACATTTCATGCTATGTATGCCCATTGTGTGCGTACTTAGTACATTGTTTTACATTACATTTCATGCTATGTATGCCCATTGTGTGCGTACTTAGTACATTGTTTTACATTACATTTCATGCTATGTATGCCCATTGTGTGCGTACTTAGTACATTGTTTACATTACATTTCATGCTATGTATGTCCATTGTGTGCATACTTAGTACATTTGTTTCACGTCACATGCTATGTATGTCCATTTGTTACATACTTAGTACAGTTGTTTTCATCACATGTTTACATTTTGGTATGACATTTGGGTTGTTTACAATGGAACAATACATTCATTAACATTAGCTACGCCGTTCGTTAGTAGGTAGTGGTACCATAGGAATTGACAACTCCCGTTCCTGAAATCCTCGGTTTGTTTGGATTGGAAGGAATGACCGAATTCGATGTACATAACTTAGATAAACCTTTAATTTGTTTAAGGGTTTATCGCCACAGTCTCAAGGCTTGGATGTATGCATTTTCACAATACCGCATAAATGTTTGTATCAGTATAGCATGCATTTGTTCCACAAAACATAACTTTGATTTAAAACTATGTTTTACATCAATACCTTGTTTTTGTGCATTTTTACATATGGTTTAGTTGATATATTTCACTTACCATACATGATACTTTTGGGTACACATTACATGATCTACATTAACATAAACATTTTGACATTGATATACACATTTAGTGGTTTATATTGGACATAGACATTTCAATATGGTTTACACATTAACACATGACAATTCATTTATTCATGAACAATTTACATTGATGGTTGGTTTGAGTAAGTGATTTGAGTAACGAGGCGTGTGTAATATGATACAAGCATGGTGGATACGCCGCTGGTACTTCCTATATATAAGTGTTTGTATGACATTACATGTCGTAGCGTTATTGAAATCATTTCAATATTTGACATATTACATTTTACATAAACATCTTATTTTCAGAAGACATTGATTTACAAAAAAACTTATCTTATACAAACTCATTTTTACTTGGTTATTCATTTAACCTTACATTATTCTCTTATTTATACATATCATTGCTTTTTAATGATTTACAAAACAAAACAACTTACAAGGTTCATGACTGACTGTTATTACACAACTTTTCCTAAACTTATAAGTCATGAATCCTATTTTCACAAAACCTATGTATCTCACAGGCATTTTTATGCTGACGTACCTATTTTCACATGTTTTTCAGGAGCTTTTCCGTAGGATGATGATCGTGACACTAGGGCGGACCTGTGCCTTAGAGACATAAAATGAAGATAGACTTATTTTAATTATGTTCTGAACTCTTTATTTCCTGTTTAAGACAATGTAACTCTTATGTTTATAAATAAAATACAACCTTGAATGCCATGGTTATGAAACAATTAATTCTGTTACAACACTCCCCGACGTTTTCCGCCACGTTTTGTATGTTATACGTGGTCGGGGTGTGACATATAAGGGTTGGGAAGGACGGTTTGAGAATTGGGTACAAGCTAATTACTTAGATGCTTGGGAATGTGTCGAGACAAAATACATTAGACCAACGAATGATGATTAAGAGGTTATAGAAATTAAAGATCTAAGTGCCGATGCTAGAAAGAAATACAAAGATGAGAAAATGATGCTAAGTCTTTTACAACAAGCAGTGAAAGAAGATATCTTGGTGTTATTACAACACAATGGAACTTCTTACTCAATTTTGAAAGCATTAAGATCGAAGTTTCATGGTAGTCAAGAGATGGTCAAAAACAAGAAATCGCTTTTGAAGAAAGAGTTCGATTTATTTCGTGGTTTGAAAAATGAAAGCACAAAACAAATAGTTGAAAGATACTGCAATTTGCTAGCTAATATGAAGAGATTGAGCATCGAGAAAGATAATGAGGAATTAATTGAGAAGCTAGCTGATGCTTTGCCATATGAGACTTGGGGTACATATCTCATGATGCTTAGAAACAAGAAAGGTTTTAGCAATTTGACACTGAGCAAATTCATTGAAAAGATTGAAGCTCAGGAGATGGAACAGAGAAAAGCTTTAAGAATGAAAGATTTTGATGGTGAACAAGACATCGGACTTTACTACAAAGGTGGTGTTAGTGATAAATCCACCAATTTGTCACCGAAGATTCAAACTGCATTCAATACAAAGAATTCATCTGAAAGTTCTTCTAAAGGATCAAACAGCAATACAAGCTTTTCATCATATCCGTCATTTAATCCTAATATTTCAACAACAAAGAATGGCAAAAAGCTACAATGCAACATTCTACTGAATCTGGAGAATGATGAAGATTATTCAGCAGAAATGGAAAAAAGTCACATGTCTTTCTTGGGAACTGTATTAGAATCTTATGGTAGTTTTGTTGCAGGTCGGATCGGGAATCCAATGCCTACAAAAGAGGATTACGATCAGATTGATGCTGAGGAAATGGAATTGATGGATATTAAATGGTGTTTGGCAAGTGTGTTGAGACGAGCTGAGAAATTTAAGCAGATCACAGGAAGAGATGATTTACGTGAAGCTCATATTTCTACTTTGGGTTTTGATAAATCTAAAGTCACTTGTTTTCGTTGCAGGGAAAAAGGACACTTCAAGAGGGAGTGCAAAAACCGCGAAGCAAGTGGAGCTCAAAATCCGTTCAACAATAACAATGATTACTATCGGAAGGCTATATATCATCAAGTTGCTCAACAACACCAAGAACCACAAGTGGCTCATGGAAGAAAAGTGATTGAAGAATCTTCAAAGAGAGCTTGTATGGTGAATCAGGATGATCAAAAGAAAACGGAAGGTTTCAATTGGGACAAATATATCTCAGCTGACAACAAAGCATGCCTGATAAACCAAGATGATGAAAAACTGCCTGAAGGTTTTAGCTGGGAAAATTTCAATTGGGATGATTATGATCCAAACAAAGATACAAATCACAAAGCGTATGTTGCTCGTGTTGAAGAGGATAGTGATGATGATCGTGAGTATTGGTCAAGGAAAATGGCAGATCATCTGAAAATGATGGCTGAAAGTGATAGTGAAGATGAAAAGGATAAAAAGAAAAAGAAAAAAATCAAAACACCAATGAGTAGTGATGATGAGGCTGTTCCAGTGAACAAGAAAAAGGTAAAGGAAGTTCAGAAGTTCAAAGTTGATGAAGAAGTTGATGCTAAAAAGATTCCTGTGAAGTGTGACGCTTGTGAAGTTATAAAGAAGCAGAACAGCACATTGATTTATAACTTGAACAGTTTGAAGGAATCTTATGATGTCCTAAACAAAGCTATGAATCAATACAATCAAACAAGTGAAGAACAGGCAACGGCAATGAAGACACTTCAAGGAGATTTCATGATAAAGCAGAAAGTTGTGAACAATTACATCAAGAAGTGTGTTGTGTTAGAGCAGAAACTTGAAACTCAAAGAATTGAAACTGAAAGAGTTAACCGTTTGTTGAAAAGTTACTCATGTACTTCTTATGTTATTGACAGGAATTATCCAACTGTAGAAGGCATGAAGGCATTTGAGGAAGAGGAGACTTCTGAGGAATAGAATTCTGAAGAACAGAAAGTTTCTGAAGAAAAGAATCCTGAAATGAAGAAAGAAAAGAAGAAGGATACAAAAGAAAAGATATCTGGTAAGAAACAAGGTGTCAGTTACAACAAGTGTCCACCCCCGCTTGAAATGGATATTCTCCGAGAAATCCAAATTCAGAAAGAGTCAAAAAGGCAACAAATTTACAGTGGGAGTCGGAGTCTTCAGTTAACTTGCCAGAAAATATTGATGTGACGTTTACATCATCTGACACTGATCATGAGTCCGAGTTAATAAAGAAAGTGGTCGATCAAGTGTTGGACAAAGATGAAACTGAGGAGTCAAAGTTGGAGTCTATGTCGGAGTCAAAGTCTGAGTCCAGTACTCCAAGTCAAACTGACAAATAGGGGAAAAGGGTATACAACAAAGAATTTCTTCTATCAAAATCTAATTTGAATGGCGAAACATTCAAAGTTGCATATACATTGAATGATTCCGACAAATTATATTCTGATGAGGAATTTCCAATAAGGGGTGTTAAATCTGATATGATCAAAAAGGTTTTCAAACTAATAGAAATTAATATTTCTGAAATAAAAGATGTAAATCTTAATGATAAACCTAAAAAGTACACCTCAAGAGTTCAACAAAGAGAAAACAAGAAAAAGGGTTACAGTTCTGGTTCTGATTATCGAAAGAAACCAAACCATAATGTTAATTTCAAAAAGAAAGGATTAGGTTTTATTTCTTCAGAAAAACAGAAAAATGAAAAATATGTTCGTGATTTTAAATCAAAAATGATATTTGTTTCAGGTACATCTACCGAAGAAGAGAAAGAAAATCTGTTCAGAAACCAGTCGAACAAAGAATTCCTTGTAAAGAAGCGAGAAGAGTTAAAGTTTGCTGATCAGATGAAAGAAACGAGAACCTGTTTCAAATGCAACAATGTTGGACATATTGCCAAAGATTGTTCAAAGGTAATAAAATTAAAACAGGGAGTTTCTCGTAACTTGAAAAACAAACAGGTTGAATTTGAACCACCAATTGATAGAACAAAACTATTCAAAAATTCAACTTTTGAAATTGGCGAATGTTCAAATAGATTTTACAAGAAGAAGGGAAATCTTGACAACCAGAAATGGGTTGTTAAGAAGTCTGATGGTATTTCTGGCAATGATTCTGATTCTTCAAAATCAGAGGAGCTATCTTCTTGCGATGAATCTGATTCCATAAAATCAGAGGAGCCACAGGTTGAGATTAAATGTGAAAAATCAGTACCGATTGTGGATGATGTGAATTTTCCACCACTTCGGGCTGAAAATTTTAAGAAGAAAATTGGTAAAGTTGAGATTTCAAACCAATTTTTCTCAGAAAAGAAAGAGTTTGATATTAAGAAAGCCTTTAATTCCAAAGTTCACAATATTTTTGGAAAAATGGTTGACAGGAAAAATGGTTCACAATAGTTTTACGAGAAGAAGACGAAGAAAGATAAAGTTGAACCATCCCTAGTTTGTGACTGGGATGGTACATATTACGAACAGTAAGTCTGTGGACTTGCCGGAGCTCCCAAGTAGGTAATCGCGGAGCATGAATCGGCATCATTCTTTGTTTATAAAATTTGTTTTTATAAGTGTGACGTGCCGGAACTCCCAAGTTGGTAAGAGAGGAGTAGGAATCGGCATTCTGAGAATTCAACTTACATATGCTAACCTACAAGTGGTATTGGTCGGTAAGCCATGTGGTTGAAAATTTGATGAAAAAAGATTTTTATCTGCAAGTGGTAAATCAGGGACATTAAGTTATATCTGATTTCCTACAAGTGATTGAGAAACAAAATGATGAGTCTATCCCCTAACCTACAATTGATTAAAATCAATCAACAAAACTTATTTTCCAGAAAAACCATTTGAGTAAAACAAACTAAAGTGTTTTGAGATCACAATGGGAAAATGTTTTGTTGTGAGGGGGAGTTCTGATTGTTTATGCCAAGTGGATGGCGAATTGAAGTGATTTGATATCAGTTGTCACGTTGTTTGTATAGTTTGTTTTCAAAATTTTTTAAAATGTGTTTGCATTTTAGGGGGAGTAAAAATTTCTGAAAATCCAAAAACATTTGAAAATTTGAAAAAGTCAAAAACATGATAAAATGAAAAATGAGTTTTTGTGTTAAAGAAGAGGAAATGATAGTACATCAGTGGACGATCACAGCATGCTAAAGAAATGGAAAGTTTAAATGTGATAAACGATCTCACTGATGATGTGCCAGTAGGTTTTTGCACATTTAGTAGATTGTGACGAGATATCAATCTAAATTCAAACTTGCTTATATCGTGGGGAAACATCTCTCGGATATATGGGTAACCCCCGAAATCTTGTTTGAAAGGTCCCTCTTTCTGAGATACTAGGTATTTATACTCAGTGATATCTGGGGTATTATCCCGGGACTTCTGATTTTGCGGGAGCAATAGCCTAGTCCCCGGAGAATACTTTACGCTTGCTTGAAATATAGCGCTACCCTCAGCATAAAAAGATGAGACAATAAAATTGCTAATCAATGTTGTTGTAAAAAAGATCCTCTAAAGGGGACACACCAAAAGTCGAGTCGTCATCTCTCTGCTGAACGGAAGTTCTGACCTGAGCTCTCACGGTTCTTCGCAATTTAACCCCTTACAGATATCATCTGTGGTATACTCACCTGTAAGACTGAATATTGGGATCTGAATATGGGAGTATATTCTGAGGTGGGACACGCGATTAAGTTTAAGTATCTAAGACATTAATCTCGTTTCTCGAAACAATTGAACTTTGTGTAAGAATTTAAGTGGATCAGTATACTGACAATCTAAGTGAATCGTTTAGAACTTAAAATGATTAAAGCTTAACGGTGTTGGTGATTTGTCTCAAAAACTGATATGATCCTCTTACACAAACTCACAAAAATATTGTATGTAAATATTTCTTTATTGCATTTCATTTCATTCAAGAATCTAAAAAGATTTTAGTGTGTTTTAGCATAAATTTTGAAAAATATAAAAAGATTTTCGACAATTGATGTTGGAAAACTGATTTTCAAAATTCCGAGTGCTAGACATGATGAACAGATGGTTTGGGAAAGTGTGTTGTTTTGATAAGAAAAACGATATTTCTTCAAGTGTTTCATTAAAGATTTACATTGAAAAATCATTCTTTGATTGTGTTATTCCTACTAGAGGTTTATTAGATGGTGAAATTGTTTTTACAAGTGATCATCAAAAAATTTATTTTGAGGTAGAGATTTGTGCAGGTAATGATAGAGTCAGGAATTGATCTTGAACCTATGGAAAGACCAAAGAGCCAGGTTACGATCTTGGAAACAAGAATTCCAGACTCCGATCCCAGTTTACTGAGAGGGGGAGTCTGAATGAAAAAGAGCCAGGTTTTGATTATGAGGTTGAAATTCTGGATAGAAAGAAAAGAGAGAGATTTGAGGATGCTTTACAGCGTCAAATACTTCAGAGAGTTCGAAAGGATTAATAAAGACTGAAGATGTGAAGACTCGACACTTTAAGACTCGTCAACATTCGAGGGGGAGTCTGTTAGTGCATGCGTCTGTCGACTTCGTCTTGTATCGAGTCTTGTGTTTAGATTGTTAGATTAGTGCACGTATTTCAAGATATGGAGATTTCGCTTGAAAGTGAGTGATTTAGCTTGAAAGAACATTGGACAGTTTCAAGCGAAATCATATGCTTAGATTTCGCTTGAACTGACATCCTGCCTCTCTCAAGTGAAATCATGTCACTATATATATCCTTCAAGCTGAATTATTTGTAACAGTTTTCCGGTTGAGCCACGAAGTGCTGCCGAAGTGTCGTCTCGGTGTAAAACGTTATAATATCAATCAGACGACAGTTTTAAGTGATTTACTAGCTGAATTGATCTCAGTTTGTTTGTTTCCGCCTTTCAAACTGAGCAAAACTCTTCTGATCAACTCGTTCGGGTTTGAAAACGATCCTACAAATACTTCAGCTTAGAACGATTGTTCGCGAGTATATATGGACTATAGTTGGAGATGTGACGGATACGAAAATATGGTTTGATAATAGGCATGAGGTTTGTCCGATTATCTCTATCGTTTCCCCTCGTTTGTTAGCAAATGAGGGTTTTAATCTGAACTCTAAATTAGCGGATGTTTATGTGAATGGGGAGTGGAGATGGCCGTCCGATTGGTTCAATCGCTTTCCGGTGCTTCGTATTGTTCATGATTTCAATCTTCACCCTACACGTAAAGATATGGTAGTTTGGAAGTCGAGGCAAGGAACTCAAATGGATTTCAATACATCAACAGTTTGGGAAGACATTCGGGTGCAAGATGCCGAGGTTCCATGGGGGAGTGCAGTGTGGTTCTCGCAGGCTATTCCTAAGCACTCATTCATAATGTGGTTGATAGTCAATAGGAAATTGAAAACTCAGGACATCATGAGTAGCTGGCAATCTTCAGGTAATACGAACTATAGTCTGATGTGTTGCTCGTTGTGTACTTCTGGTCAAGACTCCCATGGTCACTTGTTTTTTGAGTGTGACTATTCGGCTTAAGTGTGGAATGGGGTTAAAGTTTTCGCTGGTATGGATTCGGTCAGGAACATTTGGAGTGAGATCATGGATTTCTTAGTGGGGATTTCGAATTCAACATTGGCTAGTCATATTATCGCTAAGTTGGTGGTAAGTGCTTCAGCATATTTCGTTTGGAATGAGCGAAATAGAAGACTTTTCTCGAACAAGAAAAGGACCAAAGACCAGTTGGTGGAGGTGATTCTTGGTACTGTTCAACTGAAGCTTCATTCGATGCGGTTCAAGAGGACGTATCACATGGCACAAGTATTACAGCAATGGATGCTCCCTCGGGGATTAATGATGGCGGATGACGACTGTGGTTGATGTTTGGTTACTTTGTTTATCTCGTATGTGCCTTGTTTGGCTAGTTTTTGTTATGGGTGTATTGGTTGTCGTTTAGTTGGTTATGTTTATGTGTTTAACTCCTGTTAGGCATATCTTTCAGGAGAACTGAGAAGTGTGTTTTACTTCTCACTTGTTTTTTTTTTTGGTGTGATATAAAATTTACCGGGGTAACCCTTTACCCAAAAAAAATGTTTATGTATATATGTGTGTAGAAAGACAGCTCAGGGAATGGCATTGATATGTAAAAGTGATATCCGTTGGATGACTTGTGTCACCCGATCAGATGGCCATCCGATCGGATTGCCACCCGATCGGACAACACTGTCACCCGATCAGACAACACCTTTTAAGCCCTGAGTTTGCCTATAAATACCCGGGTAGGGTATGTCATTGAAGACTTTTGCTCATTCTGTTGGGAAACTATGTCCTGTCTGACTCTCTACTGGCTCTTGTGTACTTTCACATCATTTTAATAGAAAGATCAGACGGTGTTAAACGTTGAATACTTTGTCGTGATTCTGTGACTTAATCCATGGATTCCACACATTGATCGAGGTTGATCCATCCACGTTCGTGACGAACAGATCGTGTACAAAGGCCCTAAGAAGTGGTATCAGAGCCACAGGAGGCTGAATCGAGATCTACGACAGTGAATTCACCGGAATATCAGCTACTCTTGCCGTTTACAGTCAAATTTCACCGAAAATTTGACGAATTCTCTCACTTTCTACCCATTTCTTGTTGAGTTTTTCACTTTTATACCTTAAAAACCAGAAAAACGTAAAATTGAACGGGAATCTATGGTTAAAATTTGATAAATTTGTTATCAATCGGTTTGCAATCAATCATAGTACAATCCTTCAAGATTTCATAAGAAAATTCCTTCAATAACTGAATGAAAATCATCAAAAACTATGATGAACTGTTCGTGCATGATAACGTCATTCACCCGCTCAGACAGCTGTCCGAACGGTTTTGCTTAAGATTGTTCTTGATTAGTGCTTGCTGACATCATCGGTGTCACTCGATCAGATCACCATCCGATTAGTGAAGCTTTGTTGTTTACATTTCACTAGCTGACGTCACCTTGTCACCCGATCGGATCACCACCCGATCGGACGACTTTGTTAGTTCTTGTTTTCATCTGCTTACGTCATCCTGTCACTCGATCGGATTACCACCCGATCGGTGAAAGGTTGAAAAGTCATTGTGTCACTCGTTCGGACAACCACTCGATCGGACTACCACCCGATCGAGTAGCAATCCGATTCGTGTACTTCTCTCTTTATCTAACTGTGCCACTCGATCGGATCACCATCCGATTCAAGTGCACCAGTGTGAAACTTTTGAAAATCACAAAAATTTGTCTAAGTGTTTGAAAACTGTTTCAGGAATTTTAAAATGGGAGACGATTTTCTGAACCCATTTAGCGACGTATTTGCTTACACCAGCAATACGGGAGAGAACGTGTCAAGCAACACGAACACCACAACACCAAACCCAAATCCTAAGAAAGCCATTGCTGACTCACTAAGCGTGAACAATGCTTATGGCACTTACAACAAACCGCCCAAGCTCATGGCCATCGAAGATTATAACAGATGTGCGAGTAGGTTCGAGGACTGGTTGAAGGCATTCGCCTACCAAAGCTGGAAGTGCTTAAGAAATGGTTTCAATATTGGAAGGAGTGATTATGAAAATCTGATTGATACTGAACAAGAAAGTTTTATTGCTGAGCAGAAGTGTATTGCATTGCTACATCAATCTATCAGGGATGATATCATATCTTTAATCGATTAGAAAGATTCAAGAGATTTGTGGGGAAAACTAGAAAAGAAGTGTGTAGGTGGAGCAGAAATCGTTAAGAACAAAAAGAAATTACTGAAGAAAGAATTTGATTTCTTCGGTTGTATGAAGAATGAATCAGTTTCGAAGATGATAGGGCAGTTTTGTCACTTAAAGATCGAGCTTATGAGATATGGGATTACTTTTACCGAGGAAGAATTGGTCGAAAAGTTGTTGGATTCACTGCCCAACGAAAAAGATAGGCAGTATTATGCTCTGCTGTTGAGGAACACAGTGAAGAAGTCTGATTTGACAGTTGATTTGCTAATTGAGAGGTTTGAAAGCCACGAACTTGAGATTAGAAAGACAAACAAAGTCAACAACACCCCGTACCAACAAAACGTTGATTTGTACTATCGAAGAAGCATGATTCCAAAGACTGTGTCACCAAAGTTTGCGTTCTCAACAGAGAACTCAAGTATGCTGAATCAAGAGAATCAAAACAGTAGTTCTGCTCCGAGCAGTGGATATCATGGAGGATCGTCTTCATCTTCTCCAAGCCAACAACAACAATTTGTTCCGAAAAACATCTTCCAGTGCAACATTGCTGTAAATCTCAACAATGCACAAAACTTTAGCGAAGAAGCAGCCAAGCAGTAGATGGTGTTTCTGGCTTCAATCTTGGAATCCTATGAAAGCTTAGTAGCCGGGAAGATCGGGAACACAAACTTGACCAAAGAAGACTATGATCAAATCGACCCCGAAGAAATGGAGTTGATTGACATTAGATGGTGTATGGCAAGTGTTGTTCGAAGGGCTAAGAGGTTCATGGAGATAACCGGAAGACACTCCATCGGTGGACCTTCAACAAAGCTAGGCTTCGACAAGTCGAAAGTTACGTGTTTTAATTGCAAGCAAAAGGGGGCACTTTAAAAGAGAATGTAGGAACACAGCTTCTGATGAAACGACCAATCCTTTCCATGATGATTATTACAAAAAGGCCATTTATCATAAAAACATAGAAGAACCACCGAGAATGAAATAGATAGAAGAAAATCCTAAAGAAAAGTCGAGAGCCTTGGCAATTATTCATGATGATGAGGGCTTCGACTGGAGTGAGTTGTTACCGGAAGAAGATATGGTGGGTTTTGCATTGATGGCAAAAATTGTGCCATTCAAAGACACCCGAACTGAAGAGAAAAAATACGTCAATAGAAAGATGTTAGCACAAACAATGAAGGATAGACATTATCGAGCCTGGAAAGAGGCAAAAAGTGCAAACAGATGGGATGCTGATCGGGAATGCTATTTGGACCCAAAGGGCAATATACTTGTTGAGCCATCAACACTCATTGTTGAAACTCTCATTGAGCAAATAGCACAACAGGAAGAAGAAAGACAGAGAGAATGGGCAAGACAAGCTGAAGAAGAGAAATAGTTAAAGTCAAAGAAAGTCGATGATGGGATAATCGATACATCAAAAGAATTCACTGCAGAGAACCTGAAGAAAATGGCAAATAAAGTACTCGCAGCTAAAGAATTAGAGGTAGATTCTAAGTTTGCATCTGAGTCAAAGAGTCAGGTCAGTTGTAGTGATTCAACAAATGGGTCAGGTAAGACTGATAAGGCCAAAAATGAGAGTGACTGCAAAAATTGCATGAAAGATTGCAAGGTTTGTAGCACACAGGCATATTTCAATGCCAAAAAGACTAAAGAACTAACTGAAAGAGTCAGAGAAGTTGAAACTCAAATCTTAAGTCGTGACAAACTGGTGAAAGCTTCAAATGACAGATTAAAATAATTAACTGAGAAAATTGAAAAAGATAAAATTGATGTAGAAAAAGTCAGGAAAGAAGATGAAAAGGTAATTCATGAAAACCGTCAACTTTCTGAAAATCATGAGAAGCTGAAAAGAACGATAAAAGATTCTGATGAACGAAACAGTAAAACATCAAAAGAAAATCTTCAACTGTTAGGAGTACTTCAGTCGAAAAAAAGCAAATCAACTAACAGTTAGATGAGATTGCTAATCTAAAGCTTCAGTTTCAAGAAGCTAAGATTGAAAACGAACGAATCAATCTGAAACTCAACAGTTACAACTCCGCGAGCTTTGTTCTCTAACATATAGTTCCCAAACCTATTGGGAAGAACAAAGCTGGTGAAGATGTATATTCGAACGGAACAGGGGTAGGGTATCATCAAGTTCCACCACCAGTGTTGAATAATTTTTCAAAGAAAAAATTTGGGTTGGTTAATGATGATGAAACAAATGAGGTTAAACTTCCAAAAACGATCGATATCACATTCACTTCATCATCCGTTGAAGACAGTGTTCAGTCCGAAGTTGTTAAAAATATGGTTGAAAATGTTTTGAATAATTACGTTCCGAAATCAAAATCAAAATCAAAATCCAAAAACAACTTAAGTGAAGAACCTACTCTTGTGATGTACAAGATGTCGGGTTCACATAAGTTGTATTCAGATCTTGAATTTCCTCTTGAAAATGTGAATGTCGACAAATTGAAAAATGTGTTTAAATTGGTCGAGATTAATGTTTCTTAAATCGAAGGTTTGAAATGTTCCAATGTGACAACTGGCACAAACCGGTAATTTCCATACACTATAATTATTGCTTAATGACTGCAATTATGTCCTTAATTGTCAGCAATGGCTGAACACATAATAAACAAGTGAATTCATGCATGTTGTATACTACAAAATATTGCTTTATTCATAAACGAGAGCGTTGCGTCAATAGTAAACTCACCGGTAAGACACCATGTGTCAACGGAACTGCAGAAAGCAGCCAGACAATAAAATTGGAGCCTAGGTATAGGTCCAACAACAAGAATGCATTAAAACCCAAGAGTACATACAAGGGTTAATATATATGCAATACGAAAGCAAAAATAAGCACTAAAAAGCACCCGAAACGCACTTTAAGTGCCGAATTTTGTATAATTCAGCTCTAATCAGCATTTAAGCATATAAATATTATGCAGAAATGCCGTTTTATTATCCAGAATATTTCCCTAAGTGTTGGGAATTGAAAGGATACAAAAAGGGTACTTAAAAGACCCTAAAAAGTGTAATTTAGCACTTTAACGAATCGGTATGTAACCGAACAACCGGACATTACCCGGAACACCAAAATAATGCTAGAAGCATTGTTTTTATTTTTTCTAAGCTAGTTAGGGCCCCCGAATACCCTAACACCCGTTATAACTTATAACACACAAATAAACTATTTAAGCTCCTAACTTAACATAACTATATCTTAAGCATCTAGTTGAAATCGAACCGGTTACCCCACCCCCATAACCGAACTTGGTTAGTAAAGGGGACAAACACTTACAACATTGATTATTTTAATCACTCTTGCTTGATATCTAGATGACATATTGTATGGTGGTTAATAGTGGAATTAGTTTATAAATAAACACAAGAGGTTATAACCTTCATTTCATAAAACACCAACACCACAAAACTCTCTCTCTTTCTCTCCAAGAGCTACGGCCAAACACCCTACACCCACACCACCATTGTTTCATTCAAGTCAAGCATTCCAAGGTTATCTTAAGGTGCAAGAAGGTGATTAAAGAAGCTCGGTGCAAGCGGAACGCGAAGGACCTCTCTACTTTGCTTTTATCCACCTCTTTTGCGCATAGATTCTTCCCTAGCCTCGAGCTAGAGGTATAACACTTAAAACTTATATTTGAACTTATCTAAAGTGGTTAAAAGGATTTGTGTTGGTTAAATCTCGTTAAAATGCGAAAAGATGCACAAAAGTCTACTAAAAACATGAAAAATAGTGGTTAATAGCACATATGTTGTGTAAATCTTGTAGTATTTGAATTGTGTGATTATTTGGACCCGATCTATGATTGTGGTAGCTCGGATCACCATTTAACCCGGTTTGGTAAGATCGTTGATCTTAACATAAGCTCGTTTTTAGTTAACACAAGGGTTAAAGGGTGAAACTCTACCACACATGAGACATGGACTTGTGTAAAAACATTTTTGTTGTGTAAAAGCAATTTAACTTGTGAAATAGTGTTTAAAATTAGTAGATCTACGTATCTACAAACGGTATTTTCAAAGGACCAAGTGTCCAAGAAATCACATGTTCTAAACCGGGTCTTACACAAACAAAAGTGGTTTTTGTGAACAAACAAGTGTGTGGAATACTTGTGTAACAAAAGTTTTAACAAAGAAATAATTTTCATAAAAACCGACAAGAAGTTGTGAAACTTCATATTCTTTAAAAATAAGATTTTTGAGAAATTAAACTTATTTTTAAAGATAACAAGACTTACTAAATGTGCTAGTAAGTTACTACACAATCTTGGTAAATATCCAAGTTCATGAAGTGGGGAAAAGTAGTGATTATTGTTGATAATTGTTGTTGCTGATTATTGATGATTGATGATGATTTAAAAGAAAATAAACACACGTTTTGAAAACGTGGGAAACCTCCATTTTTAGGGGAAACTCTGTCAAAATTTTTATAAATTTTGACACTTAGAAAAATATAAGTTTTTGATAAACTTATTCCCTAAAAATGTGTTTAAGAGTATTACTAAGGTTTCCATGATTTTTGATGATTTCTTCAAGAATAAAAATGGATAATAAGTATATATTTTTGAGAGAAAAATATATATTATTTGATCACCAACTTGTGTGCTAAGTGTATATAGTATGTGTTATACGTGCTAGTGTATTAAGACTTAAAAATACACTAAATGCTCATGAGGAGTATAAACATAAAAATACACATACAACATACAAAATACATAATTCGGGTGCAAAGTGCAAAACACAAAAGACTTATATTTATTTTTGGAGAAAATAATATAAGTAAGATACGTAGTTAAAACTATGGAATATTTTTAACACAAGAAAATATACACAAAAGAGAGTGACTGTACTTGTGCGACGCAAGTCTAGTGACTAACATTAAGAAAACGCGTATAGGTTACGACGTTAATTAAGCAAATCCGGTGGAGTTTACGACGCTAGGAACGCAAAGTTGTGAGTTCATGCTCCCCCTTTTCTCTTTAACTGTTTTCAGTTTTTATAACTTCGGGGGTGAAATACATGTACAAATGTACAAAAATTTATAATTGGTATGATATAAATACAAGAAGTACACTTGGTGAGAACGAGAACCAAGTGTGACGAAATATAAGAATACAAGAAGTACACTTGGTGAGAACGAGAACCAAGTGTGATGAAATATAAGAATATGAGAAGCGCACTTGGTGAGAACGAGAACCAAGTAAGAGGCGCTATGAGAAATGATAACAAGAAACGCGCTTGGTGAGGACGAGAACCAAGTAGGATGCGTTATGAGAAATAGTGTCACGAATAGGGTACAGAAGCACCATTAATCAACGTATACATTCAGACCGCAGAACAAAAGGTTAGATCTAACGGGTGCCTGGCAGCCACACTCCCGGTCGGGGCGAGAACCGAGGAAGTGCTTTTGTGTCTCAGAATATACCAATTAAATGCCTTAGGTTTGGTGACTTCTTATGACGTGCCACAGGTTAATGGCTTTGCAACCCATTAACAATCTGATAATTACAGAAATACTGTATGTACATAAAATTCATACCATACAAAATTGATATATAACTTGAAGTACGTGGGGTACTCAAGAAGATTGATATATAACTTGAAGTACGTGGGGTACTCAAGAGGATTGAGATATAACTTGAAGTACGTGGGGTACTCAAGAAAAGATTGAATTATAAATGGGTACGTGGTGTACACATGAAACTGGATTTATATATGAAAACTTGATTTACTCACAAACTATGTTTTCATACAAAGTATACAAAAATGAAATACAAAACTGCATGAATTCACACCAACTTTATGTTGACGTTTTTCCAAAAACTCACATGTATTTCAGGTAACTAGAATGGATGTGCGCGCGGTCTTGCTTATGCTCGTGGATGTCGCTTGTGTTTAACTTTAAATAAAGTTGTAAACTTTTAAGACAATGTCTTAAGCTGTCTAGCGATGTAAACGCTAAACTTATGTTTTCAAATCATGGTATTTGATGTTATTTTACGAGCATATAGCATGTTTACTCTTCGTATGCAATGAGAACCTTTCATGATCACACCTCGTGCTTCCGCCGTAGAAAGGGGTGTGACAGATTGGTATCAGAGCTGCGATTGTAGTGAACCAGGATTCCTTCTCGAGTCTAGTCTACAATCTCTAGGATCCATTCACGAAAACAATTTTCAAAGAGTTTTCATTGCATAAAACGTCCCGCGACATCCACTGCCTGAAACTGTCTACATGAGTCTAGAAAAGACACTACAAGACTTTGAGTGCACTAGAGTAGCACTTGTCATTGACTAGAAATTACTTGCAATTATGTGTGATAATTAGCATATACTAGAGGTAGAATGTTACATGTATATGTGACTTTACCTGAAAGCAATGGCCTACCTGAAGGAAGAGACACGAGGATGAAACGAACTGTGCGGACTGTGCAAGGAGTTACGTAATTATGGATGCATACATAATTATGGAATTCAGTGCACAGAAACCACAGCAAGTCTTGTCACGTATAGATTCCCTCAGTGCAAGCCTACTAAGTACTCTGCTAGAGTAATAATTGTTTGATGTCACTTGTGTGGTATATATACCTGTGAATATATATGATACTACAGTCTAGTGTGACGATATCAAACAAATGCCTAACCCTGTTGTGTTATGTTCTGTCAGAACATGGCACCCAGGAAAGTTGTGAACGCTCGCAATGACGATCAACCTCCCCCTCCCCCACTGCCAAGAACTGCTGAAGAGCTGAACGCTCTACTGGAGGAAAGGATCTCCGCTACTATCGCCCAGTACGAGGCGAACCGAACTCAAGACAGTGGTGGACCAAGCAACGCTAGGCGTAATGGGAATGGAGATTCGTCTGGAGGCAATGCAGCTCAAGGCTGCACTTTCAAGCAGTTCCTCGACTGCAAGCCGATAAACTATGACGGCACAGGAGGTGCAGTAGCATTTGTGCGCTGGACGGAGAAGACTGAAGCTACTTTCCGCATGAGCAAGTGTACCGCAGATCAACAAGTCACTTTTGCTACTGGGTTATTCGTCGATGAAGCTCTGACTTGGTGGAACCTGCAAGCCCAAACTTTGGGTGATGACGCCGCTTATGGCCTCACTTGGGAGGAACTGAAGGAAAGGATGAGAGAGAAGTACTGCTCTCGTGTAGAACTCCAAAGACTGGAAACAGAGTTCTGGCACTTAACTATGGAAGGTGCTGACATCAATGGTTACACTCGAAGGTTTCACGATCTGTCCAGAGTGCTTCCCTACATGGTGACTCCTGAATTTAAGCGTGTGGAACGCTACATTTGGGGACTGGCCTCAGAGTTTCGTGGCATGGTAACGTCGGCCAAACCACGAACAATCACCGAGGCTGTAACTCTGGCTGTCAGCCTGACTGAAGATTGTGTTCGTATGAAGAAGCTCTCACTGAACCCAACAGAAAATGCCGAGACGCATGCTGAGTCGTCTGGCAACAAGAAAAGGAAACATGCAAACTTGAATCAAGCAACTCGTAACAACAAGGGTTTCAGCAAGAAGCGTGACGCTAACATGCCTCAGGAGATGAAAACCCATACAACCAAAGCATACCAAGGCTCCATGCCTAGATGCCAAAAATGTAAGTATCATCATGATGGAGCTTGTCGCATTCCAAGGTGCGACAAATGTGGTAAATTGGGTCATCAAACAGAAGACTGTTGGGGAAAAGGAAAGAACCGAAATGGGAACGGTGCTGGTAACAAGAATGGCAACGGGAAAGGGCAAGGATGCTTCAAGTGTGGAAGCAATGATCACTTCATGAAGAACTGCCCAGAGAGAAACAACGCTCCGGCTCGAGCATTTGTGATTGGAGCAAGAGACGCACGCGAGGACCCTAACGTGGTCACCGGTACGTTTCTCATTAACAATCACTTTGCATCCATATTATTCGACACTGGCGCCGATTATAGCTTCATGTCTGTGGAATTTAAACGCATACTCGGAATAGAATCTAGTAGATTAGAAATTCCTTATTCCATAGAACTAGCCAATGGTAAACTTGTTGAATCGGGCGAAGTTGTTAGAGGCTGCACACTAGAACTTGGCGAACGAAATTTTAGCATCGACCTCTTACCTATTCAATTGGGTAGCTTCGATGTAGTAGTCGGAATGGACTGGTTGTCCAAGAACAAAGCTGAAGTTATTTGTCATGAGAAAATCATTCGCATCCCTTTAGCGAATGGTGAAACTCTTATCGTGCATGGAGAAAAACGAGACGCGCCTCTTCGAATCATCAGTTGTATGAAGGCACAGAAGTGCTTAAGGAAAGGATGTGTTGCTTTCCTAGCACACGTTATAGACAAGAAGGCTGAGGAGCCGAAACTCGAAGACATTCCTGTGGTGAAGGAATTTCCTGATGTGTTCCCTGAAGATCTGCCAGGACTACCTCCGCAACGACAAGTCGAATTCCGTATAGACTTGGTTCCAGGAGCCGCTCCTGTAGCCAAGGCACCCTATCGACTTGCACCATCCGAAATGCAAGAATTATCTACACAGCTCCAGGAGTTGTTGGATAAAGGATTCATAAGGCCAAGCTTCTCACCCTGGGGAGCTCCAGTATTATTCGTGAAGAAGAAGGATGGAACACTGCGGATGTGTATCGATTATAGGGAACTAAACAAGCTCACTATCAAGAATCGGTATCCACTACCGAGGATTGATGACTTATTTGATCAACTGCAAGGATCAAGCTACTATTCCAAGATCGACCTTCGATCTGGATATCATCAGCTGAAAATCCAAGAGGAAAGCGTACCAAAAACTGCATTCAGGACGCGATATGGGCACTACGAATTTCTGGTGATGCCGTTTGGACTGACGAATGCACCAGCGGTCTTTATGGATCTGATGAACCGCGTATGCAAGCCATATCTCGATAAATTCGTGATTGTATTTATCGATGATATCCTGATTTACTCGCGAACGAAAGAAGAGCATGAGCAACATCTCCGGACTATTCTGGAACTACTGAAGAAAGAGAAGCTTTATGCAAAGTTCTCGAAATGCGAATTCTGGATTCGCGAAGTACAATTTCTTGGTCACGTGGTGAATGAGAAAGGTATTCATGTAGACCCGTCCAAGATAGAAGCAATAAAGAATTGGGAAGCTCCCAAGACCCCAACTGAAGTTCGTCAATTTTTGGGTTTAGCGGGCTATTACCGGCGATTCATCGAGAATTTCTCAAAAATAGCTCAACCGCTAACGACCCTTACACAGAAGGACATGAAGTACGACTGGGGTCACAAACAAGAAGAAGCCTTCCAGTTACTGAAGAGCAAGCTATGCGATGCACCAATACTATCATTACCCGAAGGCACTGAAGACTTCGTGGTATACTGTGACGCTTCACGACAAGGTTTGGGTTGCGTGCTCATGCAACGCCAAAAAGTCATCGCTTATGCTTCGAGACAACTGAAGGTTCACGAGAGAAATTATACCACTCACGACCTGGAGCTGGGTGCAGTGGTATTCGCCTTGAAGATTTGGCGACATTATTTATATGGTACTCGATGTACAATCTTCACAGATCACAAAAGCTTGCAACACATATTTGATCAGAAGGAATTGAATATGCGCCAGCGACGTTGGGTCGAGCTGCTGAATGATTATGACTGTGAGATTAAGTACCATCCTGGAAAGGCGAACGTTGTAGCAGACGCGTTGAGCCGAAAAGAAAGGGTTAAGACCCTAAGGGTTCGAGCATTGGAAATGACGATTCGAACGAACCTCACTGCACGCATTCGGGATGCACAACAAGAAGCTCTTAAAGAAGAGAACCGTAAAACTGAATACCTCCGGGGTGCATTGAAATACATGGTGCCAAATGAAGAGGGAGCCTTATACTTCAAGAAGCGTATCTGGGTTCCACTCTGCGGTGGCATACGTGAGGTCATCCTTAATGAAGCCCACAAATCGAGATATTCGATCCATCCAGGATCGGACAAGATGTACCAAGACTTGAAAGAGTACTATTGGTGGCCGAGACTCAAAAGCGACGTTGCGGTTTATGTCGGAAAATGCCTAACCTGTGCGAAGGTTAAGGCCGAATATCAGAAACCGTCCGGCCTACTACAACAACCAGAGATTCCCGTGTGGAAGTGGGAACAAATCTCGATGGACTTCATAACGAAATTACCCAGGACCCCGAGAGGGCACGATATGATATGGGTAATAGTTGATCGATTAACGAAGTCTGCGCACTTCCTACCGATCTGAGAAAAAGACAGCACTGGAAAGCTTGCTGAAATATACTTAAGAGAAATTGTGGCACGTCATGGAGTGCCAATCTCAATCATTTCAGACAGAGATGGACGCTTTGTCTCAAGAATCTGGCAATCATTTCAGGAAGCCTTTGGATCTCAGTTAGATCTGAGCACGGCATTCCATCCGCAAACAGACGGCCAGAGCGAACGGACTATACAAACATTAGAAGATATGCTTCGCGCATGTGTCATGGATCTAGGCGGCAGCTGGGATACTCATCTACCTTTAGTTGAGTTTTCCTACAATAACAGTTATCATACAAGCATAAAAGCCGCGCCGTTCGAAGCTCTGTATGGCCGCAAATGCCGATCGCCCTTATGTTGGGCAGATGCCGGAGATAAACGTATGGTTGGTCCGGAACTTGTACAAGAGACAACCGACAAGATTGCGCAGATCCGAGAGCGCATTAAGGCGGCTCGAGAGCGACAAAAGAGCTACGCGGATCCAAATAGAAAATCGGTAGATTTCAAGGTGGGAGACAAAGTGTTGTTAAAAGTCTCACCATGGAAGGGCGTAGTCAGATTTGGGAAGCGTGGAAAGCTGAATCCACGATATATCGGACCATTCAGAATACTGAAGAGAATTGGTACCGTGGCATACAAGTTGGAGTTACCGGAAGAACTTAACGGAGTACATGATACGTTTCATGTATCCAACCTGAAGAAGAGTCCAACGCAAGAAAACGTGATCATCCCGATGGATGAAATACATATTGATGAAGCCCTCCGAGTTACAGAACAACCCGTTGAGGTTACTGACTGGAAAGTCAACAAGACCAGGAGGAGCAGTGTGAAACTTGTCAAAGTACGTTGGAGCTCTAAACACGGACCCGAGTACACATGGGAACGTGAAGACCAGTTCAAGAAAAAGTATCCCCACCTATTCAAGAAGACTCCAACGAGAGTTAGTTCAGTCTGAATTTCGGGACGAAATTCTTTTAACGGGGGGAGACTGTGACAACTGGCACAAACCGGTAATTTCCGTACACTATAATTATTGCTTAATGACTGCAATTATGTCCTTAATTGTCAGCAATGGCTGAACACATAATAAACAAGTGAATTCATGCATGTTGTATACTACAAAATATTGCTTTATGCATAAACGAGAGCGTTGCGTCAATAGTAAACTCACCGGTAAGACACCATGTGTCAACGGAACTGCAGAAAGCAGCCAGACAATAAAATTGGAGCCTAGGTATAGGTCCAACAACAAGAATGCATTAAAACCCAAGAGTACATACAAGGGTTAATATATATGCAATACGAAAGCAAAAATAAGCACTAAAAAGCACCCGAAACGCACTTTAAGTGCCGAATTTTGTATAATTCAGCTCTAATCAGCATTTAAGCATATAAATATTATGCAGAAATGTCGTTTTATTATCCAGAATATTTCCCTAAGTGTTGGGAATTGAAAGGATACAAAAAGGGTACTTAAAAGACCCTAAAAAGTGTAATTTAGCACTTTAACGAATCGGTATGTAACCGAACAACCGGACATTACCCGGAACACCAAAATAATGCTAGAAGCATTGTTTTTATTTTTTCTAAGCTAGTTAGGGCCCCCGAATACCCTAACACCCGTTATAACTTATAACACACAAATAAACTATTTAAGCTCCTAACTTAACATAACTATATCTTAAGCATCTAGTTGAAATCGAACCGGTTACCCCACCCCCATAACCGAACTTGGTTAGTAAAGGGGACAAACACTTACAACATTGATTATTTTAATCACTCTTGCTTGATATCTAGATGACATATTGTATGGTGGTTAATAGTGGAATTAGTTTATAAATAAACACAAGAGGTTATAACCTTCATTTCATAAAACACCAACACCACAAAACTCTCTCTCTTTCTCTCCAAGAGCTACGGCCAAACACCCTACACCCACACCACCATTGTTTCATTCAAGTCAAGCATTCCAAGGTTATCTTAAGGTGCAAGAAGGTGATTAAAGAAGCTCGGTGCAAGCGGAACGCGAAGGACCTCTCTACTTTGCTTTTATCCACCTCTTTTGCGCATAGATTCTTCCCTAGCCTCGAGCTAGAGGTATAACACTTAAAACTTATATTTGAACTTATCTAAAGTGGTTAAAAGGATTTGTGTTGGTTAAATCTCGTTAAAATGCGAAAAGATGCACAAAAGTCTACTAAAAACATGAAAAATAGTGGTTAATAGCACATATGTTGTGTAAATCTTGTAGTATTTGACTTGTGTGATTATTTGGACCCGGTCTATGATTGTGGTAGCTCGGATCACCATTTAACCCGGTTTGGTAAGATCGTTGATCTTAACATAAGCTCGTTTTTAGTTAACACAAGGGTTAAAGGGTGAAACTCTACCACACATGAGACATGGACTTGTGTAAAAACATTTTTGTTGTGTAAAAGCAATTTAACTTGTGAAATAGTGTTTAAAATTAGTAGATCTACGTATCTACAAACGGTATTTTCAAAGGACCAAGTGTCCAAGAAATCACATGTTCTAAACCGGGTCTTACACAAACAAAAGTGGTTTTTGTGAACAAACAAGTGTGTGGAATACTTGTGTAACAAAAGTTTTAACAAAGAAATAATTTTCATAAAAACCGACTAGAAGTTGTGAAACTTCATATTCTTTAAAAATAAGATTTTT
Source organism: Helianthus tuberosus (assembly GCA_030545235.1). NCBI lineage: Eukaryota > Viridiplantae > Streptophyta > Magnoliopsida > Asterales > Asteraceae > Helianthus > Helianthus tuberosus. Next base: position 3,208,909 of record JARYGA010046293.1, read on the forward strand.
GAGAAATTAAACTTATTTTTAAAGATAACAAGACTTACTAAATGTGCTAGTAAGTTACTACACAATCTTGGTAAATATCCAAGTTCATGAAGTGGGGAAAAGTAGTGATTATTGTTGATAATTGTTGTTGCTGATTATTGATGATTGATGATGATTAAAAAGAAAATAAACACACGTTTTGAAAACGTGGGAAACCTCCATTTTTAGGGGAAACTCTGTCAAAATTTTTATAAATTTTGACACTTAGAAAAATATAAGTTTTTGATAAACTTATTCCCTAAAAATGTGTTTAAGAGTATTACTAAGGTTTCCATGATTTTTGATGATTTCTTCAAGAATAAAAATGGATAATAAGTATATATTTTTGAGAGAAAAATATATATTATTTGATCACCAACTTGTGTGCTAAGTGTATATAGTATGTGTTATACGTGCTAGTGTATTAAGACTTAAAAATACACTAAATGCTCATGAGGAGTATAAACATAAAAATACACATACAACATACAAAATACATAATTCGGGTGCAAAGTGCAAAACACAAAAGACTTATATTTATTTTTGGAGAAAATAATATAAGTAAGATACGTAGTTAAAAATATGGAATATTTTTAACACAAGAAAATATACACAAAAGAGAGTGACTGTACTTGTGCGACGCAAGTCTAGTGACTAACATTAAGAAAACGCGTATAGGTTACGACGTTAATTAAGCAAATCCGGTGGAGTTTACGACGCTAGGAACGCAAAGTTGTGAGTTCATGCTCCCCCTTTTCTCTTTAACTGTTTTCAGTTTTTATAACTTCGGGGGTGAAATACATGTACAAATGTACAAAAATTTATAATTGGTATGATATAAATACAAGAAGTACACTTGGTGAGAACGAGAACCAAGTGTGACGAAATATAAGAATACAAGAAGTACACTTGGTGAGAACGAGAACCAAGTGTGATGAAATATAAGAATATGAGAAGCGCACTTGGTGAGAACGAGAACCAAGTAAGAGGCGCTATGAGAAATGATAACAAGAAACGCGCTTGGTGAGGACGAGAACCAAGTAGGATGCGTTATGAGAAATAGTGTCACGAATAGGGTACAGAAGCACCATTAATCAACGTATACATTCAGACCGCAGAACAAAAGGTTAGATCTAACGGGTGCCTGGCAGCCACACTCCCGGTCGGGGCGAGAACCGAGGAAGTGCTTTTGTATCTCAGAATATACCAATTAAATGCCTTAGGTTTGGTGACTTCCTATGACGTGCCACAGGTTAATGGCTTTGCAACCCATTAACAATCTGATAATTACAGAAATACTGTATGTACATAAAATTCATACCATACAAAATTGATATATAACTTGAAGTACGTGGGGTACTCAAGAAGATTGATATATAACTTGAAGTACGTGGGGTACTCAAGAGGATTGAGATATAACTTGAAGTACGTGGGGTACTCAAGAAAAGATTGAATTATAAATGGGTACGTGGTGTACACATGAAACTGGATTTATATATGAAAACTTGATTTACTCACAAACTATGTTTTCATACAAAGTATACAAACATGAAATACAAAACTGCATGAATTCACACCAACTTTATGTTGACGTTTTTCCAAAAACTCACATGTATTTCAGGTAACTAGAATGGATGTGCGCGCGGTCTTGCTTATGCTCGTGGATGTCGCTTGTGTTTAACTTTAAATAAAGTTGTAAACTTTTAAGACAATGTCTTAAGCTGTCTAGCGATGTAAACGCTAAACTTATGTTTTCAAATCATGGTATTTGATGTTATTTTACGAGCATATAGCATGTTTACTCTTCGTATGCAATGAGAACCTTTCATGATCACACCTCGTGCTTCCGCCGTAGAAAGGGGTGTGACATCCAAAAGGCAATTGAACTTTGAAAAAGATAAATCTTACTACAAAAAACATGTTGTACAGCCATGTTTTTCTAACAACAACCAAAACAGATGGTCGGGTGGTTATCAGGGTGATAAGAACAATCAAAGAAGGAACTTTTAAAACAAGAAGTTTGTTGAGAAAAAGGTGTTTGTGAAAAGCTCGAGTTCACATTCCGAGCAAGAAACAGAGATTTTTTCAAAATCAAATGAAGAATTCTTTGAGAAAAAGGCCTCACAACCTCAGACCGAAGGCACAAGTCGGGAAATTGACACCCGGACATGCTTTAAATGCAACAAAGTTGGACACATTGCAAGGAAATGCAACAACTCGAAGCCTAAGTCTGCGGTTGTTGAGAGACCGAAGAAGAAAGACGATGTAAAAGGCAAAGCTCCAATGGTTGTTGAGAAGAAAGTTTTGAAAAATGAAAACACCAAAGTCAAAACTGAACCCGTAAAGAAGTCGGTAACTAAAACTGATAAATTTTACAAACGGGTCGCTTCGTCTCAACAAACATGGAAGCCAAAATCTGATGATAAGAAAACAAGTTCTCCAAAACCAAAGGTTTCTGAGTCTACAAAACAATCATCTTCTACCACACAGGTAAAGATGAATGTTCCTTTGGATTACTATGAGAAACTTGAGAAACAGAAACAAACTTCTACCTCTACAGGGAAGAAGTATGTTGCAAAGAAAGACCAATCATCTAGTCAACCTCCGAAAAATGATTTCTTTTTCTATAAAGAGGTTGAGATTGGGTCTGAAGAAAGTCTCAAAATGAATGATAAGAATTTCCCACCTTTGTTCACCAAGAGAACTGTCATTAACGAAAAGCTACCTGAGTTGATGGAGGCTTGGGTTGCTTCAAAATCTCACTAAATATTTGTAAAATGTGCAGGATCTTCCGAGATCCTTTTCACATTGGATTATGGATAGTGGAGCTTCTCGGCACATGACAGGGATAAAAGCCCTGCTGTATGATGTGAGAGGATTTAACGGAGGTTATGTTGGTTTTGCCAGTAATCAAGGAGGTTGTATCATTGGTGAGGGAACTTTATCGAATGGGATAATCACGTTTGAAAGAGTAAACTACATCGCCGAGCTAGAGAACAATCTTCTGAGCATATCTCAAATTTGTGATCGAATGTATTCGACACACTTCACGGATAAAGAATGTTTGATCTTGAAGCCGGGGTTTGTCATCCCCGAGGAGTGGGTCATCATGAGAGCAACGAGAGTCGATGATCTGTACGTGTTGGACATGAGCGTAGCCACTACTACCATGGGTCAGACTCATTGCTTCATGTCAAGAGCCACTGAAAAGGAGTCGTAATTGTGGCATAGGAAGATGGGCCACATTCACCTGCGAAAAATGAACTACCTGGTGCACAATGACTTGGTAAATGGTGTTCATCTGAAAGGTTTCCATCTTGAAGGGGAGTGTATTAGTTGTGTCAAAGGTAAGCAATGGAAGAAATCCCACCCTGGAAAGAAGATGAACTCAGTCTCGAGGCCGTTGGAGAGACTTCACATGGATCTCTTTGGTCCTGTGAATGTCAAAAGCATAACTTGTGATCTCTACTACTTAGTAGTCACAGACGACTATTCGAGATTTTCATGGGTAACATTCTTGAAGAAAAAAGATGAGACATTTGAGAGTTTGCTGAGACTTTTCAGAAAGATTGAGAATTTGTACCGAACTCGCATCATGTTAAGATCGGAGGCTCTCATAATTGTGTTTGTTTGTATGATTTGAACAATGAATGAATATGAAACAATGTAAAGTGCAGCGGAAATGAAAACAAACGTAGTAAACACAATCAAGGAGAAAATAGTTTGATAAACATTTGCTTCTCATAGAGTCAAAAGATTACAAATCAAAACAAAAGATTACAAACATGCTTACAAACTAAGCTCCCCCTCAGCCTGATGCCCCAAGGTTGGATTGCACAAGATGAAAGGATTGAACTGAGGAGAAAAATTCTCTCAGAACGAATCAAATGTAACAGTACAGAGTACTGCTCTATTTATAGACAAACCAAACCACTGAGGCATCTCAGCTGACGTCACCATGAAAGTGACATCTAACAAACCAACAAACTCTATCTACTGTTCTACAACTACTGATCATACAGACATTGAATACATTCTAAACACTGATATATAAACACTGACTCTTCATTCCACTAACGTAATCAACCACTGTTGTATGAGCAACAGTGCTTTCTTCAAAGGGTGATCAGGCCTTGAATGGGCAATGCTTTAACTCTTCAGCAGTAATTGGATTCCAGCAGTAGATTGAGCTTTAGCCTTTAAACTTCATCAGTGCTTTGGTTTCACAGTGGTTTATAGGATCAGCAGTTGTTGATAAGGATAGTACTTGGAGCATATCAGATGTTTGATTCACTGTCAAGGGGAAAGCTTAAAGTAAACAGCTGATTATTGTGAATCCACTGTCATGATCCGGTTTTGGCTTTCGTTATATGTTCCTTTGGCAGGGTTCAATCCCAACAATCTCCCCCTGGAACAGATAATGCCAAAACCCTTCATTATTCTGGATCTTTATTGCTCATCAGAAGTTCCCTTGCTTTTCTTTTAAATTCTTCTTCAAATTCTTTGGAACTTGTGTCATCTTCATCCCGGCACAGTGTAAGTTCAAGGAGATCCTGCAAATCTTCAACACTAAGGCCTAGTGTTTCTTTCCTTGATATGTACTTCACTTCGCCATTGGATCTGACCAGGGTCAATACGTGGGTCTTTTGATCAGACATCCACTTTAGTACTTTTAAACCCAATGGGTTTCTTGGGAGAGATTTATTCATTGATGAGTTTGGAGAAGTTGGCCTTGTGAAAACTTGCAGACTTTTAGACATTCTTTTGAAGGCCATTTCAATAACATTGTTTGCTGCAGCTATGTCTTCTGCAGTTTCCATTTCTATCTGCTCCTGTCTCTTTTGTTGATCTGGCTCAATGTCTGAAACTTCTGAAGTAGATGGTGATGCAGGTTTAGTTAACACCTTCTTAAAAAGGTTTTGAAGTTTTTCTGAGTTCTCTTCTTTTAGACCCATTTTCATGATGGTTTCTTTGAAGTACTCAACTTCCTTTTCCTTTTCCTCTTCACTAGTCAGCTTTTCTCCTTCTTCTTGGTTTGACACAAGAGTAGGATTTCTTGTTGACATGAACAATGTTTTGAGGTTTTCTATCTGCTGTTCAAGCTTCATCATTTGTTCATGCTTCTTTGAAGTGCCTGAAACAGTGATCTTCCTTTTCTTTAGCCTTTCATAGGCTTCATCAGTTTGCTGCTTTGACCATTTTGATATGGCATTTGCAGTGTCCACTTTTGCATCCACCAACTCCTGTTTCTTTCTTTTATACTCAGCTGTTAGGTCAGAGATGAGCTTTTTGTATTTACTCCAATTTGGAGCATTTTTCTTCTTTCTAGGATCATTTTTGATTCTATCAATCCTATCAGCTTCATGCTTTAAAGCCACTATTGGCCATTCTTCAAATTGGTTTTCTTCAACAGGATAGAATTTTTCTTGCATTATGTATGCAAGAAGTTTTCCTCTCATCTCTTTTCGTTGTTCTGCCTTTTCTTTGCTCAGCTCTTGTGCAAAATCTTTTATTTGTTTGACTTTTGTGAGCAGAAAATCCAATCTTTCAGCAATGGCTTCATCACCTTGACCTTTACATTCAACCTTGGCTCTTATCTTAGCCTGTCTTACTTTGAGCTCAAGATATTCATCCATGTCTTCTGGAACCATGAAGCCAACGAGTGAAGAAAATCTTCTGTTTGAAGGATCATCATCAGTGTAGAATTGCCTCATCTCATTTTTTATAGCTTCCAGTTCTAATGGATATATTGCAGCAGTGGGATCATATTGGTCCTCATCTGGCTGAGTAAGTTTTCTTTTTCTGGTGTAGAGCTTTGCTGGTTGTGATGTGAAACTGGTGGAAACAGTGGAAGATGACTGACTAATAGCTGTTGAAACAACTGGTGTTTCAACTGCTGTTGTCATTACAACTGCTAATATGTCAGCAGATGTCTTCTGCTTTTGAGCAGGGGATGGAGGTGGTGATGATGTAGTTTTTGATGATGGTGATGGTGGTGGTGAATCATCAGATCTGACAATCCTTCTCCTTTTTATTGTAGGAGAGGCTGATGATGTCTTGGGTGGCTCAGTGGTTTGAGATTGAATGGCAGTGGTTTGTGTTTGTGATTGACTGACAATAGTTGAAACAACTGGTGATCCAACTGCTGTTGTCATTACAACAGATGTTTTAACATCTGTGTCTTCTGTCTTATGACAGGAGGTAATGGTGGTAATATGATCGTAGATGATGATGGTGGTAGAACAGTGGTTTTGGTGGTGTGTGTTGAAGTTGTGTGTGTTGATGAGATGGCAGCTGTTTGGCTACTGACAGCAGTTTTTGTAACTACTGCTGTATCAGCTGTTTTAGATGTCTGTTTTCCTTGCTCTGGTTCAACATACAGACCATCTTCAATTCCCTTTTTCTTCATCTTCTTGACATTCTCCCACTTTTTGGCATTATCTGCAAGGGGGTTATCTATAAAAAGGATAGTGGAGGGAATTTTTTCACCATGGGCAGTCTTTTGTGTGCTGGCCTTTATAGCCTTGATGTCTGCTTGAGTATCTTTGAACCTTGACTCCACCATGTTTGTCAGCATTTTTACATGTATTTCATGCTGCTGATCAGCCATCTGTTTTTGGTGTTCAAGTAAGGGTTGAAAGATGTTCCAGAGCTCATTTGCACCAAATGTTTGTGGTGGAGCAGGTGCTTGAGGTGGAATAGCAGTGGATTGTGCTTTTTGAGCTTTCAGAATCTCCTGCACCATATCCTTTATTTCAGCAACCGAAGTTTCAAGTTTTTCAACTCTGCCCGTCAATTCCTGATATTTTAAATCATCACCCACTTTAATGGGATCATCTGAATCCCCACCAGCAGTGGTTGTATCAATGTGTGACTTAGGAACTGAATCCCAAAAATCACCAATTGATGCCCCTTGTTCTTGGTACTGGGGACTTCTTTCTTCAGCACTTGATAAACCTTTGATGGTACCAGTGGTTAGAATCAACTCACTGGTGATTACCGATGGTGCTATGGAAGAAATTGCCTTCAAGGGAGTCTGACTGATGAAACAACTGTCCAACTGAAGATCTGTTGATCCATCAGTTGTAGTTGCTGCTCCACTTGAACTACCACAAGAGTTACTTGTAACTCAGGGGGTGTAACCTCCTCAGTTGTTGCTAGGATAGCAGAAGTATAAGCATCAGACCCAGTCACTTGTTGGAGTGTACTCTCTTTGATGGGTGATTGAGAGGAACTGGTTTTTGTCTGAGCTATGTCAACTGCATGCAACAAAGGTAGCATGGATTGTGGTAATATTATTGGTGAGGGTATGGGAGTTGAAAGAGACATGTCCTTGGGATCAGGACTGAGGAAGATGGATCCGATTGAATCCAGAGCTTCATATTGTGGGGTCCCTGTGCTTACAACCTGATCCTTTTGTGAGGATGCAGGAGGAGTTTTAGGCAATGGTTGAGATCTTTCTACCAACTGCTATGAGGAAGTAGCAGCAGTGGTTTGTGGTGACATTTGTGTTGTCACTGGCATTTGCTCTGGGATCTCATCTTCCAGAGTTGCCTTTGTTTTGGGTTTGGGGGGTTTTCTGGATGTTTTCTTTTTGGTCTTTTTGGTGGTGGCAGGTGTGGGTTTCAAAGCAGTGGTAGTGCTGCTATGATCACCTGGAGCAGTGGGCTCAGCAGCAGATGTCTGAGGAGCAGTGGTAACTGCTAAATTCTGCTCGGACACCTCTGCTTTTGTTTTTATTGGTGCCAACATTCTGGTGAATGTTTCAGGTGTTAAACTTTTTATTTGAAAATAAACACCTTGTTTTGGCACATTTTCTTTTTTTTTTCAATTTTTTGTTTAAAATAGTAACTTAGAAACCTTGGAAAGAGTAAAAATGTTTTGCTATCAACATTCTTTACCAAGTCATTGAAGATTTCCTGGGAATAGTTGTAATCTTTAATATTTAAAATGGCATAGCCCAGGCATTGAATCTTCAATGGTATCTCATTAAAAGCTGTTGTTTTATTTGAAACACACGACAAAAGTGTGTGGAATAAAAATCTGGGTGCAGACGGGAAGTAACCATTTTGTAAGGTATCTACCTTTGACTGTTCTGCATATCCCCTTTTCAGAAAATCAGCTTTTAACTCGTTTTTATCAAAAGAAGTTTTACCTTTCTGATCATCGAGTTTGAAGACTTCTGAGATTGATTGCGGAGTGATTTGAATCGATTTACCCTGTATAGAGGAGTTAATGGCTACTACTTTTCCGTCTTGTTTTTCAAGCTTAGCATTTTTTCAGAACTCTCTCTGGGTTTGCAAGTAAATGGGAGCGTCTACTGTCAACAAAGTTTTGTACTTTGATTCAGATAGTGTGTCGATGACGGAATCGAAGGTGCGGTTGTTTGAGGGTTTTGTGAGGAGACCCAATTAGTTTTGCGGTGATTTGTATGGGATTTCAATGGTTTCTTCAGCCGTTTGAGAGACCTCTTTTGAAGATGATGGTGATTTTGGTTTAGATTTTGATTTTGATTTTGATTTTGACTTCATCATTTTGATGAAGAAGAATCGGAGAGTGATTTGGGAAGAAAGGTTGGAAACTGCTTTGAGAAGAGAACTTTGGAATTCAATTCGACAGTGTAAAACCATGTTTGGCGTTTTGATCAGGGTTTTATTTAGGGAAAAAGTGATCGCTGATGTGGCAGCGGTTATTATGATCTGAAGGCTAAAAACTGACCACGTGTCAACCTCTGATGATATGGATGAAGAATGGAGGACAGTTTTTTTAAGAACCACTGATGTATCAAGCATCAGTAGTTACAACGATAATAATGTGATGACAGTGGAAGATTTTACTATCAGTGGATAGCATATCAGTGGATAAGACACTGATTTTGAGCATCAGTGCTTGCCAAGCAAAATGAGGATCAATGGTTGACATCCAGCAGTGGATAGTAATTAGGGAACAGACGTTTGAACAAAACAGTGGTTAGGGTTAAAATAATGGCAATGATTTGAAAGTTCATTTTCAGCAACTTTTTCAAGAAATTTTCATTCAAGGTTTTGCCACATGTCAATTTCCTTTTGAGATTCTTACGAATTACTGATAGTGGTTTGATACCCCGGATGATGAGAACTTTTTGCTAAGGCGACTCATTTTCGTTTAATATCCAAATTAAAATATGAGTGCCCCAGTAGTTTAAGCACTGTTTAGCAATCAACCTTTGATTAGTGTTTAAAAACAACCCTGAGTATGACATGACCTTGACATATGCACCATTTCCTTTTGACCCATTCATGAGGACAAAAATACCAATAAAAAATAAGGTACCATATCCTGACAGGAAATTGAAACTATTGCCAACAAAAACCAGCAAAAGTTCAAAATATATTATTCTTAAAAAAAACGAATAATATATCCTGGTTAATAGAGAAAATCCTTTGAAAAAAAAAAATGGATAAAGGATTTTCTGAAAATAGCATCAAAAAGGATCTGGTATATATACCATAAAATACGTAATCACATCATCTTCAAGTTTATGAAAATGGTCAGTCGTATGAAATTTTAAATACATTTTGACCACTGTTTAGAACCATTTTCTTGTTGATTGATTGACAACAGAATTGAGGATACATGTACACATGAGTTTTTGAGAACCATGTGATGATTTTGAAGATTTGTATAATCCTCTTTAAAGTTCATTCACCGTAATTTCCATTTTAACCTAAACCTTTTCGTGAACAGATGAATGTACACAGTTGCTTAATGACCATTGTTACCCTAAACTCTGACTCTTCAGTGTTTTATGTTTATACTCTTTTCTTCTGACTTCAGAAGTTTTGAGATGAACACACTTCTGAGTTTTTGTGAATTTCTTCTTCCCTTTTTACCCTTCCCATTTATAAGTAATGAATTACTTACTGGGAGGCCTTTGAGGGAAAAACCCTTAATCCAATATCATTTTGTCGTAATGTTTTGAGAGAATTGGTCATGTTTGCACACGTTTTTCAACCAATCTCACACTACATATGATATGGACTATGTTGATCCCTGATTTTCTGAAAGTATTTTAACAAAGTTGATTTTGTCCATTTGAGGATCCTTAACCTGTTTTTCAACACACCAGATCTTATGACTAAAGTTTTAAATTCCCTCTTTCATGTATACCAAAAACACTAATGTTTTAAGAACATAGGTTCTGTTCATCTGAGTTTCATACTTTAGTATTAAACATGATGAAACATCACAAAATTCACAACAATAGTTGAAATCAATTTTGAAAATAAGAGATAATCCCATAGTTTTAATAGATATGTTTTCAGATCTAGAAACCATGAGTGTCTTGTGCATGAAATCACTTGTTGTGAGATTTGTGTGTCATATGACATCTTGGTTGATATACAGAGTTTTTGAATAACCACTTTGAACATGGTTTACTCGGTACTCTGTTTTTCAACTAAATGCACCCAACCTTAGTATCAATAAATAATGAGCCGAACTGTTATGTCAAATTGATTGTTAGATCGAATTTGACTGTCCAGGCTCTGATACCAATTGTTAAGATCGGAGGCTCTCATAATTGTGTTTGTTTGTATGATTTGAACAATGAATGAATATGAATCAATGTAAAGTGCAGCGGAAATGAAATGAAAACAAACGTAGTAAACACAATCAAGGAGAAAATAGTTTGATAAACATTTGCTTCTCATAGAGTCAAAAGATTAATCAAAACAAAAGATTACAAACATGCTTACAAACTAAGCTCCCCCTCAGCCTGATGCCCCAAGGTTGGATTGCACAAGATGAAAGGATTGAACTGAGGAGAAAAATTCTCTCAGAACGAATCAAATGTAACAGTACAGAGTACTGCTCCATTTATAGACAAACCAAACCACTGAGGCATCTCAGCTGATGTCACCATGAAAGTGACATCTAACAAACTAACAAACTCTATCTACTGTTCTACAACTACTGATCATACAGACATTGATTACATTCTAAACACTGATATATAAACACTGACTCTTCATTCCACGGACGTAATCAACCACTGTTGTATGAGCAACAGTGCTTTCTTCAAAGGGTGATCAGGCCTTGAATGGGCAGTGCTTTAACTCTTCAGCAGTACTTGGATTCCAGCAGTAGATTGAGCTTCAGCTTGTAAACTTCATCAGTGCTTTGGTTTCACAGTGGTTTATAGGATCAGCAGTTGTTGATAAGGACAGTACTTGGAGCATATCAGATGTTTGGTTCACTGTCAAGGGGAAAGCTTAAAGTAAACAACTGATTATTGTGAATCCACTATCATGATCTGGTTTTGGCTTTCATTATCTGTTCCTTTGGCAGGGTTCAATCCCAACACATCAGAAGATTAAGAAGTGACAACGGTACTAAGTTTAAGAATAACAGAATGGAAGAATATTGTGATAAAAGAGGTATACTGCAAGAATTCAGCGCACCTTATACTCCGCAGCAAAATGGAGTCGCAGAAAGGAAGAATAGAACACTGATAGAAACGGCCAGGACGATGCTTGCTGATTCCAAATTACCGATCAATTTCTGGGCAGAAGCAGTGTCAGCCGCTTGCTATACGCTCAATAGGGTTCTTACGGTGAAAAGGTACAACAAGACGTGTTTCAAGTTGATCAACAACCGCAAACCTAACCTCAGGTATTTGGAACCGTTCGGGTCTCCCAGCACAGTTCTAGAACCCTTTGGCAAATTTGGTCCAAAGAGCATTGAAGGTATCTTCGTGGGTTATGCAAGTTCAATGAGAAGAGTCTTTGTTCCAAGCTTGAAGCGGATCATCGAAGCACATCATGTTGAGTGCCAGGGTTATACAATGCCACCACAGAAACCCGCCGACTCATGGCGCTTCAATTACGACACTCTGTGGGACTCATTCGAGATAGAGGAAGAACCAGAGTTTTTCGACGAGTTGGATATATTAAGGGAATATGAGGCATCACAGGAAAGATTCCCAACAGAGCCTTCTAGACGTCAACGACAAACTTCCAATGATGATGATGCAGGTCCAAGTAACGCTGGAGAGAATGATGAAGTTCAGCAAACTACGACATCTTCGGAATGTGAACAAGCTCTTGATAACCAGACGGCAGATAATGATAATTCAGAATCTGATGAAAGGCCAACATTCGATCGTGGTGATTCAGAGTCTGAGGGGGAGCAAATCCAGTCTCCAGGTCAGAAAATTCCTGTCAGTGAACAAGTCGCAGATCAAAACGTTACGAATTTGGAAGGTGAGGTAGATGTTCCAGGCGAGGTGATGCCAAGGACTCTTTCATATCATCCAGAAGAATTGATAATAGGAGAGCTGCAATCAGGCGTCTGCACCAGACGACAGATTGACCAGGGCCTTACTTGCTTTTATACAAAAGTTGCTCCTTTACAACCAGAGTTTTCACTTAGTTGTTTCATTTCGCAGATTGAGCCGCGAACGTACAAGGAAGCACTAACTGAAGATTCCTGGGTCAACGCAATGCAAGAGGAGCTGAATCAATTTGAGAAGTTGGGTGTATGGAAACTGGTGGACTTGCCTGATGGTCATAGGAAGATAAACACAAAGTGGGTGTTTAAGTGCAAAAGGGATGATCGAGGGGTTATTGTTCACAACAAAGCTCGACTCGTGGTCCAAGGTTTCAGTCAGCGGGAGGGGATAGATTTCACTGAAGTATATGCTCCGGTTGCTCGAATTAAAGCGATTAGAATCTTCCTAGCATTTGCATCTTGGAAAGGATTTAAAGTGTACCACCTAGATGTGAAGTCGGCATTTCTCTATGGTAAAGTAAAGGAGGAGGTATATGTCGGACAGCCACCGGGCTTCACCGACCCAATCCACAAGGATAAGGTTTATCTCTTGGATAAGGCGTTATATGGCTTACATCAGGCCCCGAGAGCCTGGTACAAGACCGTATCTCAACATCTGCTAGCCAACAACTTCATCCGAGGAAAGATAGACGATACCCTCTTCACAAAAGAAGTCGACGACCATCTTCTGATAGTCCAGATTTACGTGGATGACATAATTTTCGGGTCGAAAAATGAAGAGCTCTGCAAAGATTTTGAAAAAGTTATGAAGCAGAAGTTTAAAATGTCATAAATGGGTGAGATGAAGTTCTTCTTAGGGCTTCAGGTTGATCAACTGCTCGAGGGAATGTTCATACATCAGACGAAGTATGTTCATGATGTCCTAGAGAAATTTGGGATGTCCGGGACTGCTCCAACTTCCACCCCATTAGCGACGAACCATGGAATAAACCCTGATCTCACTGGAGAGAGGGTGGATGAAACATTGTATCGCTCCATGATTGGATCGCTGATGTATTTGACGGTATCGAGACCTGACATTATCTATCCAACCTGCCTCGCGGCCCGATTTCAATCAAGCCCAGAGCTTCGCATATGAGGACCGTCAAAAGGATATTACGCTACCTGAAAGGAACTCCAAGCTTAGGGTTGTCGTATCCAAAGGATGGCGATTTCACGCTGGAGGGGTACTCTGATTCCGATTTCGGATGCTGCAAAATGAACGCTAAGTCAACAACAGCGGGATGCCAGTTTTTCGGACCCCGATTGGTCACCTGGCAATGTAAGAAGCAGACCTCTGTTGCTTTATCTACTTGTGAAGCTGAGTATATATCTGCTAGCAGCTGCTGCTCCCAGATCTTGTGGATCCAGCAACAGATGCACGACTACGGTTTGCAATTTCTTACCACCCCTATCTTTTGTGATAATGAGGCAGCAATAAACATAACAAAAAATCATGTTCACCACGCTAAAACCAAACACATTGAAATTCGTCATCACTTCATTCGAGACGGTTTCGAAAAGAAGTTTATACGAATAGAAAAAATCCACACTGATGAACAAAAAGCTGACTTGCATACCAAAACGTTTGACAAAACCCGTTTTCAATATTTTTTAAAACTAAATGGTATGAAGTTATTATCAGTTACGGAAGGGATTCTTGGCATAGATGAAGGTACCACTATAGATGATGTTGAAAAGCAATCTGCATTGGTTTGTCGATTTTTTTAGCTACTTTGGTATTTAGGGGGAGATAGGTTATATTTTTTGAAAATACAAAAACAATAAAAATTCTAAAACCCAAAAACAATAGAAAAACCGAAAAAGAGTTTGTGTAAAAAGGGGAAATGATAGTACATCAGCTAGACAGTTGCAGTACGCTAAAGAAATGTAAAGTTTAAAATGTGTTAAGCAGTCTCGCTGATGATATGCCGATAGGTTTTTATACATTTAGTAAGTTTGTTTGGGATATAAACCTAAATCATTTCTTCCTTATTACGTGGGGAACATCTCTCGGATATATAGGTAACCCCTGAAATCCTGTTTGAAAGATTCTATTTCTGACATACTGTGGTCTATGTGCGTAATGATATCTGGGGTATTATACCCGGACTTCTGATTTTGCGGAAGCAATAGCCTAGTCCTCGTATAATACTCTGCACAGCTTTATACTTAAAGCTCACCCTCAGCATAAAAAATGATGAAACATTGAAAAATGCTAATCATGTGCTGTTGAAGAAAAGATCCCCAAACGGGACACACCGAACGTCAAGCCATCATCTCTCTGTCTGAACGGAAGTTCTAACCTGAGCTCTCATGACCTCGCATTACCCATTTACAGATATCATTATTGTACGTTCACCTGTAAGACTGATTATAGAAAGTCTGGATATGGGAGTATATTCTGAGGTGGTACACGCGTATGAGTTAAGCCTTTAAAACACTAATTCGTATCCTGAACAAATTGAAATTTGTGTGAAAATTTAAATTGGATCAGTATATAGGCAATCACTCTGAATTGTTTAATGCTTCGTATGAAATCAAGCTTAAACGGTACTAGTAACTTGTCGGTAGCTGATATGATCCCCTAACACGCTCACCAAAAATATGTTTGTAAATAGTTTATGTTTATTGCATTTCATTTCATTTCAAGTTTATCTTTCAAAACCCAATAAGATTTCATAGCTTTCTAGTCTAGAAACTTTCTTAAAAATTTCAAAAAGATTTTACATTTCTGCTTTTTTTTATCGACAAACCAAAGCGGAAAGCTAATCTTCAGACTCACAGTTTTGAGGCAGATGTAGGAAGTTTCTGAGCTGGACAGTTGGGTTGGGAGCTTATCATGTTAAACCTGACAAAATGAAAAATCAATACAAGCTCATTAAGTTGAAACTTGTAATTTTTAGAAAAATGTTTGAAAAAGATTGAACAAAACGTCAGTATGCTTTGTTTCGGGTCAACCAAGGTCATTAAGTTGGACTTGGTCGGCAAATTAAGAACCTAGGGTCATTAACTTGGACCTAGATACTTAAGTGGATTTCTAAAAACTGATCAAATCTGAGAAAAAATGTCAAAAGTCAAAAAGTCAAAGTTTTTACAAGTCAAAGAGGTGTACTTGGCTCGGGCGGCAACCCGATCGGAAAGCAATCCGATTCAAAGTTAACCTGATCGGAAAGCAATTCGATTCAAAGTTCCCTATAAATAGATGTTCAATGATTCAAGTCAAACTTTTCAACTCGTTCGAGCGACCATACTATTCTCTCTCACACTCTTGCTTTCTGACTTTAATTTTCACACTTTCTCTTTGCACAAGAACATTAGATTGTTGGTTTGCACAACCTTCTCAATGGCAAAGGTGAGATTTCATGTTCAAATCTGTTAAAATTTGATGTTTTTGATGTTTGTTCATGATGACGTAACTGTTCGGAGAATAGATCTCAGATCTAGGTCATTGTAGGTTGTTTTGATGAAATCTGAACATGAGGTTTTGTTCGCAATGATTAGATCTACAAGTTTACCGTCTTGATTTGTGCTATATCTTGTTAGAATTCACAGATCTGATGTTAGAACGAGTCGGCTATCGGCTAGGTTTTTGTCAAATTAGTCACTGTTTAGGCCGAGTTAGAATATGATGAACATAGGGTTTTGATCGCGTCTGAAAACTCTACATAGATATATGTTCAATTTGATGTTTTGACTTAGAAAATTTTGATGTTCATATTTTATTCAAGATGTTCTTCAACTGTTCTTGGAACGAGGTGCAACCCGATCGGGTGGCAATCCGATCGGGTGACCACCTAATTCTATGCATGATGATTTGATAAACTTTCTAAGTGTTTGTGCCTAGAAGTCTATGCATTAATTGTTAGATAAGTTACCTTGAAATTGGTGCCTATTAATTGTCACAGTGTTTTGAATAGGGTGGCAACCCGATCAGGTGGCAATCCGATCGGGCGGCAATCTGATTCATAGCACATCATAATGTTTGCCTAGATTTCTGTGCTTTCAGAAAGGGACTTGGAATGTTTGGCAATCCAATCGGGTGGCAACTCGTTTCAAATGCATTCAATGTTCATGGATAGAGTGACAATCCGATCGGGCAGCAATCCGATCGGACAGCCCTCCTAATCCACATCACTATGTTTTGAAAATTGTGCACTAATGACATGGATCGAGTGGCAATCCGATCGGGCGGCAATTCGATCGGACAGCCACTAAATGACAAAATCTTTCAACTATTCAAAATCGCCAAGAATCGAGTGGCAACCCGATCGGGTGGAAATCCGATCGGGTGGTCATCCGATTCAAAGACATTCACACTCAAAGAGTTGACTAAGTCAAAGTTTCTACTTGCTTGTCACATGAATCGAGTGGCAACTCAATCGGGTGGCAATCCGATCAAGTGGGCATCCAATTTAAATGCATGTTGATTTAGTTGACTTATCATTGCACATGATGGTTGTTTTGGTCAAAAATTACCGAAGCAATTTAGTGATCAAATTAGTAATGTGAGGTAGTGTGCTAGAAAGTGTATAGAAAATATGCTTGTTGAATTATTTAGAAAATCAGTATTCAGGATACAGCTCAGGATATTGAGCTGTATTTGAGATCAAACAGTGAGCAAACAATGAGCAAAAAGTAAAGGAAATGACACGAGATGTACGAGGAAAGCCCTTGATCAATTTAGATCGTCGGCATAAAACCTCGGGAGCTGACAATCGCAGCTGCCTTGTTCTTCTTATTGCTTTAAACTTCAGGATACAGTGCAGGATATGGACCAGATCGCTAAGTGTTACAATGCCTTTGTATGAAAGTAAGAATTACTCGAGAGCAAGTGTTAGAGTGTAGCGAGTGTGATTGTGATGTCCTAGTTGATCTGGTATACCCACCTATTTATAGTAACGAATTACAAACAATAATCCCTACAAATATGGGCTACTCCGAATATTCCATTATGAACGTTATGGACCGAGTAATACGGCTTCAACGTCTTCATTTGAACGACTTGGACCGAGTCTTCCGCGGAATAAGTCTTGTGAACGTTGCTAGCTTCTAACCCACGTACCTGCACATAATCCATTAGTAATCCCGAGGATACCATTCAGGATATTACCAATATCCTGAACCAGCATCCCGGATGTAAACAGATACTACATAAATAAGATATAGATCAAGATATTTTCCAGGATATGGGCTCAGAATTTCACCCATAACAATTGTCCCCAAAAATGTTACCGTTTGATATCCTAACGGTTACATTTTTTCACGGTGGCCATGGCAATTAAGAGATAAGACTATTGATGTGACAGCTTTCAACCACCCAGCCTATATTTACTCATCATACCCTATATCTTCTCATCCTCATCTGCTTTTTTACCCACAATCGACAAGAAAAAGGTAATATTCTCTCTCCCATCTTCATAACCATCTTTTATCTTTCTCCGGCAAGAACTCAGGCGACCAAATGCCCAGGCAAACGAGGTCCAGTTCAGGCGATTCTGCTCCCACATTCATCCAACAGAATCTTCTCCAAGAACCGGAGAATGAAACATGCACCTTTGACAGTGCTCATCTGTCGGCCTTAAAATCCTCCGGTATCTTTCCGGAAGGAA
Organism: Helianthus tuberosus; assembly: GCA_030545235.1. Taxonomy (NCBI): domain Eukaryota; kingdom Viridiplantae; phylum Streptophyta; class Magnoliopsida; order Asterales; family Asteraceae; genus Helianthus; species Helianthus tuberosus. The sequence continues at coordinate 3,226,848 of JARYGA010046293.1, forward strand.
CTATTTTCCGACCTTTTGATAGAGAAATCCTGTCAGACATGGTTTCCAACGAGTGGATTTGTTTCAATGCTTTCCCCTTTACCTTAGGGTTACGATTCCCTTTTCCGGACTTCATCACCGAGTTTTTTAATATCACCAAAATTTCTTTCAGCCAAACCATGCCAATGCTTTGGCGTGTTTTGTCTGTTCTGGACCAAATCAAGAGAAACCACATACCTGACCTTTTCGTCCATGATCTCCCTTTAGCCTACAAGCTTAGATGCCATGGCTCATCTAGGTTTCTGTTTTATTCTAGTTCCGGTCCCCCATTGATACTTCGTGCCACCAGGAACGAGGATGGTTGGCAATCCAAGTTTTTCTTCGTAAAAAGGGATTCAATCCCTGGTGGAACGGATTATCCGATGAGATGGTTAAGAAAGGGTAGGACTTAGGGTTTAAGAATGATCCTGTCACTTATCCTGTCTCATATTCTGAACTAACAAATTTTCATTTTTGTGCAGCTGATTTCAGGTAGATTGCACCTCCTCTTGCTAATTCTCAAGAAAGAATAGACGCCATCAGACTCCTTCCAGAGGCAGAGAGAAGTTTCAATCCATCTCCACCGACTCCAAGCCCTCTTTCCAGTGCCAACATGTCTGGTAAGGATCCTGCAAGATATCCTGCACACATATGTTTTTTATCTGTTACTCATAGTAGGGATTTAGAATTTACTCCCTGTGTGCAGATTCCAGCAAAGTCCCAGTCTATCTAGACCTTGATGAGCTTGACAGCTATCCAACTCCAGCCACAGTCAAGAAGGAGACTCCTGCTGCTACTAGCTCCAAACCACTCCCGGCTCCCAAGGCCAATCCAAGAACCCGTGCTTCTACAGCGAAAAAGAGGAAGGGTCTTGAAGTCAGTGCTCCGGGCTCAGAAGGGTTCTCCGATGATGAACTCAGCTTCTCTGATTCCTTAGAGCCAATGACATCCTTCCTTAACAAGGTAATATCCTGACGCATATCCTTTATGTATATCCTGCACATATATCCTGCACATATATCCTAACAGGATATCCTGGTAGGATATCTTGGTCAACATACATTCCAACTTTATACCTGTAATTAATGTGCAGGGCCTCCAGCATTTGCTCCATTTGTACAATGACGCTTATGGTACTGTGGCACTTCATGAAGCCAGGATCAAACAGCTCGAAAGCACCGTTGCTGACCAAGGCACCATAGCTGAAGCGAAGACCCGGCACTACGAGAGCCTGCTGAAGAAGGTCACCCAAGACGCTGAGGTCAAACTTGCCACCGTTCAAATGGATGATGATCAAGCCTTGGTCAATTTCCGGGAGGGAATCAAGGCTTCTGCTATCGTCTCCCTGTTACAAGCACACATCAAGATGGCCTACGAGGCTAAGGAGACGGGCCTTGTTTGTCCGTCTTGGCCAGTTGAATCCTGGGTGGCCAAGTTAAAGGAGCTCGGAGGCAAAGCTGTACCCCTTCCTACTGAAGCTGGCGAGTCTTCTAAGTCAGCAGAGGTGGTGGTCCAGGCTGGAGACAAGAAGGATGTTGGAGCTGATGCTAAGATGGACGTTGGCAAGGATGCTGCGCAGGATGCTGGTCAGGATGCTGGTGCTGAGAAGCCTGAGAAGATTGGAGGTGATGCCGCTGTGTGAGGGCATTTAGGTGGGCGATGACGGATATACGTGCCAAGGCCAGAGCCCACCTTTTTGAATTTGAATGTTGGTTTGTAGTCCCAAAAACAATTTACTTTTCCGCACTTTATTTTCCTGCACCTGAACAATTTACATTTCCTGCATGCTTTTTGAACAATACAACAGTTGAAGGTGGATGGGTCTCGGTTTGAGATGAAGCCTTCAACTGTTGGGTAAATATGGTAATGAACTATTAGTGCTCTTAGTGGATGGGCCTTGTTTTGAGGTGAAACTAAGAGCACATCTTTTGGTATGTTAATAATATAACTTCTCTTTTGACCTTATTACTGTTGTCATTGTTATGAAAATCGTAGTTGTAAAAATTGTTTGGTTTGTACACTTTTAGGAATATATATTATAGATGTATCCTGAAAGATATCTTGATAAGGATATTAAAATATAACCTACTAATTATCCAAACAAAAAGGAGAGATCATACCAGAGATTCTTAGAGAATCAGTTCCAATTCTTCATCATAAGTTTGTCCCCAGTGCATACTTATAAACTTGGATCCATCCTTTGAACAGTATAACGTATGTCCCCTGTGTTTGCCAAAAACACCCATGTATTTATATTTTGATTCAAATGAATACCGAATACCCCAGGGCAAAACCCATGATATCCTGAAATGAATCCTTAACATATTTGGGATAAACCCTTAATATCTTGGAGATAAACCCCGATATCTGGGGATAAACCCTAAATTTCATGCGCTACAGGCGAGAGTGTATAAACTCCAATTCTTAGAAAGGTGAAAACCTTTAAACCTTAGAGAGTATGAAAATACTCTTTCGTGAGAGAGGGTGATCAATCCTCATATACCTTCAGGATCCAGGATATAGCCAACAGTAACGAAATTGTCAGCCACTTTTACATGAACTGGTCCCGTTACCTTGAACTATACCTAGATAACTTGCGCTCCAGGCGAGGTGTTTAAACCCAATTCGTAAGAAAGGTGAATACCTTTAAACTTTTGAAGGGACCAGGGTCCCTTAAACGTGAGAGAGGGGGCCAATCCTCTAATCTTTCGACTTATCCTGAGCATATATCTTGGAGTTATATCCTGAAGAATATCCTGCAAAACAATTGTAAACTAAGGTGGGTGTTAGCTTGGCTAACACCCCTCCGATGCTTAAGTCAGTAGGGGGTTCAAGACAATAAACAAAAATATATTTAAAAATAGAATACATACCATTCCGAGATAGAAAATAAATTCTACTCTTACTTGAAATAGAGCTTCAAATGTATTGCATTCCAGGATCTTGGTAGCATATCCCCTTCCATATTTCTGAGTCGATATGCTCCTTTCCCTGCTTCAGACTCGACTTCATAAGGTCCTTCCCATTTAGGAGCTAGCTTGCCATCGGCAGGATTAGTGGTATTTTGAAAAGCTTTTCTTAGCACCCAATCACCAACTCGAAATCTTCTAGTCCTTATGTTCTTGTTATATGCTCTGGATATTCTTTGCTGATATGCAGCCATCCTTAGCCTTGCTGCGTCTCTTTTTTCGTCTATAGTATCCAAATCTTGACATAAGGCTTCAGGATTCTGTTCAGGATCCTGTAAGATAGATCTTGCAGTAGGTATCGCCATTTCCGTTGGAATCATCGCCTCCGCTCCGAATACTAAGGAGAATGGGGTTTGGCCGGTTGCATTTTTTACCGTTGTCCTGTCAGCCCATAAAACAAAGGGTAATTCCTTTGCCCATCTTCCTTTTTTGGCTCCAAGTCTTTTCTTTAAGTTATTCACTATTATCTTGTTTGAAGATTCAGCTTGTCCATTCGCTTGAGGATGTACCGGAGTAGATGTGATCATTTTGATTCCCCGACTCTTGCAAAAGTCGGTAGTCCTTTTGCTTATAAACTGGGACCCATTATCACAAATGATCTCTGCTGGCACTCCAAACCTAGTCAGGATATTCCTCTTTATGAAGGATACTACTTCTTGGTCTCTAGCTTGGACAAATGCTTCAGCCTCAACCCACTTGGAGAAATAATCTGTCATAGCCAACATAAAAACTTTTCCTCCCGGAGCTTTTGGTAACTTCCCTACTATATCCATCCCCCACTTCATGAATGGCCAAGGGGAAACTACAGGATATAATGGTTCAGCTGGTTGATGTAGTATGTTACTATGTCTTTGACATGCATCACATCTTCGAGCATATTCTGCAGCATCTTTCCTCATCGTTGGCCAATAATATCTTGTCCTTAATACTTTCGAGAACAATGATCTGCCCCCGGTGTGATTACCACAATCCCCTTCATGTATATCCTGAAGTACTTCTTTGGCCTCAGGATCCTCCAAGCACCTCAAATATGGTCCTGCAAGAGATTTCTTATATAAAATATTATTTATAATAGTGAATCGTGATACCTTCATCCTAAATGCCTTAGGATTTTGATTTCCGGTGATGTGTCCTTCCTTAAGATATTTTATAATTGGAGCCGTCCAGGATTCAGGATCCTCTTCAGGATATTCTGCTCCAGGATCCTGGATGCTCGCTACTTCCTTATCCTGAGGATTCGTCGCAGGATACAAGATATGTAATATTGGTATTCGGGTCCCTTCAGGTATCCTGATTGATGATCCCAAATTTGCTAAGGCATCCGCTTCAGCATTATCCTCCCTTGGTACCTGTTCAAGTGTAAAAACATCGAAATATCCTGCTAATTTTTTGAGAATATCGAGGTATTCGATTAACTTCTCACCCTTAACTGCATAGGAGCCATTGAAATGGTTAGTAATTAACAAAGAGTCAACGTATACTTGCAAATTCTTGACATTCATACTCTTAGCCAATTCTAATCCTGCAATTAAAGCTTCATATTCTGCCTCATTATTAGTGGCAGGAAACTCACACCTAATAGCCTGGGGTAATATGTCCCCCTGTGGCGATTTTAGTAGTATTCCCAATCCTACTCCTCTTACATTAGATGCACCATCAGTATATAATGTCCAGGATCCTGAGGATTCTCCTAACTGTTGAACTTCTAGGTCTACCTCATCCTGAATGTCACTACTGAAATCAGCCACAAAGTCAGCTAGAGCCTGCGATTTTATGGCATTTCTAGGTTCATATACTAAATCATAAGCACTCAACTTTACTGACCACTTGGCCATCCTCCCTGACATCTCTGGTTTCCTAAGCACATTTTTTACAGGATAATTGGTTTTAACATGTATCCTATGTGTCTCAAAGTAGTGTCTAAGTTTTGTTGATGCCATAACTAATGCTAGTATTAATTTTTCTAAATGAGAGTACCTAGTTTCAGCATCTAACAAACTTTTACTAACATAATAAACAGGATATTGCTGACCTTCATGGTCTTTTATGAGAACGGCACTTACAGCATTCCCTGATACAGCAAGGTACAGGGATAGTGGTTCACCATTTTCAGGTTTCATCAACAGAGGTGCGGTTGAGAGATATCATTTCAAATCCTGTAGGGCTGCTTCATGCTTCTCTCCCCACTCGAATTTTTTGTTCTTCTTCAGGATATCATAAAAATCTTTGCATTTTTCTGAAGATCTTGAGATAAATCTATTCAATGCTGCCACTCGCCCTGTTAGTCGTTGAACATCCTTCATATTTGAGGGTGATTTAATATCCAAGATGGCTTTAATCTGCTCCGGGCTTGCTTCTATTCCTCTTTTGGTCACCATATATCCTAGGAATTTTCCTGCTCCTACTCCAAAATGGCACTTAGCAGGATTCAGCTTCATGTTATACTGATCCAGGATATCAAATGCTCCTTTGATATCCTGGAGATGATCCTGGGCTTTCTTTGATTTTACCACCATATCGTCGATGTACACCTCCATGGTGTCCCCCAGTTTGTCTTTGAACATCATGTTCACCAATCTTTGGTATGTTGCACCTGCATTTTTCAAACCAAAAGGCATAGCAGTATAACAATAAATACCTGTTGGTGTCATGAAGGCAGTATCTTCCTGGTCAGAAGGCTCCATTTGGATCTGTTGAAATCCTGAGGACGCATCCATGAAAGTCAGCATTTCATGCCCGGCAGTGGCATCTACCATTGCATCAATGTGGGGAAGAGGAAATGGGTCTTTAGGACAAGCTTTGTTCAAGTCTGTGTAATCTACACAGACTCTCCATTTCCCATTTTTCTTCTGTACCACAACCACGTTTGCTAGCCACCTTGGGAACTTAACCTCTCTGATCATCCTGGACTTCAATAATCTCTCAACTTCCTCTTGAATAATCGCATTCCGCTCAGGAGCAAACTTCCTTCTTTTTTGTTGCACAGGCTTGAATGATTTATCAATTCCAAGCTTGTGAGTGATAATATCTTTGGATATGCCTGTCATATCCTCATGCTTCCATGCAAACGTTGACATCCTGCATTTTAAAATTTTAATTAATTTCTCTTCAATATCCTGAGGGATATTGGTTCCCACGAGCACCGAAATATCGGGATTATCCTGGTCTAGGATAATTTTCTTCACATCCTGCTCCGGATCCTCCACGATATCTTGGGCTCGCGTCTTTAATTGCTATGCTGCATTAGGCTTGGTTGAGGATTTCATCGAGGATGAGTAGCATTCTTTCGCCTCCTGCTGATCACTATCAACTTTGACAACTCCCCAAGGGGTAGGTATCTTGATGCATTGGTGATATGTTGATGGCACGGCCTTCATATCGTGAATCCACGGTCTACCCAGTATAATGTTATAGCAGGATAGAGAGTCCATTACACAGAAACGTTGTATCGAGTTGACTCCTTCAACGTACACCGGCAACTTTATCTCTCCCACTGTGTTTCTAGCCTCTCCACTAAACCCAACAAGCACGGTAGACTTTGAAGTGATATCCATTGGAGATACATTCATTCTTTTAAGCGTCTCTAGTTGGATTATGTTGACGGAGCTGCCATTATCTACCAATATCCTGCGTACAAAATGGTTAGCCACATATAACGTTATTACCAGAGCATCATGGTGAGGATCCTGGACAGTATCCCTGTCATCGGCATCAAATGTGATCACTTTATCAGTTGTAAGTGTAGTTATCCTGACAGGTTTGTCTCCCCTTTCGGCCTTAGCTTCTTTTGCATGTCTCTTTGCTGCCGAATACGAAGTCCCACAAATGTCGGATCCTCCCGAAATGAAGTTGATTATCTTGGCATCCGCGGGAGGTGATGCTGCTCGCTCAGGATCCTTCTCAGTATCCTGACCCTTATTCTTCTTTCTTCCCAAGAGATCTTTAAGATATCCCTTGCTTAGAAGATAGCTTATTTCTTTCCTTAAAGCGATGCAATCCTCGGTCATATGTCCGAAATCTTCGTGGAAAGCACACCATTTTGATTTGTCTTTCCAATCGGCTTTTTGTTGATTCTTTCGAGGCCATCGAGCCTTGTCTCCTAGACCCTGCATGGCATACATCAATTCAGGAATGTTAACAGAAAAGCAATATTCAGATAATTCAGGATCCTCGTCTTCGACAGCATTCACTTTCTTGTTTTCATTTCTACCATATGGCTTAGGCCGATATGATTTGAATGAGGATTCTGACTTCCTGTTAGTTGACTCATAAGTGTTTGATGAGTTCATTCTTTCTTGCATCTTTCTGTCATCCTCCAACCGAATATATCTTAGGGCCCTGTTCCGAGCTTCATCCAAGTTCCTGCATGGGTTCATTACAAGGTCTTGATAAAATTGAGAATCTTTTTGTAGCCCCATCTTGAAAGCTTGCACAGCTGTTGCAACATCAAGATGAGGAATGTCTAGTGATTCGCGGCTGAACTTGTTCACATAATCCCTAAGGGATTCCTGAGGCCCCTGTGTTATCCTGTAGAGATCACTCGTTAGTTTTTCAAAGCTTCTACTACAAGAAAACTGACTATTAAATAAATTTACTAAGTGAGCAAAAGATGTAATCGAATGTGGAGGAACGTTCAAGAGCCATTTCAGGGCTGATCCTGTCAAGGTTGAACCAAAACCCTTGCACAAGCATGCTTCCTTGAGATCCGGAGGGATAGGGTTAATCTCCATCCTTTCCCTATACTGAGCGATATGCTCCTCAGGATCCGTTGTTCCGTCGTAAAGCTTCATGTTGGGGGTTTGGAATCTCTTTGGGATCTCAGCATCACAGATAGGATATGCAAAGCGAGATATCTTGTGGCTGTCTTGAGACACTTCCGGGATCGGCTGGACCACCCCGGGTACACTTGATATCATGTCCTTCAACTTCTGAAGTTCCCTAGTAAGTGCTGATGTCACACCTGTATCCTGCAAGGATCCACTATTGTTAGTAGTATGAGTATTATTATTATTTGACATGTTACCCGTTGGAGGATTTTGCCCATATCCTGAAGCATATCCTGAGCCCCTTATGGTCGATATCCTGACCGAGGAGGGTATTTCAGGGGTATGATTCTGAGGAAGGCTGGGCACAATATTCCCCCTGTTATCCTCAGTATACACAGCTGAACTGAAGTTCAAAGTTCTGGGTTGTAATGGAGTGACAATATCCTCAGCAGATCTGCTCGAGCCAGACTTCAGGAGTTGTATTTCCCTTAAAAGCATTTGGTTTGTTTCCTGCTGCTGCCTCATTTGTTCCTGCACACTTCCAAATAAGGTTAAAATTTCGTCGTTAGAAGCTAAAACATGGGCAGATTCCTGAACACTGCGGGTAGGGATAATATCCTGAGGTCGTGTAGAGGCTGGCATTCTTGGAGGAGGTGGTGGAAGCACCGAACCAGTAGTAGCAGAAGTCGTAGCAGACACAGTAGAGGAACTCATGTTTGATCTTGAGGCCATTTTGGACAATGTGGCAAAAAGTTTTGAAAATAGATAACCGATTAGCGATTTACCAAAAATTTTTAGTAAAGAGAGCACCACTTGCCCCACGGTGGGCGCCAAATTGTTTTGGTCAAAAATTACCGAAGCAATTTAGTGATCAAATTAGTAATGTGAGGTAGTGTGCTAGAAAGTGTATAGAAAATATGCTTGTTGAATTATTTAGAAAATCAGTATTCAGGATACAGCTCAGGATATTGAGCTGTATTTGAGATCAAACAGTGAGCAAACAATGAGCAAAAAGTAAAGGAAATGACACGAGATGTACGAGGAAAGCCCTTGATCAATTTAGATCGCCGGCATAAAACCTCGGGAGCTGACAATCGCAGCTGCCTTGTTCTTCTTATTGCTTTAAACTTCAGGATACAGTGCAGGATATGGACCAGATCGCTAAGTGTTACAATGCCTTTGTATGAAAGTAAGAATTACTCGAGAGCAAGTGTTAGAGTGTAGCGAGTGTGATTGTGATGTCCTAGTTGATCTGGTATACCCACCTATTTATAGTAACGAATTACAAACAATAATCCCTACAAATATGGGCTACTCCGAATATTCCATTATGAACGTTATGGACCGAGTAATACGGCTTCAACGTCTTCATTTGAACGACTTGGACCGAGTCTTCCGCGGAATAAGTCTTGTGAACGTTGCTAGCTTCTAACCCACGTACCTACACATAATCCATTAGTAATCCCAAGGATACCATTCAGGATATTACCAATATCCTGAACCAGCATCCCGGATGTAAACAGATACTACATAAATAAGATATAGATCAAGATATTTTCCAGGATATGGGCTCAGAATTTCACCCATAACAATGGTAATCCGATCTGACGGCAATCCGATAGGATAAACATCCGATCCTCAGTACTAGCACATAGAGAATGTTCCAGAGTTAGAAAAATTTTGAGGTTTTCAAAATTTTCTTCATTCATCTTTATGTCTCTAACTTTGTGCAAATGATTAACAATGAATATTTTACAGGGAAAAGGTTCTGATTGGGACAAGTCTCACAACATATACTGTCTTCTAGATGCACTTTATACAGACAAAATTGTGCTTGAGGATATAGCAAAGTTTTTGAGAGAAAGCAACATTGCCAAAGCCTTAACTGATAAAACCATTGTTTACGAATCTCATGTAAGACGGTTTTGGAACTCATCTAGGTATGAAGAGAAAGATAAGATGATATGTTCTGCAGTAAAAAAGAAGGATGAGAATGGAAATGATGTAGATTTGGAAATAAAATTCAATGTTAGTGATCTTAGACGTGTGCTGGAACTAGGTGATAGTGATGATGATCCTACCATTATTCCAGAACGTTTATGCAAAGGATTATGGTGCAGTATGGGATTCACGGGGCACGTGAATGGAAAAATGGGAAAAAACAATGTTTTGTCATTCTTACAAGTTAATGATTCATTGTGTAGTTCATGCCTTATCACACAGGAAGGGAGCATACGATGAAACATCTGATTATATCATGAACATAATCACATGCTTGGTGCTAAACAGGCCATACAATGTTTCACATGTGATTTTTAAATACTTGAAAGAAAATATCAGGGCTGGAAGTGGAAAGTACATCATGTATCCAAGGTTCATCATGATGATGATTGATGATCAATTCAAATACATTCAAAAGGATGCTAATGATGTGCTAGGTCTAAGGAACATGACACCTGAAACTATTACCAGATTATGTAAAGGACCTGAAACCAGAGTTAAGGGAATGATATGCAAAATTAGCAAACCAGCATATGTTGCTCCAGAAAATGATAAGTGGAGACATGAGAATAGTGATTCTGATAATGAAGATAATAAGATGAGTGGAATAGTTGAAAAGAAAACTAGATGGTGGTTTGTGAGAGATGGAAAGAGGAAAAGAACTCCGAAGACGTCCCCTGTAGTTCCTATGGAGCCAGCACCGAAGATTGTTGTAAAGGGTATAGTGAAAGGGGGAGTCATAAAAGATGCTAGAACTTTAAATTGTTATATGTTTCTAATGAATTTGTCAATACTTGTTTTGCAGGGTCTTCTAAAGAACCACAACAAAGATTGGTGGACGAACCAGTGTTAGATCCTTCAGAAGTGGTTCAACAAAGAGCTGATCTTCTAAAACATTCACTTGAAAGCTTTCTAAAAAGAAATGAGGAAGTTGCTGCTCAAGAAGTTCAAGGGGAAAGTGTCAAAGATAAAGAGACGGAAGGTGTGGTTCATGATGATTCAAGTGAAGTTGATTCTGAGTCCACTGAGACAGAGTCAGAACTGGATCCTACAACACTTGGAAGAGGTAAAGCTCAGTTGAAGAAAAAGCCAACAAAGAAGCAGAAAGGATCTGATGAAGAAGATTCTACTTATACTCCATCAGTTGATGAGCCAAAGAAGCTGAGAGCAAAGCGTAAAGCTGTTCAAACTGGAGTGATTCCTAGGAGTGTACGCGCGAAGAAAACTGGTGCTACATTGCCTAAAGATAAAGATGGAAAGAGTGAGAAGCATGTTACAACTTCAAAGGTTCAAGAAGTTGAAAAGACTCAAAGTGTTGAAACTCCAAAAGCTCCAGAGGTTCAATCACAAAGTGTTCCTGAGGTTGAAGTTCAAAAGAAAACAGGTGGTGATGATTATGTTGAAATCACTGGGTTTAAAGCAGCTACACCTCCACCACCACCACAAGATCAACCTATTCCTGAAGCTCCTGAATCTTCAGGATCAAAGCATAAAGATTTTTCTGATCTATTTGGAGAGCTTCCTCATGCAACTGGGGTATATAAAGATGATATTCCAGATGAAGATTATGATATGTTCAACAATGAAGCTGTGAAAGAATTGACAAAGAAAGTTGGTGAACTAGAGAAAGATAAAGCTAAAGCAGAAGCTGAAAGAGATGTGTTAAAGAAGCAAGTTGAGGAATTCATGAAAGTTAACGAAGAAATCAAAACTGTCATGATAAAGCAACAAGAAAAGCTAAAGAAAGTGAGAGATGGCAATCATGACAACTCACAACTGTTTGAGATTCTTTCGTCAGAAAATGTCGAGATGCGTGAGAGATGAAGAATCTGCATGAGGTGAATCAAACTCTAAATCAGCTTTTGATCGAAATCAATGAAGCTTCGTCAAATGAAATGAAAGCGATGAAGTTGAAGATGGAAGCGATGAAGGCTGATAAAGTGATGAAGGATGAACAACTTCACATGCTATACTCTGTTATAGAAAGTCATCTGAACATTGATGTTCATGTTGCCTTCAACAATATTGAGATCAAACGAGCTGAAGAACGTAGGATTGAGAAAGAAAGAGAGTTGGCTCAAGAAGCAACTCAAAGAAGAAAAGGGTTAGTAGTTGATACTGAAGAAAATCTTGGGTCGTTAAGTCAACCTGAAGCACGAGGTTCTTCAAGCCAAGTTGATGTAGAAATGGTTGATGCTGAAGCAGATCCTATGGGATTCGTGCTTGTTGGTGATTCTTCTTCTCTATCCTTTGATCTTAATGACATTGTTCGCCGTGTATATGTCATACAAAAGAAAAAGAAGGCGAAGGAAGTATTGTTATTAAAATGGAAAGACGAGGAAGAGGTAGTAAAAGAAGAAGAAATGAATGACGATGAGTTATTTGATTACATCGACAACTATCCAGAAGTTGATGATAATGACAATGATCAAGGTACATCTGGGTTGTTGATTGTAAATCCGACTGTGGAGCAAAAGATTGAAGATTTCCTGAATGATGAGATCAATGAACAAGAAGATGATCAACATCAAGAAGCCTCTACATCAGGAAAACAACACGTCAACCAGGTATTCCTCACACAACCTACTGAAATTTATTTACATGCTCAAGATGAGGGGGAGCTAGAGGTACCGAGGTCTAGAGCAGAGATGTTAGAAGAACTGGGCTTGGATGATGGGAAATTCAAGTTTGATTTTGAAGATGAAATTCCTCCATCACCAGAAAAAGAGTATGAATTTGTATATGCCCAAGAAGCAGATAAGTATAATGATGTGATTGTAGAAGATGCATCTAACTCATCTGATGAGGAAACAGATTTTCACTACTCTAGTGTTGATGAAACGTTTCCATCATTCGCTGAAATGTTCAAAGATCAAAACGAAGAAGAGATCAGAAGAAAGATTGTTGAGAAGATTTCAACTGAAGGTGTGCCAAAGACCATTCCTCTAGAGAATCTTGCTGAAGAGAGAAAGAAATGGTTTAAGGTGATGCCAAAGGAAAGAAAGTATATCAGGCCGCTTCAGTATTTTACACACAATAAAGATATTTCATATGGAGATATTCTTTCATGGGGCTATCTAGAAGATTTACAGGTGTATGCCATTCGACGGGAGCAGGGGGTACAATATTTCGAGTTTCTGTCAGACATAAAGACCCTCCTGTGGTGGGATGTAGATGAGTTGTTTCAGATAAAGAACATTAAGCAGTTCTATTATGGTTTGGAAGTGAAGCAACACGATCAACAACATCTATGGGATTATGTGAAGCAGTAGGCTAAGGCTGGATATCCTGATTGGAAGCCTCAACGTCCAAAGCAGATTGTGACTATCCTAGAAAACGGAGAGAAAGATATAACTTTGGATATCAAGCCTCCATGGTGTTTAAAGAATATGCCACTTCGTGCTATGGAACAGGATTTCCATGAAGAATTTCAAGGTTGGTTATATAATCCTAGCACAGCGGAAGCGGTAATTTCTTTGTTCGATAAGTCAAAGGGGGAATCAAGGAGAATATGTGTGCTAGACCCGATGTGGCTAGTGAACTGATCAAAGAAAGATATTGATTGCTTGTTCTACAACAAGATTGTCTACGAAAAGCCTAACAAAGTGCAAGCAATGCAGCATCAAAAGATCGTGGATGTGTGTTTTGCTCAAGACATCAACTCCGACAGGTATTGGAAGTCTAATTGGAGAGACTTGGAGATTATTGAGTTTCTGAAGAAATAAAAGAGAGAACAAAGATTCAAAGCGATATCTGAGAAAGCAGCAAAGCTTGGGAAGTTTAAGCTGATGAGACCGCCGCCAACGGATCAAACGCCGATCGAAAAAGAAGAGAACAAGATTCCTAAGTGGGACAGAAAGCGTGATGGTGATCCGGTATACAGGAAATGGTGGATTGAAGAAGGTAGGCTTCTGAGATGAAAAATGTTAGATGAAAAAGCCGAACAGAGGAGACAGAGGGCCAAGGAACGAAGACGTAAGAGAAATGACTAAAGACTATGCTGGAAGGAGCTACAGCTACATCCAATGGGGAGTCTGTTAGTTCCTATTGTCACACCCCGAAATATCAGAGCATTGGCGTGACTAGACTGGTATCTTCATTGCACAGCGGAAGCAAATAAGCTAAGTCTTCTAGAAATTTGAACGCCCACTAAGTACTCGTATCTCCAATGGTTCTCCTATTCCAACCGTGCCATTATTTCGGATAAGCAACCTGAGAAAGAAACATGCGAAAAAATCAACATAAAGTTGAGCGAGTTCATAGTTTGTTTGTAAAAGATTTGAAATAAATCTTTTTGAATAACCGGTTTCTGAAGTATTGTTGAGAAAACGAATTTAAAATCATTTTCTTGTCATGTTATACGGAAACTTTGTATGTAAACATGTTATGTATCTTGTATAATTCAAGTATTTCTGTATGTATCTTGTATAACTCAAGTATTTCTGTATGTATCTTGTATAAATCAAATATTTATGTATGTATCTTGTATAAATCAAGTATTTCTGTATGTATCTTGTTGTTAATGGGTTGCAAGGCCATTAACATGTGACACGAAATAGGAAGCAACCAAACCATAGGCATTTTTCTAGTTGTCGATTCACGACTGAGACACAAAAGCACTACTCGGTACTAGTTTTCACCAAGAGTGTGGCTGCCCGGACACCCGTTAGATCTAACCTTTTGTTCTGCAGTCTATGTATGTACACGATTAATGGTGCTTATGGTACCCTATTCGTGACATGATTTCTCGTATCATTCCTCAAAACGCATCATACTTGGTACTAGTTATCACCAAGAGTGCTTCTTGTTTTTGTATCATACCATTTATAAACATTGTAACATTTGTAAACTCTTGTATTTGTGTTTTCCCATAGTTTAGAAAACTAGAATTCGTGTGTATGCACATTTCGAAAAATACGCTTGTCTGAAAAACCGGTATAAAACATAAGTTTTTCGTATACCATTTGTGTCAGTTAAAACTTGCTTGTAAAATGGTTTAGAAACATGTAATTCTTGTATGCTTTGCAAAAAGTGCATGTCTTTCCACCCCGAAAACATTTAATAATAATGTAAAACCGTAAAAAGGTGGGGTTATGAACTCACCTGAATATTCCTGTGCAAAGCTAGCTAATCACGAATTCGTGATGTCGTTTCCAAGACTTGCCTTGCTAGCGTGCGTTCTACAATATTCCTAACACGGAATATCTTATAAGTTTCTAATTAAACGTAGCTAAACTATGTGTCATCGAGCTCTACCGAATCGTTAACCGAACGATTCGACGGTAGGTTGTTAATTTAACGAAAAGGACTAAGTTAAACTTTTTCGCCCCAAGAAGTCGTTTGTGTAAATAGGAATATTCGTATGAAAGTAATATATAATTTCCTTGTATTATATATATTGCGTCTTGTATATATTTGCCATAATATACGTACATGCCGTTTCGGCATTTGTAATAAATATAAAATGTTATATTTATTTTGCGAAAGTATCATCGAGTTGTCTGAAATAAATATAAAACTATATTTATTTTTATAAAACGAATTCGTGTCGCTTGATATTTGAAATAAATATATATACTATATTTATTTATAAAAGGATTCGAGTTCGTTTGAAATAAATATAATAATAACTATATTTATTTTGTTGTCGAAAAAATTTCCGTATCGTTGTTCTCGTAAGTTGTAAGTTGTTGTCGAAAGTTATACTCTTGTTTTTACTTTTATAAAAAGTGTTTGTAGTTGATCGGCTATATTTTGATATTAAAATGCAAATCGTTTCTCGAAAAACGGGCATAGTTTCCTCGGTTTTTGGACGCCCGCGACAACACGAGTTGTCGTTATTTTATCAAAATTCAATCAAGGTTCGAACAACATTTACGTATAATCAATTTATAATAACGAAATAATAAATCAACGTATGCTTTAACTATCGATTTTACATTTATTTCGGTTCGAGCTCGAGTTTATGTAGGTAACGAAAACTATATAAAATGATATTATTAACACGTGCCGCTTTAAATTTTTACCATCTTCGCGTGTCGATACGTTTGAAAGTGTTGACCGGGTCAACTGAGTTGACCGGCTGAGTTAACTTGCTGCACTGACTGAGTTGACTTGGTTGACCGAGTTGACCGAACCGAGTCACGAACCCGAACCATATGTTGACTGATGCTGGCCAGCTTTGACTGGGTTTGACCCGGTGTTAACCCGAACCAGAACTCGAGCCTTTCAGCACCATCACAGTTGTTGTCAGTCTTCATCATCATAATCGATTATCATCTTCAGCATTTAGCAAATCGTCACCATCATCAACATCAGCAATCATCATCATCTTCATCAGAAAAAAAGTAAAAGAAAAATGGGGAACCGAGACGAGTGCTTACCGGGGTTTGCCAGGAAAATCGTCAAACAAAAGTAGCTCCACCACCGTCTGAGCCTCCATCGCCGCCGTACACCACCGTCGCCGCCGCCACGTGCGGCGGCTCCCCTTCCTTCTCTGCTCGGTCTCTCTCTCTCTCTGCTTAGTCTCTCTCTCTTTCTCTGTTCGCGTCGCCACCATACACCACCACCGTAGCGGTGGTGGCCAGCCGTTAATCGGTGAGGACAGGAATACCGGAGTCCGGTCGGACCTCCGGCTCCGGCTGCCGAAACTGACGCTGAGAGGGAGAGAACAAGGGGGTCTGGGTTGGGTTTTGTTTGTAAGAAATCGAGAGAAGGGGGGTAATAGATGAGGTCAGGGTTGTGTGATTTGAGTTGGAGCTCTAATCTTTAATATGTGTGTGTGTTGTTTATGTAGAGATCGACAGGGATGAGGGAGTTTCAAGACCTGTAGATGATCGTTGTATGTGTGCTTTGGGGAAGGGATGAGTTCATGTATGTGTTGTCTGTATATTAATAGAGTGAAGGAAAGGTAGAGGGTTTTTTATTGTTTTTCATGTATACAATTTACATTCAGGTCAGATGTTATATCCATTGAAACAAGATCTCTTGAAGAGATTTGTGTAGATCTTTAAAGATTTGTGTAGCTTTCTAAAAATTTCTAAAGATTTTCAGAGATCTTATAAGATTTAATTTATTTTGCAGGTTTAGGCTTGTGGGTTTTGGGCTTGGGCCCAGGGCCCACAAGCCCATCTTATGAGTAAGTGGCCCGTAATTCCTACGAGACCAGATATCGCGACCCAAACTCCATAAGCATAAAATATTCGTGTAACATCCATATTTACCGGCGTTGTCAGTATTTCGTACGGTTTCAGTTCGTTGTCGCGTAATATTCAGCAGGTTTCTCTGTAAACCATCGTTCGCGCACTGTATAGTCGAATAAACATTCCTGGGCACTCTAAGGGCCTAATTAAGTTAATTTGCGCTGTAATCACTATTTATTATTGCGTTAATCACCTGTTAATCACGAAATTACGGGCGTAAATTACCGGTTGTCACATTCTCCCCCTGTTAATAAAATTTCGTCCTCGAAATTTAGACTACGATAACTCCTTAGAGTTATGTTATGCGTAAGTAAATGCGAATAATACCAAAGTGAACGATCATGAAATCGAATCAAGACTTATTCGAATGATGTGAATTCAAGGACGTATCACAAGATGCAAATGATTTCTAGAAATGATCGCATCCAATAAATAAACTTAGATTTCAACAAGCTCAAATGTAATAGTTTGCATGAAATGCTCGATCGTGATCAGCGCAAGCTGCAAGTTCTACCGACGTCACAAGGTGTCGTAGTAAATGAAACAATTCAATAATAGCGGTGATTGAACAAGTATCACCTGTGTTTTGCATCAAATGCTCAATCATAATTAGCCCAAGCTACAAGTTTATACTGACACCACAAGGTGTCGAAATCAACAAACAACTTAATGGAGTCGTAGACCAACAAATCTACTACGACTCAGAACAATGAAACGCTTGTTAAAACAAATTCGAATATGATGTTTTCAATACATCATTTGGTTTCTTGAATTGAATATGTGTAATGAACAAGTTCAAACAATTGAATTTGGTTTCGGCGCAAGCCGACAATAAATGCATGTATCGACAAGAAAACTTTCGGCATGGTCTCAACGAAAAACCATGTACGTAACTTGAAAAGAAAAGAAATTTCAAGAAAACGTGTTGACTTGATAAAAAAGAAGCCAACAATTACAGTAATGCGGGTCATTCGAATCACAACTCAATAATTAGATTTAGCGAAATAATATTTGAACTTTGATGAAACGCTTATTCGAAACGAAACCACATGCGTAACAAACGATGTATGCGTAACATATGAGTTTTCAAGAAACGAAGCAAATGAGTATTCGCTATAACAAAAGAAATGTTCGTGATACAATGACCATTAAGAGGAGTAGAGATAAGAAAATCTACTCAGTAAATGTGAAAGTCGAAATTTCAATAAAAGAAATTTAAGGACTTTACCTGGGGTTGCATGTGTTAACCGGTTGTTAGGTGACATTACCATGGAATGTCAAACATATCGTATTTGTCATTAATGAGTTAGGGGGAATGCGGAGACATACGTCTTCTCCTTAGCATGACTCGTGTCGTTTACAGGACCGCGTGCCAAATCGCCACTTCCTTGAAAGTCGTATGTAACGTACTTCAACCTCTGTCGTCATGTAGATTGAGTTTCGTGAAATCTTGCACGCCCGTGCTTTGTTTTGCGTAGGTTACCTGCTCGGTTAAAGATAGCATAGACAACATAATAATGGCGTTTTCCCGAGTTAATAAACGTGGTTCCTACGTGATGACCTTTAATGAACTTCAACATGAGTTTCCGAAGGTCTTAAATGCATGTTTCCTAAACTCTCAGGGTTTTATGTACTGTCTGTAATTGTTTTTGTGTACCATGTGTATAACACTACAATAGCGTATTTTTGAAAACAAAATCTTGACTGTTTGTTTTTCGGCAACGGTTGGAGACCAAATTCGAGTACTAGGCGTTCTGTATGTATTCAGGTTTTAATATTCTAAGTTCCCAGAGGAAATTGAGGTTAGAGCCTAGGTGTCTCTACAGAAACCTAATTTGCTGTAACCTATAGCTCTGATACCAATCTGGGATCAGAGCTGGGGTGACCTATGGCTGTAACCTATGGCTCTGATACCAATATGTCACACCCTGAAATATCAGAGCATTGGCGTGACTGGACTGGTATCTTCATTGCACAGCGGAAGCAAATAAGCTAAGTCTTCTGGAAATTTGAATGCCCACTAAGTACTCGTATCTCCAATGGTTCTCCTATTCCAACCGTGCCATGATTTCTGATAAGCAACCTGAGAAAGAAACATGCGAAAAAATCAACATAAAGTTGAGCGAGTTCATAGTTTGTTTGTAAAAGATTTGAAATAAATCTTTTTGAATAACCGGTTTCTGAAGTATTGTTGAGAAAATGAATTTAAAATCATTTTCTTGTCATGTTATACGGAAACTTTGTATGTAAACATGTTATGTATCTTGTATAATTCAAGTATTTCTGTATGTATCTTGTATAAATCAAGTATTTCTGTATGTATCTTGTATAAATCAAGTATTTATGTATGTATCTTGTATAACTCAAGTATTTCTGTATGTATCTTGTATAAATCAAGTATTTATGTATGTATCTTGTATAAATCAAGTATTTCTGTATGTATCTTGTTGTTAATGGGTTGCAAGACCATTAACATGTGACACGACATAGGAAGCAACCAAACCATAGGCATTTTTCTAGTTGTCGATTCACGACTGAGACACAAAAGCACTACTCGGTACTAGTTTTCACCAAGAGTGTGGCTGCCCGGACACCCGTTAGATCTAACCTTTTGTTCTGCGGTCTAAGTATGTACACGATTAATGGTGCTTATGGTACCCTATTCGTGACACGATTTCTCGTATCATTCCTCAAAACGCATCATACTTGGTACTAGTTATCACCAAGAGTGCTTCTTGTTTTTGTATCATACCATTTATAAACATTGTAACATTTGTAAACTCTTGTATTTGTGTTTTCCCGCAGTTTAGAAAACTAGAATTCGTATGTATGCACATTTCGAAAAATACGCTTGTCTGAAAAACCGGTATAAAGGGGGTGGCGGCACAAGTTGTTGCCCGACTACCTGCCATTGCTTTGTAATTGCCTTTTTTCGTGTGGAATGATATCGTTTATTTAAAAAAAAAGTATAAAACATAAGTTTTTCGTAAACTATTTGTGTCAGTTAAAACTTGCTGGTAAAATGGTTTAGAAACATGTAATTCTTGTATGCTTTGCAAAAAGTGCATGTCTTTCCACCCCGAAAACATTTAATAATAATGTAAAACCGTAAAAAGGTGGGGTTATGAACTCACCTAAATATTCCTGTGCAAAGCTAGCTAATCACGACTTCGTGATGTCGTTTCCAAGACTTGCCTTGCTAGCGTGCGTTCTACAATATTCCTAACACGGAATATCTTATAAGTTTCTAATTAAACGTAGCTAAACTATGTGTCATCGAGCTCTACCGAATCGTTAACCGAACGATTCGACGGTAGGTTGTTAATTTAACGAAAAGGACTAAGTTAAACTTTTTCGCCCCGAGAAGTCGTTTGTATAAATAGGAATATTCGTATGAAAGTAATATATAATATCCTTGTATTATATATATTGCGTCTTGTATATATTTGCCATAATATACGTATATGCCGTTTCGGCGTTTGTAATAAATATAAAATGTTATATTTATTTTGCGAAATTATCATCGAGTTGTCTGAAATAAATATAAAACTATATTTATTTTTATAAAACGAATTCATGTCGCTTGATATTTGAAATAAATATATATACTATATTTATTTATAAAAGGATTCGAGTTCGTTTGAAATAAATATAATAATAACTATATTTATTTTGTTGTCGAAAAAATTTCCGTATCGTTGTTCTCGTAAGTTGTAAGTTGTTGTCGAAAGTTATACTCTTGTTTTTACTTTTATAAAAAGCGTTTGTAGTTGATCGGTTATATTTTGATATTAAAATGCAAATCGTTTTACGGATTTTTCTCGAAAAACGGGCATAGTTTCCTCTGTTTTTGGACGCCCCCGACAACACGAGTTGTCGTTATTTTATCAAAATTCAATCAAGGTTCGAACAACATTTACGTATAATCAATTTATAATAACGAAATAATAAATCAACGTATGCTTTAACTATCGATTCGTCATTTATTTCAGTTCGAGCTCGAGTTTATGTAGGTAACGAAAACTATATAAAATGATATTATTAACCCGTGCCGCTTTAAATTTTTACCATCTTCGCGTGTCGATACGTTTGACGGTGTTGACCGGGTCAACTGAGTTGACCGGCTGAGTTGACTTGCTGCGCTGACTGAGTTGACTCGGTTGACCGAACCGAGTCACGAACCCGAACCATATGTTGACTGATGCTGACCAGCTTTGACCGGGTTTGACCAGGTGTTAACCCGAACCAGAACTCGAGCCTTTCACCACCATCACAGTTGTTGTCAGTCTCCATCATCATAATCAATTATCATCTTCAACATTTAGCAAATCGTCACCATCATCAACATCAGCAATCATCATCATCTTCATCAGAAAAAAAAGTAAAAGAAAAATGGGGAACCGAGACGAGTGCTTACCAGGGTTTGCCAGGAAAATTGTCAAACAAAAGTAGCTCTACCACTGTCTGAGCCTCCATCGCCGCCGTACGCCACCGTCGCCGCCGCCACGTGCGGCGGCTCCCCTTCCTTCTCCGCTTGGTCTCTCTCTCTTTCTCTGTTCGCGTCGCCACCATACACCACCACTGTAGCGGTGGTGGCCAGCCGTTAATCGGTGAGGACAGGAATACCAGAGTCCGGTCGGACCTCCGGCTCCGGCTGCCGGAACTGAGGCCGAGAGGGAGAGAACAAGGGGGTCTGGGTTGGGTTTTGTTTGTAAGAAATCGAGAGAAGGGGGTAATAGATGAGGTTAGGGTTGTGTGATTTGAGTTGGAGCTCTAATCTTTAATATGTGTGTGTGTTGTTTATGTAGAGATCGACAGGGATGAGGGAGTTTCAAGACCTGTAGATGATCTTTGTGTGTGTGCTTTGGGGAAGGGATGAGTTCGTGTATGTGTTGTCTGTATATTAATAGAGTGAAGGAAAGATAGAGTGTTTTTTATTGTCTTTCATGTATACAATTTACATTTAGGTCAGATGTTATATCCATTGAAACAAGATCTCTTGAAGAGATTTGTGTAGATCTTTAAAGATTTGTGTAGATTTCTAAAGATTTTCAGAGATCTTATAAGATTTAATTTATTGTGCAGGTTTAGGCTTGTGGGTTTTGGTTTTGGGCTTGGGCCCAGCGCCCACAAGCCCATCTTATGAGTAAGTGGCCCGTAATTCCTACGAGACCAGATATCGCGACCCAGACTCCATAAGAATAAAATATTCGTGTAACATCCATATTTGTCGGCGTTGTCAGTATTTCGTACGGTTTCAGTTCGTTGTCGCGTAATATTCAGCAGGTTTCTCTGTAAACCACCGTTCACGCACTATATAGTCGAATAAACGTTCCTGGGCACTCCAATGGCCTAATTAAGTTAATTTGCGCCGTGTAACATCCATATTTATTATTGCATTAATCACCTGTTAATCAAGAAATTAAGCGCGTAAATTACCGATTGTCATACATATGTCTGTAGCTTCCGTCAGCATCGAGTCTTATTTTGTTTGTTTATGTCTTTTGTGAACTATTATGTTTATATATATATGTGTGTAGAAAGACAGCTCAGGGAATGGCATTGATATGTAAAAGTGATATCCATTGGATGAATTGTGTCACCCGATCGGATGGCCATCCGATCGGATTGCCACCCGATCGGACAACACTATCACCCTATCGGACAACACCTTTTAAGCCCTGAGTTTGCCTATAAATACCCGGGTAGGGTATGTCATTGAAGACTTTTGCTCATTCTGTTGGGAAACTCTGTCCAGTCTGACTCTCTACTGGCTCTTGTGTACTTTCACATCATTTTAATTGAAAGATCAGACGGTGTTAAACGTTGAATACTTGGTCGTGATTCTGTGACTTGATCCATGGATTCCGCACATTGATCGAGGTCGATCCATCCACGTTCGTGATGAACAGATCCTGTACAAAGGCCCTAACACTAAACCTAATAGCATCTCTGCAAGATAACTCCTTTAACAGAACCAAATCTTCAATCTGGAATCGCAATAGTTTCCTTCAATTGTCCATGTAATTCTTCTGTTGATCAATTGCCGACTTTTAACCTTCCCTCGATCCAGGCAAATCCTGTCGCTGGTTTCCTAGATAAACTAAGGTCTGGTTAATTGTCCTTTGTTAGGTTAGCTCAATAAAATGGTGATCAACACTTCTATCCATGCAAGGCTTCAAACGGAGCAACCTGAATACTAGCGTGTTAATTATTATTGTAAGATAACTCTGCCAAGGGCATGTGAGTATCTTAACTCCCTCCGGAGTCCATCATACACGCTCCCAACTTTTCTTTCAAGGGTCCGAAAAGCTTCCTACTATCTTGCTGTCCAATCAATTTCCCTTTTCCTTTTAGGGTTATTAGTGTCAAAGGCTGCACTAATTTAGGGAAATTCTTAATAAATCTCCGGTAGCATCTAGCTAGTCATATGGATCATCGTACTCCCGACGGGGTCTTTGGTGCTCCTCATCATTTGATTGCTCCAATCTTAGACGGATCTGCATGTATACCTTCCTCATCATTCACCAACTCCATAGTTAACTTCAAACGTTACTCATGATGCTCCTTGGTTCGCACATAGGCAAGTATGTTGTCGATGAATACTATCAAGAATTCATCTGATTAGGGTTTCCATACCCTGTTCACGAGATCCATGAATATAAATGGCGCATTAATTTAGTCAAAAGGCATGACTAATAACTCGTAATGGCCATATCGTGTTTGAAAAGCAGTCCTCAGCGTATCTTCGTCAGCAACCTTCAACTGATAATATCCCAATCGTAAATCGATCTTCGTGTAGCAGCTGGATCCCAGTGGCTTGATTGAGCAAATCGTCAATCCTCGGTAAAGGGTACCAATTCTTGATAGTAAACTCGTCCAGCTTTCTGAAATCATCACATATCCTGAAGGATCCATCCTTCTTTCTAAACAAAACAGATACGCCTCAAAGCGAAAAGCTTGATCGAGTGAAACCCTTGTCCAGTAGCTCTTGAAACTGACTCGACATTTCTATCATCCCAAACGGTGCTTAATCTATAAGGAGATTTTGCAATTGGGTGCAGCACCAGATGCCAGATCAATTTGGAATTCGATCTGTCTCGCAGGGGGAAATCCAGGTAAGTCCTTTTAGGAAGACTTTCGGATAGTTGCGATTGATAGAAATCTCTCTGATATTCCTACATTCGGCTTTCGTATCCACCATGTTAGCTAAGAACGCAGGATAGCCCCTTTTGCAACCACTTGGGCATCCTCATAAAACTGACGACTCTCAACCATCAGCACTCGATACTCAACACTCGACTCGGTCGATCTCTGCAAACAACTACTACTACCTTTCTACCATCATCAGTACGAGATATCTCAGCTAACTTCTTCAAGCGATAATCCCTTCTTCGTTCTTGGATAATCAATCCATCCTCGTATCTACGTCAAAGCTTCCCAGCTCCACTGGAGATAAACCAACACTAGAACTACGATCACCTAACTAAATACTACAACTGCGAACGACCTTACTAGTTTCTATCAAATTACAAATTGCTAGTTCTGTCAGGCACTTTATACCCAGATTACTTGTTAGTGAACACAAAAATGGTTCAAAGTTTCTCGAACAAAACTCAAGTCAGCTTTGGTATTAAAAGTAGAAACATAAATTGGGTTTTGATTCGAAACATACCGGTAACGACAGCAAGATCGTCTCGTACCTTCCCAGCGTTTAGCTCGAACGCGCTACCCCTCGCATTCCTGACCCTTCATTTTTAGACAATCTCTCTCGAAATGTCCTTGCTCACCACACTCGTAGTATCCCTCGAGTGTAACTCCATCCAACGTACTCTTAGCATAGCACTCGCAAGTCATATGTCTAGTCCGACCACATCTGGCATACTTTCTCCGCTTATCCATGTGAGTCTTCTTCTTAAAACTACTCCTGCCATCCCTGGCATTATCCTTTCTAGAACGGCTAGAACTGGCTACATACGCGTTCCTCGAACTGCGTTTCTCATCACCCTTCTCATCGGTACCTTTTCTCGAACTCTCAGACCTTCGCCTTCGTGAATCCCCAGATCTAGGCTTGGAATGCGGAATTATTTGAATGGTCAATCCGCTGGAATGGCTCAACATCACGCATACTATTGCCACATCATTGCATAAAGGACCAGTAAATGATCTTGGGTTACAACCCTGGATTCTTTTGCGTGTACATCTATGTACTGTTCACAAGGTTAATGAAAATCAGGAAAACGCTCTGATTATATCATAACACATGAACTACTAAAACTTTCCGATCATTTTATCACTTGAAGGGTTTCCGTTCTGTGTCCCACCAAAACTATGCCCATGAGCATCACTCCACGTTCCTGGCCATTATTTTGGTTAACATCGTGCTGTTCCATGCCAGTATTAACGTGTTGGGCTATGAGTTGTGCCAACTCTTCTTGGGTAATAGGTAGTCCAGAACCTTGTCTTTGGTTCTATTATTACAACATAATATCAAAATAAGATGATTTCCAAAATAATTCAATCATTAAATGTTAGTGGACCAAACATTGCGCATGTATAATATCCACGTATTAATGAGAACAATTTTTTTTAACCAAAAGGAACCCATTCGATATTTATATCAGAAATTTTCAAAGCTTGTTTTTAGTACTAAGACTAATCAAAATTTAGCATGTCTACATCAACACCCGTAACAAGTCTATATGAAATTTTCTCCTAAATATCTGAAAATTTGGCATGCAAGCCATGAATAGGTTTCATCAAATGAGACATACAAAACAAACAACAAAAACAACCAACAACTAACGCTTCAATCCCTGGAAGTCCAAAATCTTCCTAACAAGCTCTTCTAGCTCATCATAACAGTTCATCTGTCCCTCTGAGTCCTTCATCGTCTCCATGCCTCCGCGTAACGTGGCGAACTGACGATCACAGTGAGAGAGATTGACCCAAATCTCCTTCTGCTTCTTCAAAACGGACGCTATCTCAGCTCTCAAGGTCGATGCGATGTCTCCAACGGGTCGATTCCTCTTCCTACGGCGAGTGTAGACTGAAAGAGGTGTAGCAAAACACGCGGCTCGAATAGCGGAATAGACGATTCTATAACGACGGGCGAAGGAATCTCAAGTGGAGGCTCAACAGTATCAGTGAGCAGGACTACTAATGGCTCTATAGACCGAGACGTGACATGTCGTAACCGTACAAAGTAAGTGTGTGATTAACGTGAATAGTAACACATAAGGCCTAAATAAACAGAAAATCACGTATGCACATAAACACATAAGGGTTTTCATACATGATAAAATTTTTCTATGTTCATTTAAAAATTCTTGGCTTCGAGAATTTTGGACTTTAAATCTCAAAATTCTTCGGTTGAAGTCTAGTTTTTTCCTCTGAAAACATCTAGTTCGCTAACAACCAATGGCTCAGATACCAACTTCTGTCACACCCCTAAAACGTCGCAGCGGAATATAAAACATAGTGGTGACGGAAGTTGGTGCCCATTTGTATCTTGCTGAACGATGCATCGTAATGTTGGACATTTCAACTTAATTAAAACATAGATTTTAAAACATGAAGTCTTAAAGTCCGTCACAATCACACCATAGTTAAATTGTTTTGATCCTTATGGATCTTATTACATTGGTCCCAGAAAGTTTAAAAGTCAGTCTAACAATTTAAGTGACAAAACATGCATCAACAAACACAAGGTACGCCATAATTCCCGAAGCCGAACTCAAGTACCTGTAGAACACGTTAAAAAAATCAAGTGTCAACACAAAGGAAGGTGAGTTCACATATTCACATAGAAACAATATTATTCCAAAGGAAAACTTTCTGATTTGGTGTTTATTTGAAAACATCCATATAAATTTTAGAAAGTCCATTTTACTTCCTTAATAAAATCCATGGGCCTTCCGTCGGTTCATCAATCCGACAACTGTAATATATATGGCCCAGGTTTTGTTTATTAAATTATTGCGTCAACTTTCAGACTCGTATGTTAGCTAGACGATATGAACTATATATTAACCATGCAGGGATAATCAAAGCTAGACAATAAACAGAATTTAAATTCGTCGTTTGACTTGACACGGGGCGACCTGTCACGACAGGGTTATCAACCCGATAGATCTACCAACAATTAATCGCGTGCAATACTTAAATGATTAAACGGCATCATGGGCGCAGGGTCCTCTTGAAGAACAATATGATGTCTGCCTCACGTACAATATATATATATCTTACTAATATGACAATTTAATACACGACGTTGTACGAATTCCCCTGACACTCCATTATTTGAGACCCAGTCAAGAATTCGTCCCCAACTGTACGATCATGTTTCACTTAGGAAACACCGTACTTTCAATATTCATTCATAAAAAACGTTTTACTTTGAAATGTATGACTTATCAAATCTCGTATATTTTCAATGAAAATTTATATTTATATTAAAAGGTATGTTTTATTTCGAAAACATTATTAAACCCTTTTATTGACGTGTTCTACCCCCCAAAACATATACAAAGCAGTAAAAAGAGGGGTTTAGTGACACTCACCTTTGGGTGCGTATTTTAAATAGCGCAATCCCAGAGATTGTTTTCTACACGTCCTATTATATACATATATATATACATATATATATATATACATATATATACATATATATATATATATAGGAACGATTTTAAATCAGTACACATAACACAAAAATTCTAAGTTTCTTCATTTCTTAGAATTATCACATAACGTTGAGATTTTCTCGAAAAGTTGTTATTTTTTATTATGTTGGCACGTTAATATATTTATGATTTTGGAACTTGAACGATTTTATTGGTGACCATTATTGTGTAAATCCGTTAACTCTCCCGTTTATACAAAATATATCTACGATTTGCGCGTCGTAATATATATATACATAAATGTTTACATAATTTAACACCGAAACACGCGAAATCTTGTTAACTTGTCTATTTTGTCATTTTTAAAGAAAATATACATAAAACATCTCATATGTACCAAATTCCATGCTCGACAAATAAGTTACACATTTAACGTAATTTTTACCGTTTCTACCGCACAAAACGCACAAGTATACACGCATGGTCTAAATTTCCCACTATCAAGTTAACACTTAAAATATTATCACATTTACATGTTTAAATCACTTAACACATTTTATCACATAAGGTTCACTCAAAATTTATCCATACCAGTGTTCATCGAAAAATGCGTATTTTAGCGATTCGGTAACGATTTCGGGCGTCAGAAGTCACGTATGACCAACCAAACACCAAGTAAACTTTAAATTAGCTAAAATAATTGTTTTAAACTAAAAACATCAGTTTATTTACTGATCTAAATTATATTTACAAAAATCACTCGAAAAGCCGATTTTTGACCGTTTTAACGCATAGTTTTGCGTTAAACGTTACTATAACCATCCCAACTCAAAACGATTTGATATTTTAACACAATACATATTACTTACTGATTAAAATAGTGGTTATAATCAGATTAGTGCATTTTTTGTGCATGTCACATAAATCATGCGATTTCACGCATTTTACAACTTTTAATGCACCAAGTATAACATGCAAAGCTAGCAAACATTAGGACGAACTTATATGTCACTAAAAACTTTAAAAATAACTTTATTTTAGTGTTTATAATCTGCTCCAAACTGATTTTTACTAAATCATACACAAAACACATTATTTCACCTATTTTACAAGTTTCTAAGCCTCATGTATAACATGCAAAGCTAGTAAATCTTATGAGAAAGTTTTATATCATTAAATACTTCAAAATAATCATATTTTAATGTTTATAATCTAATCAAATATCATTTTTATCAAATCATCATTTCATGCTTTCATATCATTATGCATGTTCATGTATGTGCATCTAATGCACTCATACAACATTAACATCATTACCTATGATCTAATTTATATTCATCATGCATTTAACTCATATTAAAATATTCAAGAACATTCTAATCTTCCTATGATCATTATCAAATCATCACTTTTCATATAAACTCATTTCAAATCAAAAAGCTTTCATATGACACATTTTAAACATGCATGCATTCATCTTTTTGAGAATCAAATCAAGCAAGAATTAATCAAAATCAAAACTCAACTCAAATACACATGTATACACACACTCACGGTTATACATACATATACACATACATTCATTTTTATTTTCTTTGAAAACCCATTTGTTATTAGTTTCAAGTTTGTGTTTAATTCCAAGAATAAGAGAAACCTTTATCATCATCAAGATCATCAAGAGTCAAGAATATGATTTTTAAAGTAAATTTTATACCTACAAGATTTTGATGGGTTTCTTGACAAAGTGTGATGATATGGAGCTTGGTTCTTGCTTGAAACACCTCCATACCACCTATGGATCTTCACACTAGCTTGAAACTTGCTTGGAAAGACTTGAATCTTCAAGAAAGGGCCTTGAATTTTTGAAAATGATGAGGATGAAGGTTGTTTTTAGCCGTGTATTAGAGGGAGAGAGAGAGAGAGAGAGAGAGAGAGAGAGAGTATGAGCTTTAAAAATGATGATATTTCTTGGATTGTGAATATATGGGGTGTTTGTTGGAGAATGCATATGATGGCACCTCCATTTAGAACAAATAAGAGGAAGAGAGGGAAAGAAAACATTCTTGCATGGCTTCCATATATGTTCACTACACATATATACACAATTATTTATATATACATATACATATATATGTAAACTACTGTTAAAACAGGTATTATACTGGATACCGGGTATTTTATCTAGCGTTTTAACCCGTTTTAACGCGTTTTAAATTATTTTCAACATTCTATAAAAATAAACTCACCAAAATATTATTGAACAATATTTTTGTAACACCCCGAAAATAGAAATTCTTATAATACAACAATGTTGTGAATAAATAAGAAAAATAAACTAACTAGGAATGACATTAACCCAGTTAGATGATGAGTTGTGAGTAGTTAAAGAGTTAAGACAAATAAAGAACGAAAGTTGAGGGGCCAAAAGTGTTTAAATGAAAACTAATATTAATAAAACAAAAAAATTAAACTCAAAGTGTTTGTATAATTGCCTCAAAGAAGGCTTAAAACTGAAATTTAAAGTTAAACCGCATAATTGTTATGTTACGGAAAATTGTGCGAAATATGATTTAAAAAGAGTTCTAAACATGTTATGATTGGACTCTATAAGGAGGGACACCGGAGCGTCGAGTGGACAAGCCGGTGGCGACTTGCGTTTGAAGGGCGTACTTTGAAGGTATGTAACTTGATTCATTACATTGAGTAAGTTTTGATAATTAGCATATGTATAGTTGATTTGTAGAATAAAGGTTGCGTTGATTGAAGCGAAAATGTTCGCTATATGGAATAATTGGTCAAGAATTGGTTAGAACTCGTTTGGTAGTCATCATAATGGAGGATTCCATAGATGAGCCAAACGGGTTGAATAATGGTGTATTGGTAGCGTCAAAGTTATTTAATAGTTAGCATAGGCGGTTACAATCATACGAGCATGAAGCCATAAGATGGATATTGAAATGCCGGTGATAATAAGCCCCGAAAGTTGGGTAAAAAGCGCCTTATGTTTACTATTGAAAAGATAGAAAAATAAGTGTAGCTTTAACGGATCGAATAAATACATAGTGATTTTAGTCATTCGGTCCGTAACCCAAATTTTCGGTATGATAAACATTAGAGACGCGTCGGTAATTAAATTACAGTCATGTAGGAAAAAGAATCACCTAAAACGGACTTACGAGTCAAAAGTTATGTTGATTTAAAGTGTAAAACGTTAAAATTAGGTGCTGGACTGATATACAGCTCCAAAAAGTAACAATCTGTCGAAATCACGCCGTGGCGCTACGCCACGGCCAAGCACCAAATCCGTCGCGCGACGCGACGGGGTGTGGCGTCACGCGACCACCTTCGGTGGTATCCGTCACGCGGCGCGACCGTCCAGGATGGATGGATTTGGTTTATTTTGCTATGTTTTGAGCACGAAACTTAATCAGACTTATATTTAAGGTGTCAAAACTAATCTTTTGTGTGGTTTTGACTATAGGTGATGATGTACTTAATTCGGATGGCGATCAAGCATCTTTACAAGAACCGAACACAATATTTTGAAGCTTCCGCGATTAGTTAACTTTGTTAAAGACAATGTTTATATTGTAGACACTTAAATATTTGTTTTTGGGTTGTTAAAACTAGTAGTTGTTAACCAGAAGGCTAACTTTATGAAAACTTTCGTTTGGTATTTAATATTAATCGAAGCTTTTGGTTTAAAACTGCTTACCTTATATAAATGAGACGGGTGTTACAATTTTGTTTGCCTGGACTGACTACGTTGCCAGTATTTGGCAGTATGCGCGCTGTGCTACGCGGTATGCGCTTAAAATCGCAAAAATAGGTATTTATGCGTTTTTATTTATTTTTGTCATTCTAAAGAAATAAACTCATCAAATTATTACTAAAATGATTATCAGTTTCCTTGACAGGCTGTGTTGACAGTAATTTGTCGGTACACGCGTTGCATTGCGCGGTACGCGCTTAAACTCAAAAAATACAGTTTCCTAGCGTTTTAAATTATTTTTCCACATGGATATGATTAAAATAATTATTCTAATCATAACAGACTATTTTTAGGAGTTTAACATTGATCGGGTGGTCACCGACGTTCGTTTCGCATTTTAACCGTTACGCGATAAGCGTTTATCTTACCTTTGCCAACATAATTTTTATCAAAGTTTAATTTTACCAACTCATTAAATTTCACCTATAAACATCATAATCAGTCAAATATGGCATTTTACCTATTCACAACACGTGTTACAATTGTACGGTACGGCCTGAAAAGCCGGGTGTCACACGAGCCCCACTCACGGTCCTTGTGCGGCCACTTAGAGTGCTTTTGTGCCCCTATCGAAGTGAATCGAAACTTAAATCGTCTACCAGGTTGAGTGCTTCCTATGTCGACACACATATTAATGTCTTAGCTACACATTAATGATCATTAGGTTCATAGATGCTTACATGCCTACTTTTGATACTCAGATTTTCAAGTGTTTTTAAGATTCATTTGATATAAACTCACAAATACATGATTTACGAACTTGGGTAACATTTTTCAACTTATGTACAAGTAAGAGGACGGGTTGGTCCTGCTTACAAAGGCTCTTTTGGGCTCGGCCCATTCTCTCTCGCGCAATGCACAAAGACTCTCGTGGGCTAGACTCACAGTTTTCATATATCATGCCGAGAAAATGATTTTACTATATTTTCTCAACAACTTTTAAACCGGTTATCAAAAAGATTTATTTTAAACCTTTTCAAAACAAACTATGAAATTGCTCAACTTTATGTTGACTTATTCGCATGTTCTTTCTCAGGTTGCATTTTCAAAACTATGGAACGGTTGGAATAGGAGAACCCATGGGAATTCGAGTACTTAGCAGGCGTTCAATTTCTAGAAGTCTTAGCTTATTTGCTTCCGCTGTGCAATGAAGATACCAGTCCAGTCACGCCAGCTCTGATATTTCGGGGTGTGATAGTCGAAGGGTTTGGATTGTGTATCTTATAGTGGATAAGATACATAGTTCAAAGTGTCACACCCTGTCTTTTGCGGAAGCGTATGATGTGTGACTAGCTTGTTATCATTGCATTCAATCGTAATAAACAACTACATGATCAAACGATGTTCATCCATTCATGAAAATTTGAGTATTACAAACACTTGTATTTTAAGTTTTCAAAACACGACCTTTGACAAGGTTTCGATTTAACAAAAGTGGATGACATCTAGACTTGTAGTCTACTTCTAGTTATGACACTTGCGCCCAAGATCCATCCTGTCACCTGAAATACATGTAATTTTGGAAAACATCAACATAAAGTTGAGCGAGTTCATGCGTCTTGTATATCTTGTATGAAAACATAGTTTGTAACCTTTACAAATCAAGTATTTATTGTATACATCACGTTTCTTGTGTACACCACGTACTAAATGAGTGTATGAGCAAGGACATTAAGGCATGTGAGGACATAGGGAGCTTTAGTATTTTCTCCTTTCACTGTGTCGATTTTCCCTCGACTGTGTCGATTAACCTCGACTGTGTCGATTAACCTCGACTGTGTCGATTTTCCTCGACTGGGACACCGAAGCACTCAAGTGGTCACATAAGGACCATGAGTGGGGCTCGGCCATACCCGTTAGATCTAACCCTCGTCCCTAATTAAGTATTAATGGCATTTTTGTATTTAGTCTATGCTCACATGATCTAGTATTTTCTAGGCTTTTCTTAAAGCTCATCATATTGCACTCACCACGAGTGCTTCTCGTATTTTTACCCTTTGTAAAAATTGTAATATTTGTAACATGTATTTCACCCCCGAGAGTTATAAAAACTGAAAACAGTTAAAGAAAAGGGGGAGCATGAACTCACAACTTTGCGTTCCTGTGCGTCGTAAACTTCACCGGATTTGCTTAATTAACATCGTAACCTATACGCGTTTTCTTAACGTTAGTCACTAGACTTGCGTCGCACAAGTATAGTCACTATCTCTTGTATACGTATTCTTGTGTTAAAAATATTCTATATTTTTAACTACGTATCTTACTTATATTATTTCTCTAAAATTAATATAAGTATCTCGTGTTTTGCACTTTGCACCCGAATTATGTATCTTGTATGTTGTATGTGTATTTTTATGTTTATACTTCTCATGAGTATTTAGTGTATTTTTAAGTCTTAATACACTAGCACGTATAACACATACTATACACACTTAGCACAAAAGTTGGTGACAAAATAATATATATTTTTCTCTCAAAAATATACATATTTATATCTATTTTCATTCTTGAAGAAATCCTCATTTCTTATCACCAAAAATTAGGGAAACCTTGGTAATACTTTTAAACACATTTTTAGGGAATAAGTTTCTCAAAAACTTATATTTTTCTAAGTGTCAAAATTTATAAAAATTTTGACAGAGTTTCCCCTAAAAATGGAGGTTTCCCATGTTTTCAAAACATGTGTTTATTTTCTTTTTAAATCGTCAACAATCTCCTCATTCAACAATAAACAATATGCAACTAGTTAAAATAGACATAATCGCAGAAATACATGAACTTGTGGTTTTTCCAAAATAGGTAGTATCCTTCCCTTATTTTTAGTGGATCTTTGTATAGATCAACTTTGTTTCTTGAAAGTTTCGCTTTTAAAGAAGTTATATCTTTTACAACTTCCGGTAAACATTTACAAAAATAGTTATTTTGTCGAAACTTTACGTTACACAAGTGTTTACATACTCGTGTGTTTGCTAAAATCATTCTTTTTCATGTAAGATCCGTCTTTAGAAAATATGATTTCTTGGACCCTTGGTCCTTTGAAGGTACCGCTTGTAGATCCGTAGATCTACTAGTTTTAATCACTATTGTACAAGTTAAAACACTTTTACACAAGTTCATGATTCGCGTGTGGTAGAGTTTCACCCTTTTAACCCTCGTATCATTCAAAACAAGCTTATGTTAAGATCCATGACCTTACCAAACCGGGTTAAACGATGATTCGAGCTACCACATCATAGATCGGGCTTAAATAACCATACATTTTAATTACTACATGTTTTACACAACTCGTAAGCTATTAACCACCAATATTAGCATTTTAAGTAGACTTTTATGTTTCAAAATGCAAGATTTAGAATTTTAACCATCATACATCTTATTAACCGCTTTAGAATAGTTCAAGAACAAGTTTTAAGCATTATACCTCTAGCTCGAGGCTAGGGAAGATTCTTAACGAAAATGGCGTGGGTAAAAGCAAAGTGGAGAGGTCCTTCGCGTTCCGTTTGCACCGAGCTTCGTTAACCACCTTCTAACACCTCTAAATGAACTTGGAATTGTTTGATTGAGAATGAAAAGTGGTGGTGGTGATGGCACTAGTCTCGGCCGAAGGTGGGTCAAGGAGGAGAAGGAAAGTTGGAGTGTGTCTTGTGAAGGAGATGATGTTCTCTTATAACCTCCATCTAGTTATTATCCTAAGGTTACAATGTCCCTAAAGTACTAGACACAATCCCACCACAATCTTAAAATGATCCATGGAAGATTTATATTGATCTTAGATGATTTTTGGGGAGGTGGGGTCCCCTTGGGCCGATTTACTTCACATGGGGGGGGGGGGGGGTCCTAGTTCGATCTCAATCAACTAGTTAGACATAAGTTAGTTAAGTTAAGTGTTAACCCGGTTACTAGTGTGTTGTAATTTACAACGGGTGTTAGGGTATTCGGGGACCCTAACTAGCTTAGAAAAAGAAAAACATTGCTTCTAGCAATATTTTGGTGTTCCGGGTAAAGTCCGGTTGTTCGGTTAGGTACCGATTCGTTAAAGTGCTAAATTACACTTTTTAGTGTCTAATAAGCACCTTTTTGTACCCTTTCTATTCCCAACACTTGGGGAAGTATTCTGGATACTAAAACATAATTCCTGCATACTATTTTAGTGCTATAATGTTGATTATAGCTGAATTATATAAAATTCTGCACTTAAAGTGCGTTTCGGGTGCTTTTTAGTGCTTATTTTTGCTTTCACAATGTCTATAAATTAAACCCTTGCATGAACTCTTGGGTTTTAATGTACTTTTGTCGTCGGACCTACACCTAGGCCTCAATTCTAATGTCTGACTGCTTTCTGCAGTTCTGTTGACACGATGTGTCTTACCGGTGAGTTTACTAATATTTTTGACGCAACGCTATCATAACGAAATTCTTGTAGCATATATCATGCATGAATTCACTTGTATGGAATTCAGAAATTTATTTGTCTGGTAAACCAGATCATGTACAGTCATTAAAGCACAAATTACTGTTCATCTAGTGTACGGAATGTACGGAAAAGTGACGGTTGTCACAGTCTCCCCCCGTTAAAAGAATTTCGTCCCGAAATTCAAGCGACGCCATCGGTCGCAGGGGAGTTGTGAAACCAATATGGTCACTTAGATTCATGCTTTGTCTTCATGTTCCCATGAAATCTCTGGGTCATGTCATGAATTCTTTCATACTCAAGTAAGTCGATCATGACTTTTCTGTATCTTGTGGACTCTTGGTCCATAACTTCAACAGGTTTCTATAATATCACGGACTCTTGGTCCAAAACCTCAGCAGGTTTCTATAGTATCACGGACTCTTGGTCCAAAACCTCAACAGGTTTCTATAGTATCACGGACTCTTGGTCCAAAACCTCAACAGGTTTCTATAGTATCACGGACTCTTGGTCCAAAACCTCAACAGGTTTCTATAGTATCACAGACTCTTGGTCCAAAACCTCAGCAGGTTTCTATAGTATTACGGACTCTTGGTCCAAAACCTCAACAGGTTTCTATAGTATCACGGACTCTTGGTCCAAAACCTCAACAGGTTTCTATAGTATCACGGACTCTTGGTCCAAAACCTCAACAAGTTTTTATAGTATCACGGACTCTTGGTCCAAAACCTCAGCAGGTTTCTATAGTATTACGGACTCTTGGTCCAAAACCTCAACAGGTTTCTATAGTAATTCTTGTCGTTTGTTATTGACGTGAATCTTATTTGTGGGAACAACGACTGTTCCTTAAGTCAGACTCCTCTATAGACTAGACACATGAATGTGTCGCGATCACTACTGATCTTTTTCTGGGAGTTTTCATCTTGTGAACAATGGTTCTGATCCCTACACCGGGGATTCAACCTTTTCGTTTTCCGATTCACACTACGCCTTCTCTAGGCGAGGCTCTCATTTTGGTCATACTTCTTGTCTCAAATTTTTACGATTTCTGCCGCTCATCGGCGTACTCTTTCTGTATTCTGCGGGCTGTCCTGATATGATCACATATCTGAAGGATCTTGCCTCTAGTTTTTCCTGGGTCATCTCGGGCCAGTTGATCGTTTATTTCTGGTATCCGTTCAACATGAAGGGAATTTACTCAATATGTTCCGTTTAAAGCTTTACATGAAGCGGTTTAGACGACGGTGTGATAGCTACCGTTTTAGGAAAACTCCACTAAGGGCAAGTGAGTGTTCCGGCTTTTCATCAAAGTTTATCACACAAGAACGTATTGGGTTCATACAGTCTGCATTGTTCAGCAGCTCAGTTCATATCCGAGTTCTTACGATCATCGGTGTGCTGCAACCCTTGTGATCAGTAAAGATCGTGTAGCGTTTTCTTTCAGGTAATGACGTCCAGTTTGCGACGCGCAATTACTGTATCTATCTCAAGGTCTTTTCTCATGATTCCTTAATCAATATGCCGCGTACGCAATGTTGTGGTCTCGTTGCATCGACGTACAATTGAGACTTTCTCGAGAGACGTCACATAATTGCAACTCTAGCTCATTAGCTCTTGGTCGCAGGGTTGGCATGAATGTCGTTCTTATGCACCATGCATCTTAAAGTTCTCACATCGCGAATTCGAAATCCGCTTTTCGTCATCATCGCACATAACTGTGCATTCTCTAAGAGTTGCAAGGTAAATTGCAGCTGTTGCTCACGACCTTCCTTGGTCGTTGGCCAAATAAGAATGTAGTCAATAAATACATTCATGATCTATTCAGGTGTGGCTTACACGTTTGTTTCATGAGGTCCATGAATACTGTCGATGCATGTGTTAAGCCAGATGGTACGGCAAGGATCTCGTAATGCTCGAAGCAAGTCCTAAAGGTCGTTTTAGGTATATATCCTCTTGTATTCACAGTGGAGGACCTCTTGTCCTCAAGTTGATCTTTGAGTGGTAACTGGAACCTTACGATTGGCTCATTTGTGTCACCAGCCCCTGGCAACGGATTCTGATTCTTAATTTTCTGAAGTTTATGTAAAGTGGAGACTACCAACTTTCTCTTTGTCTCCTTAACTAAGGATGCTACGTCCTTAATTTCCTCTGTCTAGCAGCTCTTGCAGTTATATCAGAAGTTCATGCTTCGCTGGTGAAGCTAGTCGGTATGGCGTCATTCGTCACTGGTGCTGCTCCTGGCACGCGATTTATCCTGAACTCCTCTCGTCGCTACAGAGAGGCGTTCCTAGCAAGTCTTCTGAAAAGGCTACCGGGACTTCTTCCGTCACGGGGATGTTCTCAGGCTCTGCAGTCTACTCGGAGGCATTTCTATGCCTTTTCGACCAACGAGGGATGTCGTAGATCTGTCGCCTTGTGGAGTCTAGCATCCTTGCACCTATTGCAGGAAAGTTGGATTTCATCAATCCGTAGGAGGGATGCGTCTGATTTTCTCATATCGAACGACTTCAGCTCTATACTTGGATTTCTGGTCCATGCTGATTATCATCTCATGACTTCGCAAGTCAATGGTAACAGAAGGTTCCGGCCTTCTGAGTCCCTAAATGCAATCCTTAATTGCTTCGACTGTTTAAACTAGCCTTCTTTATGCCCATTTCTAAGGAATACGGGACGTCTATTTTGCTAGGCCAAGCGGTTTCTTAGGTTCTAAGCATGCAGGGTTGAAGTTGATGCCAGTATTAAAAATAGATGCATAAGGTTGGTTATTAGGGAACGTACCCGTAACCGCATCTGGATCCTGGCGTGCTTCACGAGTTTCGATCGTGAAAACCCTTCCTTGCTTGTTTCTTCCTAGGGCAATCTTTCCTAAAGTGCCCTGCTTCACCACATTTGTAGCAACCTGGTATTCTCTTATTTCTTCCATCTGGGTCCTTCGCCCAACAGGCATCCTTGTTGTGCCCTTCTTTTCCACACTTTCCGCACTTAGGCTTCATACATCGACCT
Source organism: Helianthus tuberosus (assembly GCA_030545235.1). Lineage (NCBI taxonomy): Eukaryota > Viridiplantae > Streptophyta > Magnoliopsida > Asterales > Asteraceae > Helianthus > Helianthus tuberosus. The sequence continues at coordinate 3,265,615 of JARYGA010046293.1, forward strand.
TCATGGTGAAAATTGCATTCTCCGCACTTCGGCTTACTTCCCGAGTAGATCTTACCACCGGCCTTATAAGTGGCTCCATCAGTTTTCCTGTCATGCGGCGGTTTTACCTTCTTTCTTTTGCCTGTTCTAGAGCTTCCATAGTTGACTTGGGTGCTCATCTTTAGGTTTGAGGACTTCCTCTTCTTGTTGCTTGACGACTCCACATGAGTCTCTTTCTTGTTATCCTCAGATTCCGAAAATTTTCCCGCCCGAAGAGCTTCTTCAGTAAGGGTGACACTCATATCGATAGCCTCTGCGATGGTTGAGGGCTTTGAGGTAGTAACCATGCTCCTGATCTGAGGTGCAAGTCCCCAAATGAATCGTTCAACCCTTTTGAATTCCGGTTTGACTAAGTAGGGGACGACCCTAGACAAGTCGTGAAATCGCTGGACGTATTCGGAAATCTTTGGTCCGTCCATTTTCAAGTTCCAGAACTCCACCTCAATCTTCTGGATTTCGGCTCTAGAACAGTATTTCTTTTCCATCATTTCCTTGAGCTCGTCCCAGCTTAGTGCATAAGCAGCATCTGCACCAAGGGTTTGAACCTAAAGGTTCCACCAGGAGAGTGCGCCATCTACGAATAACCCTGAGATATAAGTAACACTCTGTCGGGGCGAACAGTTACTCATTCTTAGAATGGAGTCAGTCTTTTCTGCCCAGCGAACAAATGCAACGGCACCTCCTGTGCCATCAAAATTCAATGGCTTGCAGTCCAGGAATTGTTTATAGGTGCAGCCAGTTGGAGGGTTATTTCCAGTAGTGCCATCGCTGTGCTTAGAGCGGAGGGCTTCATGTCGAGCAATCGCCTGTGAGATGCATTCTTGCAGCTCGGCTTCTGTTCTTGGCAACGTACTGGTGTTTGTGTCTCGCCTGGGCGGCATTCTCTTCTGCCAAAATGGTATGAAGTAGGTTAGACAACATTTCAATTGTCTATGATATACATAGCACCATAAGCCACCCAATTTCACACGTATATATAACCAGTGTATAAGCGAGGAAACAGTTATTGAGCCTTCACATAGGCTTGCCAACTTGGCTTATTGTTTGAAATGAACTCGAGGCTACATCGCCTTGGTCATTCAAGTTTTAGTTATTTCCCGCTACATTGATTTTCTTAGATATTTAGCTTTACTGGTGCGTATATTTCCCCTTTGATGGGATTGTTTGTGTAGAGGTGATAGGGAGGGTATCGTCGCTGATTCTTTTTGAATGTTATTCCACCTCTCTTGCTTAAATATCGTTTTCTCAAACGTCTCTTATGCAGGTAGAAGTGTCAGTCACGAAGTAGGCTAAGACAGGCTTCCTACTTTCTATCGTGCTAAAGCACTGATCTATGTGTTGTTCTACCAGATGAAGGTGAGGACACCTATAGATAGATTTTGTATGGTTTTCATTAGCTTGACCCGGAGAGTCCACCAGGATTTCTGTGCACTACAAGTCGTTATTACGTGGGCCCCCGTAATAGTAAATTGTCTTGCACAGTTACCCCAAATTTTCTCTCGTCCAAGCAGATGATCAGTCAAGGAGGGGACACTATTGTCCTTATACCTCTTGTCATGGAAAGGACCATTGCAGTGGTCCACGCGCTAACACTCGTTATCGTTACGCGCGTATAGGCACGATGATTAGATGGAATAGGAATAGAAAGAATTCCTAGTAGTTGGAGGGGCACCTTCGAGATGAATACTTCATCTCCCTTTTCTGGTTAAGCATATCGTCAATCTTGCTTCACATAAGCCACAGGGATCTCGTCCCGTTGATTGAGAATTTGTTCAAGGTTGCCGCCTCTGCCTCGTCATCTTCACCGTAGTTAGGCATCTTCACGATCGAGAGGGAAGAACAGCCATCTCCTACGGAAACAAGCTCAGCATCTTGTTTGGTATTCACTCCCAGCCATGAGCTTTGCAAAGGACGCGAGGTCGGTAGCTTCATCGTGCGAGTTACGTATAGTAATAGGAGTCGGAGTCGAAAGTAACTTATTCACGTCAATAATCATTCCGTACACTTATTTGTATGTATGTATATCAATAACATATATGCTACTTAGCATAACCAAGCAATTTAATGCATTATATTACGTATAACTCTCGTTTTTGGGGGTTATTTTGTTTTTGGCAAGTCTAACTCTTGTAGACTACGCTTTGATTGGCACCTTATTTTAAAGGTATTCCTCACTAATGTCTTTGCCTTGTATTTTCTTTGTAAGGTGTCTGACTCGTGGATCTTGGCGCTTTCGTGAATGCAATGAAAACCTTTTTGTAAAATGTTTTCGTGAGAGAACTCTAGTGATTGTAGTCTAGACTCGAGAAAGAATCCTAGTTCACTACAATCGAAGCTCTGATACCAAACTGTCACACCCTGTCTTTTGCGGAAGCGTATGATGTGTGACTAGCTTGTTATCATTGCATTCAATCGTAATAAACAACTACATGATCAAACGATGTTCATCCATTCATGAAAATTTGAGTATTACAAACACTTGTATTTTAAGTTTTCAAAACACGACCTTTGACAAGGTTTCGATTTAACAAAAGTGGATGACATCTAGACTTGTAGTCTACTTCTAGTTATGACACTTGCGCCCAAGATCCATCCTGTCACCTGAAATACATGTAATTTTGGAAAACATCAACATAAAGTTGAGCGAGTTCATGCGTCTTGTATATCTTGTATGAAAACATAGTTTGTAACCTTTACAAATCAAGTATTTATTGTATACATCACGTTTCTTGTGTACACCACGTACTAAATGAGTGTATGAGCAAGGACATTAAGGCATGTGAGGACATAGGGAGCTTTAGTATTTTCTCCTTTCACTGTGTCGATTTTCCCTCGACTGTGTCGATTAACCTCGACTGCGTCAATTTCCCTTGACTGTGTCGATTTCCCTCGACTGTGTCGATTAACCTCGACTGTGTCGATTTTCCTCGACTGGGACACCGAAGCACTCAAGTGGTCACATAAGGACCATGAGTGGGGCTCGGCCATACCCGTTAGATCTAACCCTCGTCCCTAATTAAGTATTAATGGCATTTTTGTATTTAGTCTATGCTCACATGATCTAGTATTTTCTAGGCTTTTCTTAAAGCTCATCATATTGCACTCACCACGAGTGCTTCTCGTATTTTTACCCTTTGTAAAAATTGTAATATTTGTAACATGTATTTCACCCCCGAGAGTTATAAAAACTGAAAACAGTTAAAGAAAAGGGGGAGCATGAACTCACAACTTTGCGTTCCTGTGCGTCGTAAACTTCACCGGATTTGCTTAATTAACATCGTAACCTATACGCGTTTTCTTAACGTTAGTCACTAGACTTGCGTCGCACAAGTATAGTCACTATCTCTTGTATACGTATTCTTGTGTTAAAAATATTCTATATTTTTAACTACGTATCTTACTTATATTATTTCTCTAAAATTAATATAAGTATCTCGTGTTTTGCACTTTGCACCCGAATTATGTATCTTGTATGTTGTATGTGTATTTTTATGTTTATACTTCTCATGAGTATTTAGTGTATTTTTAAGTCTTAATACACTAGCACGTATAACACATACTATACACACTTAGCACAAAAGTTGGTGACAAAATAATATATATTTTTCTCTCAAAAATATACATATTTATATCTATTTTCATTCTTGAAGAAATCCTCATTTCTTATCACCAAAAATTAGGGAAACCTTGGTAATACTTTTAAACACATTTTTAGGGAATAAGTTTTTCAAAAACTTATATTTTTCTAAGTGTCAAAATTTATAAAAATTTTGACAGAGTTTCCCCTAAAAATGGAGGTTTCCCATGTTTTCAAAACATGTGTTTATTTTCTTTTTAAATCGTCAACAATCTCCTCATTCAACAATAAACAATATGCAACTAGTTAAAATAGACATAATCGCAGAAATACATGAACTTGTGGTTTTTCCAAAATAGGTAGTATCCTTCCCTTATTTTTAGTGGATCTTTGTATAGATCAACTTTGTTTCTTGAAAGTTTCGCTTTTAAAGAAGTTATATCTTTTACAACTTCCGGTAAACATTTACAAAAATAGTTATTTTGTCGAAACTTTACGTTACACAAGTGTTTACATACTCGTGTGTTTGCTAAAATCATTCTTTTTCATGTAAGATCCGTCTTTAGAAAATATGATTTCTTGGACCCTTGGTCCTTTGAAAGTACCGCTTGTAGATCCGTAGATCTACTAGTTTTAATCACTATTGTACAAGTTAAAACACTTTTACACAAGTTCATGATTCGCGTGTGGTAGAGTTTCACCCTTTTAACCCTCGTCTCATTCAAAACAAGCTTATGTTAAGATCCATGACCTTACCAAACAGGGTTAAACGATGATTCGAGCTACCACATCATAGATCGGGCTTAAATAACCATACATTTTAATTACTACATGTTTTACACAACTCGTAAGCTATTAACCACCAATATTAGCATTTTAAGTAGACTTTTATGTTTCAAAATGCAAGATTTAGAATTTTAACCATCATACATCTTATTAACCGCTTTAGAATAGTTCAAGAACAAGTTTTAAGCATTATACCTCTAGCTCGAGGCTAGGGAAGATTCTTAACGAAAATGGCGTGGGTAAAAGCAAAGTGGAGAGGTCCTTCGCGTTCCGTTTGCACCGAGCTTCGTTAACCACCTTCTAACACCTCTAAATGAACTTGGAATTGTTTGATTGAGAATGAAAAGTGGTGGTGGTGATGGCACTAGTCTCGGCCGAAGGTGGGTCAAGGAGGAGAAGGAAAGTTGGAGTGTGTCTTGTGAAGGAGATGATGTTCTCTTATAACCTCCATCTAGTTATTATCCTAAGGTTACAATGTCCCTAAAGTACTAGACACAATCCCACCACAATCTTAAAATGATCCATGGAAGATTTATATTGATCTTAGATGATTTTTGGGGAGGTGGGGTCCCCTTGGGCCGATTTACTTCACATGGGGGGGGGGGGGGGGGGGGTCCTAGTTCGATCTCAATCAACTAGTTAGACATAAGTTAGTTAAGTTAAGTGTTAACCCGGTTACTAGTGTGTTGTAATTTACAACGGGTGTTAGGGTATTCGGGGACCCTAACTAGCTTAGAAAAAGAAAAACATTGCTTCTAGCAATATTTTGGTGTTCCGGGTAAAGTCCGGTTGTTCGGTTAGGTACCGATTCGTTAAAGTGCTAAATTACACTTTTTAGTGTCTAATAAGCACCTTTTTGTACCCTTTCTATTCCCAACACTTGGGGAAGTATTCTGGATACTAAAACATAATTCCTGCATACTATTTTAGTGCTATAATGTTGATTATAGCTGAATTATATAAAATTCTGCACTTAAAGTGCGTTTCGGGTGCTTTTTAGTGCTTATTTTTGCTTTCACAATGTCTATAAATTAAACCCTTGCATGAACTCTTGGGTTTTAATGTACTTTTGTCGTCGGACCTACACCTAGGCCTCAATTCTAATGTCTGACTGCTTTCTGCAGTTCTGTTGACACGATGTGTCTTACCGGTGAGTTTACTAATATTTTTGACGCAACGCTATCATAACGAAATTCTTGTAGCATATATCATGCATGAATTCACTTGTATGGAATTCAGAAATTTATTTGTCTGGTAAACCAGATCATGTACAGTCATTAAAGCACAAATTACTGTTCATCTAGTGTACGGAATGTACGGAAAAGTGACGGTTGTCACACAAAGCCTAGCTTTTAATAGTTTCTTTTGTTAAGTCCAGTTTGGAACTTAAAACTTGGGTTGTTATGTAATTTAAACTTGAAGTCTTGGTTTGTAGTTAAACAATGATGGTTGTAATATTTGAAACTTAATTATGGATGAACATCATGGTTTTATCATATAGTTGTTTGTTATGGTTGAATGCAATGATATTAAGCAAGTCAAACATAATCACGCTTCCGCAAAAGTCAGGGTGTGACAAATTTTCAACATCCCCAACTCCTCGGGTCCCTATTTCCAGTTGTCCCTGAAACTTTCTCCATCTTAAACTCCCTATCCTAACCATTGGAACTGACAACAAAAGGAGAAAAGGATTGCTTGCATTTAGATCTATGTTATTATGTTGGCTTCTGAAGACAAAGGTGAAAAAAAATAATTCTAACAAAAGGAGAAAAGGATTGCTTGCATTTAGATCTATTTATTATGCTGGCTTCTGAAGACAAAGGTGAGAAATTTTTTTTTCTTTAAATCTTTTTTTAGCCTATATACGATCAGATAAAGTTAAATTACACACATCACCATGTGTGTTATTGTTGTATTGTTAATTCATTATTATATATAAGTGTGTGTATAAAGGTTGGACTTTTTGTAGCAATCCAAAGCAGAGTATAGAGAGAGATAACAAAAGGAGAGAGAAGACGAGGGGAGAACACGACGGTGGTTCCTAAAAGCTCCGGCGAGAATGATGTGATGGCGATGGTTGATGAAAGTTGTGGCAACAATTGGGATAGAGAGAGTGAGGGGAGAGAGAGAGAGTTTTTGGTTTATATAATTTTTTAACCTTTTGTTTTTTTCATTTACATATTTTTTTAATTAAAATAAGTAAATTACAAAAGTACCCTCATGTGACTTGTACATGATCTCATTCAACTTTAAAAACAAACTGAGTTAGGGCCAAAGGACAAACCATGCAACAATCTGAAACATAAAGTATAAAACTCATCAATTTTAAAGATAAAGGACACCACTTGAAATTGGGTATATAGATAAAGAACAAAACTTGGAATTCACTCAAATATCAATTACAAAGTATAAATACTGACCCCGCCTCCCCAATTGCTCTCACTCTCTTTCTCTAAGTATAAATAATGACCCCGCCTCACCAATTGCTCTCACTCTCTTTCTCACACTAAGAATGTACTCTCAACGATTTTTGCAGAGTGATAGATTGATCAGAAAAGAGAACAATCTATTCATACCTACCTGTAGTTTAGTATCTCGCTCTTCTAGACAACAATCTACAATGTCTTGATAGCATCTCTTAAGTTCAGCAGTTTTTAGCCAGATGTTCTATCTTGAGTAGAGGCAGCAGTTTGTCATTTGTAAAGTCAACTCTTTATTCTTCTTCAAATTGTTGGTCAAACTTGGAGTTTTAGCTTTTCAATGATAGCAGTTCTTTTAGAACTCAAAAGTCTCCCCCTGAACTGCTGATGCCAAAACTTTACTTATTAGCATTGTGGCTTTTATTTGTCTATTCTAAGGAACCTTTCTTTGATATGTTCTTTAATGCTCAGTTCAAAGTCCATGGCTAGATTTTATTCTTCTTGTTTTTCTAATGGAAGATCAATAAACACTTTCAGATCATCAATGTTGAATCCCAGAATTTCATATGCGTCTAGTTTTTGTTCTAACTAGTCATTCATGTAGATGACCACATTAGATGAAACCTTGTTTACTTTCCATCTCACAATCTTTGGGAAAGACTGGAGGTAAATCAAGGACAACAATTAGAGGTGGAGAGCCTATTCTTTATGGCATCCTCACCTCTTATACGAAAAGTGCTAGAACATCTAGTGCTAGTTCTTCAACAATAGCAATTGATTAAGTACCTTTTTGCAATCTCTTCATTTGATTTGATTGAAAGATGTGTGTTATGCCTAGCATTGAGTTTACAGTCGAGTACTTCTCTTCATATGTGAACTCCTTTGCCCATAATGTAAACGATGTGTGCTTTTCTAGATATTCTTGCATAAGTCTAGGGTTATAATGGAATCTATGAGGATTGAATTGGACAAGTGCAATAGTTGTTTTGGTTCTTTTCTTTGGGCCAATGATCATGGCCTTTGAGATGTCAAGACGTGGATGAAACTTTTCAAGATTATTCTTCTAGCATGAACAAATCTCCTATAGGTGTCCACCAAATTTTCTTCTCCCTATTTGACCATTGAATTCCTACTACCATAGTTTATAGCAATCAATTCTTCCTCATTATCCACCTTGTGGCTTCAGTTTTAGGATTAGCGTTTATTTTGCTACCGAACTTCTATTCATGAGTTAGCTTAATAGTTGATTGTGTGGTCGTGGTTAGATACGTTTTAATCAAAGATTGAATTAACTGGGTTTTACAAGTGATGATGTGAATTTTGAATTTTGGAAAGTAGAAATCGTGGCGATAGAGATTAGAGGCTTATGTAAGATTAAATATTTATATATTTGTATTTAATCTAGTAGCCATCATTATCATTTATATAATATAGATCAAAATATATTAAAACCTATAATATAATTAGTTGGTAATTGTTGATGTAACAACTCGACTTTTCGGATTGTCATCTGTTGCTACTTGCATTGAGTGTAACCGTTCTGTACTCTGAGATTCGATATAAATAAAGGTTTATGTTAAACTAAATACATTTTCATCACACCGCACCGCTGCATGTTTAAACACTTTACATTCGCAACGCTAACGCAACATGAATCACAGAGAATTATGCTATTTAAATTGCCAAGTGTGTTTGTTTGTTCGGTAACCACTCACGCCTTCGCATTCGCTTATCACGATTAAAAACGCTAAATCACAAATGCTTTTAGTCGTAGTAATGTTATGCTGTGTGTTTTTATATGCTTTACTTGTGTGTGCTTTATATGTTTGGATTACATCGCTCAATACGCTCAAACGCTACTCGCACAACTCGATTTATCATTCTAAAATGCAACGCGACCCGAAACTCAGTATTATGCTAAAATACTTAAAGTACCAATACTATCTAACGCATTAAACTAGCATCCTACATGCGAAACGAGAAACTTGTTACACGAAACAACACCTTCGAACGAAGCCAACTGGCCTCGTACGAAGGCACTGCCTTCGTACGAAGGCAGCTGCTTCGAACGAATGATCCCTGTTCGAACCCAGCACATCTACAAATAGCCAAGCACCTTCTCCATTTCATTCACTTGCTGCCTTTTGAGTCGAAACTCTGACGAATTGTTGTCCGACCATTTTCAAGTAAGATTTAACAGTTTTGTATGATTACACAACGTTTTCCACTTCGATTTTCCACAAGATTCACTTTGCTTTCATCAAAACTCTTCTATTCTTCAACCAAACTTCATCTTTTCATCATTTTACAAAGAACTTCATCTTTTTCATAGAAAACCTTCATTCTTTTACAAAATCTTCATCTTTTTCATCAAATCTTCATCTTTTATCACGGATCTACACTTAACCGAGTGTATCGGACCTAGCTTCGGCTTCCCAAGTTAGAAATCTACTGATTTCACACTCACCAAGTGTTAGATCTAGGTAAAAACCTTTTAAAACTCTTTAAAACTTGATTTTTTAAAATGGACCTAAAACGGCATATATTTCGTTCACTGAAATAGTGGAACAAGGTAGTGTCGAAACCGTCTTGAATTGGACTTGAAAAGAGATCCGATTCAGGCGAAAACACAGATCTGAACGCCAAGAACAGCCACGAATGCAAACTGGACTGTTCTGTGCGAAGCCTGGCTTCGTACGAAGGCACACATGGCTTCGTACAAAGGCACTTGTTTTACACATCACAGCCCGATTCCCATTTCGTGACTTTGACAAAGACCTCTCCGACTCTATTTTGGACAATGGAAGATGCACAAGTGCGAAGACCTACGCGAAGACACTCGATTTTTGACAATGGAAGATGCACAAGTGCGAAGACCCACCTTCGTATGAAGGCACAACTTCGTACGAAGCTTATGTTCTCCCACCGACACTCCGATTTTGACCGTTTCAGTACTTTGGAGGACTCACGCTTCTGTTCCCGTACGCAGGCTGATCCGGCGCTCCCTTCAATCCATCATCAGAACGTGTTTACTTTCAGACACGCACTGTGAGTATACTCAAACCCATTTTCGTTTAACACACTTTTGGGTGTTACATACATTCTCTATAAAAAAACACAACACACAACGCAAACACTTTATAAACACTAACCGCTCCCGCTTACTATACGTGATTTGTTGAATGCTTGTTGTTATGCTTATACAGTGATTACTTGCCTGACCGCCTTTAGCAATGATAGTACTATAGTTTGGACTCAGCACCTGATTTTGTCAGGGGTTGCTAAGGATCACATACTTTACTTCACGTGTTCGCTTCGGTGAACATGTGTCGCACATACTCTACTCGCAGTCACGTGGTTAGGATGTATCATTGTTGGTAGTTTACATGTTTCGCCCGTTACATGTTACATGCTGGTTATGCGTAAACACTTTTTATACTATATCTATGCAAACTTGTGTACTCACCTTTACTTTATGTATTGACTTTTATTTTAACGTATGTGACAGGTTGATGGATTGTTATGCTGCAAACAAGATAGGAAGTCTGGAAACCCATAATAAAATGTAGGTTGTCAGATCATGTTTTGTTTATGAGACTCGGTATCTGTAATGACTGTTTGTTGAATATTTTTTCATTAGTATGAGATGATGAACCTTTAAAAATATTGTCATATAATAGTTGTTATGGATTCTCTTGAACAATCTGATTCGCCTAGTGCCACGCCCCGATGATTCTGCCATCTGTTGGGGTGTGACAGATTGGTATCAGAGCCATAACTATAGGGAATTAGGTCGCGTCGTGTAGAACAGGCCTAGTCTATAGTCTAAGTACCCAAAACAGACCCTTTGTACGAACCCACTTAGGGCTTTGTACGAACCCGCATACTGTTATACCCTCGTTCGAAACTACTATGCTACACCTTCGTACGAACCCACATACGCAGCTTCGTACGAAGGCGACCTTTCCTAAGGTTGAAAACTTATTTTGCCTTTCCTAAGGCTAACACCATACAATGTTTCGAAAACGCTCGCATAACACAAACGAGTGATTGTGTCGAGACTTGGTGTGAAAACCAAGACCTCTCGATAAGATCACTCACCCGTGTATTTTACTCTCAGCATTAGTGACATCCACATCTCAACGGGAATCTCCCTTTTCTATCCCATGGTTGTTTAACCACAATTAGGAGTGAAGTTGTTTAGTTAGGGGTGAAACCCGCATCTTAATGACCCGTTCCACTCCTTACTTCGATTTTACAAATCTCACCAAAGGCACTCTAGGTAGTCGACGTCTAACACCCAAGGCACTCTACTTACTTTCAAACCTACAATCGCTGATTTTACGCGTCATCGATTTTATTTTGATTATGTATTTCGACTTTACGCTTTATGGTTTCGATTTCTCGCTTTCCGCTTAGCACGCACAACTCGCACAGCTCTCGTAATCTAAAAGGCTAACTAACCACGAACAAACTAAGAAACCTCATACGCTAAACTCGTCACTTATGCTACTCGCTATCTCTCGCAACTCTCGCACGCGCTACACATTCTTGAAATGTAGGTGAATACGTGCAAAATATATAGGTGAATACCTGCAAAATATGTGTTTACGTGAATTATGTGCTCATACGTGCTTATGTGTATACGTGCTTACGTGAATTATTTGTATACGTGAATATGTGCCGACGTGTTAGTGAGCTTTACATGGGTAATAATAATAATAATAATAATAATAATAATAATAATAATAAATGGGTTGTTAAATCGCTAAAGTTTTCAATAAAACCTGATATAATCGAATCTCATCTAATTCCTCACGTGTCATCTACAGAAGGATCACCTTTCGCAAATGGCATCATTTGGTTCTCACACTCGTCAAACTGTTCAGAGGAACAATGCTGACAAACACATCGCCTCTCTCATAGCCAAGGAAATGGCCAAGGTGATACCCTAGATCGTCAGTGAAATCAATGTTGCCAGCAGCACATCCTCTGTTGATTCCAAAAATGAGGCACCAAAAGCTCTATTCAGCTTCAAACAGTTCAAAGCTTGTGGTCCTATGAACTTTACTGGTGAAGATGGACCCAGTGCAATGTTTCAATGGTTTGATGCGATCGAAGTTACCTTCAGGCAAAGCGGATGTCCCAAGAATCTCCGCACTATGAACGCCACTGGAGTCTTTCAGTCAAGGGCACTTGATTGATGGACCGCTGAGCGCAACAGGCGCGGTAATGATGCAACTTATGGTCTCACCTGAGAGGAGCTCAGGGAGCTCATGATGAAGGAATTCTGCCCTCCCCACGAAGTCCAGAAGCTGGAGAATGAATTCTGGAACATCAAGCAAGATGGAGGTGATAACGCTGGTCTCACCGCTCGTTTCAAACAATTGAGCATCATTTCTCCAAGTCAAGTGGACACACCTGATAAGACTATCAAGAAGTATATTCGCGCTCTTCTTGATTGTGTAGCTGATTTTGTCCAAGCCATGAGACCTACAACAATTGAGGAAACTTATCAGCTTGCAGCCGAGATCAACGACAAGCGAGTCTTGGCTGGCACTTTCAAAACCTCAACCAAGAGTCTCAACCAAGCTACTGCAACACCCAGCACCGAATCTGCAGCATCTCAAGTTTCAAAGTCTAGACGCCTGAATCGCAAATGAAGAAACACCAGAAAGAACAACGCGATAGTCACAGCACCGCCCAACAACCAGAATCGTCAAGTTGCTACTACCAACGCACCGCCTGCTAAGCATGCGTATACTTGTACTCTCCCACTATGCCCAACTTCCACTTATCATCAACCGGTGGGAGTGAACTGTCGTTTCTGTGTCAACTGCAACCTCTATGGGCACTTTACAGTCCACTGCCGCTCAGGCCCCCGTCAGCAACCTCCGCAATCTCTCCCCGCACCGCCAGCTCAACCTCTTGCTCCTCAGGCTAACCCAGCAGCTCCAGCACCAGTTGTTAATGCTCGAGCTTGCTACACTTATGGTGACCCGAATCACTTTGCAAATGTCTGCCCTCAGTGAGTTGTGAAACAAGAGCCGCAGCAACAACCGCCACCGCAGCAACAACAACCACAACAGCAGCCTCAGCAGCAGCAGCCACAACAAGTAGCCCGCGGAAGAACCTTCAACATCAATGTCCGCCAGGCTCAGACTGAGAACAACGTTGTCAATGGTACGTTCCTTGTTAACGGTATTCATGCTTCTTGCTTATTTGATACCGGAGCCGATAACAGTTTTGTACCATTTGAATCCGAAAAGCTTCTAAAACGTAAATGCGCTAACCTCCCAATGACCTTCGACGTAGAAGTTGCCGCTGGAAGAACCGTCACCGTCAGCTCCGTTCTCCGTGATTGTACTCTCGAACTCAACAATCACGTCTTTCCAATCGATCTCATACCTATGCAACTAGGCAGCTTTGAAGTCATAGTATGCATGTATTTTCTTCGTGAGAATCGTGCTGAAGTTGTTTGTTTCGAGAAGATGATTCGTTTTTTTCTCTCAAACGGTGATCAATTACGTGTTTATGGAGAAGTATCCTCGAAATAATTGAAGCTTATGTCTTGTACCCAAGCGAGTAAGTACTTACGCAAGGAGGACACCGCTTTCTTGGCCCATATTGTAGTAGTGGAGGAGGAAAAGAAAACTGTGAAAGACGTTTCTGTTGTTCATGATTTTCCTAATATTTTTTCCCGACGATTTACCTGGTTTACCCCCTACTCGTGATATCGATTTCCGAATTGATCTTATTCCTGGTGCTACACCTGTTGCGAAAGCTCCTTATCGCCTTGCTCCATCCGAAATGCGCGAGCTATCCAGCCAACTCCAGGAATTGCTTGATAAAGGCTTTGTACACCCTAGCACATCACCATGGGGCATACCTGTCCTTTTCGTGAAAAAGATGGATGGATCATTCCGAATGTGCGTCGATTAAAGAGAACTTAACATGCTTACTATTAAGAACCGTTACCCGCTAACCCGAATCGACGACTTATTTGATCAACTCCAAGGCGCTACATGTTTCTCAAAGATCGATTTACGTTCTGGCTATCATCAATTGCGTATACAAGAGCAAGACATTCGGAAAACCGCTTTCCGTACTCATTATGGCCATTACGAATTTGTGGTCATGCCTTTTGGTCTTACCAACGCACCCGCGGACTTCATGGATTTAATGAACCGTGTGTGCAAACCCTTTCTAGATCGCTTCGTCATTGTGTTTATCGATGATATCCTTATCTACTTGAAGTCGAGAGCCGAACATGCGCAACATCTTCATTTAGTTCTCGAACTTCTTCAAGGGAATCGCCTCTAAGCCAAGTTCTCCAAGTGTGAATTTTGGCTCGACCAGGTTCAATTCCTCTGTCACATCGTTAACAGTCAACGAATTCACATCGACCCGCGAAGATTGAAGCAGTTAAGAGTTGGATTACGCCGAAAACTCCCTCCGAAATCCGTTCATTCCTTGGATTGGCGGGTTACTACCGTCGATTCATCGCTGATTTTTCTAAAATCGCCGTGCCTCTCACTGCCCTAACTCACAAAGACAAACCTTTTGTTTGGGGTCCCAAACAGGAGGAAGCCTTTCAAACTCTCAAGCATATGCTTTGCAACGCTCCTTGTCTCACTTTCCCCGATGGAAACAACGATTTTGTTGTTTACTGCGATGCCTCTAACCTAGGTCTTGGTTGTGTCCTTATGCAACGAGACAAGGTTATCGCATATGCGTCTCGACAACTCAAGGTCCACGAGAAGAACTACACCACCCACGATCTCGAACTCGGTGCAGTTGGTTTTATGTTAAAGATATGGAGACACTATCTTTACGGTACCAAGTGTACGGTCTTCACCAACCATTAGAGCCTACAACACATCTTACACCAAAAAGAACTGAACATGCGCCAACTCAGATGGGTTGAACTTCTCAACGACTATGATTGCGAGATACGCTACCACCCAGGCAAGGCTAACGTCATAGCCGATGCCCTCAGTCATCGAAGCTATGTGTATAGTATTCGTAACGTTCAAGCTCGGAACGACCTTGAAGCCCTAATTCGCGACGCTCAACACGCATGCTTCATTGAGAATACCATGAAAGAGGAAATGAAGTGTGGTGCCGAAACTCAGCTAGTGACTAAATCGAACGGTATTTATCATTATCTCGACCACATTTGGATTCCTAGTCGCAATAACCTTTGGGAAATATTGCTGACTGAAGCTCACAAATCCCGATATTCCATTCACCCCGGTGCCGACAAGATGTACCAGGACCTCCGTTCCAGGTATTGGTGGCCGGGCATGAAAAAGGATATCGCCCTGTACGTATCAAAATGCCTAACTTACTCGAAAGTTAAGGTCGAGCATCAACAACCCTCTGGTTTACTCGAACAACCCGAAATCCCGACTTGGAAATGGTAAAGTATCGCTTTGGATTTTATTACGAAACTCCCTCGCACGCCTTCTGGTCATGATAGCATTTGGGTTATCGTTGATCGTCTTATGAAATCTGCTCATTTCATCCTGATACAAGAAGACTTTAAGGTCGAACGATTAGCACGAATCTATACCGACGAAGTCATTTGTCGACACAGGATGCCTCGTGACATCATCTCTGACCGCGATGTTTGTTTTACCTCACATCTCTGGGAGACATTCCAATCCACTCTTGGTACCACTCTCAATCTCAGTACCGCATTCCATCCCCAGACCAACGGCCAGACTGAGCGCACGATCCGCACCCTTGAAGACATGCTTCGCTCGTGTGTTCTAGATTTTGGTGGTAATTGGGATTAACATTTACCTTTAGTAGAATTCTCGTACAATAACAGTTATCACACTAGTATTCAAATGGCACCCTTTGAGGCATTCTACAGTAGAAAATGTCGATCGCCTATTGTATGGCACGAGATCGGAGACGCACAAATCACTGGTCCCGAGTTACTACAAGAAACGACAGACAAGATTCTCCAGATACGAGACAATCTCTTGAAAGCTCGGAGTCGTCAAAAGAGTTATGCCGATAAACACCGCAAGCCCCTAGAGTTCGAAGTTGGTGATCACGTACTCCTAAAGGTTTCACCTTGGAAGGCGGTGATTCGATTCGTCAAGAAAGGGAAACTAGCGCCACGATATGTGGGTCCCTTTAAGATTCTGGAAAGAATTGGTAAAGTGGCCTACAGACTCGAATTACCGGTCGAACTCAGCAACGTACATCCAACTTTCCACGTCTCAAACCTCAAGAAGTGTCTAGCTGAAGAAAATCTTCATGTACCTCTCGAAGACTTGCAAGTAAACGAGGCTCTGTACTTTGTGGAAAAGCCAGTAGAAATCATGGATCGAAAGACCAAGAAACTTTGACACTCTCGCATTCCCATAGTGAAGGTTCCCTGGGAAGGCAAACGTGGCACCGAGTACACTTGGGAACTCGAAAGTGATATGAAAGCTAAATATCCGCAACTCTTTGTTACGGGCACTATTTAATTTCGGGATGAAATTTCCAAAAGTAGGGGTAACTGTAACAACCCGACTTTTCGGATTGTTATCTGTTGCTACTTGCTTCGATTGTAACCGTTCTGTACTCTGAGATTCGATATAAATAAAGGTTTATGTTAAACTAAATACATTTTCATCACACCGCACCGCTGCATGTTTAAACACTTTACATTCGCAACGCTAACTCAACATGAATCACAGAGAATTATGCTATTTAAATTGCCGAGTGTGTTTGTTTATTCGGTAACCACTCACGCCTTCGCATTCGCTTATCATGATTAAAAACGCTAAATCGCAAACGCTATTAGTAGTAGTAATGTTATGATGTGTGTTCTTATATAGGGTTTACTTGTGTGTTCTTTATATGTGTGGATTACATCGTTCAATATGCTCAAACACTACTCGCACAACTCGATTTATCACTCTAAAATGCAACGCGACCCGAAACTCAGTATTACGCTAAAATACTTAAAGTACCAGTACTATCTAACGCAACAAAACGCATTAAACGAGCATCCTACACGTGAAACAAGAAACTTGTTACACGAAACAGCACCTTCGAAAGAAGCCAGCTGGCCTCGTACGAAGGCACTACCTACGTACGAAGGCAGCTGCTTTGAACAAATGATCCCTGTTCGAACCCAACACATCTATAAATAGCCAAGCCCCTTCTCCATTTCATTCACTTGCTGCCTTTTGAGCCGAAACTCTGCCGAATTGTTGTCCGACCATTTTCAAGTAAGATTTAACAGTTTTGTATGATTACACAACGTTTTCCACTTCGATTATCCACAAGATTCACTTTGATTTCACCAAAACTCTTCTATTCTTCAACCAAACTTCATCTTTTCATCATTTTACAAAGAACTTCATCTTTTTCATAGAAAACCTTCATTCTTTTACAAAATATTCATCTTTTTCATCAAATCTTCTTCTTTTATCATGGATCTACACTTAACCGAGTGTATCGGGCCTAGCTTTGGCTTCCCAAGTTAGAAATCTACTGATTTCACACTCACCAAGTGTTAGATCTAGGTAAAACGCTTTTAAAACTCTTTAAAACTTGATTTTTACACTAAAACGGACCTAAAACGGCATATATTTCGTTCACTGAAATAGTGGAACGTGGTAATATCGAAACCGTCTTGAATTGGACTTGAAAATACATCCAATTCAGGCAAAAACACAGCTCCGAACGCCAAGAACAGCCACGAATGCGAGCTGGACTGTTCTGTGTGAAGCCTGGCTTCATAAGACGGCACTGCCTTCGTACGAAGGCACTGGTTTTACACATCACATCCCGATTCCCATCTCGTGACTCAGAGAAAGACCTCTCCGACTCTAAGTTTAATCAGTAGCTTAAGGTTGGAGGGATGAACACTCAATTGTCCTAAGAAAGACGTGAAGACACTCGATTTTGGACAACGGAAGCTGCACAAGTGCGAAGACCGACCTTCATACGAAGGTACGCCTTCGTAGAAAGGCACAGCTTCGTACGAAGCTTCTGTTCTCCCACCGACACTCCGATTTCGACCGTTTCAGCACTTTGGAGGACTTACGCTTCTGTTCCCGTACACAGGCTAATCCGGCGCTCCCTTCAATCCATCATCAAAACGTGTTTACTTTCAGACATGCAGTGTGAGTATACTCGAACCCATTTTCGTTTAACGCACTTTTGGGTGTTACATACGTTCTCTATAAAAAACACAACACACAACGCAAACACTTTATAAACGCTAATCGCTCTCGTATGCTATACGTGATTTATTGAATGCTTGTTGCTATGCTTATACAATGATTACTTGTCCGACTGCCTTTAGCAACGATAGTACTATAGTTTGGACTCTACACCTGATTTTGTCAAGGGTTGCTAAGGATCACATACTTTACTTCACGTGTTCTGATGCGTGTGAAGTGTTATATAAATTAGGTGTATATTTTAAGCCCTTTAACACTTTTTTTAGCCAAATTTTAAATTTATAAAACACGTTATTTACTAACACTAAACACACATATGGGCAAGTGCACCCATCGTGGGCGTAGTATAGTGTTGGTAAGATACCGAGGTCGTCCAAGGACACAAGAGCTTTTAGTACCGGTTTATCCTCAACGTCTAATCAAATCAAAAAGTTTAGAAAAAATGTTTTAAGCTAAGAAAAATAAAAGCTAATTAAAATGCTGAAAAATAAAAATAAAAGAAAAACAGATAGACAAGATGAATCACTTGGTTCCGACTCGTGTATAGTGTAACCTTTGATTATTTCCGCACTTTTGCACTTATTTAAGAGATTATCTTAGTTATTGTGGTAGGCCCCTCTTTTGAAGGTGACGTTACCCTCAACCCAGTAGTTTGAGTCAGCAAGGATACAATCCTAAAGGGTCGGATTATTGAAAGATAATTAATTAAGTTATTAACGCAAATTATGGTAGGCCCCTCTTTTGGAGGTGACGTTACCCTCGACTAAGTAGTCTGAGTCAGCAGGGATACAGTCCTAAATAGCCGGGTTATAGTATTAATAGTAGTTAACTTATGAGGGGATCAAAGAGTTTGGACCCCCGCCATCCAATACCATTAAGTATTGAAGGAGGTCCTACTAAATTTGACCCAGGTCCATTGCAGGACCTCTAAACGCTGAACAATGGCAAGACTCTTACCAAACCATTCCCTTAACCCCCGACCAGGTAGCCAACATACCTCCATATAGACCGTGGAGATATGAATGGTGAAAATCTTTTATTTTATATAGACAGTAAAATAATGTCAAGACACCATGGACAAACGATAAGGAAGAATCGCCTTCAACATAAGAAACTAGTTATTAAAGTCATTAATACAAAACCAAATAAAAAGTGCGAAAAGATTAGAAATAAAAAGTATTACACTAGACACTTGTCTTCACCAAGTGATGTAAGAGACTTAGGCAAACATGGCCTTGATTGTCAAGAACTCTTACGATCAATCTTGGATCCCGAGACGACTCACACACTCTATAATGGATGATGGTAGTGGATGATGGTGTTATGGTGGTGGTGGGTGGTGGGTGGTGGGTGAAGTGTGAGAGAGGTGGTGTGCCAAGGGATGGTTTGAGCTTGAGCCAAGCACTCCGATTTATAGGCTGAACAGAAGCTCGGGCACGGCCCCGTGTCCAGTGGGCACGGCCCCGTGTCCACATCCTTCTCTTTCTTCATTTAATGCAGCTTGTCTTATTAGTTGACCACGCCCCCGTGTCCGCTGAGCACGACCCCGTGTGTAGAAGAATCTTTGTACTATGAAGATTTGCCTGGATTGTGCGAATCTTATAGTTGACCACGGCCCCGTGTCCACTGAGCACGGCCCCGTGGTGGGCAATAGAAGCTTCTAGCACTTTGTCTTTTCTGCTGACACTTGGGCACGCCCCGGTGCTGGCTGAGCACGGGGCGTGTTCAGTCTTCTGTCTTCTTGTTTTGCTTGGGAAGATGTTGTCGTGGGGTCGGGCATGTCACGTCTTGTTCCTTTTCTCGTATTTATGTTAGATTTTGATGTCTTTTTGCTTCTTTTGTTAATTTTAGCTAATTTAATCCTGAAAATACAAAAGGAAAACAAAAGCATATTTTTTCCAACATTAGTACTAAAAAAGGGTTAGTTTTATGCCACAATTGATGTAATTTATATGTTGCATTTTGCACACATCAAATACCCCCACACTTGAATCTTTGCTTGTCCTCAAGCAAAACTCTTTAATATGTGGCTACTACACACCCAAAAGGAATGGGTAGAAAAGAAGGTTTTGGGCTTGTCATAGAGTGTCGGGATTTCCAAGATTCTTTATTTAGTTTTATTTCTATTTATTTACAATCCTATTCGTCATGATTTATTTAAAACTTTTCATAAGATAAATTACTTATTAGGTCATAACATGCCTTTGTAAAATTTTTATTTATATACAAGTTCACATACCTCACGGGGATCACTCAACACTCGGCCGAAAATGTATTTTTGTGGATCACTCGAGAGCGGCATGGAACTTACTCCTACCATAGGCTTGCCAAGCAATCAATCCTCCTCCTTTTTAACTTATATACCTTTGTAAATATCAAGAGGACTTTTGGGGTGAAGGGTTAGGCTTGGGTTAAAGGTAGGTGGTTGGGTTAGTAGTTGGTGGTTAGTAGAGAAAGGGCGAAAAGCGTAACAAGTATCGGTTTTCGTAAGACTTTCTATTTTTCCACTTTTATTTTTTATGAAGCTATTATTCAAACAAAGTCATTTTTGATAAACTTGTTTGTTTATTTGCTTTTGCTTCATAATCAACTATTTTTTTTTTTTTTGAAAGTCATATGAGAAACCGAGCTAGTTACTAAAACAAAGGGTAAAAAATGAAAAAGGTTTTGGTGGGTAAAAGGGTGTTTGTTTGGGTTATGAAATGAAAATGTTTAGGCTCAAATGGGCTAACTAAAGGGATTTTTTGGTAGGTGGTAAAAAAAAATAATGGTGTAGAAATAAAAAGGGTTAGTCCTAATGCCTCCATCATTTACTTACTCAGGTTTAAGTTGGTAAGGACCGGGAATGTATCGTCGTGGCAAGTTCTAGAGTCGTAAGAACCAAGCGGCTATTCACACAAGAAACGAAAAATGAGCATTTAGTTTAAAGATATATATTTGTATGCTCAATAAAGGCTCAAAACTCACTTTTGTGGGAATGGGTTTTTATGTGATCAAGTATATATAATTAAATTTTAACTAAGCATGTCATGCCTTTTCATAATTTTCTTATGTTGGTTCTTTTTATCACGACGCTATCGGTTGTAAATTCGTAAAAATATAACCTTTTTTTAGAACTTGAATTTCCCGAGTTAAACCTAGACAAGTAAAAAAAATGAAAATTTTTTAAAAAATTTGGGGTGATTAGCGGTTCCAATAGAGTTTTCTGTAAGGCTTGTATTTAGGACTTTCAAAATTCAAGGTTTTAGCATCCCCCCATACTTAAATTACACATTGTCCTCAATGTGTCCCAAAAATAAGTTTTTTAGGTTGATTGAATGTGTAAAACGTGTGAAAAAGCCAAAATTTTGTGTTACTGGGCGTTGAACACGACCTCGTGCCTGGTGGGCACGACCCCGTGTTCAGGTGCCAGTAACGAAAACTTACAGAAGGTGAACACGGGGGCGTGTTGGGTGGACACGTCCCCGAGTCTGTCAAAGTCTGCAGAATTAAAACAAACAGCAGGTTCAGGGGAGTGGGCACGGGGGCGTGTTGGCTGAACACGACCCCTGTGGACAATCTGCAAGGTTGAAAAACAGGTTTCTTTCTTCGGTTTTCCCCGTCCCAGCTTTAGTAGTACTAATGCTTAGTACTCTAAGCCTTGTATGTACCTGCTTAATCAATAAACACTATACCATACCATAGCAAACATCCTAATTTTTACCAAGTTCAACATCCATGTCAACAAAGTTAAAAGAAAAATAAATGCAGAAAATAAAAGGAGTTAGGGAAAGTAAATTGTTTAATACTTGGCACGCAGGCCTTAAATTGTCCAAGATTAGAAAAGGTTAACCTGGGGAATCACCAACCAACCGCTTCTTCCTCCGCTCATCCCGCATAATCCATGTCCTCATCATCATCGTCATCATCCCCACCATGGCCAGCTATGTACTCCCGGATATTTCCAATATCGTCTTGGATATCGGAAATGTTTCTCTCGATTGCCCCAACCTGGTTATACGTGTTGCTTGCCATATTGTAGGTGTTCCTGGTGCACATGAGGTTTTCCTGCAACAAATCATGTAAACTTTGAAAGTTAGGAAAACTGCCTCCTGAGGAGGAGGACTGGCCCGGATCACCATGGGGTTGGTATTGGTACTGATGATGTTGAGGAACGTGGAGAACAAGCGCTTCTTGCGGGTTCCATGCATGACCTTGCATCCTTTGAAAGATCACCGTCCCGTCTTCAGCCTCATAGATTAGGTTCATTGAGCGGCATATGTGTATATCCACCCTACCCGACCATGGGCTCCTTCCGAATGACCTAGGTATGCGGGTGAAGTGCCTGAAGAGACGGTACACCCATCCCCCAAAGAAGATAGGAGTCGGTGCACTAGCAAGGCGGTTATGATGCATGTTTCGGAGCATGAGGAACGGAACATCAAGCGGCCTGCGGTTGTGGATACAGTGGAGGACAACAAGATCTCTTAACCCAACGATGCCGCTGCTATCATGCCTTTGACTAAGAGAGTAGCCGAGGAGCCTATGGATGTATCGGTAGAGCGGATCCCTCAACTTCGTGCTCTTAGTGCTGCTCGGATTGTAGTACCCTTCACCAATCTGAGCCCATGCAGCTTGGCGATCGTTTTCATCTATCTCACGCATCCCTCTGGTATTTTCCTCGTTTCCCGCATCCTCTTCCGCATATAACCCGACAATCGACCCAAATTGTGCCATAGAGATCGAATACCTAGTTCCGCCACATCGGAATGCTACCCCATCGTTGTCGAATGGGTCACACCTTGAGTTGAATGTGAAGGTGCTATAGAATTCCAAAGTGCATTCGTGGACGGAACGGAGTCGAGTTGTTAAAGCGACTCTTAGTGGTCCCGTGACAAGGTTGTTGAAGCGGTCGAGTTGGTTCACCAATGTTAACAAGTCCGTGCATGCTTGCCTCGGGTATTCCTCCGGCCTTGTTTGAAGTATTTCGTATCTAGCCCTAGCATCGAGCTCATTGGCGGTAAATCTTGTGAACTTCCTAGCCATCTGAAAGAATACACCAAAAGTTAGCATGAAACAGAAGAGTTTTCGGACAAAACTACAAACAGTGGGCTGGACACGACCCCGTGTTCAGCGGACACGGCCCCGTGTCTAGGCGTCTGTTACAAAAAAATTCATTTTTCGACCCGGTTTCGAAAACTTGAAAATTTTTGGTCCAATAGATGCGGTTTCCGCCGAAAATGAAACCCTAAGTTTCGTTTTTCCCAAAACGACCCGTTTACCCATTCAATTTTATCTTTTTCGGTTCAAGAACAAGGGTTTGGGGTTTTTGTGAGAAGTCGGGCGAATCTATGAACAATAAAAGTGTCTTTACTTCCCTTAACACTAATCTAACTAAATGCAAATAGATCTAAACAAAAATTTGAGGTTCGATCCGAATGAACTTCAAGAACCCTAGATTTTTCCCCAATTTTTGGTGTTTTAACTACATGCAAGTAACTAATCTAACTAAAGATAGTGATAGAATCATACCTTGATGTTGTTAGAATGATAGGAGACGTTGAAAATCTGCGAAAAATCGCCTGGAACCAGAGCGTTTTCGGGGAAACGGGGCGTGTGGAATGAAGTAACTGTTTTGAAAAAGGGGTTTTATCCCGACTGCAGCGCGGACACGGCCCTGTGTCCAGCGGACACGGCCTCGTGCCGAGCACAGATTTTTTTTTTTGTGCTCGTGTGAGTGCCCTTGTTTCCCATAAACTTTGGTTAGAAAACTTACCGCTTTAGATGTCGTCCCAATCGTTCGTAACTCACCATGTATGACGTTGATGCTTTCATTCTTCGATCGTTTGAAGCGAGATCTCCTCTTCTTCATCCTCAATGAATCCTTGATAGAGTTTCAGCCGTTGGCCATTGACTTTGAATGGAGGTCAATTCCGAGATTTAATTTCTATTGCACCGTGTGGGAAAATATGGGTGATGGAAAAAGGTCCTGACCACCTAGACTTTAATTTACCAGGAAACAATCGAAGTCGTGAATTAAACAAAAGAACTAGATCTCCTACTCGAAATTCATTAGGTTTAATATGTTTGTCATGCAAATTTTTCATTCTTTCCTTATAAATTTTGGAGTTTGAGTATGCATAATTTCTAAGTTCGTCTAATTCATTTAATTGATAAAATCGATTTTTACCGGCAAATTCTAAATCTAAGTTTACATTTTTGATTTCCCAGTAGGCTTTGTGTGCAATTTCTACTGGCAAGTGACAACTTTTTCCATAGACTAGCTTATATGGGGTTGTACCTATTGTTGTTTTATACGCAGTTCGAAAAGCCCATAAAGCATCATCTAATTTATCTGCCCATTCCTTTTTATTTAACCCTACGATTTTTTCAAGTATTCGTTTTAAACCTCTATTTGTCACTTTGGCTTGTCCGTTTGTTTGAGGATGATATGCTGTTGAGACCCGGTGATAGACCCCATGTCTTGTTAAAAAAAATTCAAGTTGATGGTTGCAAAAATGGGTACCTCTATCTCTTTTCTGTCACACCCCGACCGCGTAAAACAACAAATCGCGGCGGAAACATCGGGGAGTGTTGTAACAGAATTAATGTTTCAAATCCATGGCAATTGAAGTTTCGTTTTATTCATTAGAAGTGTTACAATGTCTAAACAAACATGGAAAAACAACATAATTAACTAGTCTGCATCTTTTATTGTCACTAAGGCCCATGTCCGCCTAAGTGTATCTTGATCATCTTATGCAACAGCTCCTGAAAAACACATGTGAAAATATGGTACGTCAGCATAAAAATGCCGGTGAGATACATAGGTTTTGTGAAAATAGGTTTCATGACTTATGTTTGAGAAAATGTTTAGTCATGAACCTTGTTATTTGCTTTGTTTTGTAAATCATTTGAAAAACGATAAGATCAGATGATATGTATAAATAAATGTCAGGTTAAATGAATAACCATGTAAAATGAGTTTGTATAAGATAAGTTGTTTGTAAAACAATGTCTTGTGAAAAGTATGTTATTTGTATAAAATGTTATATATCTCAAATTGAAATGATTCAAATAACGCTACGATATGTAATACCATACAAACACTTATATATAGGAAGTACCAGCGGCGTATCCACCATGCTTGTATCATATTACACACGCATCGTTACTTAATCACTTAATCAAACCAAACCAATCAATAAGTCTATGTTTAAACGAATTGTCAAATGTATTGAATAATATGTCAAAGTGTTCATGTCAAGATGTAAATTATGTAGTATGTAAAACCAATGTCAAAAGTGTTTGTGTCAAATGTAAATCATGTCAAAATGTCTATGTCAAATATCCATGTCAAACTGTCTATGTCAAATATCCATGTCAAATGTCCATGTCAAATATCTATGTCAAATGTCTATGTCAAATATCCATGTCAAATGTCTATGTCAAAATGTCATGTATGGCAAGTGAAATGTCTCAACTAAACCATATGCACAAAAACAAAGTATTGAAGTAAAACTTGGTTTAAATCAATCTTATGTCTTTGTGGAAAAATGCATGCAAATATTTAATATGAACATCTATGCGGTATTGTGAAAATGCATACATCCAAGCCTGGCGACTGTGGTGATAAACCCTTTAAACAAATTAAAGGTCTATCTGTCTTATGTCAACGAATTCGGTCATTCCTTTCATCCCCTTTCCCTGGGACGTCCGGAACGGGAGTTGTCAATTCCTATGGTACCACTACCTACTAACGAACGGCATGATCGGTGTTAATGAATGTATTGTCCCATGTAAACAAACCAAATGTCATACCAAAATGTAAGCATGTGATGAAAAACAATGTACTAAGTATGCACGCAATGGACATAAATAGCATAAAATGTAAATGTAAAACGATGTACTAAGTATGAACGCAATGGACATACATAGCATAAAATGTACTGAAATCATGTACTATAATGTACTAACGAACATAGTAGTATATGATGTGAAAACAGGAAAGCATGAAAGTAACAAGTAGGCACATGTGTTCCACCCCAAAACAGTTTGGAAAACAGTAAAAGAGGGGTCTATGTACTCACTTGAGAATGCTCAGTAGTCCTTGAGTGACAACCAAACAATGCTAGAGATCACGGATATCAAACGGCACCTAATATAGGTAACTATGTTAATAAACCGGACCTAAATCGGAAGATCGGATAGAATGCGGGTTCGTAAACCAAACGAGTATTGAGACTCGTGTAATATGGTTTAACAAAGCCTACATACTTAAATGAAACCTAACATAACTGCTTACGACCCATTACGACCCGTTTAGGTAGCTTATGCTACTTTAACGCGTCGTTCGCGTAAAACGCGTTCGGAACGCATAACTAGTCCTATGATAAGTAAAATATGCCTTAACATGTCTAATATTGTTGCCATATCAGTTTAGATACCAAAATTTATGTTACATATGCTTAAAATGAATTTTGGCGTAAAAAGGGCATTTTGGTAATTTACCTAAGGCATATAAACTACCTATCATACAACTACTTAACCGGAGCGACCATAAGGTATAACCTCGGAAGGTTATTCCCTATATACTATGGTCACCTAATATGTTTGGTCGGATCCTAATGATCGACCAAATGGGTCGGGTTCGAAAGCATAAGCGACTGATTAAGTCGCTTATCCTTACGACCCTAGACAACGTGGTAATCAGTAGGCATAGTCACAAGGACTATAACCTATCGTGATTACAATCACGTTGCGAAGTTCTAACGAACTTCGCATTGACCATAAACTGGTCAATGCAGAAAGTCAAACAAGGTTTGACTTTCGGACTCGAAAAACAATAAAAGAACGAAAGAATACTTACGAAGGGTCCCCGAATGCTAATCCCGATCCAAGAACTCAGGTATGAAACAATGGTTTCAACTTAGAGCTCTCAAAATCAGAATTCTTGTGAGGAAAAGTGAAGGGTGGAGGTGGGTATTTATAGTAAATGGTCCACCGTTAGGATCGTTTGTCGAATATCGTGCCTTAATCACATCCGTACATGTGTCGGAACCTTATGGTACCCAAAATGGCCACTCACCATAAGAGATCAACATGTGGCAAGGGGTTAGGGAGTGGTTAACAGCTGTTAACAGCTGTAAAAAACCCATTTTGCTGCATTTAGCCCCTACTTAGGGACCTAGTTTGGCAGATTTACAGTTTCAGTCCCTGCAACCTCAAAACTTGGTTTTCGATGCATTTTTTTGACACGTTTTAGCCCTGTTAACCCCATTTCAAAGCTCTAAAATGAAGTTAAAGTATAGGGAACTTAAAGTGTGTTAAAAAATATCTCGGGTGTCGGTTCGTTTAGCCGTACGGTTACGTTGTTCGGTTAATTACGACGGAATGCGCATAAGCGCGAAAAATGATCCAAATGGCGTGACGAATGGATTTTTCTTATGCCAAACACTAAAATAAAATATTTTAGTGCTTACATAAATTTTTGGATGTCCGGATGTATTCAGAACGTAAGTTATGCACGAAAATGCAAACTTGTGCACTTTTTTTTTGACGCTTTTCGTACCTGAATGAGCCAAAAGTTTATTTTAGCACACCGAACCCCTCAAAGCCTATTTCTAAGCTATATAAAAGATATTTAAGGTGTGTTTAACTTATGGTCATGTTCCGGAATGTCTGTTACAGTTCAAATTGGCATACTTTCGCAGTTTGTCAAGTTTAGTCCCTGTAAGCGAATTAACTTGTTTTTGCCATACCAAAGCCTTCAAAACTTATTTCTAAGTTATGTAAAGGTTATTTAAGGTATGTTAAGCCTATGTCACTATTCCGGAGTGTTCGTTGCATTAAACTGGTTATATTTACGCATCAGTGCGCGTATAACCTTCCAGAAAGCGATTTTAAAGCTTGAAATTGAACAAGAGTTGATATGTGTAAACGATACACATATTTTTACAAATCCCAAGTATGAAATACAATATTTCATCGGTTTGGCATTTGTTTGACGGTCGTGGAGGCACAGGTGTTACAGTCTCCCCTACTTTAGGAAATTTCGTCCCGAAATTTATTTAGAGGAAACTTGTAAGAGTTTAAAACATGAAGTTGAAAAGATCGAACAACATTGGCTAGGTTTCTGAACTTTTAGTAACTTTAATAATCATCATGATTGCAACGTAAGAGGGATACTTATATACAAGTATATAAAGCATCATTGGTGCGTCCACCGTACCTCCATTACATCGTCCTCCTTTTGTTATTGTTGTCGCTATCGGTTCTTTCACATAATAAATCTTACTGGATTTCTGTGCACTAAATTTCATAATTATGTGCGCATCCATAATTAGAGAATTCCTTGCACAGTTCACACAGTCTATTTTATAATGTGTAGGGTAAAACCAAATGAACAATCCTGTGATAAGCGTGACTTAGACCGCCATAGAGTCCTTTAGACTAAATCAATAAATGATTTAAATAGACTATCAAGGAGTCTGTTCAGCTACATCACTAGATGTCATTTTTTTTTTTTTTACCAAATTGTGAATCAATCTTTTTGACTAGACCACTAAAGGGTCTCTTATAAAACATGGAGTGGTACTATATAATCCAAGGGTCTTAACTATTACATAGAAGCCCATTTAAGGATTAAAGGTAGTACCTTTTGAATATCCTGCTACGAATCCCTCATATGAAGATATGAAAGATCCTGCAAGGATTTGGATAAAGAATATCCAGAGTATTAAAAACACCAAAAATGCATAAAAGAAAACATAAGATGAGTAAACACATAGTCACATAACCACAAAATTGTTTGTTAATTTGTCTTGTAAATTGCGTACATGCATTTAAAGCACACTAGGAATCCATTCCGTGGATTTCATTTGGTACTTTAAACGTTATCTAGAATCCAACTATAAAGATAGAAAGATTCAAAAAGAAAATTCGATTTCGATTATTAGGAACCGAAGTGTTCGAGTTAAGGTACATAAGGAATCCAATTAAGGACTCTGATTTGAATGATGATTATCCACAAGGGTCTAAATATGAAGATAAAAAGATCCCATATGGATTTTTTTTTTTTTGAAGTTGAAGATGTTTTGAAACCTTGCACTGGATGTGCTTAGGTCAAAACATGTTGTAAAATGCTTATGAAGTTGAGATGCTTGATATGTCAAGGCGACATATGAAGCAGAATTTTGAAGGTTAAGTCAATGTATGAGGAAAATATTTTTAAAAACTATGCATGGGGTTCCTTTAAGAAAATGTTTTTAACGTTTTTGAAACCTTATATATAATACTTTTGAAATCATAAAGTAGGTGTATTAGATAGATATATTTAAAAATGTTTTAAAATCATGCGAGATGAATTTTGAAATTATGTATAAGGTTTTTGAAAGACATGTATGATGCTTTTCGAAATCATGCACTTGATAAGAAAATGTATTGTGTTAATATTGTCTTCAGACTATATGAAATATTTTGAAATTAGAAAGGTTGGTTTTGATAACATGGCCAATGTTTTTGAAATAACATAGACAATGTATCTAGAAAAATTGTTTTCAAACTATATGGAATGTTTTGAGATCATGAAGATTGTGTTGAAATACTTGTACTGTGTATGTTGAAAAAATCAAAACGTAATGGGTATGAGATTTGAAAAATATCCTTAGTTATCCAACCAAGGATTCAAAAGTACAGATGTGCAATAAGCACGATTACTCATAATTTCACTTTATTTCCTGTACTTCGTTTCTTTGAATGAAACGAGTATTTAGAACTTTCGAGGAAATTATGAGCGATCACTTGGAAGAGAGAATCACAAGAGTAGTTTGTAAGGAACATAGTTCCTTAGTGCAGGTATTATAGGGAAAAGCCATAAACACATGTAATTATACTTGTATATCAGAATTGTGAACAACAACTTTTATTTATAAATAACAGATTGTTTCACATTACAAGGATATCAAAAGAACAAAAGCATAAGACAGTAACATCTTCTACTCAGCCAACTGCTCATCCAAGGGTTGGATTTGCATTAGCAAGCTTTGGGCAGTTGTTCCTGAAATGGCTCGTATCGCCACAGTTGTAACAAGTACCACGCGGGAAACGAGCTTGAGTAGGGTTGACTTGGAGTTGGGTAGTAGCAAGATTTGCAACAGCTTTGTTCTGGATAGCAAAGCGGCATGTGTTGACCAAATGTCCCCGCCGTCCACAGTAGGTACATTTCCAGCAGGGTACGAGGTTTGAATGATGACCGTTGCAACGCTTGCACCTAGGAGCAGTTCCTAAGTACGGCTTCCTAGTTGGTGGCCTTGCCACTTGGCTAGGTCCAGCTTGATTAGGTGTAACTGCTGCGGGTTTCCTTGAAGCCTTACGCTTCCTTGATGTTGTTGCAAGCCTGACTACTGCTTCCTTTGGTGTCTCTTGAGTGGCTTCATTGTCGAGACGAGAGGCTTCATTGTTAAGACGAGCCATGGCAATACCTAAATCCACAGTCCTCTGAATCACTTCGCCAATTTGCTGGACAAATTTGGCTGTTCGCTCGGGCATTTGACCAGTGCCAAGAGGAATAGACATTCTAGAAGAAAATGAAAGACAGAGGAAGAAACGAGTGAAAGGTTATTGGATAATCAATACAGAATGGTAACGAATGAAAATTGTGATCATTTGTTTGTTACCTAAGGCAAACAAATGAGATGGTGACAAATCAAAGTAAATAGGTCAAAAATAATGTATCGCGAAGACATGCTCGCCTATAAGTGAACACTCATCCCAAGAATTCCCAGGTAAGCACAACTGGTCTCGCGTCTGATGAGATGTATACGAAGTGCTTGCCTAGACAGAAAACCCAGAATACAGGCATTCACCCTTCCAGTTTGCACGTGTTCACATTATTTAAAACCCAAAACCTTGACGAAGTTTTGAAAACTCAAAGGGGTTCAAAACCATATAATAGAGAGTTCAAAACCTTACAATAGAGGGTTCAAAACCTAGTAATCAATCATCCTAGAACGGATGATTAGTTTTCAAAGCGGTTTTGAAATTTATGTTTTTGTTGCGGTTGTCGCCTAAGGATAGGCGACAGTATTATTTTATGACTAAACGCAAGTAAACTCGCGTTAGGGTCCTAAGAAGGTTATAGACTAGGTCAAAGCATTACTAATTACTAATAACCTAATTCCCTATAACCATTGGCTCTGATACCATCTTTTCTGTCACACCCCGACCGCGTAAAACAACAAATCGCGGCGGAAACATCGGGGAGTGTTGTAACAGAATTAATGTTTCAAATCCATGGCAATTGAAGTTTCGTTTTATTCATTAGAAGTGTTACAATGTCTAAACAAACATGGAAAAACAACATAATTAACTAGTCTGCATCTTTTATTGTCACTAAGGCCCATGTCCGCCTAAGTGTATCTTGATCATCTTATGCAACAGCTCCTGAAAAACACATGTGAAAATATGGTACGTCAGCATAAAAATGCCGGTGAGATACATAGGTTTTGTGAAAATAGGTTTCATGACTTATGTTTGAGAAAATGTTTAGTCATGAACCTTGTTATTTGCTTTGTTTTGTAAATCATTTGAAAAACGATAAGATCAGATGATATGTATAAATAAATGTCAGGTTAAATGAATAACCATGTAAAATGAGTTTGTATAAGATAAGTTGTTTGTAAAACAATGTCTTGTGAAAAGTATGTTATTTGTATAAAATGTTATATATCTCAAATTGAAATGATTCAAATAACGCTACGATATGTAATACCATACAAACACTTATATATAGGAAGTACCAGCGGCGTATCCACCATGCTTGTATCATATTACACACGCATCGTTACTTAATCACTTAATCAAACCAAACCAATCAATAAGTCTATGTTTAAACGAATTGTCAAATGTATTGAATAATATGTCAAAGTGTTCATGTCAAGATGTAAATTATGTAGTATGTAAAACCAATGTCAAAAGTGTTTGTGTCAAATGTAAATCATGTCAAAATGTCTATGTCAAATATCCATGTCAAACTGTCTATGTCAAATATCCATGTCAAATGTCCATGTCAAATATCTATGTCAAATGTCTATGTCAAATATCCATGTCAAATGTCTATGTCAAAATGTCATGTATGGCAAGTGAAATGTCTCAACTAAACCATATGCACAAAAACAAAGTATTGAAGTAAAACTTGGTTTAAATCAATCTTATGTCTTTGTGGAAAAATGCATGCAAATATTTAATATGAACATCTATGCGGTATTGTGAAAATGCATACATCCAAGCCTGGCGACTGTGGTGATAAACCCTTTAAACAAATTAAAGGTCTATCTGTCTTATGTCAACGAATTCGGTCATTCCTTTCATCCCCTTTCCCTGGGACGTCCGGAACGGGAGTTGTCAATTCCTATGGTACCACTACCTACTAACGAACGGCATGATCGGTGTTAATGAATGTATTGTCCCATGTAAACAAACCAAATGTCATACCAAAATGTAAGCATGTGATGAAAAACAATGTACTAAGTATGCACGCAATGGACATAAATAGCATAAAATGTAAATGTAAAACGATGTACTAAGTATGAACGCAATGGACATACATAGCATAAAATGTACTGAAATCATGTACTATAATGTACTAACGAACATAGTAGTATATGATGTGAAAACAGGAAAGCATGAAAGTAACAAGTAGGCACATGTGTTCCACCCCAAAACAGTTTGGAAAACAGTAAAAGAGGGGTCTATGTACTCACTTGAGAATGCTCAGTAGTCCTTGAGTGACAACCAAACAATGCTAGAGATCACGGATATCAAACGGCACCTAATATAGGTAACTATGTTAATAAACCGGACCTAAATCGGAAGATCGGATAGAATGCGGGTTCGTAAACCAAACGAGTATTGAGACTCGTGTAATATGGTTTAACAAAGCCTACATACTTAAATGAAACCTAACATAACTGCTTACGACCCATTACGACCCGTTTAGGTAGCTTATGCTACTTTAACGCGTCGTTCGCGTAAAACGCGTTCGGAACGCATAACTAGTCCTATGATAAGTAAAATATGCCTTAACATGTCTAATATTGTTGCCATATCAGTTTAGATACCAAAATTTATGTTACATATGCTTAAAATGAATTTTGGCGTAAAAAGGGCATTTTGGTAATTTACCTAAGGCATATAAACTACCTATCATACAACTACTTAACCGGAGCGACCATAAGGTATAACCTCGGAAGGTTATTCCCTATATACTATGGTCACCTAATATGTTTGGTCGGATCCTAATGATCGACCAAATGGGTCGGGTTCGAAAGCATAAGCGACTGATTAAGTCGCTTATCCTTACGACCCTAGACAACGTGGTAATCAGTAGGCATAGTCACAAGGACTATAACCTATCGTGATTACAATCACGTTGCGAAGTTCTAACGAACTTCGCATTGACCATAAACTGGTCAATGCAGAAAGTCAAACAAGGTTTGACTTTCGGACTCGAAAAACAATAAAAGAACGAAAGAATACTTACGAAGGGTCCCCGAATGCTAATCCCGATCCAAGAACTCAGGTATGAAACAATGGTTTCAACTTAGAGCTCTCAAAATCAGAATTCTTGTGAGGAAAAGTGAAGGGTGGAGGTGGGTATTTATAGTAAATGGTCCACCGTTAGGATCGTTTGTCGAATATCGTGCCTTAATCACATCCGTACATGTGTCGGAACCTTATGGTACCCAAAATGGCCACTCACCATAAGAGATCAACATGTGGCAAGGGGTTAGGGAGTGGTTAACAGCTGTTAACAGCTGTAAAAAACCCATTTTGCTGCATTTAGCCCCTACTTAGGGACCTAGTTTGGCAGATTTACAGTTTCAGTCCCTGCAACCTCAAAACTTGGTTTTCGATGCATTTTTTTGACACGTTTTAGCCCTGTTAACCCCATTTCAAAGCTCTAAAATGAAGTTAAAGTATAGGGAACTTAAAGTGTGTTAAAAAATATCTCGGGTGTCGGTTCGTTTAGCCGTACGGTTACGTTGTTCGGTTAATTACGACGGAATGCGCATAAGCGCGAAAAATGATCCAAATGGCGTGACGAATGGATTTTTCTTATGCCAAACACTAAAATAAAATATTTTAGTGCTTACATAAATTTTTGGATGTCCGGATGTATTCAGAACGTAAGTTATGCACGAAAATGCAAACTTGTGCACTTTTTTTTTGACGCTTTTCGTACCTGAATGAGCCAAAAGTTTATTTTAGCACACCGAACCCCTCAAAGCCTATTTCTAAGCTATATAAAAGATATTTAAGGTGTGTTTAACTTATGGTCATGTTCCGGAATGTCTGTTACAGTTCAAATTGGCATACTTTCGCAGTTTGTCAAGTTTAGTCCCTGTAAGCGAATTAACTTGTTTTTGCCATACCAAAGCCTTCAAAACTTATTTCTAAGTTATGTAAAGGTTATTTAAGGTATGTTAAGCCTATGTCACTATTCCGGAGTGTTCGTTGCATTAAACTGGTTATATTTACGCATCAGTGCGCGTATAACCTTCCAGAAAGCGATTTTAAAGCTTGAAATTGAACAAGAGTTGATATGTGTAAACGATACACATATTTTTACAAATCCCAAGTATGAAATACAATATTTCATCGGTTTGGCATTTGTTTGACGGTCGTGGAGGCACAGGTGTTACACTTATTAATGCTTTAGGTGTGCCAAAACGAGAGAATAGTTTTTTCAGAAATCTTACCATGACTCTTCCATCATTCGTTGGAAGTGCCTCGGCCTCAGCCCATTTAGACAAGTAGTCTACTGCCACAAGTATATATTTGTTTCCTTTCGACGGTGGGAAAGGTCCTATAAAGTCGAGTCCCCACATATCAAAAATTTCACAAACAAGAATGCCATTTTGTGGCATTTCGTTTTTGGAAGAAATATTACCTGTTCTTTGGCAAGCATCACATGTCTTGACAAGACTTTGGGCGTCTTTGTAAATGGTTGGCCAATAAAATCCTGAATCAAATACCTTTCGTGCGGTACTAGCGGCACCATGATGCCCTCCGTATGGACCTTCATGACAATGGCGGAGAATTCTTCGTGCTTCGCTACCATGTACGCATCGTCGGACGAGTTGGTCGGCACACATTTTGAAAAGATATCGATCTTCCCAAAAATAGTGTTTCACATTGGCAAAGAATTTTTTTCTTTGATGATGTGGCCAACCTTTTGCGACTATACCGCTTGCTAGGTAGTTAGCATAGTCGGCGTACCATGGTTCTTCCTTGTATTCCACCATTTCCAGGGACTCAGTCGGGATTTTTTCGTTGATTTGCTCATCCCTGGTTGCCTCCAAAGCTGGGTCTTCTAAGCGCGAAAGATGATCTGCTGCGGTATTTTCTGCTCCTCTTTTATCTTTGATTTCGATGTCAAATTCTTGGAGGAGTAGAATCCACCGAATCAAACGTGGTTTTGCGTCCTGCTTTTTGAAGAGATTTCGAATGGCAGCATGTTCTGTATAGACTATAGTTTTAGAAAGAACAAGATAAGAATGAAATTTATCAAAAGCAAATACCACAGCTAGTAATTCTTTTTCAGTTGTTGTGTAATTTTCTTGTGCATCGTTAAGTGTTTTACTATCATAATAAATGGGGTGGAAATGCTTTTCTTTTCTTTGTCCTAAGACAGCTCCAACTGCAAAGTCACTAGCATCACATACGATAGCTCTTACGGAGGATGGAGGTGGTAGTCTAGAAATGGTATCTATTTTGGCTCGATCCACCTCCATTCCTTCACTTGAGATCTTGTGACCGAGTACTATTCCCTCCGTTACCATGAAATGGCATTTTTCCCAATTAAGGGCGAGGTTAGTTTCCTCACATCGGGATAGCATTCGTTCAATGTTATCGAGGCATTGGTCATATGAATCCCCAAAGATAGAAAAGTCTGTGACAACCCGTGATTTACGGCTCTTAATTACGTGATTAACAGGTGATTAACGCGATAATAAATAATGTTTACAACGCAAATTAACTTAATTAGGCCCTTGGAGAGCCCAGGAACGTTTATTTGATTATACAGTGCGCGTGTGGTGACTTACGGGAAATCTGCTGAACATGACGCGACAACGAACTGATACCGTACAAAATACGGACAACGTCGATAAATACGGACTTTCCACGAATATTTTACGCTAAATTTAGCTCGGTAATTAATCTTAGTGACTACAGTTGAAATCGGATCGGAAAACGGATCAGAAACGGCAAACGGGGCATTTACGCGATTTTAACGAAACCGTCGAACGCATGCGATTAATAACGATTATTGACGCTATTTTTACATATTTTGAACTAAAATATCGAATTATGATGTTTCACGACACGCGGGAGCGAAAACGGACCCTGTGGAGAATTTCGGGCTCTTAAACGCGGGGACTGGGCTTGTAGGCCTTGGGCCCAAGCCCAAAGCCCATCAACTATTATATAAGGGGCCAAGCCCTCATCTCTTTTCATTTGTTCAAAACAAACAAACAGACAACCGCAATCCACACTTTACTCCCTCTCACTTCCGGCGACAACAGCCAGGCGGAGCCGGCCGGCCACGGCGGCGCTCCGGCGGCCCTTTCTCCGACCACCCACCTCCCTTCACCCACTTTTCTCCTTCGTTCTACCCCCCCCCCCTCGGCAGATCGAGCAAAGACACCACCACCGTCAAATGATCAACCAAGGTCATTAAATTGGACTTGGTAGATTAATCAAGTGATCAGGGTCATTAACTTGGACCTGAATACTTGAGTGGATTTCTAAAACTGATTAAGTTTGTGAGTTATGTTTGAAAGATAGAATTGTAATGTTTATTGGTTGAGGAACAGGTTTTGGACTTCATTATTCCCAATGGAAGCTAAATGTCAAAGCTTGAACCAGATATATCAGATTCTAGCATATCGAGAGGGGGAGTCTGTGAAAGGGGGAGTCTGGATCAACAGTCAAAGGGAAGATGGAAGTTAGAGACAGGTTGTGTTTCTGAAGTTTGAGAAGACAGAGAGTTAGAGAAAAGACTAAGACTAAAGACTCAGGATCTGAAGACTACGTCAACATCCAAGGGGGAGTCTGTTGATGCACAAGAATGTCTGTTGGCTGCATCTTCATCAAGTCTTAAGTCAAGAAAGTCAAGATTAGGGTTTTTAAAGTTAATTTCGCTTTTATGAACAATGTTTAGAGGTGATTTCGCTTTTATGACACATGGTGATTCCGCTTATACGGACATGCCATATAAGCGAAATCAGTTACATGTGATTTCGCTTATATGGTATGCCATATGAGCGGAATCAGCTCAACTATATATATCTCATGTGTCATTAGGTTAGGACATTGGAGCGGAATCATGTCATGAGATAGGTGCTAAAACTCTGTCAATTTTGTATCAGAAAGCATTAATAAAGAAGGAATTGAAAGGAATAGCTGTTGTTACGTTGCGTATACTGATTCCGCCTTTATACGTGATGATGAACTACCTTGACTGATCGTTTAGGGTCACGACACGGTCCAACAAGTGGTATCAGAGCTTCAGGACGAGGAGTTCATACTACTTCAGTTGATTCGACATTATTCTCACATTTCTACTCAATTTCTCTTTTATTTTTCCGAATTAAACAAGTTCCTACGGACAAAATGAGTTGAATCTCAAGTATATTGAGCGAAATTATCTGTTCATCAATCCGTAATAATATCAGACCTTAAAACAAAGTAAAAATCAATCAATTTTAACAAAATTTCAATCGGTTCACGAACAGAATTTTCAAACTCAGATCTGGAACGAATTTGTGGTCGAAATTGAACATATTACATATCATTGTGATCGGAATTAAGTGTAGTACAACCCTTGAAAGTATCAGATTGAAATTTGGCTTAAAAATGGATAAAAACGTGATTCCGCTTTTGTGAACGTCGAGTGTTAAAAGTGATTTCGCTTATCCAGACACTATTGATTTCGCTCATCCGGATAAGTAGTGATTTCGCTCATACGAACATAGTGATTTCGCTCTTGTGGACTTAGTGATTTCGCTCATAAGGACAGTCTCCTGATTTCGCTCATACGGTCATAAGTGATTTCGCTCAAAGGGACATCAAGTGATTTCGCTTATACGGACAAAAGTGATTTCGCTTTTGTGTCACATTGAGTGATTTCGCTTATCAGTCAATCTGACTGATTTCGCTCGTGTGTCATTATTTTTCAAAATTTCAAAACTTGTCTAAGTGTTTGATAATCTTGCAGGTACATTCACGATGGATGATCTTTTCATGAACCCGTTTAGCGACATGTACGCATTCGCTGGAGATTCCGGAAACAATGATTCTTCGTCTAGCAATGTGAACGAGAACCCGCCAAAAGAGAAGAAAAAGGAAGCTTGGGAATCGGAAAGTGCTTTCGGAACGTTCAATAAACCTCCAAAACTTATGGCTATTGAGGAGTACAGTCGATGGTCCAGAAAATTTGAAGACTGGATGATGGCATTTGCATTTCCAAGTTGGAAAAGTCGGAAGAACGGTTATGATCAAGGAAAAAAGAATGGTGAAGTTTTAACAGCTACTGATGAGATTGAATCATCCGTAGCCGAACAAAAGTGTGTGGCGTTGTTATTTCAGTCTGTTCGGGAGGATATCATCTCATTGATAGACTATTCAAATGCTAAAGATCTTTGGGCAAAGTTAGAAAAGAAATGTTTAGGAAGTACAGAAATCATGAAAAACAAAAAGAAACTTCTTAGGAAAGAGTTTGATATGTTTGGTTGTCTTAAGAATGAGTCAGTGTGTAAAATGATAGAAAGGTTCGTTCATCTGAAGCTGGAATTAGCAAGACATGATATCAGATATTCTGATGATGAGCAAGTAGACAAGTTGTTCGATTCGTTGCCAGATGAGATGGAGTGGAGATATTATGCTCTCATGCTTAAGAACACTATTGCTTCTGAATTGTTGAAACCAGATTTGGTGATTGAGAAACTTGAAAGTCATGAACTGGAATTGAAGAAGACGCATAAAGTTAATCATTCATCTTATCAACAGAATTTGGATCTATATTATCCAAAGAGCATGATGCCGAAAGCTACTTCTCCAAAGACTGCATTTTCTGTGGAAAATGTGTCGACAGCCGGCAAAGAAAATCAAAGTGGTCAAAGCAGTGGAAGTCAAAGTGGGTATCACAGTGGATCTTCATCTTCTGGAAGTCATTCTGATGCAAAGAATCGTTTTCAATGCAACATTGCAATAGACTTGAAGAATGCTCAGAACTTTGATGAGGAATCGGCTAAGCAGCAGATGATTTTCCTAGCATCGGTGTTGGAATCGTATGAAGGGTTGGTAGCTGGGAAGATAGGCAACACAAATCTGACGAAAGAAGATTACGATCAGATTGATCCAGAGGAAATGGAACTGATCGATATTCGTTGGGCTATGGCAAGTGCTATTCGTCGTGCACAAAGATTCATGGAAATTACCGGCAGAAAAACAATTGGTGGTGCATCTACTAAGTTGGGGTTCGATAAATCGAAAGTGACTTGCTTCAAATGTAAGCAGAAGGGTCATTTCAAGAGAGAATGCCGAAACGCTTATGCTGATGAGTCGGAGAACCCTTTCAGAGATGATTACTACAAGAAGGCGATTTATCACCAGAATAAATCCGAGCCGCCTAGATTGAAGCAGGTTGAAGACAACAGAGAGAAATCTAGAGCTATTGCAGTGATTTACGATGATGAGGGGTATGATTGGAGTCAAGAGATTCTACCGGAAGAAGATGCGGTTGGTTATGCATTCATGGCGAAAAATGAACCTATTCCATGGAAAGATGATAGAAATGAAGAGCAGAAGTATAGATACAGAAAGATGATTTCGGAAAACAAAATTACTAGACTTTCTGGTATCTATTTGGAAGCAAAGAGAGCCAAAAGATGGGATCCAGACAGGGAGTGTTATCTTGATGAGTATGGAAATATTGCAATCGATCACAAAACTCTCGATCTGGAAGTCTTAATCAAGGAAATGAAAGATAATGATGAGTATTGGCAACACAAATGGTGGGGAACTCCAACAGAGAAAATGAAAGAGGAAGCGAAGAAAGAAAAAGAGAAAGAAGAGATCGAAAAATCAAAGAAGATTGATACTGAAGATTGATACTGGAGTTATCGACAAAGAAGATTGATACAGGAGTTGAATGCAGAGAACCTGGGAAAATGGCTGACAAAGTGCTGGCTGCCAAAGCACTTGAGGTAGATTCTAACTCCGTGTCTGAGTCCAAAGGCCAGGTCAGTCCAAACTCGTCAACAAATGCGTCAGGTAAAAAGATCGAAGGAAATGCTGATTGCAAAAATTGCAACAAAGAGTGCAAATTTTGTAATACTGTCACGTATCTCAACGGTGAGAAAATTAAAGATCTGACAGCAAAGGTCAGAAGCGTTGAGAATCAGATTATTGGTCGTGACAAAACAGTTAAAGCTTCAACTGAACGGATAAAAGAATTAACTGCTCAAATTGAAACTGATAAAATTGATCATGACAAAATTAAACAAGAAAATGAAAAGTTGATTCTAGAAAACCGTTAGATTTCTGAAAAATTTGAAAAACTCAAAAGCACAATGAAAGATTGTGATGATCGAAATGGTAAAACTTTTAAAGAAAATGAACATTTAAAAGCAGTGCTTAGAGTTAAAGAAGAATCAATCAATCAACAACTAGATGAAATCGCTAAATTGAAACTTAAAGTTCAAGAGGCTGTAATCGAAAACGAGCGAATCCAGTTGAAGCTTAACAGTTACAGCTCTGCAAGCTTTGTTTTGCAACATATTATTCCCAAACCCATCGGGAAAGACAAAGCGGGCGAAGATGTGTATTGTGATGGAACTGGGGTGGGGTTTCATCAAGTTCCACCACCTGTTCTTGATAATTACACTAAAAAGCAGTCTGGGTTGGTTGAAATTGAGGAAGAGAGTGAAGTTAAACTTCCGGAGAACATTGATGTTACTTTTTCTACATTATCTGATGATAGTGTTCAGACTGAGATTGTCAAGAGCACAGCTGAAAGTGTTTTGAATAGTGATTCAGCTGAAGATGATGGGTGTTTCTTAGACAAATACATTCAGAAATCAAAGTCCAAAAACAACTTAAGTGATGAACCGGGTCTTGTGATGTACAAGATGGTTGGATCTGATAAGTTGTATTCGGATTCTGAGTTTCCCATTGAGAATGTTAATGTGAAAAAGTTGACAAATGTTTTCAAATTGGTTGAAGTTGAGTTGTCAGAAGTGAACAGTTTGAAACAAACAAAAAGGCAAATGAATTTTGAGAAAGATAAAGCTTACTACAAAAAGCCTGTTGTTCCACCACGGTTTTATAATAACAATCGAAACAATTGGTCGGGTGGTTATAGGGATGGTAAGAGTTATCATAAAAAGAGTTTTCAAAACAAAAGGTTTGCTGAAAAGAAGGTGTTTGTGAACAGTTCAAGTTCACTTTCTGATGAGGAAAATGAAATTTTTTCAAAATCAAATAAAGAGTTCTTTGAGAAAAGAGCTTCACATTATCGGTCTGAAGGCACAAGTCTAGTTGTGGATACTCGAACATGTTTTAGATGTAATCAAGTTGGTCACATTGCACGAAAGTGTACCAATGTGAAGCCTAAGACTGAAAATGTGAAGATTCAACAGAAGAAAGTTGATGTGAAGGGTAAAGCACCAATCGTTGTTGAGAAAAAGAGTGTGAAAAATAACAACATCAAAGTGAAAAATGAATCTGTAAAGAAAGTGGTAACTGTTGATGTCAGAAGCTGTGTAGCTGACGCTATCCAAAGACCAAAAGAACACAAGATGTTTGAAGACAAAGTTACACTATGAAGCTATTGTCAAGGGGGAGTCTGTTGGTGCATATTCGGTGACAACAGCTTAATAGTTTGATTATTTAGTCTTTGGATATTTTGTATTGGGCTTAGCTTATTGGTTAGTGAGTTTATTATTGTAATGGGCTTGGAAAATGGCCTAGCCCAGTAGGAAGCCCAGTTCACAGACATGTGGTATATAAACATGTTTTGTGATTAGGGTTTTAGAGGTTAGAGAATTTTAGAGAGAGAAAGTAGAGAGAGAGAGAGAGAATTCGAAATTAGGGTTGTAGTCAAGATCACAGATAGTGGCTGTGAGGTTGTGAAGGTCTTGAGTTGATTGTAAAACGTTTTGTTTGGATAATCAATAGAGGACCCGTTTGATTGTGAAAGTCTGTTTCTACTTGTTTCTGTAATAAATCTGATCTAGAGGATTCCGCACTCTAGGTTAGATAAACAATTATGTGAAAGATCCATACGATTAGGGGACCTACATCTTGTGATTAAAGACTAAATAATCAAACTATTAAGCTGTTGTCACCGAATATGCACCAACAGACTCCCCCTTGACAATAGCTTCATAGTGTAACTTTGTCTTCAAACATCTTGTGTTCTTTTGGTCTTTGGATAGCGTCAGCTACACAGCTTCTGACATCAACAGACTCCCCCTTAGCTGATGCTTCCAATCTCCAAAACTTTCATTCATTGTAGATCAGTTAACTAGCAATCCTTGGTTAAGCAAGTAAACTTCAACTCTTCCAAATCTCTCTCTTTCTGCAATGTAGTAGAAGGATCCTACCATGCATCTTCACGCATCTTCACTCTCAATTTGCACTTTACTTGTATTCTGCACTTCATCTTGATAACTGCATCAATCTGTTTAGCAACACAAGCAAGTATCTCGAAAAACCATTAGTCTTTTTCACATTTAAAGATAAACCAATATTTTATCTTATCATGCAAAAACAACAACCCATCAGTTTAAAATGGAAGTCCTTTTTAAAAAAAAATATTTTTGTATTTTTGATATTTTAAGAAAGCAGTAAACTATTTACAAACGCAATAAACACTCTATTTTTGTGAGAATCACCGGTAAGAAGATCATATCAGCACAATCAAACTGTTTCACACTATTAGATAATTCTTTATTTAATTTTTCGTGAAAATCAGTCCAAGACGATTACCAGTATGTTTGTCCTTTTAAACAAAATGCATGAACATTTCAAGTACCATTACCATATGATACGTTAAGGTAATTTTATTACTGATATATTAGTGTGTCCCACTTCAGGATATACCCCCACGATCAAGGTATGCACAAAGATTCATCGTAGTAGGTGAGTATACTGATGTCATCCTTTAAGATATTATGAAAATGTCTCGTTCTGCATATAATCTGTTTTATCATGTTTTAATTGCTTAACAATGAACACCCAAACAAATACTAATCAAATCCTGGAAATATAAACAACACACTCTATCATGCAAGTATCTTCCCTACCACATATTTCACAAGTCCAATCCAGATTTCTGAAATCTTAACTGGGAATAGGTTGAGAAGAGAACAGAATAGATCTTTAGGAGAGATGGTATAATATACAGATCAAATGAGTTTTCTCAGTTTGATATAGGTTTATTGGGTTTCATTTGGGCACTAGAGGGCCTCTTTCGGGTGTATTAGATCTATAGCGCGACAACGTACAGCTAGGTCAGCATGTATCTGGATGCAGCAGAAGCTGTCGTTGCCTAGCACCTCCAGGTCAGCATATATCTGGATGCAGCAGAGGAGGTACACGACTTTTTTCAGAGAAGATTTCAGAATCAGACCAAAATTATGTGTATCGGGACAAC
This sequence comes from Helianthus tuberosus, assembly GCA_030545235.1. Taxonomy (NCBI): domain Eukaryota; kingdom Viridiplantae; phylum Streptophyta; class Magnoliopsida; order Asterales; family Asteraceae; genus Helianthus; species Helianthus tuberosus. Next base: position 3,309,337 of record JARYGA010046293.1, read on the forward strand.
ATACAGACATTCAAATAGAAATGTGCTAATTCCAAGTGACTTTCTTTCCTGAGGTCATGTACAATTTTAGTTCTGAACAGAAAGACAGTCATGATATCCCAGATGAAATAACAGTATAAAGACCCAAAACTTCAGATTTTGGCAATCTATCAACGTAAGATTTAAGGTCATTAAACCATACACCACTGATGTGTTCCCCACTCATATTCAGTGCATTTAAGTTTATATCACATTGGTAAGTTGATTATTTCATGCTTTTTGCCTACTGGTACATCATATGATGAAGCTGCTATCACACTTATGCAATTTAATTTCAATTTCAGTGTGACAGTCTAACTTGCTGATGTACTATCATTTCTTCTTTTTCACACAGTGATAACTCATTTTTGTTTTTCATTTTTTTTTTATGTTTTTGATTTTTCAATTTTTTTTATTTTTGATTTTTAAAATTCTATAACTTACTTACTCCCCCTAAACACACGCACTAACTAAACTCTTTTTGGCTTAGGGAAATTTCTCCCCCTAAATTTTTGTTTTTATGGAGCAAGTTTCAAAAACAGAAATTTAAACACAAACAGACTCCCACTTCAATCTGACAATAAGTTTTTCACTTTTGAAGTTTAGAAAAATCATAACCATCACTAAAGTAAATAGTTCGTTACCCATGTTAACCTACTATTCACCTCAGAAACTTTACAGGAATAACCACTGTCGAACACTTCAACAGTCCTTCTTGGTCATCATGCACACACTCAACAACTCAGTTAGTCTTGAGAACCCAAGCCCTGATAGTCTTGGGTTTTCCAAATTCATCCATTACAGGTACATCCATCCAATATCCATCACACTTCAGTGGATTATCTGGATACCTGCTTCTCCCATTATTATACCATGAGTTTTGAAAAAATTTTGGATGTTGTTGAACATTCGAGTTACAAAAACCCCTATGTCCATTTCTTTGTTGAAAATTTCGATTACCAGCAGTTTGGTATCGATTTTGATATCCAAAATTTTTATTTTGACTTTGAAAACGATTTGATTTACCACTATATTGACTAAATTGTGGAGAAATACTTCTTGGTCTATCAAATCTTTTCGAAGTTGAGGGTTTTGGTTGAGATTCAGGTTTCTTTGTCTGACAACTTGTTTTTACACTATTGCTTGACCCAACCTGATTCTCATCCTTAACCTCATCAACCTTTTGTTTACCTTTCTTCAAAGGACAACAACTTGCCACATGCCCTATGTTGTGACATTTAAAACAGGATCTCTTCTTATAACTTTTCTTTCTGTTGGATCCCTTTTTGAATGTGTTGGCCGTTTTGTCTTTGGTATCCTCATCCACTTTATGAGGTGTACCGTTAGACCCAACAGATTCTTTCAAAGAAACTGGACTATCTGGCAAGTCCACAGCTATCGGATCCACTACTACTTGTGCAGTGGTTACAAACTCAGTTAGCTCATCTTCAGTTGGTAAAAATGAGTAGTCTTGATTTTCAGAAGATGAAGCTTTAGTAAACCCCACCCCTGTTTTATCATTACTTCTTTTTAAACCTTTTTGAATTTGAGTTCTGACTAACGAAGAATTCCCAAAATCGTTTAACTTCCCCTGAAGTGCAACAATTTTGGCTTGTGCAGCAGCCAATTCTGTGCACTTTTCTGAAAGCTCGTTAGTCTTTTCTTTCACAGTTTCACGCGCTAAATCAATGACCTGTAACAGTTCATTGACTTTGCTTGTTAAACTGCTAATTTCTTGTTCATTTGATTTGAGTTTTGTAAAACAATCTGACTCTCGTTTAATCAAAAGAACATTTGACTCTTTTAACTTTTCTAATTCAGCTGACTGAATGTTGTTTTGCTCCGATAGGCTGTTAACTTGACCTTGTAGTTCAGTGCAATTATGACATGTATGACTTACAGATTCTGATGATACCTTCACCTCTGCTGTTAGTCCGTTCACATCAGTCAAGCCCTTTGAAACTTCTGTCTCTTTCTTCTCACCATTCTCCTTATCATCTTTCTTCTTCTCTTCTACCACAACATCTGCTTTTTCATCTAAAGCACAACCTCCTACACTCTTCTTCCTTGATGAATTCTGATAACGTTTTTCTAAAGCTTCCCACAGCTCATAAGAAGTCTCACAGTGCTTGATGGTATGTTTAATTCCCTCAGGCAAGGACATCTTGATCACTGCTAAAGCTTTCTTTTCAGCATTTACCATGAGTTTCTCAGATTCATCCATCATCTCATAAGAAATCACTTTAACTCTTCCTTCAATACGACGTCTAGGAGCAATGTATCCATCAATCATACAATACCACATTCTGATATCTTCACTTTTCACACATCCCTCAAATTCCTCTTTCCAAATAGAATATTCTTTGACGTTTCTCAGCTTTGGCCAATTCTTAACTTTCTCACTAACATTGTCTACTTTAACCATCTTTAAACACGTTTTACCGTAACCGTACAGATAAAACCGTACAATATTTTTCCGAAAACTGTTTTTACCAAAGTATACCGTTAGAATCGTCTCGAAAAGACAAATCCAATGATATATAATTTCGAAAACCGTATTCGGGATTTTCCAGAGTCTTTTTTTTTTACCCTAAAAATCCAAGGAATTCAACGGTCCAAACGGTTCTGTCTAACGAGCTGCGGATCAATTTCTATTTGCAAAACACTGAAATTTTATCGACGCTTGCTAACTGAAATTCCACCCCTTAAATATACTATTAAATTCGCTGGATATACTGTTAATTTCGCTGGTATGTTATGCTTGATCAATTTCGCTGGTTATCTGCTAAATTCGCTGGTCAGTTACTTGTTCAAATTCGCTGGTCAACGTTCGCTGTCAATTTCGCTATCTCAATTTCGCGATTACGACGACCTGTAAAGTCGCCGAAAACCGTAATATTTTCGCTGTGGAAAGTTATCCGGTTACCAAAGTCGCCTTTGGATTTAACTTCGCCGTTCACCGAGTAATTTAGACACAAATTCGCTGATCAGTCAATTTCGCAGCCTTGTTAATTTCGCAGATCCTGTAAATTAGGAAACTTAATCTGTTTCGAAACTTTGATGATTTTCTGGATTCTCCTATCACAAATCTGCAAAATCGAAAGAGCAAAATATCAGTGATTTTCGAAAATCAATGAAGAACAGTACTAAGAACGTGAAGAACACGAAGAACAGTCTTCGAATCTTCAAGTCTATCAGCCGAAAACTTATCCAGAATCAACACAATCTTTCCAGAAATCCTGCAAAACACCAAACAAACACACCAGAATATCAAAACAGCCAACAAATTTCGAAAAGTTATACCAAAAATTTCGAAAATTTCAAAACCCTAATTTTTCAGGTTTTCAAAATTTCGAAAATTTCTTCCTGTTTCTGCAGCCAACAATCCTGAACCGAGCCTTCAAGAGCCTAACGCTCTGATACCAATTGTAGGTCCCCTAATCGTATGGATCTTTCACAGAATTGTTTATCTAACCTAGAGTGCGGAATCCTCTAGATCAGATTTATTACAGAAACAAGTAGAAACAGACTTTCACAATCAAACGGGTCCTCTATTGATTATCCAAACAAAACGTTTTACAATCAACTCAAGACCCTCACAACCTCACAGCCACTATCTGTGATCTTGACTACAACCCTAATTTCGAATTCTCTCTCTCTCTACTTTCTCTCTCTAAAATTCTCTAACCTCTAAAACCCTAATCACAAAACATGTTTATATACCACATGTCTGTGAACTGGGCTTCCTACTGGGCTAGGCCATTTTCCAAGCCCATTACAATAATAAACTCACTAACCAATAAGCTAAGCCCAATACAAAATATCCAAAGACTAAATAATCAAACTATTAAGCTATTGTCACCGAATATGCACCAACAGTAACTAAAAATGACAAGTTGTATAAACAGGTTGCATTATCTCAACAAGTTTGGAAACCAAAAACTGAAATGAAAATTTCAACTTCTGAAGTGAAAAAGGCTGAAGAATCAATTTGGGTATATTATGATGCAAATTTTCCACCTTTGAAGGCTGAAAATTTCAAAATTCAAATTGCGAGAGTCAAGGTTACACCTAAGGCTGATGAGGCCTGGGTGGACACCATGTTCGAATAAGCAGTTTGAATTGCCGGAGCTTCCTTGTTCGTGAAGCATGAATCGGCATCTTTATTGTAGTTGATTAAATTGAAGTTTGTTTTGTGCAGGATCTTCCACAACTTGTATCCAGATGGATCATGGATAGTGGCGCATCTCGACATATGACAGGGAAGACCGCGTTGCTGTATGATGTAAGAAATATTAATGGTGGTTATGTGGGATTTGCTGGTCATGAAGGTGGTCGAATTGTTGGTGAAGGAACGTTATCCAATGGGATTGTGACGTTTGAGAGAGTTAACTACATCACTGAGCTGGAGAATAATTTGCTTAGTATCTCGCAGATTTGTGACAATAAGTATACTACTCACTTCACTGATAAAGAATGTTTGATTTTGAAACCTGGTTTTGTTATCCCTGAAGAATGGATTATCATGAGGGCACCTAGAGTGAACGATTTATATGTGTTAGATATGAGTGTAGCAACTACAACTACTGGTCAAGCACATTGTTTCGTGTCTAGAGCAACTGAGAAAGAATCAAGATTGTGGCACCGAAAGATGGGGCATATTCACCTAAGGAAGATGAATCACTTGGTGCACAATGATTTGGTATTGGGTGTTAATATCAAAGGTTTTCATCTGGAAGGGGAGTGCATTAGCTGCATCAAAGGAAAGCAGAAGAAAAAGTCACACCCTACAAAGCAAGTCAATTCAGTTTCGAGACCTCTGGAAAGACTTCACATGGATTTGTTTGGTCCAGTGAATGTCAAAAGTATTACAGGAGATTACTATTGTTTGGTCGTTACTGATGATTATTCCAGATTTTCGTGGGTTTCTTTCTTGAAGACGAAAGATGAAACATTTGACAGTTTGATGGGTCTGTTCAGGAAAATTGAGAATTTGTACCAAAGGCGTATCAAGAGAATTTGAAGTGACAATGGTACTGAATTCAAGAACAGCAAGATGGAAGAATTTTGTGATGAAAGAGGTATTTTGCATGAGTTTAGTGCTCCGTACACTCCGCAGCAGAATGGAGTCGCAGAACGTAAAAACCGGACACTAATCGAGACGGCTAGAACTATGCTTGCAGATTCAAAGTTACCGATTAATTTTTGGGCTGAAGCTGTTTCCGCCGCATGTTATACGCTCAACAGGGTTCTCACTGTCAAGAAGTTCAACAAAACATGTTTTGAGCTAATCAATAATCGCAAACCGAATTTGAAGTATCTAGAACCGTTCGGATCACCCTGTACGGTTATAGAGCCTTTTGGAAAGTTTGGTCCGAAGTGCATTGAGGGAATATTTGTTGGTTATGCAAATCCGTTGCGACGTGTCATCGTTCCAAGTGAGAAGCGGATTATTGAAGCTGCAAATGTGGAATGTCAAGGTTATACTATGCCGCCACAGAATCCTGGAGATTCATGGCGTTATCATTATGACAAACTTTGGGATTCGTTTGACATGAGAGAAGAATCAGAGGAAGATGAAGATTTCTTTGATGAGTTGGATATTTTGCGTGAATATGAGTCCCAGCTAAGGTTCCCAGCTGAGTATTCGAGGAGACCACAGGAAACTTCCAATGATGATGAAGCAGGTCCAAGTAATGCTGGTGAACATGATGATGTCCAACAGAATGAAGTTGCTCAGGATAATCAGTCGGCTCAGAATGATAATCTAGAAGCTGAAAACATGCCAGTCTTTGATCATGGAGATTCAGATTTTGAGGGGGAGAAAATTCAGATTTCAAGACAAACAAACCAAGTTGGTGAACAAGATGCAGAACAGAATGTTACTAATCTGGAAGGAAATGTAGATGTTCCAAGCGAAGTGATGCCGCGAACTTTTTCATATCATCCAGAGGAGTTGATCATAGGAGAATTGCAGACAGGCGTTCGCACTCGAAATCAGATTGATAAAGGGCTTACATGTTTTTAAACAAAAGTTGCTCCTTTGCAAACTGAATTCTCATTAAGTTGTTTTATCTCGCAGGTTGAGCCAAGAACTTACAAAGAGGCGCTTACTGAAGATTCTTGGGTCAATGCAATGCAGGAGGAACTTAGTCAATTCGAAAAATTGGGAGTGTGGAAGTTAGTTGATTTGCCGGATGGTCATTGGAAAATTAACACCAAGTGGGTGTTCAAGTGTAAGAGGAACGATAGAGGAGTTGTTGTAAGGAAAAAAGCTCGACTCGTTGTTCAGGGATTTAGTCAACAGGAGGGAATTGATTTTACCGAAGTCTATGCTCCTGTAGCACGACTAGAGGCAATCAGAATTTTCCTAGCATTTGCGTCTTGGAAGAACTTCAAAGTATATCAGTTAGATGTTAAATCGGCGTTTCTTTATGGGAAGGTTAAAGAGGAGGTTTATGTCGGTCAGCCGCCGGGCTTCACCGATCCAATCCACAAAAACAAGGTCTACTTATTGGACAAAGCGCTGTATGGTTTACATCAGGCCCCGAGAGCCTGGTATGAGACTTTGTCTCAACACCTACTAGCCAACAAGTTCATTTGTGGAAAAGTGGATGCCACTCTCTTCACTAAAGAGGTCGATGGTCATCTTCTGATAGTTCAGATTTATGTGGACGATATAATCTTTGGGTCGACAAATGAAAATCTATGCAAAGATTTTGAATCAGTGATGAAGCAAAAGTTTGAAATGTCATCAATGGGGGAGATGAAATTCTTTCTGGGTTTACAAGTTGAACAACTTCCTGAGGGAATTTTCATTCATCAGTCAAAGTATGTTCATGATATTCTAGAGAAATTTGGGATGTCAAGTTCTACTCCAGCTGCTACCCCATTTGCAACAAATCATGGGATTCACCCAGATCTCACCGGAGACAGGGCTGATGAAACGTTTTACCGATCCATGATAGGTTCTTTAATGTACCTAACTGCTTCACGTCCTGATATCATGTACCCAACGTGCCTCGCAGCAAGATTTCAGTCTAACCCGAGAGCATCGCATATGATCATTGTGAAGAGGATATTGCGCTACCTGAAAGGAACTCCTTCATTGGGGTTGTGGTATCCTAGAAAAGGCGACTTTACGCTCGAAGGTTATTCCGATTCGGATTTCGGATGCTGCAAAGTCAATTCAAAATCAACAACTGCAGGATGCCAGTTCTTTGGTCCTAGATTGGTTACCTGGCAGTGTAAGAAACAAACGTCTGTGGCGTTATCTACATGTGAAGCGGAGTATGTTTCTGCTAGCAGTTGCTGCTCTCAGATCTTGTGGATACAGCAACAGATGCGCGACTATGGTTTGCAGTTTCTTAACACACCTCTTTTTGTTGATAATGAGGCCGCAATAAATATAACAAAAAATCCAGTACATCACGCTAAAACTAAACACATAGAAATTCGTCATCACTTTATTCGTGATTGCTTTGAGAAAAAGTTGATACGAATTGAGAAAATCCACACTGACGAACAGAAAGCTGATTTACATACCAAAGCTTTTGATAAAAATCGTTTTAAATATTTGTTAAAAATAAATGGTATGAAGCTTCTTTCAGTGTCGGATGGCATAATTGGCGTTGATGAGAGTACTGTTGCAGATGAAGACGAAAAACAATCTGCAATGGTTTGTCGAATTTTTACTTGTTTTGGTATTTAGGGGGAGTAGATATTAGATGTTTGTACATAGTTATATTTTCAGAAAATACAAAAACAGTAAAAAATGCAAAAATACAAAAACATGATAAAATCTGAAAAAGAGCTTGTGTATATAGGGAAAATGATAGTACATCGGCTAGACGATTACAGTATGCTAAAGATTTGTAAAGTATAAAAGAGTTAAATAATCTTACTGATGATGTGTCGATAGGTTTTCACACATTTAGTAGATTTATTCGGGATATAAACCTAAATTCAAACTTGTGAATTCGTGGGGAACACTACTTGGATATATAGGTAACCCCTGAAATCTCGTTTGAAAGGTCTCTTAATCTGATATACTAGGTCTTTATACTCAATGATGTCTGGGGTATTATTCCGGGACTTCTGCTGAACGGTGGTTCTGACCTAGTCCCTGGATAATGCTTGCTTCAATGCTTGAAACATAGCATTAAACCCTCAGCATGCTGAAACAATAAAATTGATAAACGCTGCTGTTGTAAGCAAAAAGATCCTCTAAAGGGGACACACTGAAAAGTCGAAGCTGATATCTCTCTGCGTATAAGGAAGTATCGACCAGAGATCCCTCGGCCCTCGCAAACCTAATTTATATACAGATATCATTGTAGTATACTCACCTGTAAGACTGATTATTGAGATTCTGGATACGGGAGTATATTCAAGAGGTGGGACACATGAATGAGCTAAGTTCTTAATTCATCTAAATCGTATCCTGAGTAAATTGAAATTTGTGTGAGAATTTAAGATGGATCAGTATATCGACAATCGAGGTGAATTGTTTAAATCTGAGTATGAAATGAAGCTTAACGGTACTTGTAATTTGTCTAAAAAGCTGATATGATTCCCTGACACGCTCATCAAAAATATGTTTGAAAATAGTTTACTTTGTTTACTTTCTGCAATTTAAGTTTTCTGTATTTCATTTCTTAGTTTAGAACACTTTATAAAATCCAAAAAGATTTTATTTCTGCTTTATTTTCCGACAAACCAAAGTGGAGAGTTGATTGTTGGATTCTCAAATGTTTGAAGCAGATGCATGAGATTCTGGACTGAAGAATGAGGAAGCTAAATGTCAAAGCTTGAACCAGGTATATCAGATTCTAGCATATCGAGAGGGGGAGTCTGTGAAAGGGGGAGTCTGGATCAACAGTCAAAGGGAAGATGGAAGTTAGAGACAGGTTGTGTTTCTGAAGTTTGAGAAGACAGAGAGTTAGAGAAAAGACTAAGACTAAAGACTCAGGATCTGAAGACTACGTCAACATCCAAGGGGGGGTCTGTTGATGCACAAGAATGTCTGTTGACTGCATCTTCATCAAGTCTTAAGTCAAGAAAGTCAAGAAAGTCAAGATTAGGGTTTTTAAAGTTAATTTTGCTTTTATGAACAATGTTTAGAGGTGATTTCGCTTTTATGACACATGGTGATTCCGCTTATACGGACATGCCATATAAGCGAAATCAGTTACATGTGATTTCGCTTATATGGTATGCCATATGAGCGGAATCAGCTCAACTATATATATCTCATGTGTCATTAGGTTAGGACATTGGAGCGGAATCATGTCATGAGATAGGTGCTAAAACTCTGTCAATTTTGTATCAGAAAGCATTAATAAAGAAGGAATTGAAATGAATAGCTGTTGTTACGTTGCGTATACTGATTCCGCCTTTATACGTGATGATGAACTGCCTTGACTGATGGTTTAGGGTCATAACACGGTCCAACAAAACGACAACTTGTGACGCGATCCTGCAACGACACGAATCACGCCAGGGAGAAGACGATTGTCTCCGCATTCCCCCCCCCTACCTAACTAATGACGAGTACGCTATGTTCGACATTCCATGGTAATGTCACCTAACAATTGGTCGTCACACGAAACCCCAGGTAAAGTCCTCAAATTTCTTTTATTAAAATTTCGAATTTCACACTTACTGAGTAGATTTTCGTATCTCTACTCCTCTTAATGGTCATTGTATCACGGTCATTTCTTTACAAGTTACACACATGGTTTTCGTTGCGACCATGCCGAAAGTTGTCTTGTTGGTACATGTATTTATTGTCGGATTGCGCTAAAACCAAGTTCGATTGTTTGAACTTGCTCATTACACTTATTCGATTCGAGGCACCATATGATGTATTGGGAGCATCATATTCAAATCGATTTTTAACGAACACTTCATTTGTTCCGAGTCGTGGTAAACTTGTTTGGTATTCGACTCCATTAAATTGTTTGTTGATTCCGACACCATGTGATGGTGATTTTCATTAAGTCGAAGCTTGCGCTGAACTCGTTTACGCATCTTATTCACGGATCTAAATATTTATTTACTGATTGCTTTCCAATCCACTTCGGTTTATTATATCAAAGCCGTCTTAATACAATAGTGTGTTAAGACAATGGTACACAAATTCATTTCATATTCCGGTGTACCTCATAACAGTTCTTTCAACATCGATCGAATGCTTTGCGACATTCATTGCTTCTTCACCTTCGATCGAAAACATTGTTTCATTGATGTTCCATCTTCAATTGAAAATTCGTTGATGTTTGTTTGGAACAAACATTCATATTTACTTCATTGCGCTTTCAATTGACTTCAAACACGGTGAATTTGTTTGATCACCGCTATTATTGAATTATTTCAATCACTACGACACTTTGTGGTGTCAGTACAAACTTGTAGCTCGGGCTAATCATGATTGAGCGTTTCATGCAAAACACAGGTGATACTTGTTCGATCACCCCAATTACTGAATTGTTTTATTCATTGCGACACCTTGTGGCGTCGGTATAACTTGCAGCTTGCACTGATCACGATCGAACATTTCATGCAAACTATTACATTTGAGATTGTTGATTCTAAGTTCATCCAGTGGATGTTATTGCTTCTAGAACTCATTTACACGTTGTAAACGTTCATATGGAATTCGATTGGTCGAAGTTCCTGTTCATTGTTGAATCCCTGTTAACTTAGTCACATTAGTGACTGTACCTATACGTCTCGTTTCCTTTGACATCAATTACTGAGACACATTTCTTTTAAACCGTTGGGATTCCTATTGTGAAGGAATGTCCTTGAATTCACATGACTCGAATAAGTCTTGTTTCGATTACGCGGTCATTCACTTTGTTATTATTCGGACTTACCTGCGAACAATACAATTCCAAGGAGATAACATAGTCTAAATTTCGAGGACGAAATTTCTGTAACGGGGGGAGAATGTGACAACCCGTGATTTACGGCTCTTAATTACGGGATTAACAGGTGATTAACGCGATAATAAATAATGTTTACGACGCAAATTAACTTAATTAGGCCCTTGGAGAGCCCAGGAACGTTTATTTGATTATACAGTGCGCGTGTGGTGACTTACGGGAAATCTGCTGAACATGACGCGACAACGAACTAATACCGTACAAAATACGGACAACGTCGATAAATACGGACTTTCCACGAATATTTTACGCTAAATTTAGCTCCGTAATTAATCTTAGTGACTACAGTTGAAATCGGATCGGAAAACGGATCAGAAACGGCAAACGGGGCATTTACGCGATTTTAACGAAACCGTCGAACGCACGCGATTAATAACGATTATTGACGCTATTTTTACATATTTTGAACTAAAATATCGAATTATGATGTTTCACGACGCGCGGGAGCGAAAACGGACCCTGTGGAGAATTTCGGGCTCTTAAACGCGGGGACTGGGCTTGTAGGCCTTGGGCCCAAGCCCAAAGCCCATCAACTATTATATAAGGGGCCAAGCCCTCATCTCTTTTCATTTGTTCAAAACAAACAAACAGACAACCGCAATCCACACTTTACTCCCTCTCACTTCCGGCGACAACAGCCAGGCGGAGCCGGCCGGCCACGGCGGCGCTCCGGCGGCCCTTTCTCCGACCACCCACCTCCCTTCACCCACTTTTCTCCTTCGTTCTACCCCCCCCCTCTCGGCAGATCGAGCAAAGACACCACCACCGTGCGGTGGTGGTGAACGGCGGCTACCAAAGTTTCAGCGAGAGAAGAGAGAGAACCAGATGGTGGTTCGAGCAGTCGAGAAAAGAGAGAGAGACCGAGAGAGAGAGAGACCGGAAGAGATGAAGGACCGGCGGTCAAAAGCTCGGACCGCCGGTTGGTTAGTTTATACGGTGGTGGTGAGCGACAGCGACGGCGACATGACAGAAGCGAAGAGAGAGAGAGACTGAATGAGAGAGAGAAAAACCGGCGGTCGGTTCAATTATCCGGTGGTCAATGTCAAAAGTCCGGCGGTCCAAGATTTTATCCGACAAGTTTCCGGTAAAACTCTCCTCTGTTTCCTTTATTTTTTTTCTGAAAAATTAATGTCGGTTGCTGATAATGTTGATGCTGCTCGGTTGTTCGAAATCAGTTCAAGTTCTCAGATCGGTTTTCCAGCTTTGGTTCTGCAGGTTTGGGTTCAAGCCATGGTTCAGTCACGGTTTAGTTTATGGGTTTGGGTGACGTCTCGGCTAGGGTCAACAGTCAAATTGGTCAACGGGTCAGCCGGTTATCTCGGGTCAACTCAGCTCGGGTCCGGGTCAACTCAGTCAACAATTTCAGTGACGGGTTCGGCTCGACTCAGTCCAACTCGGCTCAACTCGGTGTATTTCGGTTCGACTCGGTCAAACCGAGTCGACTCGGTCAAACCTGGTCAACACAGTGAGTTGACTTAGTCAACTCAACCAGTCAACTCAGTTGACTCGGTCAACTCAGTTAACGGCTCGACGCAAGGATTGGTAAAGATTTTACGGCACGATTGCTTTGTTATTTTTATGGTTTTATATACGCGAAAACGAGCTTGAACCGAATAAAATCGACGAAATGATTAGTTAAAAATACTCGAATTATTATTTAGCTTTCACATAAATTGATTTCATACGTATACATTGTTGAAACTTGATTGATTTTTGATAAAATAACGACAACTTGTGTTGTCGGGTTATTCCAAAAACAGAGGAAACTCTGCCCGTTTTTCGAGAAAATCCATAAAAAGGAACGCGTTTTATTATAAATCAAACATCGGATTCAAATGATATTTTGGAATGACGAATACAAGCATATAGTTTCTTTCGATAACACTTTACAACTTACAATAAACGACGATTCGGAAAATTATTTACGACGATAAATATAGTTATTATATTTATTTTAAACTCCAAAAAGGCAACAAGTCTTTTATGAAATCAATACAACTATTTATATTGTTCAAACGCCGAACACGCCTTCACTTTAAAAAATAAATATAGCTTTATATATTTATTTCAAACTTCCAACGGCGATTCTTTTATAAAATAAATATAACTTTTCATATTTATTTTATACGTCTAAACGGCATATACGGATATTTTGACAAAGATCATACGAAACACGATATATAATACGAGTTTGTCATATATTATTTTCGTATAAATATTCTTTTATACACGTGCGACTTCTCGGGACGACAAGCGGTCTTAACGATATTTATATATTTCGATATAAATATTTATTTATTTCTAAATATCTCGAGAACCAAGTCTTTTCAAGACTCATTAGTTATTAACGATATCAAACGATACTTATCAAATATGACCAATCATTTCCGATAAGTTAACTACTTACCGTTGAATCGTTCGATTAACGATTCGGTAGAGCTCGATGACACGTAGTTTAGTTACAATGTTATTTAGAAACTTATTAGGTATTCCGTGTTAGGAATATTGTAGAATGCACGCTAGCAAGTCAAGTCTTGGAAACGACATCACAAAGTCGTAAAGTAGCTAGCTTTGCACAGGAGTATTCAGGTGAGTTCATAACCCCACTTTTTACGGTTTTACATTTTTGTAAATGTTTTCGGGGTGGAAAGACATGCACGTTTTGCAAAAACCTACAAAGTTTAGAACAAACGCAAAACTCGTATTTCTAAATCATATTATGAAGGGATTTCGAGGAACACAAATGAATTACGAAAGGTTTATACTAAACATACCGGTTTTTACAAAAACAAATGCTTATTTTCGAAATGTGAATGATATTCGGCCAGGGTGACCAGGGATTTGGTCAGGGTGACCAGGGATTCGGTCAGGGTGACCAGGGATTTATTTTATACATGGTATGATTAGCGTAAGGAGGGTTACTACTTAGATCATGTGAGTGGGTAGGCGGGAACTGGAGACCATTAATCCTCATTGTAGGACCGAGGGACAGGAGCGGTAGATCTATCTGGGTGTAGCGAGCCCAACCCCAGGCCCAAACAGAACGGACCTCGGGGTGACTTTGTGCCCGACGCATAAATTTGCTAGGTTTGAGTCTTCCTACTTGCACTTCACACATATCAATGGCCTTGCGAACCATTGGTGATCTCTTTTTCCTTATCTGCTACATACCAGGGATTTTATACTTACGAAAACTTCTTGTTCATACAAATTAACTACCATGTTTTATACAAATTTAAAGCATTATGCGGGTATGGAGTCAAAGTCAGGGTGGGTATTGACAGTTTTGCAAACATTACAAATACAAGGCTTTACAAATACATGGTTTTATGAACATAACATGTTACAAACACAACGTTTCCATATAACTTGGCAAGAAAATGACTTTTGATTCGTTTTCTCAATACTATTTCAAAAACCGGTTATTCCAAAGATTTATTTCAAATCTTTCATAACTTAAAAGATTTATTTCAAATCTTTCATAACTTAAAAGATTTATTTCAAATCTTTTACAAACAAACTATAAACTCGCTCAACATTATGTTGATTTTTCTCGCATGTTCTTTCTCAGGTTGCATTTCTAAGACGTGGCACGGTTGGAATAGGAGAACCATGAAGAGTCGAGTTCTTAGTGGCGTTCATTTTCTAAAAGACTTAGATGATTTGCTTCCGCTGTGCATTGAAGATACCAGTCCAGTCACGCCAGCTCTGATAATTTTGGGGTGTGACAAAGTTATCCATAAAGACTTCCATTGTCTTTTCTATTATGTCATGGAAAATGGCTACCATGCAACGTTGGAATGTTGCGGGGGCATTACATAGACCAAACGGCATGCGTCGATAAGCAAAAGTTCCATAGGGACATGTGAAAGTTGTCTTTTCTTGGTCTTCGGGTGCTATCGGGATTTGAAAGTAACCTGAAAAACCATCCAAGAAACAATAAAATTTATGACCGGATAATCTTTCTAACATTTGATCAATGAAGGGTAAAGGAAAGTGATCTTTTCTTGTTGCTTCATTTAATCGTCTATAATCTATACATACTCTCCATCCTGTGACGGTTCTCGTGGGTATTAATTCATTTTTTTCATTAGTTATTACCGTCATACCCCCTTTCTTTGGAACTACTTGGACAGGACTCACCCAAGGACTGTCGGAGATAGGATAGATAAGTCCGGCGTCAAGTAATTTGATGACTTCGTTTTTAACCACTTCTTGAACATTTGGATTTACTCGACGTTGTGGTTATATTACCGGTTTGTAGTCATCATTCATTAAAATTTTGTGCGTACACATGGAAGGACTTATTCCCTTAATGTCTACAAGTTTCCAAGCGATCGCTTTTTTATGTTTTCAAAAGATTGATTAATTTTTCTTTTTCTAAGCTATCTAATTTAGACGAAATAATTACAGGTAAATTACCATCTTTGTCTAGAAAAGCATATTCCAAACCTTTTGGAAGTTCTTTGAGCTCAAGTGGTGGGTCTTTAGGAGACTCCTTATTCGGTTGCTCATTTTGATCAAGAACTTTAAAAGTTTGTTCTATGGCGACCTCTTCTACAACAAAGTGGTCAATTTCTTCACTTGTATCGGGTGGTTCATCTTCATCTTCAATTAGGGGGTCGTTATTGCCGAATGGATATTTCATTGACCTTTCGAGATCGACACTTCTTTTAAATGCCCCTAATTGAAGAGGTAGATTGTTGAACTTTCGGTTTCTCAAAGCTTCGTGAGTTTTTACAAATGGGCGTCCCAACAATAGAGGAGCGTCATCGAGGATGACAAAGTCGGTTGGGATTACCATTTGATTTGTTTGAACCAATACATCCTCAACTATACCGATTGATTTTATTACTTTCCGATTGGATAGAAAAATGGGTATTTGAAGTGGAGAAAAATCACTAATACTTAATTTTTCGAAAATGTAGTTAGGCATTATGTTAACACAAAGATCTTTATCGATTGTGACATTACTAATAAACGAATTTTGAAAGAAACATGGAACCGGTGTAATGTTAATTTCAAATGGGTCTTCTTTTATTAGTGAGGTTTGATCATTAGTTAACTTAACACTTACCGTTTCGTCAATTTTAGTGTTGGTGTTTAATTCTTTTAAAAACTTAGCATGAGTGGGTACTAAACAATGATTTTCGAAAGAAGGTGACAAGAGATTAATTTCTTCAAAATTAGACTCTTCTTGAATTTTAACGTCGTCGGACTCACCTTTCTCGTTGTTTAACTCATGTGTCGGCTTTTCACCTATTTGTTCTTCCATTTTTACACTTTTAGTTATCTCATCCTTTTTTAATTCTTCTTTTGCGCGGGACTCCTCTTCCCTTGCGCGAGACTCTTTTATATAGCGATCGATAACTCTAAGGTGTTCTAATATCCTATCGGTCACTTCGGTTATAGAAAAAGAATCGGGATTTTCAAAGCTTGAATCCGGTTGTTCGGTCCTTTGTTCCTCATAATACTCATATGAAGTATATGGTTCACACCATTGTTCTTCATTGTAAGCATATGATGGATAAGGGTCGTTATTTTGTTCTTCATAATACTCATATGAGGTGGGTTGTTCACGCCATGGTTCCTCATAATAAGCATACGAAGGTGGTGGCTCATATCTTGGTTCCTCAAAGTATGAGTATGAAGGCTCATACCTTGGTTCATCAAAATATGAGTATGAGGGAGGAGGTTCATACCTTTGGTCTTCATAGGATTTGTATGAATTTGATGGCTCGTACCTGGGCTCCTCATAGTAGGTGTATGAATTGGATGGTTGATATGAGTGATTATATTGAACCGAGTGCAGATTTCTACAATTAGTGCAATAGTTACCCCTATAATCATCCTCCTCATAGGTGTAGTTGTAACCTCCTGAGTATTGATCCATAAGAATCACTCAGCAGACCACAACCAAGTCTCGAGATCAGAAAACAGAAATAAAATGAAACAGAGGCTGGACACGGCCCCGTGTTCAGTGGACACGGCCCCATGTATAGAATCTGTATCTGGGCATTTTAATTAAATTTACTGATTTCGTTGAGCACGGGGCGTGTTCAGTGAGCACGGCCCGTGTTCAAGCAACTGTTACTGGGTGTTTTTACGAAAATGTGCAGCACGGCCCCGTGTTCAATGAACACGGCCCCGTGCACAGGTTACTGTAAATGCAAAACTAAACTAAAATGCAGAAAAAATGTGCGCGCGTTTTAAAAAGGTTTTGAAAAACTGATTAGGCCGTTGATTTTAAGCTTTCTTAAAATCCTTGTGTCCCCGGCAACGGCACCAAAAACTTGATGCGTGTGAAGTGTTATATATATTAGGTGTATATTTTAAGCCCTTTAACACTTTTTTTAGCCAAGTTTTAAATTTATAAAACACGATATTTACTAACACTAAACACACATATGGGCAAGTGCACCCATCGTGGGCGTAGTATAGTGTTGGTAAGATACCGAGGTCGTCCAAGGACACAAGAGCTTTTAGTACCGGTTTATCCTCAACGTCTAATCAAATCAAAAAGTTTAGAAAAAATGTTTTAAGCTAAGAAAAATAAAAGCTAATTAAAATGCTGAAAAATAAAAATAAAAGAAAAACAGATAGAAAAGATGAATCACTTGGTTCTGACTCGTGTATAGTGTAACCTTTGATTATTTTCGCACTTTTGCACTTATTTAAGAGATTATCTTAGTTATTGTGGTAGGCCCCTCTTTTGAAGGTGACGTTACCCTCAACCCAGTAGTTTGAGTCAGCAAGGATACAATCCTAAAGGGTCGGATTATTGAAAGATAATTAATTAAGTTATTAATGCAAATTATGGTAGGCCCCTCTTTTGGAGGTGACGTTACCCTCGACTAAGTAGTCTGAGTCAGCAGGGATACAGTCCTAAATAGCCGGGTTATAGTATTAATAGTAGTTAACTTATGAGGGGATCAAAGAGTTTGGACCCCCGCCATCCAATACCGTTAAGTATTGAAGGAGGTCCTACTAAATTTGACCCAGGTCCATTGCAGGACCTCTAAACGCTGAACAATCGCAAGACTCTTACCAAACCGTTCCCTTAACCCCCGACCAGGTAGCCAACATACCTCCATATAGATCGTGGAGATATGAATGGTGAAAATCTTTTATTTTATATAGACAGTAAAATAATGTCAAGACACCACGGACAAACGATAAGGAAGAATCACCTTCAACATAAGAAACTAGTTATTAAAGTCATTAATACAAAACCAAATAAAAAGTGTGAAAATATTAGAAATAAAAAGTATTACACTAGACACTTGTCTTCACCAAGTGATGTAAGAGACTTAGGAAAACATGGCCTTGATTGTCAAGAACTCTTACGATCAATCTTGGATCCCGAGACGACTCACACACTCTATAATGGATGATGGTGGTGGATGATGGTGTTATGGTGGTGGTGGGTGGTGGGTGAAGTGTGAGAGAGGTGGTGTGCCAAGGGATGGTTTGAGCTTGAGCCAAGCACTCCTATTTATAGGCTGAACAGAAGCTCGGGCACGGCCCCGTGTCCAGTGGGCACGGCCCCATGTCCACATCCTTCTCTTTCTTCATTTAATGCAGCTTGTCTTATTAGTTGACCACGCCCCCGTGTCCGCTGAGCACGACCCCGTGTGTAGAAGAATCTTTGTACTATGAAGATTTGCCTGGATTGTGCGAATCTTATAGTTGACCACGGCCCCGTGTCCGTTGAGCACGGCCCCGTGGTGGGCAATAGAAGCTTCTACCACTTTGTCTTTTCTGCTGACACTTGGGCACGCCCCCGTGCTGGCTGAGCACGGGGCGTGTTCAGTCTTCTGTCTTCTTGTTTTGCTTGGGAAGATGTTGTCGTGGGGTCGGGCATGTAACGTCTTGTTCCTTTTCTCGTATTTATGTTAGATTTTGATGTCTTTTTGCTTCTTTTGTTAATTTGAGCTCATTTAATCCTGAAAATACAAAAGGAAGACAAAAGCACACTTTTTCCAACATTAGTACTAAAAAAGGGTTAGTTTTATGCCACAATTGATGTAATTTATATGTTGCATTTTGCACACATCATGTTCGCTTCGGTGAACATGTGTCGTGTCGCTCATACTCTACTCGCAGTCACGTGGTTAGGATGTATCATTGTTGGTAGTTTACATGATTCGCCCGTTACGTGTTACATGCTGGTTATGCGTAAACGCTTTTTATACTATATCTATGCAAACTTGTGTACTCACCTTTACTTTATGTATTGACTTTTATTTTAACGTATGTGACAGGTTGATGGATTGTTATGCTGAAAATAAGATAGGAAGTCTAAAAACCCACAATAAAATCTAGGTTGTCGGATCATGTTTTGTTTATGAGACTCGCTATCTGTAATGACTGTTTGTTGAATATTTGTTCGTTAGTATGGGATGATGAACCTTTGTCATATAATAGTTGTTATGGATTCTCTTGAGCAACCTGATTCGCCTAGTGTCGCACCCCGATGATTCCGCCATCAGTTGAGGTGTGACAGTTGATGGGCCAAATTACCCTTATTAACTAATTGGGTTTCCCCTTGGGTGTATATAAGGAGATTACTAGAGAGGAATTATGGTTAGACATTCATAACACCAACACTAAAATCGCCCCCTCCACTCTCTCCATTACTACGAGTTTTTCAACCCTAAAGAACTCGGTACCACCATGAAGAACATACATCCTAAAGGGGAACCAGATCAAGCTGACAACTATGTCGAACTCCATGACTGCATCAATATCTGGATTCTCTGCTGGCCTGTCTACTATATCAGGTATTATTTACATGTTTTCCCTTATGTTTAAACCGAACTGATCAACATGTGGTATCAAAGCATATGTTGCTCATATCAGTTCTGTTAGTTTTCCCTTTATCTGGAATTATAACTGGAAAACTAATGTTTTGATGAAAACCGAATTTTAAACTTATGATTCATTGTTTTCTGCCATAAAATATGGAAAAGAATGATTGCTAATTTGATTAAACTTTATTAAAATTCTGAATTATTAGTAAAACTCGAAATCTACACATCAGTTAGTATAAGGTTTCGATTCCAGATGATAAACTCATAAAATTCTTCGTCGATGTTCTTGTGGTCATCATAAATACTCGAAGAATTCTTAATATTTAGGATGAATCGATTAAAGAGATTATGTTTTTCCTAGTTTTGATAATATTCTATCCATAATTTTTCGAAACAAATGATATGATATATCAGTTAAGAGATTTCGAAATAAAGGATAATATTATCAAAGCATTATTTTAGGAAACCGAATGATCTATAAAAATTTCGAAATAAATGATATGATATATCAGTTAAGAGATTTCGAATCTTGAAGAACAAGTTTCGGAAAACTCATCAGAGATTTCGAGATTTCGTAACTTTTCGAAATCTCAAAAAATTCGAAATCTCAATCGAAATCACAATTTTAGGAAAAAATCCGAAATCTTATTCGAAATCCAACTTATCCGAAATCTAATTTATTCGAAATCTAAAATGTTCTCGAAATATCAAGATTTATCCGAAATCTCATTACTTCATTAAGCAGATATTGTGAACTAAATAATTGGTTTTGTAAAACACTTACACGGAATCAGATAATTTTTTCACAAAACCAAATAGCTTAACTTGAATGAGCTTCTAATGTATCACTTTTGCCCAAAGGTGATTTGATACATCTATTTATTGTTCAAGTATAATAAGAAGCTAAGTTAATTATGCCTTACAAACGTGGATGTCTCATTTCTGGCCAAAGCTGATTTAATTCATTCATGTTTAGCATACATAACAAGTGCATAACTAAGGTAATTGTCTTATTTCTGGCCAAAGCTGATTTGTCACAATTATTTTGCACACATGCTTAGATGATTACATTTCTGCCCAAAGGTGATTTGTCATCATTTAAGTAGAATTTTTCAAATTAGTCTATTATTTTGATGTTAGTAATAGACATGTCACAACTTTTTCAAATAATGATCCGCACGTTAATGATCCTTCATTAATTCTATGATCATATTTTGTCTGCCTTATTTTAGTACCCACAACATTGCTCACTGTAACTTTCTTCTATAAATCAGTATCTTATCCACTCTAATTTCTAAGCCTAATATGTTTTGCTTTACTTAAAGTTTCTATAAGATTAGGTCTTAAATTAAATCTTTGATTGTCCCTTAAGACACGATAATCATATTGCTCTCTTCTGATAAAATTGCTACAGAAGAAAAGTAGAGCATGATGAATAGGATAAGTCAAACATGATGTCTTTTATGATAATCAAGAACTCATCAAACATAAATTCTATCACTAAAGTTATTCTAGATTCAGTTTTTTCTAAGACTAATCTATTATCTGTGGAATAATCAAAAGAACTCCTAAGAAGCAGGTCTTCATTTCAAATTCTAAACTATAAGGTTAAGTGGTATTTGCGAATACATCATAATGTATAATACCATGACCCATAAAACTAAGGGCTTACACATGGAAATAGGTACATTTTTCCAGTTCATTACATACTAAAATTTTCACTTGTACAATTTGATCCCTTAAAAATCAACTATAACACTCAAAAGGAAATGGAGTGTGTTGATAAGCTGGAAAATAAGATGTTATTCACCTCCCAACCACTAAAACCTTAAAAGAGGATACTTCTAAGATCCATAGTCAAGATAAAAGTACTAATTCCAACTCTAAGATTCTTAAAGGGAGAATCTCATTGCATAATTATGCCATTAGACTAAGCATAAGCAACGAAACTATCCATAATTCAAAAGAACAGTTGGCTAAAATAGGCAGTCGCCTATTAATGATCTTTAAGTCTAATATTCCAATTAACACATGATAAGTTGACTCTAGTTCTATACGTTTTCTTACCAGAATTCAACAAATAACTAACATGAGAGTTATTGACAAAACTAACTGCTAAGGCTATAAGAACCATGAAAAGTTGTCTTCTAGTTATGCTTTATGATACCTTACATATTCTAGAAATTAATCACAATTTAGTATCAATACTAAAGCTATATAATGACAATTGTAAGGTTTACATAGCCAACATGAAATCACACTTACCTTAAAATCTCATATTATTTCTTCTCAATATTTGGATAGAAACATTAATAAGATGAAACTAGATGATAGCTTACACTTTCATAACTTTTGTTATCATGCAAATGAGAATTTGACAAAAAGGAAAATGATACCTGTAAATTTCATCCATTGTAACTGAAATTCATGAGAAATCATGACATGGTTAATGAGGATGATTTTTTTTTCATCCAATCTCATTCTAAGTGATTGTAAAGCATGATGTTAAAAACCCTAAAATATTACTTGGCTTAATGAATAAGTATGGGTCCACCACAAGTTATTCATTGACATTCATGGAACTTATTCCAAATAGAATATTCAGACATAATTCATTTATCAATTAAAGACTATCTACTTGTATCTAAATTTGTCTCATATATATATATAGGTAGAGGATCCTGTACATTAATCCAGAAGTGTGAGAAGTGTATTATAGCACTATATATAACACTATATAACATCATATAAACACCGTATAACACTATGTAACACCATATAATACTATGTAACACTATATAACAAATATAACACTATATTTTGTCTGATAGCATGTCTATGATATATGTATAGTGTTATATATTGTTATATGGTGTTACATAGTGTTATACGGTGTTTATATGGTGTTATATAGTGTTATATATAGTGTTATAATACACTTCTCACACTTCTGAATTAATGTACACTATCCCTACCCTATATATATATATAGGGGAAAGATAAATCGAAAACCCATGTGAGTTGAGAAAACCCAAATAAACCCTATGTAACATTTTTATTTTTTTCTAAAAAAAAATAGGGAATGTAATATAAATGTACACGGACCTATTTATGAAAAAAAATGAAAAAAAACGCTTACTAGTTTTTTTTTAAAAAATGTTGAAAATTTGTATGTTACATTTTTTTTGGGACATATATATTATGTAACCTGAAATTTGTAACATTTTTTTTAAAAAAAAACTACTTGGTGTTTTTTTTTTAAATGTTCAAATATATGTATATTACATTTCCTATTTTTTTAGAAAGGTTTCTTGAGTTTACATGGGTTTTTTACAAAGGTTTCTTGAGTTTACACAACTCAAGTGGGTTTTCTCTATAGCCTTCCCCTATATATATACTTAATAAGATTTCTATTAAATATGTCCCAAAGTTTCTTATGACATCTGGACATTAAGGAAATCAAATAAAGTCTAAAATATATATGATAGGTTCCCACGTCACGTACCTCATTGAAACTTCTCTTGTAGCATTTATAGAGATATCAAAGATCATTGGAAGCATTAATTGTCTTAATAATAAATTGCAAAAGTTGCAAGAGGTGGGGGAGTGAAAACTTCATATTACTTCAATTTACACCTCTTATTCAAGACACTGCTCCATCTCGACACTGTTCCATCAAAACTTATCCCTTTAAAATCTAATGCTACTCTTACAAAAGGTTCATTGTTGCTTAATTGTGGGCACATTTAGATTTCTTACCTAAACTAACGTAATCCTCAACAAGAGAAACTACAACGACTAACGTCATTAATTTGTTTCCCTATTAGAATCTGTTGGTCTTTTAATAATGACCCTAAGCATGCTAAGTTCCTAAAGTTTTCTAAGGTCTGTGGGAGTAGTAAAAGTCTTTATCATGACTTGCAAGGAATACAAGAGGCCGGGGGAAGAGTGTCATTAAATTTTACTCTGAATTTAACTCCGATTACACCTCTTGTACACCATACTGCACCAACTCTTACATACTTAGAATCCTGAAAATGATAGCAACCTAACCTAGAGCTAATCCATAAAACTGAAACTTCTAATAAACCCAATAATCAACTCAAGAGGCATCTAGGTTTAAAAACCTACTAACTCTGATGATTACATAACCTCCCTAACTAAAGTTGAAATGAATTTTGGAAAAGTTTACTGATCATATCGAGTTAATTGTCATTTTACTTCCTGAGGTTTAATCAAAAATGTCATTTTAGTTTATATAGTTTTTTTTCTTCTATTTTAGTCCAAATAGTTTTTTTTCTGCCATTTTAGTCCATGACTTTTGTCATTTTTTGACATTTTCATCAAACTCACTAACTCCATTAAAAAAACTCAGTTAACTTAAAGGACATTTTGGTCAAGCCATATTTTTTTTGCAGATGCGATGGTATGAGGATGGTGGTGTGCTGATTTACAGTGAAGATGATGGCGGTGGTTGTTGGTTTACGATGATGGCGATGGTGTTGGTATTGGTTGATGACGTGGGTGGCGGAAAAGTGGCCGGTTGTGGTGGAAATGGTGGGTGGTGATGGTGGTGGGTGGTGACGGTGCAGGCATGTGGTTGCGATGATAGAAGGTTGTGATGGGGTGGGTGATGGGAGGTGGTGGTCAATGAAAATGGTAAGAAAATGACAACAGTCAGGGACTAAAATAGGAAAAAAAACTATTTGGACTAAAATGACAGGAAAAAAAAACTATTTGAACTAAAGTGACATTTTGGGTCAAACCTAAGGGACTAAAATGGAAATTTACTCTAATCTATCTCATGTATACAAACTAGATTTTATCAATATAAAATATAGTCTAACCATAAAATGTAAATGGGTTTTAACATACAAATGGGTCCCACAAGAAGTAAAGAAAGTTTTTTTTTGAACTTTTTTCATTTACTTAATACATGATTTTAGTTGCAAAATGTAGAATAAGAAAATCGTCTATTTACTCTAGTAGTGTTATTAGTGTAAATACACGAATTTTATTTTGTTTAGATTGTGGAACTAAAATACGTGCTTGACAAGACAGAAAAAAAAGTTTAAAAAGGAAAAAAATTACTCCACTTTTTATGTTAAAACTCATTTGTATGTCATGACCCATTTATATTGAAACCTTACTCATAAAAGAGTCAATTGCCAAAATCGTCCCTGAGGTTTGGGCACGTTTGCCATTTTCGTCCAAAATGACACTTTTGTACCAAATTGCCCCCAACGTTTGTAACTTTTTGCCATTTTCATCCAAACCACTAACTTAGTTTATTTTTCTGTTAAGTTGAGGATATTTGGATGAAACTGCCAAATATAAAACCACAGGGACGATTTTTGCAATTTACTCAAAGCCTTTTTAATTTCTTTTATTTCGTTTTTTTGTTACATATATAATAAAAAAGAATATACCCATGGAGTTTTTAGAAAAAAAATTAATAGTTTTGTCACATAATTTTTATAAATTTTCATCCAAATCACTAACTCGGTTTATTTTTTCTGTTAAGGTGATGGATGTTTTAAATTTTATAAATTATGACAAAAATTAATTTACAGCATCTTTATATAAATCAGTTATATAAAGAGAAAACGTCATTGGTGTGCAACACATAACAATCGATTACAGCTTTTAGTATTTATCAGTTGTAGAGATAGAAAAAAATTGTAAAACGTTACATATTTTTTAAATGTGTTGAGCACCTAGGAAATATGTTGGTAGAAATAAAATATTTATTTAATTAAGATTATGAGTGTAACTAACTAATACTTCTTCTGAGTGTCTTGAGTAAAGAACCTTTTGCTTCATAGCATTATAATTACAATTTGGTGGGTAATTTTAAGGTTTGGTAACGATACGTCGTTTGATAGGGGGGGACTGGCTTCTGTTTTTCCTTAGGAGTGAATTTAAAAGAGTAGAAAATAAATTACAGACTTGGTACATATGATAAGATTTTTTTATTTGGCATTTTTCAATAAGGTCACCAGCATTTTAGTTTTATAAAACTTAGAGGTTTAAGTAGATTTTATTTTTATAAAACTGATCTATATAAAAAATTAGAAATTAATTTTTGTCTTAATTTATAAACATCCTTCGCCTTAACAGAAAAATTAACTTAGTTAGTGGTTGAACGAAAAATTATAAAAATTACGTAACAAAGCTATTATTTTTTTCATATAAAAATTGCATGTATATTCTTTTTTATTATATATGTAACAAAATTAATTAAATAAAAGACATTTAAAAGGGGTTTGAGTAAATTGGCAAAATCATCCTTGTGGTTTTATATTTGCCAGTTACATCCGAATATCCTCAACTTAACAGAAAAAATAAACTAAGTTAGAAGTTTGGATGAAATGGCAAACAGTTACAAACGTTGGTGGCAATTTGGTACAAAAGTGTCATTTTGGACGAAAATGGAAAACCTACCCAAACCTCAGGTACGATTTTGGCAATTAACTGTTTATAAAATTTAAAACATCCTTCACCTTAACAGAAAAAATAAACTGAGTTAGTGATTTGGATGAAAATTTATAAAGATTATGTGACCAAACTATTAATTTTTTTTTTCTAAAAACTCCATGTATATTCTTTTTTATTATATATGTAACAAAAATAATTAAATAAAAGATATTAAGGGTTTGAGTAAATTGCCAAAATCGTCCATATGGTTTTATATTTGCCAGTTTCATCCAAATATCCTTAACTTAACCGAAAAAATAAACTAAGTTAGTGGTTTGGATGAAAATGGCAAAAAGTTACAAACCTTGGGGGCAATTTGGTACAAAAGTGTCATTTTGGACGAAAACGGCAAACGTGCCCAAACCTCAGGGACGATTTTGGCAATTAACTCCTCATAAAATATATAAATTACTTGTAACTTTCTCTGTAGCATGCAAATTTCAAAAACATATTTTAGTCATAATAACATTTTAGAGAAATATATTAATGGTCTTGATTTATTTTTTGAACCGATCATATAATGACAAGTTACGCATATACAAGTAATGATAAACTAGTAATATTCCCCGCGCGTTGCAGCGGGTCTACGGTTAGTATCGGTTCGATTTATGATAAGATCGGTATGGTTTCAGCACTCAGTATAGTAACTAAAATATACAACCAAAAAATAAAAGTAATGATATGACCAAAATGATGTTGACACGTGTTTTACAATACTTGAAAACCATAAAAACGAATAGTGATTCCAATAATAATGATACAGAACCAATGTTGTTCGGTGAAATCGACAGGGCATTGATGTTGGTAAGACGGTGTCAGTTTAGTTAGTCATGGTGGGGATATGGTACCAACACTCGCTATAGCTTACAATATATAAAATATACTATATACTGCTTCCGAAGTTATGCACACGGTATTGGTTCATTTCGTCACAATAAAAAAAACAAAAAAAATCAATTATATTTTACCCGTTCGATTCAAACAAAACTTATATTGAAATATAAATAAAAATAAGCATTTCTCAACGCTATTTTCTAAATTTTAAAAGGCATTACTTATATTATTAAAATAACGTAAATGATAAATGGCATCGACATATAAAAAAATACTATTTATCAGTTGTAGAGATAGAAAAAAATTGTAAAACGTTACATATTTTTTAAATGTGTTGAGCACTTAGGAAATATGTTGTTAGAAATAAAATATTTATTTAATTAAGATTATGAGTGTAACTAACTAATACTTCTTCTGAGTGTCTTGAGTAAAGAACCTTTTGCTTCATAGCATTATAATTACAATTTGGTGGGTAATTTTAAGGTTTGGTAACGATACGTCGTTTGATAGGGGGGGGGGGGACTGGCTTCTGTTTTTCCTTAGGAGTGAATTTAAAAGAGTAGAAAATAAATTACAGACTTGGTACATATGATAAGATTTTTTTATTTGGCATTTTTCAATAAGGTCACCAGCATTTTAGTTTTATAAAACTTAGAGGTTTAAGTAGATTTTATTTTTATAAAACTGATCTATATAAAAAATTAGAAATTAATTTTTGTCTTAATTTATAAACATCCTTCGCCTTAACAGAAAAAATAACTTAGTTATTGGTTGAATGAAAAATTTAAAAAATTACGTGACAAAGCTATTATTTTTTTCATATAAAAATTGCATGTATATTCTTTTTTATTATATATGTAACAAAATTAATTAAATAAAAGAAATTTAAAAGAGTTTGAGTAAATTGGCAAAATCATCCCTGTGGTTTTATATTTGCCACTTACATCCGAATATCCTCAACTTAACAGAAAAAATAAACTAAGTTAGTAGTTTGGATGAAATGGCAAAAAGTTACAAACGTTGGTGGCAATTTGGTACAAAAGTGTCATTTTGGACGAAAATAGAAAACCTACCCAAACCTCAGGTACGATTTTGGCAATTAACTCTGTATAAAATTTAAAACATCCTTCACCTTAACAGAAAAATAAACTGAGTTAGTGATTTGGATGAAAATTTATAAAAATTATGTGACCAAACTATTAATTTTTTTTCTAAAAACTCCATGTATATTCTTTTTTTTTATATATGTAACAAAAATAATTAAATAAAAGACATTAAAAAGGGTTTGAGTAAATTTCCAAAATCGTTCCTAAGGTTTTATATTTGCCAGTTTCATCCAAATATCCTTAACTTAACAGAAAAAAAAAAACTAAGTTAGTGGTTTGGATGAAAATGGCAAAAAGTTACAAACCTTGGGGGCAATTTGGTACAAAAGTGTCATTTTGGACGAAAACGGCAAACGTGCCCAAACCTCAGGGACGATTTTGGCAATTAATTCCTCATAAAATATATAAATTACTTGTCACTTTCTCTGTAGCATGCAAATTTCAAAAACATATTTTAGTCATAATAACATTTTAGAGAAATATATTAATAGTCTTGATTTATTTTTTGAACCGATCATATAATGACAAGTTACGCATATACAAGTAATGATAAACTAGTAATATTCCCCGTGCGTTGCAGCGGGTCTACGATTAGTATCGGTTCGATTTATGACAAGATCGGTATGGTTTCAGCACTCGGTATAGTAACTAAAATATACAACCAAAAAATAAAAGTAATGATATGACCAAAATGATGTTGACACGTGTTTTACAATACTTGAAAACCATAAAAACGAATAGTGGTTCCAATAATAATGATACAGTACCAATGTTGTTCGGTGAAATCGACAGGGGATTGATGTTGCTAAGACGGTGTCAGTTTAGTTAGTCACGGTGGGGATATGGTACCAACACTCGCTATAGCTTACAATATATAAAATATACTATATACTGCTTCCGAAGTTATGCACACGGTATTTGTTCATTTCGTCACAATAAAAAAACAAAAAAATCAATTATATTTTACCCGTTCGATTCAAACAAAACTTATATTGAAATATAAATAAAAATAAGCATGTCTCAACGCTATTTTCTAAATTTTATAAGGCATTACTTATATTATTAAAATAACGTAAATTATAAATGGCATCGACATATAGAAAAATACTATTTATCAGTTGTAGAGATAGAAAAAAATTGTAAAACGTTACATATTTTTTAAATGTGTTGAGCACCTAGGAAATATGTAGTGGTTTGGATATTTGCCAGTTTCATCCAAATATCCTTAACTTAACAGAAAAAATAAACTAAGGTAGTGGTTTGGATGAAAATGGCAAAAAGTGTCACACCCCCAAAATCCACCATGCGGAGCGTCATTGCTTGGAGGCGTGACATGACCAGGATCGAGCCACCAATCATATTGAACATCGTAATTAAGTAAATAAGACCAACCACAATACGATTGGTGACCAAAGCTAGTTAACCATGTTTAGTTTAAACAGCGGAAGCATAAAAGTAAATCCAAAAGCATAAGTCCATAGTTTAAAGTTCAAAACGCAAGTTTAATAAGTTCATAAGGATTTAAATAATAAGCACGGAACATAGCATTCCGTACACCACAACGACTCCTTCCTCGTGCAAGCTCCAAGCGTTTAACGATCTGTAAAGCATGTAACAACGAGTCAACAACAAAGTTGAGTGAGTTCACATTTGGTTATTTAGTTTTAAGTTGTTTCTGAAAGACGTGGTTTGACTTTCGTTGGCTTAATTGCCGTGAGGGTTACCACGTAGTTGAAAGTATGTTTAACCAGTTCCTTTTTCATTACCCAAACCATAACCATAATCAGTGGGGGATTTCCCCGTTTGAACTACTAGACCATACATATCGACAACTGACGAACAATAGTTGTGCCCTACATCAGTGTCTATCATCACTGACAGTTTGCCATAGTCCATTAGTACACGCCCGTCCGACCGGCACGGTGTGAGGTTTGTTAAACCTAATAGCGCTATTAACTAATGACCCGCTCGCCATTGGCCTCGGCGATTAAGTCGATATAATGAAGAGGGACTTATTGATAGAGTTTTGTCTAGCTAGTTTTTAAGGTTGTTGTCCAGCCCGAAGGAGGACGAACGTACGTATTCTGCACCAGGAGAATTCGTAGGATTAACAATGGCATCCTATTTATGTAGGATGGCCGTACATATCTTCCCAAAGGGATATGTAGATTTAGTTTTAAATTCTTTAACCCATTCCCAAACCACTGGGAATCCCATGCCTTGTAGAAAGTGTGAACTCACCTCGGTTTGCTCGGTTAGGTTCTCAAATATAGCTAACAGTCAAGGTCGGTCAATCACATCCTAATATGATTACCAGTTAGTCATTTAGTGATTTACAAATAGAGCACAAAGTTCCTACACGTATCTATCACATAGCATGCATCACTTTAACGGTTTATGCCCATATATACTTCCCATCCATTCCCCCACTCATAAACAAACATACGATAATGCACATAACACATATAACATGTTATATCATTCGCAGATAACCTACCCGGCATTTAGACATGCAAATTACAACTTATGTCATTTCAGCATTTATATTCAAAACCGGGCTGTTTTCGGACATTTTAATAAAATGGTTAACTTATTCCAAAAATTCCCAAATTTTTACAGAATCTCTTAAACGTTCCAAATTTTATTGTGTAAAAATATCGGGGTCCAGTTCATTACCAATATTTTATAAAAATTCATTTTCCGGACTGAACTCAGATTTATCTTTTTCTGACCACAGTCCACAGAACAATTTATTAAAAAATCATCGTAAGTCCGATTTACGAAATTCCAGTGGGATAATTACAAATACATCGGTGGTCATCTACAGTACAAGTTTCATTATCTAACTCTACACAGAACTCAAGTTATGACAGAAAACAAAACACATAATTTCAGCAGAAAAATGCAGCTCTAGCTGCTGTTACAAAATAACACTTTAAAAATAGTAAACGAAGTCTAAAAATTATGATTTCGGTGCCATTAGAACCGTATTTCATAATACATGACCCTAGACTTCAGAAAATACATTTTCTGTTAAGTTGCAGTCCTGTTACAGCCAACTGAAGTTGGCTGTAAAAATCAAACAGCTTTCTGTTTCAGCTTTTAACTCTCTAATTTGTGTTCGATTAATTCCGTTAACAAGTTTATTGATCACAACAACATCAAACATCAATACTAACCAGCAAAATCATCATAAAATCAGCAAGAATCATAACAACACAAGATCTACATGATTTACACACATGTCTTCTATTTATCCATCTTTTATTCCATATGTTCAAGACTTTAGTGCAAGTTCTTTAGTGTTTCATAACTTTAATCATCAAATCACCTATTAACCACTTAAATAACATGAAGAATGAACGGATCTAAGTTCTTACCACTAGCTCAAGGCTAGGGGAGTTCGAGTGTAGAAAAGTGGTGGTTAAAAGCGAATAGAGAAGGTCCTTCCACTTCCGAGAGCACCGAGCGTCGTTGTATGATCTCTTGCACCTATAGATGTATGTGGATTGCTTGGAAAATGAAGTGAGGGTGGTAGTATGGTGGTGGTTGATGGCTTCCGAATTAAAGGAAGAAGGAGAGAGAGAGAGTTGCAAGTTTGAGTTGGTGATTGAATGAGAGTTCTTGACTTTGGTGTTTTATTTATAACCAATTTCCTATTAACCATTATACAAAGTGTCCCCTAGATATTTAGCAATGTGATTAAAAAAATCAAACAAATGAGGGTGGGTGTCCTACATGAGGGAACCGTTTGGTTCATGGGGGGGGGGGGGGGGGGTGGGTATATGGTTTGGTTTTTAACTAGATAGTTAGTGCTCTAGTTTGTTTAGTTAAGTGTTTAAATAAGTTACTAGTGTGTTATTAGGTATAACGGGTGTTAGGGTATTCGGGAACCCTAACTGGCTCAGAAAAAGAAAAACAATGTCATTGACAATATTTTTAGGTTCCGGGTAAAGTCCGGTTGTTCGGTTTGATACTGTTCCGTTAAAGTGTTTAATTAATCCGTAAAGTGTCTTTTATGTATATTTTTGTAACACTTTTAATTTCTAACACTTAGGAAATTATAACGGACTATTTAGTGACTTTTCTGCATA
Organism: Helianthus tuberosus; assembly: GCA_030545235.1. Taxonomy (NCBI): domain Eukaryota; kingdom Viridiplantae; phylum Streptophyta; class Magnoliopsida; order Asterales; family Asteraceae; genus Helianthus; species Helianthus tuberosus. Next base: position 3,341,628 of record JARYGA010046293.1, read on the forward strand.
CTACTAATATGTTAACAAGCACATGTAAGCATAACACAGATATCAGAAAGCAGTTAAATGATTCAGCACAGTCATCAAGCACTTTATTTATCATTAATAAACTGTATGGTTACATGTAAATTTGAGGGTTGTCACATTCTCCTCCTGTTAAGAGAATTTTTTCCTGAAATTTAGCGCGTGGTTACTGAGGAAGCTAGTTAAGTTGCGTTGTTTTCCTGATTTTCCTGGGGTGTCACATCATCCCCCCGTTGATTTGGAATTTCGTCCCGAAATTCTGCAGTAGCTTCAGCCTCAGTAGTGGTTGCATTTTTCTTAAACAGTTGGGGATACTTGAGTTTCATTTGGTCTTCTCGTTCCCAGGTATACTCTGGGCCAAGACGAGCATTCCAACGAACTCGGACCAGAGGTATCCCGGTACGCTTGAGGATCTTAACATCTCGATCCGTAATCTCTACTGGTTCCTCGACGAATCGCAGTTGGTCGTCGATTGTGAGTTCCTTGAGAGGAACTATGAGGGTCTCATCTGAAAGACACTTCTTCAGATTCGACACATGGAAGACATTGTGAACTCAGCTGAGTTCTTCAGGTAGATTCAATCTGTAGGCGACTTTGCCAATTTTCTCGGTGACTTCGAATGGTCCGACCTAACGCGGATTGAGCTTGCCTCGTTTGCCAAAGCAGACTACACCTTTCCAAGGTGAGACTTTGAGTAGCACTCGATCCCCAACCTGGAACTCGAGTGGTTTTCTTCCTTTATCAGCATAGCTTTTCTGACGGTCACGAGCTGCCGCCATTCGCTGTCATATCTGAGCAATTCTCTCGGTGGTATCTACCACAAGTTCTGGGCCAGTGATTTGGCTATCACCAACTTCTGCCCAACAGAGAGGTGATCGGCATTTGCGTCCGTATAATGCCTCGAATGGAGCGGCTTGGATGCTGGTGTGGTAGCTGTTGTTGTACGAAGACTCCACTAGTAGGAGGTGCTTTACCCAGCCATTACCAAAATCGATTACACATGCCCTAAGCATGTCTTCAAGGGTTTGGATGGTGCGTTCAGATTGCCCATCCGTCTGTGGGTGATAAGCGGTGCTCATAACTAATCGTGAGCCAAAGGACTTGTGCATTGCTTGCCACAATTCAGAAGTAAAACGCGCGTCACGATCAGAAATTATAGAGGTTGGCACTCCGTGCCTTGACACTACTTCCTTTAGATAAATGTTTGCAAGAGTAGGAAACTTTTCCGTTTCTTTGATGGCCAGAAAATGTGCAGACTTGGTCAGTCAATCTACGATCACCCAAATGGTATCGTTTCCGCGTTGAGATCTGGGCAGGCCGGTAACGAAATCCATGGAAATTTGCTCCCATTTCCATTTCGGGATCTCCGGTTGTTGAAGTAGGCCTGATGGTTTCTGGTATTCGACCTTGAACCTAGCGCAAGTCAAACATTTACTGACGTAGGTTGCTACGCTGGCTTTCATACCAGGCCACCAGTATGTAGTCTTGAGGTCGTGGTACATTTTATCCGAACCAGGATGTACCGAATAACGAGACTTGTGTGCTTTATCCATCACAAGCTCGCGTAGGTCTCCATACAGTGGAACCCAGTTGCGTCCGTTTACATAGTAAGCGTCGTCTTCCTTTTGCTCTAGTCGCTGCCTCGATCCTCGCAAGGACTCAGCCCTGATGTTTTCTGTTTTCAATGCTTCAACTTGAGCATCACGAATCTAGGCGGGAAGGTTAGATTGGATGGTAAGTTGTAAAGCACGTACACGCTTAGGTATAGTATCCTTTCGACTAAGGGCATCAGCCACAACATTGGCCTTGCCCGGATGATATTTGATAGCGCATTCATAATCGTTCAAGAGCTCAACCCATCGGCGTTGACGCATGTTTAACCCCTTGTGCTTGAAGATATGCTAGAGACTCCTGTGATCGGTGTAAATGGTGCACTTGGTACCGTACAGGTAATGTCTCCATATCTTAAGCGCGAAAACAACTGCTCCCAGCTCCAGATCGTGAGTAGTGTAATTTCTTTCGTGAACCTTAAGTTGGCGTGATGTGTAGGAAATGACCTTGTCTCGTTGCATCAACACGCAACCAAGTCCTTGGATGGAAGCGTCGCAGTAAACCACAAAATCATCTGTGCCTTCAGGCAATGAGAGGATAGGCGCGCTACAAAGTCTATCCTTCAAGTGATGAAATGCGGACTCCTGTGCATCACCCCAACGATAGGTGACACCCTTCTGAGTCAGTGAAGTGAGAGGTTGCGCGATCTTTGAGAAATCCTTGATAAACCTTCTGTAATATCCTGCCAAACCCAAGAATTGGCGGATTTCTGTTGGTGTACGGGGTGCAGGCCAGTTCTTGATCGATTCAACCTTGGATAGATCCACATGAATTCCATCCTTGTTTACCACGTGGCCTAGAAAGTGAACTTCGCGAAGCCAGAAGTCACATTTCGAAAACTTGGCATACAACTGCTCTTTTCGAAGAAGTTCCAGCATAAGTCGTAGATGCTGCTCGTGTTCCTCCTGACTCTTAGAATAGATCAGGATATCGTCGATGAACACAATAACGAACTTATCCAGGTAAGGTTTGCATACTCGGTTCATGAGATCCATGAAGACCGCTGGTGCATTCGTCAACCCGAGTGGCATAACCAGAAACTCGTAATGGCCGTAACGAGTTCTGAATGTTGTTTTGGAGACGTCCTCATCTCGGACTCTCAGCTGATGGTATCCCGATCTCAAATCAATCTTGGAGTAATAGCTTGACCCTTGCAACTGGTCGAACAATTCATCAATACGTGGAAGAGGATAACGATTCTTCACAGTAACCTTGTTAAGTTCGCGGTAGTCAATACACATTCTGAAAGTACCATCTTTCTTCTTCACAAACAAGACTGGAGCTCCCCAGGGCGAAGAGCTAGGACGTATGAAACCCTTTTCCAAGAGTTCTTGTAGTTGCGTGGACAGTTCTTCAAGTTCTGATGGAGCTAGACGATAAGGTGCTCGAGCTATGGGCGCTGCTCCAGGAGCTCGCTCGATTTGAAACTCAACTTGGCGATGAGGCGGAAGACCAGGTAATTCCTCAGGAAATACCTCAGGGAAATCGCGCACAATAGGAATATCTTCAATTCTCTTCTCTTCCGTTGTTGTGTCAGTAACGAGTGATAGAATGGCAGTACGGCCCTTTCGCAAGCACTTCTGGGCCTTAAGGAAAGAGATGATGCCTTCGACAGCACCACTCTTATCGCCATGAATCATGAGAGGTTCCTCACCAGAACGAGGAATGCGGACGATTTTCTCCTTGAAAACAATCTCCGCTTGATGGTGAGATAGCCAATCCATCCCAATAACGACGTCGAAACTACCCAGTGTGATAGGAATAAGATCGATAGAGAAAGTCTGACCAGCTAAGACGAGGTTACAACCTTTAACTACGTTTGTGGCTTCAAGACTTTTACCGTTTGCTAGTTCTACCATGTGTGACACCTATGTCACTTCAACCATCAAACAAATACCAAGCCAATGAAATATTATATTTCATACTTGGGATCTGTATAAATATGTGTATCGTTTACACATATCAACTCTTGTTCGATTTCAAGCTTTAAATCGCTTTCTGGAGGGTTATACGCGCACTGATGCATAAATATAACCAGTTTAATGCAACGAACACTCCGGAATAGTGAAAAGGGCTTAACATACCTTAAGTAACCTTTACATAACTTAGAAATAAGTTTTGAAGGCTTTGGTATGGCAAAATCTAGTTTATTCGCTTACAGGGACTAAACTTGACAAACTGCGAAAGTATGCCAATTTGAACTGTAACGAACATTCCGGAACATGACCATAAGTTAAACACACCTTAAATATCCTTTACATAGCTTATAAATAGGCTTTGAGGGGTTCGGTGTGCTAAAATAAACTTTTGGGTCAATCAGGGACTAAAAGTGTCAAAAAGTGCACAAGTTTGCACTTTTACGCATAACTTACGCTCTGAATACATTCGGACATCCAAAAATTTATGTAAGCACTAAAACACTTTATTTTAGTGTTTGGCATAATAAAAATCCATTCGTCGCGCAATTTGGATCGTTTTTCGCGCTTATGCGCATTCCGTCGTAATTAAGCGAACATCGCGTTCGTACGACCAAACGAACCAACATCCGACATATTTTTGAGCATGTTTCATGTCCACAATGTTTAGGCATCATTTTAGGGCCTTAAAGTTGGCTTTACGGGCCTTAGAAGTGTCGGAAATGGCCTTAAAACACAACAGGGACCAAAACTGTCATTTTGGAAACTTGTTTTCTGATCAGAAGCTCCAGGCGGCCCGCCTGAGTTTTTGTGTATCCTGAAGCGGGCCGCATCAGCCTCCCAAATCAGATAAGATCGCTTAATCAGCAGATTCCAGCTGTTTAATCCTCAACCACATACTCACACTTGACCTTTCAGCTGATTATGGGCCATTTTTAGTCACCTTAACTTTCCAACAAGTGTACGCATGAGATTTGAGCACGGTTTCCATGAAACGATCTTAACGGTTACCCGAAAACTATAAACACCCCACCCCCATTTGCTTCAAACTCACTAGAATCTGATCCAAAGGTGCTCTAAGTTGAAACCTTTGTTTCATACCTGAGCTATTTTGATCTAGATTAGCATTCGGGGACCCTTCGTAAGTATTCCTTCGTTCTTTTATTGCTTTTCGAGTCTGAAAGTCAAACTTTGTTTGACTTTCTGCGTTGACCAGTTTATGGTCAATGCGAAGTTCGTTTGAACTTCGCAACGTGAGTGTAATCACGTTGGTTATAGTCCCTTGGGACTATGCCTACTGATTACCACGTTGTCTAGGGTCGTAGGGTAAGCGATCTAATAAATCGCTTATACCTTCGAACCCGACCCATTTGGTCGATCATTAGGATCCGACCAAACACATTAGGTGACCATAGTATATAGGGAATAACCTTCCGAGGTTATACCTTATGGTCGCTTCGTTTGAATAGTTGTACGATAGGTAGTTTATATGCCTTAGGTAAATTACCAGAATACCCTTTTCATGTATAATTGGTAATTAAGCATATGTAACCAAAACTTTTGTCACATAACTGATTATGTAACATGTTTAGGCATATAACACTTGTCATAGGACTAGTTAGACGTTCCGAACGCGTTTCACGCGAACGACGCGTTAAAGTAGCATAAGCTACCTAAACGGGTCGTAATGGGTCGTAAGCACTTAGGTTAAGTTTTGTTTTAGTATGTGGGGTTTGTTAAACCATATTACATGAGTTCCCATACTCGTTTGGTTTACGAACCCTCATTTTATCCGATCTTTCGAGTTAGGTCCGGTTTATTAATGTAGTTACCTATATTTGGTGTCGTTTGATATTCCGTGATCTCTAGCATTGCTTGGTGGTTATCTTAGGACTTCTGAGCAATCTCAAGTGAGTACATAGACCCCTCTTTTACTGTTTTCCAAACTGTTTTGGGGTGAAACACATGTGCCTACTTGTTACTTTCGTGCTTTCCTGCTTTCACATCGTATACTTGCTATGTTCATTAGTACATTATAGTACATGATTTCATTACATTTCATGCTATGTATGCCCATTGTGTGCGTACTTAGTACATCGTTTTACATTACATTTCATGCTATGTATGTCCATTGTGTGCATACTTAGTACATTGCTTTACATTACATTTCATGCTATGTATGTCCATTGTGTGCATACTTAGTACATTGTTTTACATTACAATTTGTTGCATATGCTCATCCATCATATGAACACATTATATTACATTTTGAACCGTTTATAACTATTTGACTATGTGAACCGTTGTAATCATTTGACTATGTGAACCGTTTGTATCTGTGAACCGTTTGTATCTGTGAACCGTGTGAACCGTATTTGATCATACATAAACATTTCTACAATTGTTAAACATTACATCTTGATGGTTTGGTTTAATTAAGTGATTTAAGTAACGAGGCGTGTGTAATATGATACAAGCATGGTGGATACGCCGCTGGTACTTCCTATATATAAGTGTTTGTATGGTATTACATATCGTAGCGTTATTTGAATCATTTCAATTTGAGACATATAACATATTATACAAATAACATACTTTTCACAAGACATTGTTTTACAAACAACTTATCTTATACAAACTCATTTTACATGGTTATTCATTTAACCATACATTATTCTCTTATTTATACATATCATCTGATCTTATCGTTTTTCAAATGATTTACAAGACAAAGCAAATTACAAGGTTCATGACTAAACATTTTCCCAAACATAAGTCATGAATTCTGTTTTCACAAAACCTATGTATCTCACAGGCATTTTTATGCTGACGTACCTATTTTCACATGTGTTTTCAGGAGATGATGCATAGGATTTATCAAGACATACTTAGGCGGACCTGTGCCTTAGTGACTTAAAACGAGACAAGAACTAGTTACTTTATGTTATGTACTCTTTGGTTCTTGTTTAAAACAATGTAATCTTTCATATTTGATTAATAAAACGAAGCTTCAATTGCCATGGATTTGAAACAAATAATTCTGTTACAACACTCCCCGACGTTTCCGCCACGTTTGGTTGTTCCACGTGGTCGGGGTGTGACAGAAAAGTTGGTATCAGAGCCAATGGTTATAGGGAATTAGGGTATTAGTAATGCTTTGACCTAGTCTATAACCTTCTTAGGACCCTAACGCGAGTTTACTTGCGTTTAGTCATAAAACGATACCGTCACCTATCCTTAGGCGACGACCACAACAAGAACATAAATTTTAAAACCGCTTTGAAAACTAATCATCTGTTCTAGGATGATTGATTACTAGGTTTTGAACTCTCTATTGTAAGGTTTTGAACTCTCTGTTATATGGTTTTAAACCCCTTTGAGTTTTCAAAATCTCGTCAAGGTTTTGGATTTTAAATAATGTGAACACGTGCAAACTGGAAGGGTGAATGCCTGTATTCTGGGTTTTCTGTCTAGGCAAGCACTTCGTATACATCTCATCAGACGCGAGACCAGTTGTGCTTACCTGGGAATTCTTGGGATGAGTGTTCACTTATAGGCGAGCATGTCTTCGCGATACATTATTTTTGACCCATTTACTTTGATTAGTCACTGTGTGTCGTTTGTTTACCTTGTGGTAACAAACAAATGACCACTATCCTTGCTTTCATCAGATTTGTTTCATCTCATTCTTTTCGTCTAATTCTCTCACTTGTTTCCTTTCATGTTTCCTCTTTTAGAATGCCTCCTCGACGCGAAAACCAGATAGCGACTGCCGAACTGGCAGAAATCATTGCGCAGCAAATGGCTGCTCAATTCCCAAACCTCTTTGCTCAACGGAACCAAGCCAATAACAACAACAATGGTCCATGCAATTTCAAGAGTTTTAACTCGGCTAAACCACTCAAGTTTAGTGGTTCTGAGGGAGCGACTGGGCTTCTTCAATGGTTCGAGAGCATTGAGAATACTTTCCGCCACGTGCAGTGTCCTGACAATCGCAAGGTCGAGTTTGCTTCGAGTGTGTTCCAGAAGAGGGCCCTTACATGGTGGAACGGGGTTATGAGAGACCGTGGTGCAGAAGTTGCTCTAGCACAGACATGGGCTGAACTTAGAGCTCTTATGATGAGGGAGTTTTGTCCTCGTCATGAACTGCGAGCATTGGAAAGAGAGTTTGACGGTTTGAAGCAAGACAGCGGTGAGCATCGAGCCTACACGGACCGTTATGAGGAGTTAAGTCTGTTATGCCCAAACATGGTCACGCCTTTGGATAAGGCAATCGAAAAATACATTGATGGCCTCCCTGACTCAGTACAAGACATTATAACTGGTAGCAACCCTACTACAGTTAGACATGCCATTGAGCTATCTGCAACCTTGACTGAATCTCAGATCAGGAAAAGAAAACTTTTCCGAAAAGGTGACAAGAAACCGGTCGAGGAATCGAAACCAATCGAGGAATCAAAGATCATGGATGAACAGACTGGATCCCCTAAGAGGTCAAAGAAGCGAAAGGCTTCTCAGAACTTCGCCGTGGTCGCTCACAATGGTCAAGCCGTCCCCAACCAACCAGCTCAACCCCCTGCCAGGAAACCCTACAACGGAACTGCACCCTTGTGCAACCAATGTGGCCTACATCATCATGCTGGTGTGAAGTGCCGCACATGCCAATTTTGCGGACTTATAGGTCATACAACGAGGGTTTGCCCAACAGCAGCTGCACCAAATCAAGTTAACAACAATCCTGCTCAAGCTCGTTTTCCACTGGGGTCTTGCTACAACTATGGCGAGATGGGCCATTTTCGTAGGAATTGCCCAAGGCTTGCTAATGCAAACCCAGCGCAGAGATGAGTATCTGACCGACAGGAGACAACGCTGTTTAGAAAATAATCGAGCCTTGTGTATCATTTTCTTTTGTTATCACGATCTATGAAATAGTTGTTGTTATTGTTGTTTATAAATAAATTTTTTTATTTACATTTCAATATGTTTATGTGATTGCATGTATAAACATATCCTCTACAATACCAACAATCAAGGAACCGTATTCCTTGAAGAACAGACTACCCCCAAATTTCTTCCATTGTATGATCTCTTGCGTTTTCCACGAAAATCCTAAGTACCCGTTTCTTCCAAGAGAAACGAAGTACGAGGTGCCAAGTTGATAACAATCAATAACAAAATAATAACAATTAAACAAATATGTGCTTATGTGTTCCTTTTTATGTGTCGTGTGATCCAAATTATGTTATCCAAATCCTCGTAGAATCTTACATATCCTTATACAAGAGATTCATAGTAGGATACCCAAAGGTACTACCTAAAATCCTTAATGGATTTCTACGTTGTAGATAAGTCCCTTGGATTATAAAAGTACTGCTTCATAATTAGGCCCCTTGAGTGGTCTAGTTAAACTGGATGATATAGCTGAAAGGACTCCTTGGTGGCCTAATAAAGAAAATCCTCTGTTGATCTAATTAAAAGGACCCTATGGAAGTATAGTCACCGTCATCACAAATTTGATATCCTTCCCCACAACATTACAAAACGAACTGTGCGGACTGTGCAAGGAATTACGTAATTATGGATGCATACATAATTATGGAATTTAGCACAGAAATCACAGCAAGTTCTATCATGTATCTAAGTTAACCCAATTCATTTCCAAATCTGAGGAAGCAACCGTTGAAAATGACTCCGTTGGTTCATTTCTGAAGATTATCCGTTGAGGAAATGAATATCCGTTGTTAAATCTTTCATTTCCGTACCTGAGGAAGCAACCGTTGAAAATGACTCCGTTAGTTCATTTTCGTTTCTGAAGATTATCCGTTGAGGAAATGAATATCCGTTGTTAAACCTTTCATTTCCGTACCTGAGGAAGCAACCGTTGAAAATGACTCCGTTAGTTCATTTTCGTTTCTGAAGATTATCCGTTGAGGAAATGAATATCCGTTGTTAAATCTTTTATTTCCGTACCTGAGGAAGCAACCGTTGAAAATGACTCTGTTAGTTCATTTTTGTTTCTGAAGATTATCCGTTGAGGAAATGAATATCCGCTGATTATTCCTTCATTCCCGTTTCTGACGAAGGACCCGTTGAGGAAGAATGAATCATCCATTCGTTTTCACTTCTGAAGAATATCCGTTGAGGGAAATGTATATCCGTTTAGTTAAAAATCCTTTATTTTCCATTTCCGAAGAACCCGTTGAAGAAAATGACTCCGTTCGTTCATTTTCGCTTCTGAAAAATATCCGTTGAGGAAAATAACTAAAATATGCTTTACATATCTTTGATGGTTATTTGACACAAAGACAAATAGACTCCTACGAATAAATTTCGGGACGAAATTTCCTAAAGTAGGGGAGACTGTGACACCTGTGTCACTTCAACCATCAAACAAATACCAAGCCAATGAAATATTGTATTTCATACTTGGGATCTGTATAAATATGTGTATCGTTTACACATATCAACTCTTGTTCGATTTCAAGCTTTAAATCGCTTTCTGGAGGGTTATACGCGCACTGATGCGTAAATATAACCAGTTTAATGCAACGAACACTCCGGAATAGTGAAAAAGGCTTAACATACCTTAAGTAACCTTTACATAACTTAGAAATAAGTTTTGAAGGCTTTGGTATGGCAAAATCTAGTTTATTCGCTTACAGGGACTAAACTTGACAAACTGCGAAAGTATGCCAATTTGAACTGTAACGAACATTCCAGAACATGACCATAAGTTAAACACACCTTAAATATCCTTTACATATCTTAGAAATAGGCTTTGAGGGGTTCGGTGTGCTAAAATAAACTTTTGGGTCAATAAGGGACTAAAAGTGTCAAAAAGTGCACAAGTTTGCACTTTTACGCATAACTTACGCTCTGAATACATCCGGACATCCAAAAATTTATGTAAGCACTAAAACACTTTATTTTAGTGTTTGGCATAAGAAAAATCCATTCGTCGCGCAATTTGGATCGTTTTTCGCGCTTATGCGCATTCCGTCGTAATTAAAGGAACATCGCGTTCGTACGACCAAACGAACCAACATCCGACATATTTTTGAGCATGTTTCATGTCCACAATGTTTAGGCATCATTTTAGGGCCTTAAAGTTGGCTTTACGGGCCTTAGAAGTGTCGGAAATGGCCTTAAAACACAACAGGGACCAAAACTGTCATTTTGGAAACTTGTTTTCTGATCAGAAGCTCCAGGCGGCCCGCCTGAGTTTTTGTGTATCCTGAAGCGGGCCGCATCAGCCTCCCAGATCAGATAAGATCGCTTAATCAGCAGATTCCAGCTGTTTAATCCTCAACCACATACTCACACTTGACCTTTCAGCTGATTATGGGCCATTTTTAGTCACCTTAACTTTCCAACAAGTGTACGCATGAGATTTGAGCACGGTTTCCATGAAACGATCTTAACGGTTACCCGAAAACTATAAATACCCCACCCCCATTTGCTTCAAACTCACTAGAATCTGATCCAAAAGTGCTCTAAGTTGAAACCTTTGTTTCATACCTGAGCTATTTTGATCTAGATTAGCATTCGGGGACCCTTCGTAAGTATTCCTTGGTTCTTTTATTGCTTTTCGAGTCTGAAAGTCAAACTTTGTTTGACTTTTTGCGTTGACCAGTTTATGGTCAATGCGAAGTTCGTTTGAACTTCGCAACGTGAGTGTAATCACGTTGGTTATAGTCCCTTGGGACTATGCCTACTGATTACCACGTTGTCTAGGGTCGTAGGGTAAGCGATCTAATAAATCGCTTATACCTTCGAACCCGACCCATTTGGTCGATCATTAGAATCCGACCAAACACATTAGGTGACCATAGTATATAGGGAATAACCTTCCAAGGTTATACCTTATGGACGCTTCGTTTGAATAGTTGTACGATAGGTAGTTTATATGCCTTAGGTAAATTACCAGAATACCCTTTTCATGTATAATTGGTAATTAAGCATATGTAACCAAAACTTTTGTCACATAACTGATTATGTAACATGTTTAGGCATATAACACTTGTCATAGGACTAGTTAGACGTTCCGAACGCGTTTCACGCGAACGACGCGTTAAAGTAGCATAAGCTACCTAAACGGGTCGTAATGGGTCGTAAGCACTTAGGTTAAGTTTCGTTTTAGTATGTGGGGTTTTTTAAACCATATTACACGAGTTCCCATACTCGTTTGGTTTACGAACCCTCATTCTATCCGATCTTTCGAGTTAGGTCCGGTTTATTAATGTAGTTACCTATATTAGGTGCCGTTTGATATTCCGTGATCTCTAGCATTGCTTGGTGGTTATCTTAGGACTTCTGAGCAATCTCAAGTGAGTACATAGACCCCTCTTTTACTGTTTTCCAAACTGTTTTGGGGTGAAACACATGTGCCTACTTGTTACTTTCGTGCTTTCCTGCTTTCACATCGTATACTTGCTATGTTCATTAGTACATTATAGTACATGATTTCATTACATTTCATGCTATGTATGCCCATTGTGTGCGTACTTAGTACATCGTTTTACATTACATTTCATGCTATGTATGTCCATTGTGTGCATACTTAGTACATTGCTTTACATTACATTTCATGCTATGTATGTCCATTGTGTGCATACTTAGTACATTGTTTTACATTACAATTTGTTGCATATGCTCATCCAGCATATGAACACATTATATTACATTTTGAACCGTTTATAACTATTTGACTATGTGAACCGTTGTAATCATTTGACTATGTGAACCGTTTGTATCTGTGAACCGTTTGTATCTGTGAACCGTGTGAACCGTATTTGATCATACATAAACATTTCTACAATTGTTAAACATTACATCTTGATGGTTTGGTTTGAGTAAGTGATTTAAGTAACGAGGCGTGTGTAATATGATACAAGCATGGTGGATACGCCGCTGGTACTTCCTATATATAAGTGTTTGTATGGTATTACATATCGTAGCGTTATTTGAATCATTTCATTTGAGACATATAACATATTATACAAATAACATACTTTTCACAAGACATTGTTTTACAAACAACTTATCTTATACAAACTCATTTTACATGGTTATTCATTTAACCATACATTATTCTCTTATTTATACATATCATCTGATCTTATCGTTTTTCAAATGATTTACAAGACAAAGCAAATTACAAGGTTCATGACTAAACATTTTCCCAAACATAAGTCATGAATTCTGTTTTCACAAAACCTATGTATCTCACAGGCATTTTTATGCTGACGTACCTATTTTCACATGTGTTTTCAGGAGATGATGCATAGGATTTATCAAGACATACTTAGGCGGACCTGTGCCTTAGTGACTTAAAACGAGACAAGAACTAGTTACTTTATGTTATGTACTCTTTGGTTCTTGTTTAGAACAATGTAATCTTTCATATTTGATTAATAAAACGAAGCTTCAATTGCCATGGATTTGAAACAAATAATTCTGTTACAACACTCCCCGACGTTTCCGCCACGTTTGGTTGTTCCACGTGGTCGGGGTCTGACACCATGTGTTTGGTGTTCAGAAGTGTTGGAGTACGCTTAAGCATTTGGCTAACTTTTAAGGACACATAACTAGCATCGGCACCCGAATCGAATAAAACAGTAACAAAGAAATCATCCAGAAGGAAACTTACCCATCACAACATTGGGATCGTTCCTTGCATCATCCTGCTCAATCACGAACGCACGTTCCCTGGCTCTATTGCCATCCTTGTTTCCCTTTTTATTGTTTTCGTTCCCCTGGTTGTTGTTGTTGTTGTTCTGTTTCCGGTTCAACTGGGGACAGTTTCTCTTGAAGTGACCTTCAGCACCACACTGATAGCATTCCTTGTTACCCTGTTGTTGTTGTTGGTTCTGTGGGGCTTGTGGCTGCTGTTGCCGATTCTGATTCGCAGGACGTGAGCTCCTGCAATCTCTGGCTTTATGTCCAAGCTTGTTACATCTCTGACAACGATCCTTGTTGCATGGCCAGCTGTGGTGCAAACTACATCGTTTGCACTTAGGGTGATTTCCCCTGTATCCACCCTGGCCTTGTTTTCCAGAAAACTGCTGACTGGGGCTCCGGTGTTCATCTGTCTTTCGTTGCTGGGGCTGGGACTGAACTGGAGTGGAACCCCTGCCCGAATTTCCATCCCACTTGCGCTTGTCACTGCTGGGAGCACCAGTAGCAGTAGTGCTAACATGCTTGGGCAGCTTTCCCTCTTCCACCGCCTGATCGGTGAGTCGGTGCGCCAAACGAATGACTTGCTGGATTGTGGAAAGGTTGGCCTCCATTACAGACCCTTGGATTTCCGGAACTAAGCCTCTGAGGTATAGCTTGATTCGTCTAGATATGGGTCGTGACAAGTTAGGACATAAGTCAGCCAAGTTGTTGGACCTCTTTGTGTACGCCTCAATTTCTGATCCTTCCATCTTCAAACCATAATACTCTGTTTCAAGTTCCAGGATGTCGTCCAGGTGGCAGAATTCTTCCTTAATCAAATCCTTGAAGTCCCTCCAAAGGGTGGCATTCGCGTCTGCCAATCCGAGCATCTGGACTTGTGTGTTCCACCAAGAATACGCTTTCCCTTGCAACATGCTGGTAGCGTACTCTACTCGTTTGCTGGCAGGGCTTTCACTCTCTTCGAATGCATATTCGATTCTCCGGATCCAGTGTAGAAGGCCGATTATCCCTTCAGTGCCGTCGAGAGTGGGAGGTTTGCATTCTAGGAAAACCTTGAAGGTGCCCATGCGTGTTTGAGGGTGCATGGGTTGACTCCCTGTTTGGGTTGCTAAGGCTTCAGCAATCCGTTCGTTAATCAAGGTCGTCAGCTGACCCTGGGTCATGTCGAGACGTCCACTCATGGTCTTCATAATGAAGCAACGTAAGTGAGAAAAGTGTCGCGAAAGTGCGTAAGTGTGGGACGATAGTAGAGAGTAAGCACACAAGGTTTAAATGGCAATTATCACATTATCTAATGCACAGTGAGAACTATCTAACCGACAATATAACATAAATCATACCACTTATGGTGTCGAGTCTTGCACGTGGAGCGAGGCGTCGTTGTGGATCGTTGAGCACTGTACAGGTTATAGTCTGGTTTTATAAAAAAAAAAGCTTTCCCCTTTTTAAAAACCAAGTTCACTATAACCAATGGCTCTGATACCAATCTGTCACACCCCCAAAATCCACCATGCGGAGCGTCACCGCTTGGAGGCGTGACATGACCAGGATCGAGCCACCAATCATATTGAACAACGTAATTAAGTAAATAAGACCAACCACAATATGATTGGTGACCAAAGCTAGTTAACCATGTTTAGTTTAAACAGCGGAAGCATAAAAGTAAATCCAAAAGCATAAGTCCATAGTTTAAAGTTCAAAACGCAAGTTTAATAAGTTCATAAGGATTTAAATAATAAGCACGGAACATAGCAGTCCGTACACCACAACGACTCCTTCCTCGTGCAAGCTCCAAGCGTTTAACGACATGTAAGGCATGTAACAATGAGTCAACAACAAATTTGAGTGAGTTCACGTTTGGTTGTTTAGTTTTAAGTTGTTTCTGAAAAACGTGGTTTGAATTTCGTTGGCTTAATTGCCGTGGGGGTTACCCCGTAGTTGAAAGTATGTTTAACCAGTTCCTTTTTCATTACCCAAACCATAACCATAATCAGTGGGGGCTTTCCCTGTTTGAACTACTAGACCATACATATCGATAACTGATGAACAATAGTTGTGCCCTACATAAGTGTCTATCATCACTGACAGTTTGCCATAGTCCATTAGTACACGCCCGTCCGACCGGCACGGTGTGAGGTTTGTTAAACCTAATAGCACTATTAACTAAGGACCCGCTCGCCATTGGCCTCGACGATTAAGTCGATATAATGAAGAGGGACTTATTGATAGAGATTTGTCTAGCTAGTTTTTAAGGTTGTTGTCCAGCCCGAAGGAGGACGAACGTACGTATTCTGCACCAGGAGAATTGGTAGGATTAACAATGGCATCCTATTTATGTAGGATGGCCGTACATATCTTCCCAAAGGGATATGTAGATTTAGTTTTAAATTCTTTAACCCATTCCCAAACCACCGGGAATCCCATGCCTTGTAGAAAGTGTGAACTCACCTCGGTTTGCTCGGTTAGATTCTCAAATATAGCTAACAGTCAAGGTCGGTCAATCACATCCTAATATGATTACCAGTTAGTCATTTAGTGATTTACAAATAGAGCACAAAGTTCCTACACGTATCTATCACATAGCATGCATCACTTTAACGGTTTATGCCCATATATACTTCCCATCCATTCCCCCACTCATAAACAAACATACGATAATGCACATAACACATATAACATGTTATATCATACACAGATAACCTACCCGGCATTTAGACATGCAAATTACAACTTATGTCATTTAAGCATTTATATTCAAAACCGGGCTGTTTTTGGACATTTTAATAAAATGGTTAACTTATTCCAAAAATTCCCAAATTTTTACAGAATGTCTTAAACGTTCCAAATTTTATTTTGTAAAAATATCGGGGTCCAGTTCATTACCAATATTTTATAAAAATTCATTTTCCGGACTGAACTCAGATTTATCTTTTTCTGACCACATTCCACGGAACAATTTATTAAAAATTCATCGTAAGTCCGATTTACGAAATTCCAGTGGGGTAATTACAAATACATCGGTGGTCATCTACAGTACAAGTTTCATGATCTAACTCTACACAGAACTCAAGTTATGACAGAAAACAAAACGCATAATTTCAGCAGAAAAATGCAGCTCTAGCTGCTGTTACAAAATAACACTTTAAAAATAGTAAACGAAGTCTAAAAATTATGATTCCGGTGCCATTAGAACCGTATTTCATAATACATGACCCTAGACTTCAGAAAATACATTTTCTGTTAAGTTGCAGTCCTGTTACAACCAACTGAAGTTGGCTGTAAAAATCAAACAGCTTTCTATTTCAGCTTTTAACTCTCTAATTTGTGTTCGATTAATTCCGTTAACAAGTTTATTGATCACAACAACATCAAACATCAATACTAACCAGCAAAATCATCAGAAAATCAGCAAGAATTATAACAACACAAGATCTACATGATTTACACACATGTCTTCTCTTTATCCATCTTTTATTCCATATGTTCAAGGCTTTAGTGCAAGTTCTTTAGTGTTTCATAACTTTAATCATCAAATCACCTATTAACCACTTAAATAACATGAAGAATGAACGGATCTAAGTTCTTACCACTAGCTCAAGGCTAGGGGAGTTCGAGTGTAGAAAAGTGGTGGTTAAAAGCGAATAGAGAAGGTCCTTCCACTTCCGAGAGCACCGAGCGTCGTTGTATGATCTCTTGCACCTATAGATGTATGTGGATTGCTTGGAAAATGAAGTGAGGGTGGTAGTATGGTGGTGGTTGATGGCTGCCGAATCAATGGAAGAAGGAGAGAGAGAGTTGCAAGTTTGAGTTGGTGATTGAATGAGAGTTCTTGACTTTGGTGTTTTATTTATAACCAATTTCCTATTAACCATTATACAAAGTGTCCCCTAGATATTTAGCAATGTGATTAAAAAAATCAAACAAATGAGGGTGGGTGTCCCACATGAGGGAACCGTTTGGTTCATGGGGGGGGGGGGTATATGGTTTGGTTTTTAACTAGATAGTTAGTGCTCTAGTTTGTTTAGTTAGGTGTTTAAATAAGTTACTAGTGTGTTATTAGGTATAACGGATGTTAGGGTATTCGGGGACCCTAACTGGCTTAGAAAAAGAAAAACAATGTCATTGACAATATTTTTAGGTTCCGGGTAAAGTCCGGTTGTTCGGTTTGATACTGTTCCGTTAAAGTGTTTAATTAATCCGTAAAGTGTCTTTTATGTATATTTTTGTAACGCTTTTAATTTCTAACACTTAGGAAATTATAACGGACTATTTAGTGACTTTTCTGCATACTACTAATATGTTAACAAGCACATGTAAGCATAACACAGATATCAGAAAGCAGTTAAATGATTCAGCACAGTCATCAAGCACTTTATTTATCGTTAATAAACTGTATGGTTACATGTAAATTTGAGGGTTGTCACTGTCACACCCTGTCTTTTGCGGAAGCGTATGATGTGTGACTAGCTTGTTATCATTGCATTCAATCGTAATAAACAACTACATGATCAAAACGATGTTCATCCATTTATGAAAATTTGAGTATTACAAACACTTGTTATTTAAGTTTTCAAAACACGACCTTTGACAAGGTTACAATTCAACAAAAGTGGATGACATCTAAACTTGTAGTCTACTTCTAGTTACGACACTTGCGCCCAAGATCCATCCTGTCACCTGAAATACATGTAATTTTGGAAAACATCAACATAAAGTTGAGCGAGTTCATGCGTTTTTGTATTTCACGTTTTTATACTTTGTATGAAAACATAGTATGTGTCATGTATAATTCAAGTCTTTCTTGAGTACCCCACGTACTCAAGTATAATTCCCGTTTTCTTGAGTACCCCACGTACTCAAGTATCATTTAGTTTTCTTGTGTACCCCACGTTTTAAATGATTGTTTATACAAGGACATTAAGGCATGTGAGGACATATGGAGCATTAGTGTTGGCTCCTTAAAGGCATGTGAGCATATGGAGCATTAGTGTTGGCTCCTTTACTGTGTCGATTACCCTCGACTGTGTCGATTAACCTCGACTGTGTCGATTAACCTCGACTGTGTCAATTTCCCTTGACTGTGTCGATTACCCTCGACTGTGTCGATTACCCTCGACTGCGTCGATTTCCCTCGACTGGGACACCGAAGCACTCAAGTGGTCACATAAGGACCATGAGTGGGGCTCGGCCGTACCCATTAGATCTAACCCTCGTCCCTAATTAAGTATTAATGACATCTCAATATCTAGTTTAAGCTCACATGATCTAGTATTTTCTAGGCTTTTCTTAAAGCTCATCATATTGCACTCACCACGAGTGCTTCTCGTATTCTCAAATCATATTGCACTCGGTTCTCGTTCTCACCAAGAGTGCTTCTTGTATTTTTACCCCTTTGTAAAAATTATAATATTTGTAACATGTATTTCACCCCCGAGAGTTATAAAACCAAAAACAGTTAGAGAAAAGGGGGAGCATGAACTCACAACTTTGCGTTCCTGCGTCGTAAACTTCACCGGATTTGCTTATCTAGCGTCGTGACCTATACGTGTTTTCTTAACGTTAGTCACTAGACTTGTATCGCACAAGTACAGTCACTATCTCTTGTGTACGTATTCTTGTGTTAAAAATAACTTATATTTTTAACTAAGTGTCTTACTTATATTATTTTCTCGAAAATAATTATAAGTTTCTTGTATTATGCACTTTGCACCCGAATTATGTATTTTGCCTAAGTATGGTGTATGTGTATTTTGTGTTTATACTTCTCATGAGTATTTAGTGTATTTTTAAGTCTTAATACGCTAGCACGTATAACACATACTATATACACTTAGCACAAAAGTTGGTGATCAAATAATATATATTTTTCTCTCAAAAATATACATACTTATATCCATTTTTATTCTTGAAGAAATCATCATTTCTTATCACCAAAAATTTGGGAAACCTTGGTAATACTCTTAAATACATTTTTAGGGAATAAGTTTCTCAAAAACTTATATTTTTCTAAGTGTCAAAATTTATAAAAATTTTGACAGAGTTTCCCCTAAAAATGGAGGTTTCCCATGTTTTCAAAACATGTGTTTATTTTCTTTTAAATCGTCAACAATCATCAACAACAATAATCATCAACAACAATCACTAATTTCTCCATTTCATGAACTTGAATATTTACAAAAATGTGTAGTAATTTACTAGCACATTTAGTAAGCCTTGTTATCTTTAAAAATAAGTTTAATTTCTTAAAAACTTTATTTTTAAAGAATATGAAGTTTCACAACTTCTAGTCGGTTTTTACGAAAATTATTTCTTTGTTAAAACTTTTGTTACACAAGTGTCCACACACTTGTTTCTTCATAAAAACACCTCTACTTCATGAAAGATCCGGTTTTAAAACATGGTTTTGTCTTACAGTTGGTCTTTCGAAAATACCACTTGTAGATCTTTAGATCTACTAGTTTAGAACTCCATTTCATAAGATAAATTGTTTTTACACAAGTTCATGTTTAATAGTAGTAGTGTTCATCATCTAGTCCTTTTTATACTTTAACATACACTAGCTCATGTTCTAAGAACATAACCTAGCCGGGTTAGATGACGATCCGAACTACTACTAGCATTAAACAACACAAAATAATCATCACAAAACAAGTTTAACAAGTTTTACACAATTATCCATCTATTAACCATCATATTCATCACTTTAATAGACTTTTAGTTGGTGATTTAGTATGTTCATGATTTTCAACCGACAAATCTCTTATTAACCACTCTAGACAAGATCAAGAAGGTGTTTTAGAACACTTACTACTAGCTCAAGGCTAGGGAAGTTCAAGAGTGCAAATGAGGTGGATAAAAGCAAATGGTGAAGGTCCTTCAAGATCCGCTTGCACCGAGCTTCATTAGTGACCTTCTTACACCTTGAATCAAGCTTGGAATAGATGGATGGTGAGCAAAAATGGTGGATGGTTGGTGGTGGTGGTGAGCCGTGAGGTAGAGAGGGAGGAAGAGAGAGTTTTGTGAAGTTGGTGATGAGTGAGAATGAAACTTATGGTTTAGTGTGTTATTCTTATAACCAAATCAAGGCTTTATCTAATGGGTTTAGTGTTTCTAAAGTGCCAACACAACCCATTAAAATATAGGAAAGAAATCCCATGAGGGATTTTGGTCTCCCAACCGTCCAACATAGGGGGGGGGGGGGTCTTGGTTACATTTCAACTCCAAGTTACATGATCTAGTTACATGTTAAATGTTAGATTTAGTGTTAAGTGTGTTTATTAAATATATAGTGTGTTAGGGTGTTCAGGGACCCTAACTAGCTTAGAAAAATAAAAACAATGCTTCTAGCATTATTTTGGTGTTCCGGGTAATATCCGGTTATTCGGTTAGACACCGGTTCGTTAAAGTGCTAAATTACACTTTTTAGTGTCTTTTAAGTACCCTTCTTGTACCCTTTCAATTCCCAACACTTAGGGAAATATTCTGGATGATAAAACGAAATTTCTGCATAATCTTCATATGTTTAAATGTTGAATTGAGCTGAATTATACAAAATTATGCACTTAAAGTGCGTTTTGGGTGCTTTTTAGTGCTTATTTTTGCTTTCGCAATGTCTATAAATTAAACCCTTATATGTACTCTTGGGTTTTAATGTACTTTTGTCGTCGGACCTACACCTAGGCCTCAATTCTAATGTCTGACTGCTTTCTGCAGTTCTGTTGACACGATGTGTCTTACCGGTGAGTTTACTAATATTTTTGACGCAACGCTATCATAAGGTAATTCTTGTAGCATATATCATGCATGAATTCACTTGTATGGAATTCAGAAATTTATTTGTATGGTAAACCAGATTGTGCACAGTCATTTAAGCACAAATTACTGTTCATCTAGTGTACGGAATGTACGGAAAAGTGACGGTTGTCACAGTCACAAAAAGTTACAAACCTTGGTGGCAATTTGGTACAAAAGTGTCATTTTGGACGAAAACAGAAAACGTGCCCAAACCCCAGGTACGATTTTGGCAATTAACTCCTCATAAAATATATAAATTACTTGTAACTTTCTCTGTAGCATGCAAATTTCAAAAACATATTTTAGTCATAATAACATTTTAGAGAAATATATTAATGGTCTTGATTTATTTTTTGAACCGATCATATAATGACAAGTTACGCATATACAAGTAATGATAAACTAGTAATATTTCCCGCGCGTTGCAGCGGGTCTACGGTTAGTATCGGTTCGATTTATGATAAGATCGGTATGGTTTCAGCACTCGGTATAGTAACTAAAATATACAACCAAAAAATAAAAGTAATGATATGACCAAAATGATGTTGACACGTGTTTTACAATACTTGCAAACCATAAAAACGAATAGTGGTTCCAATAATAATGATACAGTACCAATGTTGTTCGGTGAAATCGACAGGGCATTGATGTTGCTAAGACGGTGTCAGTTTAGTTAGTCATGGTGGGGATATGGTACCAACACTCATTATAGCTTACAATATATAAAATATACTATATACTGCTTCCGAAGTTATGCACACGGTATTGGTTCATTTCGTCACAATAAAAAAACAAAAAAATCAATTATATTTTACCCGTTCGATTCAAACAAAACTTATATTGAAATATAAATAAAAATAAGCATGTCTCAACGCTATTTTCTAAATTTTATAAGGCATTACTTATATTATTAAAATAACATAAATGATAAATGACATCGACATATAAAAAAAATACTAAATGTGGATAAAAATAGAAACGTCGTAACTGTAAACTAAAAAAATTATAAAATATCGTTTTGATAAAAGTTATAATAGAAAAACAAAAATATGTTTAATTAATATAATAAAATAATTAAAAGGTAGAAAAAATATAATAACAAATAAAAATTTATTTACTGTTTATGACCACTTTCTAATAATATATATAATATAATAATTCTTCACTTAATATATAATAATAAATTTTTAAAACAATGGCAAGTTTCTGTTAATATATATAATTCTCAAGTCCAACAACGTGTAAATATTATTTTGGCCAACAAGTTATGTTTTTAGTTAATATAGATTTAGTTATAGAAATGGAGGGAAGGTTTCGTTGTAACATCATGTATAGTGGTTAAGCCTTAGGCTGGAGGGTGTGGGATGGAGCTCCTAGGGGCTTTATCAAGACATGTAAGTGCCACGTAGGATCCACGTCAGCCATTGGGCTTTATAACGCCCCCCTTTAATTTGTACAGTGTGGGATGGAGTCCCCTATTAAACAAAATAAAAAAAAAAAAATTTTGATTGGATGAAAAGTTGAGGGCCCCACCTGATAACCCCCTTCTCCCTCGTTACCACCATGGAGCCCCTTCTATAGCGCCCCTCCATAACTCCGGCGGTGTGGGTGTATAGCGCCCGGGGCGCTATAGAGGCTGAGGTGGTGATGGTGGCGCCCCCCACACCCTCCGGCCTTATAATCACTATAGGTGTGGGGTTACACAATAGGTGATAAATGCGTAAGAAATGAGGGTTATGAGGGTTTATATAACTTAATTGTGTAGTAAGACTATGTGGTAAAATCAAATAAAAAGTTAATTTTCCTTAAGTAGGATGATAACGAATCTTAACTATTCATTTTTCAAATCAATGGTTAAGATGAAAGGGTAGGAGAAAGGAGGAGTGAGAGGGTATCTTGGGAAAATCCTATTTATGGACTTTCTCTCTCCACATGCAAGGCACATGCATATTCCACCCACATTTTTTAAACGTTAATAACTTTTTTATACGACATTATTTTTTCATAAAAATTTCACCGTAAAATCGAGCGTCTTTTTATCTTTAATTTGAGTACCATATTGCTATATAAAATATGAACACTAAAAAAACCCACTTAAATGTGTTGTATTTCTATGTTGTATAACATTTTTTTTACTGAATTTTTTTATCTTAAATTTTTTTTTCCTCAATTTTTTGT
Source organism: Helianthus tuberosus (assembly GCA_030545235.1). Taxonomy (NCBI): domain Eukaryota; kingdom Viridiplantae; phylum Streptophyta; class Magnoliopsida; order Asterales; family Asteraceae; genus Helianthus; species Helianthus tuberosus. The sequence continues at coordinate 3,364,820 of JARYGA010046293.1, forward strand.
GCTGGATTTTTTTGTACTACATTTTTTTGCTTAATTTTTTCGTGCTATATTTTTTTGTATTAGATTTTTTTGTGCTATATTTTTTTGTACTACATTTTTTGTGCTAGATTTTTTGTACTAAATTTTTTGTGTTAGATTTTTTTGTACTAGGTTTTTTTTGTGCTAAATTTTTTTGTACTAGATTTTTTTTGTTGTATTTTTAAAAAACAAAAGGGGTGCCACATGTCATTTTCACTCCTATTTATAAGGACCAAAATGCCCTTCATTCCTACTTATTAGGAGTGCCACATGTTATCATCACAATCCTTCTTAAGATACTTAGGCAAAAACCACTTTTTAGTGGATCATTCCCCGTAAGACTATACCCCTTCAATTATATACAATGTTGTAGAAGGCGCTAGGCGCTAGTCGGGCGGTGAGGTACCGCCTAGGGATTAATCGGGATTAATCGGAATGGGATTGTTATATGTATTTTTTTCAAAATTATATATATATACCCAATAATATAAAAATAATACTTCAAAATTCACATAAATACTTCAAGTTTCAGATAGTATGGTTCGATTTTGACCGATTTTGACTGATTCTGACCAATTTTGACCGCCTAGAACCGATTTTTACCGATTTTGACCGATTAATATAGTCCGATTAATCCGATTTTTGACCGCCTAGGACCGCCTAGAACCGATTTTGACCGACTTTGACCGACTCCGATTAATTGACCGACTAGCTCAAAATTAGTCAGTAAGTAGCCGCCTAGCGCCTAGGCGCCGATTAATCGGCCGCCTAGACCGATTTTTGCAACACTGATTATATATATATAGATGTATATATAGGTGTATATATGTGTGTGAGATAGGATCGTAAAACCTTCCAGTGTACATGGCCTAAACTTGTAATGTTGTGAGAGAGCGATAAAGCGAATCCACCCTCACCCGAATCCAGCCAATGGACGTACTGCCTTCATTCATTTCTTATCTTACCCCATCATCTTCTTTAATCAAGTTACAACTATAACCCCTCAACTTTTACTAATTTCAGTTTTCCATATTTTCTTTTAAGTGAAGAGAAATTAAACTTTAAGAATCCAAACTAATATAATTGGTTGCTAATAATACATACTAGTTTTTTATGATGTCGCGCGTTGCAGCGAAACCGAGCAAATGATAATTTAAAACAAACGTGATTTGAATATATAACACATTTAGAAAGCCAAACAATTAGAACGGTTTAGTTTATCATCGTACCGTTTTATAATACAAAATTAATACTTTAATTTGGGTACAACTTTGTTTTTAACAAAACTTATAACGGAATGTCGAGGGAAAAAAATTAAGCACAACTACGTACGTAAGTTTTAGAAAAAAAATTATAAACGTAATTTATTAAAGAAGTGGCAAATCAATTGATAAATTAATATTTGTTCTAAAAAAGAAAAAAGAATTATCAAAAAAGTTGGTAAAAAAAATATATGGTTTACAAAAGGAAAAATAAAATTTAAAAATATGTTATTAAAAGTAAATATAATAATAAATTATTATAATATTAAAAAAATAACAATAAAAAGCTATATATTATTATAAAAATAAAGTTATTATTCATGACCCTTCGTTAACAATATATATATAACTAGTAATACAGCCAATGACATTTATTATCTATAATATTATAATTGAAGTAAAACTTAGTCGACCGAGAGTTAAGAGGAATAAAGCTACGTTTTATATTAATTTGATATCGCTCTTAACACAAAAATGAAAAATAAAAGTTTCTTTGTCACATTTATATAAAGCAAACTAAACTAATTTTGAATCAATTTGTGTTTGAAAAGTTTCTTAATTAATTTTCTTTTTCTATAATCAAGTTCTTATTTCCAATAAAACTTGTTTATTTAGGTTTGCTTGGGTTTAAAACAATAAAACTTGAGTAGTTTGTAGTGATTTAATTCTTTAAAGGAATTATTAAGTTTTAGACTGCTTTTATGATTAATTTCTTAATTATTGGAATGAAATTCTAAACAACCCACTAATTGCAATAAAAGTCATTTTATTATGCTTGGGTCGTAATAATTTAATGAACTTATTAATCAGTAAACCATATCTAATAACAATCATGATTTACTTCCATTATCATAATCAATGTTATTATGTTTTTCATGTGTTCAAATTAAGACTTTTTAACTAATTGTCAAAGTTGTTTTCTTAATTTTGTATCACATAAAAATTGTTTTACCATATTTTCATGTAACTAAACATATTGCTAGAAGGACTAACTAATACTAAATTCAAACCTTTGGGGTTATAAATGAAAACTATGATCCATCATCCTACTTGTACTTTGTTGTTTACTTGGTTATCAAAAAACCTCATCTCTCTCTGTCTCTGTGTGTGTCTAGAATACAATGGCCACAAATTCTCTCCAATCTCTAAACTACCGCCACCGCACACCGCCACTTAGACGACGCCACTCACTAGACTCTCCGCCACCCACACTACTACTTACCCCAAAGCCAAACACCGGCAACCAGACGATCTCCAGCTCCTCCACCACCGTAAAAACATACTCTCTCTCCTCCTCCTCCTCCACAACCACCGCCCAATCCACAACCTCGTTCGACCTCCTCCGCCGCCTCCTCGACGCCAACGACTTCCGTGAAGCCGACGAGGAAACCCGGCGCCTCATCATCGCACTCGCCGGCGAAGCTGCACAGAAACGCGGATACGTCTTCTTCTCTGAAGTCCAATTTATTGAGGAAGCTGATCTGAAAACAATTGACCAGCTGTGGCGGAACCACAGCAACAATAAGTTCGGCTACAGCGTACAGAAACGACTGTGGGAGAAAGCAGACAAAGATTTCACCAAATTTTTCATAAAAGTGGGATGGATGAAGAAGCTGGATACTGAAGTGTTGCAATACAACTACCGGGCTTTTCCGGATGAGTTCACGTGGGAGTTAACCGATGAGATCCCCGAAGGTCACCTGCCCTTGACGAATGCCTTGAGAGGGACGCAGCTGCTCAGTTGCATTCTCACCCACCCGGCATTTGCAGCTCAACAAGAAGAAACACCTCTTCTTCTTGAAGAAGAACAAAAACAAAGTAAGCTGCCAGTTGGCAAAGGCCTCTTTAAAACAAATTACAGTTTTTGATGTGCAGTACTTGTTTCTACTGTACAACCCACTATTTCACAAGAATTGCGGTAGGCAGACATGTTTCTCCAATTGTAAGGGTGTTTATTTTTTGACAGAATTATATATTAAATCTTCTCCTTCTGGGGTTTCTCTGTCTTATATGTGTGTGTATATATGATATGATATGATGATATCAAATTCACGGCCTAGTGGTAGAGAGGTTTAGGTTCTCGAGACCTAGATTCAATTTGCATTTGTGGTAGGGGTAGGGGTAGGGGTAGGGGTAGGGGTAGGGGTAAGGGTAAGGGTAAGGTTGGTCATCACTCATCACTCACTCACAACTTTTAATCAAATTCCGTCATGTCATCAACCATTATTCTATCACTCACAATCATTTTTAGTGAAAATCACTCACCAGCACACCCAATAATTTCCCCACAACCAACAATTTCCCTCATCACCCAATACCCCATCACGCGTGAAAAATACCACGCGTTATAAAAATGGAGAGTGATAGACGGAGGTGGCGGTGGTGTTTTCTTATCTTCTACGCGTGAAACTATTCCATCACGGTGTAAATTTGCTCCACCCCGAGTCCTCTTATATTTGTGGAGTAGGTAATGCTAGAAAGAGGCTAGCTTCCTTGCAAAGTGGCACGTTCTATTCTAAGCCCACCTGGCTTTTCATCCCATCATATGTTACGTCAGAGTTAAGATAACATTATTTAAAAAAAAATACGATGATATGATGTTATTATTATAACTAGCGGTAAGACCCGTGTGAAAACACGGGTGGTTTATTAGAAAACCATGCATAACACATTTTATTAGATGAATGATTATACATTTCTTCAATAGAGAAGAATCAATGTATTTTTGGCTTAATGTAAGAACCTTTCTATACAATCCATTGCTGAAAATAACATTTAAAATTCCTTATAGTTAGCAACCGAAAGTGAAAACCAAAAAATAAAAGCCATGATGTCGTCATGATTTGCCCCAAAAGATATCAAAACGTGTTTTACATCGATCGAGAAACATAATAACGAATAACGCTACCGTTTTTGATAATATCAATACCATTTCAATGTTTGGTCGAAATTGGTTTGGTTACCGGTATGCTGGTATGGTATAGTGTCACACCCCGAAAATATCAGAGCATTGGCGTGACTGGACCGGTATCTTCATTGCACAGCGGAAGCAAATAAGCTATGACTTCTAGAAAACGAACGCCCACTAAGTACTCGAATCTCCAATGGTTCTCCTATTCCAACCGTGCCATAAATTGAGAAAGTAACCTGAGAAAGAAACATACGAAAAATCAACATAAAGTTGAGCGAGTTCATAGTTTGTTTGTAAAATATTTGAAATAAATCTTTTGAATAACCGGTTTTTAAAAGTCAATACAGAAAAATCATTTTTCTTGGCATATTATATGAAAATTGTGAGCTCTAAATAAATTGGTAATCATTGTAAGTATGTATTTGTAAACCCCGGTATGAAAGCAAACAAGGAAAACAGATCATTAATGGTTTGCAAGGCCATTAACATGTGTGCAACGGCGTAGGAAGGCTCAAACCTAGCAGATTTTGTACCGGGCCTCCGGCTGTAAGACATAGTCACCTCATGCCTCATGGGCCAAACCCTGGTCCACATGGGTGTGGGCTCGCTACACCCAAATAGATCTATCACTCATGTACCTCGATCCTAACACGAGGATTAATGGTCTTAGGTGTAACACCCTGTGTTTCGAAAGTCAAAGTCAAGTTGACTGTTTTGACTTCTTTGACTTGTAGAAGATCTATTTATTTTATTGCATTAGCTGTATTATGTGGAGTACTTATTAATAACCGAGATTTAATCGCTATTTATCGCATGATTAACGCTTATCGCATCGCGCTCGCAACTCGAATTTACACACTTTGGTTATGGTTTGATATGTGTGTGTGCCCTTTATGTGTTACTTGTGCATGTTTATTTATGTTATATGTGGTGATCAATCGAAACGCAAATCGCAACGCAATCGCAATCGAATCGCAAACGCTAAACGTAAGTTAATTAAGATGATTGTATGTTAGATATAGTAGTTGGGATTAAAAGTAATTTGAAGAGGAAACTCTATCGCACCGCTCGCTCGAATCGCATCGCAACGCTTGACACTCGAACCGAAATCGGAAAACTCATCGCGCCAAGCAAATGGCCAGCCGACCGAGTTGCCACCCGATCGGACTACCATCCGATCGAGGTGCCACTCGACCGAACGACCATCCGACCGAGTTACCACTCGATCGACCAGCCACATATTCCCCCACTTTGGGAAACCCTATAAATACCTCACTTGTTACCATTTTTGGTAATGACATTTTCTCTCTGCTCCAACCAGCCACCCTCAAGCACTTTTCTCTCGATTTCTCTCAAATCTTGTAAGTTTCCAACCTAAATCTTGTACTTTCTTGATCTACACGCACTCCTACATCTTTCTATCTTTTGAATCTTAACTTTTAACCGTGAAATCACTAGATTTGAGGTGTTCTAGGATGATGTCATCATGGTGTTCTTAGGAACTTCATGTTTTGGCTTCAATCCACCAAGAACAACTTGAATCTGAATGATTTCCACAAGAATAAACAAGGATCTTGCTTAGATCTGAACATATTCACGGTGAAAGGGATTGAAAGATGGTTTTTCTAACTTTCTTTCAACTCTTTTACACTCAAAAACCGAAAGAATCGGAGCTTGTTTTAATCTTCTACTCCTTGTTGATGTGTTGGTTCAAGATCTTGATTCTATCCAAGAGATTACTGATTTCGGGTTAGACATGAAACACCGTCTCGAACAGTTAAACTGGTCGGACTAGGGTGATTCCTGTCCGATCGGGTTACTAAGTCTTGATGAGGTTTCTATTGTTTAGCACGCTATCAAACAGTCTCGAAAACACGCAAACTACCAAAACAACCAAGGAGGAAGACGACCAGGTCATCTGGGACTGATTGCCGTCCGATCGGATTGCACCTTGGGTCCCACATTTAACTTTTATTTCAACATTTAAAGTTTTGAACATTGAACGAACTGCCGTCCGATCGGATTGCCACCCGATCGGGTTGCCACTCTACCATGTATTGTTTGACTTCAAACACTTAAACAATTTTCAACATGTTCAGTACGTACGGCTTGCCACCCGATCGGATAGCCATCCGATCGAGTGACCGTCCTGCTGTGAACTTGTTCTCAACCTGAGAGGCCTCGCCAATCGGATCGCCGTCCGATCGAACGACCGTTCGACCGACCGACCTGAAAGGTAGATATACTTCTCTATTTTCAAAATGCTATAACGAAAACTTCAAAGGTCAAACCATCATACACAAACACATCCATCCCAAACGAGGCAGATCGGATGACCATTCGAACGGATTGTCACCCACTCGACCGGCCACCCGATCAGATAGCCACACGATCGGATTGCTGTTCGACCTACTGACACCTTGTTCGTTTTACGCGCCGCTTATCGTTTATGCTATCGTTAACTGTTTAGGCTAATTTCGCTCTAAGCGCTCCCTTCAATCCATCATCGCTGTGAGTATACTCAAACCCTTTTTGCTTTACGCACTTTTGGGTGTTACATACGTTACTTATGCTAAATCACATCGAACACACTACGCAATACTTTAACGCTAACTGTTACTGCATGTTATACGTGACTTAATGAATGTTTGTTTGTAATGTTTACACATGGAATGCTGTCTACCTGCCTTAGCAACGGTAGTACTATTAGTTTGGACTCAGCACCTGTTCACTCAGGGGTTGTTAAGGACAATTAGTTACATGGCTCACAGTGGTGAGTGTGTATCACGAACTGCCATGGGCAGTCAACCCGCAGTCATTGGTATTGATAGGTTCATGTTGATAACTAACGTGCTTCATTTCACACTGTGTACGTGCTGGTTATGCGTAAACGATTTCGAACTCTATTATATCTATTAAACTTGTATGCTCACCTTTACACTATGTGTATTGACTTTTACTTTAACGTATGTGGCAGGTGCTTAAGGTGTTTAGATGCTTTGCTTGCTGTGAAATCGAGGCTAGGAAAGACCTAGAACAATAATAAATTGTCTGTACTTAAAATCTGGGTTGTCGAAACAGAACAATTTGACTAGATTTTGTCTGTAATAATTATGTTACTTTTTATGTCATGGTATGGGACGCGATGCTTTAAATAATTGGTAATCATAGTCGTTATGGAAACTTCTGGACAATCTGTTTCGCTCAGTGTCACGCCCCGATGTTTCCGCCATCGGTTGGGGTGTGACAGATTGGTATCAGAGCCATAACTATAGGGAATTAGGCCAGACTCGACCTAGTCCGGGTCGATGTCTTAGAACGACCTAGTCTATAGTTAGGTACCAACAGACCTACTTGTGCACACCCTGTAGGGTTATGTACAAGCTTACTTGCTATTTCTCGCTATTCTCGCCCACACTACACTATCACTGCATTCTAAGTTTCAAAAATGAACAAGCGATTAGGTTGAGACTAGGTGTGAAAACCGCAAACTCTCGACCAAATTACTTGTTCAACCCGCATTTTTATCTACAAACAGGGGAAAATGCGTTGAATCAGGAGTGAAATCCGTACTTCGACACAAATTTCCTCTCTATTTTATCAAACAGGGATAAGGTCATTAAGTCAGGGGTGAAACCCGAACCTTGATGATTTATTCCGTGCTATACTTTGTTTTACAAAACTCTCACCAAGGTCTCGACGAACTCCAACGACTTGAAGTCACACTATAACTGCAAGGACGCGTGCCATTTCCAGGAATCGAGGCAAGGGCATAGTCCCGACGGTTGAAGGGTGTACTAAAAGTCCTTGTGAATGGTCGAACCACCTTGGGTAGTCGATGTCTAATTAGCCTAAGACAATCTATTTTCGATTTCAAACTCGCAATCGCTGATTTTATGTGTTTCGATTCTGAGCCCGCAATTGCTGACTCTGATATTTGCCGATTTTATATGGATTTTATGTGTTTTATGTGATGTTACCTGTTTTTGTGCCTCTATTTCGTTGGATTACTCGCTTATATTCTGATCGACACATACGATGCGCACTACACATTTACCTCAAAACACTGACAAAACGCTACTACTTGTGGATAATCGCATGATACATTATACTCTATACTATACTATACTACTCGCTGTGTACTCGCTATATCGCGCGCGAACCGTGAATGATAGGTTTCTGTATTCTGACTGCTCCTATGTGCTCATACGTGTCCAATGTGCCTTACGCGCTTATGTGCTTTTGTGCATATGTGATTCCTTGTTTACCTGCATGTGTGTTTATGTGAAACATGATTGTGTTCCTGAGCTTTAGTAACACTAGGCGTGTGAGGTGAGACTCGATTATACTGTGTTTGAGTCCTATGGCGATGTCTATTGCAGACAATGTCGTCATCTGGATCCCTTCATTCGCGCGCTGCTCGCCAAAGCCAGAAAGACAAACGCCTTGCTGCTCTCGTCGCCAAGCAAGTCGCAAAAGTTATTCCACAGATCTTCAGCGAGATCCATGAGAACGCAAGCAAATCATCTGAGGAGTCCCGAACTGAAACTCCCAAGACTGCTTTCAGTTTCAAGCAGTTCAAGGCTTGCGGGCCAAAGGAATTTACTGGCGAAGATGGCCCTACGGCTTTGTTTCAATGGTTTGATTCCATAGAGGTTACCCTACGACAGAGCGGTTGCCCAGATGAACTCCGCACTCTCAACGCTACTGGCGTCTTCCAGTCCCGGGCCTTAGACTGGTGGACGGCTAAGAGGAACAAACGTGGGAACGATGCAGCTTATGGTCTGACATGGGAGGAGTTTAAGAGCGTCATGCTAGAAGAATTCTGCCCTCCCCACGAGCACCAAAAGTTGGAGGACAGATTCTTGCATATAAAGCAGAAGGATGGTGACAATGTTGCTCTGACTGCTCGCTTCAAGCAGCTCAGCATAATCTGTCCTGATCAAGTGAAGACTCCCGATATGACGATCAAGAAGTATATCCGAGCTCTTCCAGATTGTGTTGCAGATTTTGTACAAGCTTCAAAGCCCGCAACAATCGAAGAAACTTACTTGCTTGCCGCTGAAATCAACAACAAGCGAGTTAAGTCTGGTGTCTGGGATAAGGCTCCCAAGAATCTGCATCAAGCTACCACCGCACCAACCGCTGAAACCACCATCACCCCCACAGTCTTCAAAAGCCTCTCGTCGCAAGAGGAAAGTCAACAGCAAATCCAGCAACAAGAACTGTGTCGTTACCACTGCTGCCCCGCTCCAAACAGTTCCAACCCAACAACAGCAGATGCAACACCGCCAGGTCGCGGGGCCGGTAACCCAAGCACCGCCGACAAAGCGTGCTTATACGGGTCCTCACCCGGTCTGCCCGACTTGAACCTATTACCACCCAGTGGGAATCGCCTGCAGATTTTGCGTGCATTGCAACATGTACGGCCATTTCACTTCCAACTGCTGTACAGGCTCTCGACAAGCTCCAGCTACTGCTCATCAAGCTTGCTTCCTGCTCCTCAAGGCCCATAAGCGGCTCAGGCGCCCGCGATCAAATCTAGAGTATGCTTCGCGTGTGGTGATCCCAACCACTTCGCGAACATGTGCCCGAATCGAGTGGTGAAACAAGAGCTACAACAGCAGCAACTCCAGCAACAGCCTCCGCAGCAACAGCAGCAACAACAACAACAAGCAGCACATGCTCGAACTTTCAACATCAACGTGCGCCAAGTCCAGGCCGACAACAACGTGGTCAATGGTACGTTCCTTATGAATGGTATTTATGCTTCGTGTTTATTTGATACTGGTGCCGATAACTGTTTTGTATCGTTCGAATTCGAGAAGCTCCTTAATCGTAAGTGCGCCCATCTCCCCTCGACGTTCGATGTCGAAGTTGCCACCGGAAGAACTGTCGTTGTCAATTCTGTTCTTCGTGATTGTACTCTCGAACTCAACAATCACATCTTTCCCATCGATCTCATCCCGATGCAGCTCGGAAGTTTTGACGTCATAGTAGACATGGACTTTCTTCACGAAAACCATGCTGAAGTTGTTTGCTTTGATAAGATGATTCGATTCTCGCTCGCTAATGGAGACTAATTGTGTGTTTACGGTGAAGTCGCGTCGAAGAAACTCCAACTCATGTCTTGTGTCCAAGCTAGCAAGTATCTCCGTAAGGAATACCAAGCTTTCTTGGCTCACATCGTAGTAGCTGAGAAAAAGGAAGTTAAAGGAGTAAACGATGTCCATGTTGTTCGTGAATTTCCAAACGTATTTCCTGACGATCTCCCCGGACTACCTCCGAGTCGTGATATCGACTTTCGTATCGACCTCATTCCTGGGGCAAACCCTGTTGCCAGAGCTCTCTATCGACTCGCACCGTCCGAAATGCGCGAATTGTCGAGTCAGCTCCAGGAATTGCTTGACAAAGGCTTTATTCGCCCTAGCACCTCTCCTTGGGGCGCACCATTCCTTTTCGTCAAAAAGTAGGATGGGTCGTTCCGGATGTGCATCGACTATAGGGAGTTGAATAAGCTAACAATCAAGAATCGCTATCCCCTGCCCCGCATCAACGATTTGTTTGACCAACTACAAGGTGCTACATGTTTTTCCAAGATTGATCTACGTTCAGGCTACCACCAACTACGCATTCAAGAAGAGGATATTCCCAAAACCGCTTTTTGCACTCGATACGGCCACTATGAGTTCGTTGTTATGGCTTTTGGTCTAACCAACGCACCCGCGGTGTTCATGGACCTGATGAATCGCGTGTGTAAACCTTTTCTCGACCGTTTCGTCATCGTGTTCATCGACGATATCCTGATCTATTCCAAGTCGAAAACCAAACACGCGCAACATCTACGTTTGGTTCTCGAGCTACTCCAAGGGAATCGACTCTATGCCAAGTTCTCCAAGTGCGAATTGTGACAACTGTCAAATTTGCATGCTACCGTACAATTAATTAATATTTAATTTATGCTTAATGACTGTGCTTGATTACAACTGTGATTAAACTGCTTTCTGATTTCTGTTACATACATACATATGCATCACATTTAATACTATCGCTCCATTTATTTCACACAAACTTTAGTGACAAACTTGATGCACAAAGCACAGTTAGCACACTGAGCGGATAACCCAGAAAACATGCTGACAATGCCAGCACCTAGACAGACAAAGTTTTTGAGGCCAGTATGAGCCGGAGATAGAATACTACAATAGTAGGAAGTGAGGACCATAAAACTGCGTCACTAGGTGATAGTTATAGTGCCGGGAAGTGCCAAAAACACACTTTAAATGCAGAATTCTGCACTTAATAACCAAAATTCAGCATTTAATAATGCTAGTAAAGTGCAAAAAAAAAAACTTGACAAAATAATCCTAGACACTTTCCAAAGTGTTGGGAATTAAATGTGTCACATAAAGTAACATAAAAGACACCTTATTGATTAATTTAGCACTTTAACGGGACAACACCCAACCGAGCAACCGGACTTTACCCGAAACACAAAAATATTGCCAAACACATTGTTCTTCTTTTTCTGAGCTAGTTAGGGTCCTCGAACACCCCAACACACTTTATAACTATTGGCACACCTAAGACACTAACTATATCACTTGGTTTCTAACTAGAACTTGTAATCATCCATTGAAACCCAACCCTATACCCCCCCCCCTATTGGGACGGTTACATGGGTGTCCCCACCCATTGATTTCTTTGGTTATTAAATTAGATCATGTTGGGTAATTAAGAAGCACTTTACACAAGGGTTAATGGAAGAGTTGGTTTATAAATTGGCACATAGGATTATCACACTTCATACTCATCTTCACCAACAACAAACATCTCTCTCTTCTCTCCTTGTATGTTCGGCCGAGAGCTCCACCACCACCATCAACATCTTCAAGCTTCCTTTCATGCAATCTCTAGTGATCCAAGGGTGTTAGAGATCATACAACTAAGCCCGGTGTGTTCGAAAGCTCAAGGACCTCTCTAGTTTTCTTTTATCCATCACTTTTATGCTTTGAAACTCCCCTAGCCTTGTGCTAGTAGTAAGTGTCTTAGATCATCATCTTGTTCATATTTTTGTTGGTTAATAGTGAAAGGAATGGTGAAATATTAAAAACTCTAAAGAACATACTCAAAGTCTTGAAGTATAAGCTAACTAAAGAGGATGTATGGTTAAAGTAGTGGTGAAATCATGTTGATCTTGTGTTGTTATGCTTAGTGTATGTTGTTTGTTAGATAAAATGGTATGATCCATCTCATGGACTTGCTAGATCATGTTTAAAGACATGAACTTGCAAGATGTGAAGGTTAAAAATGTTGTGGATGATGAAATCATCCACACATAAGCTATGAACTTGATTACATACTTGTTTTCTTGAAAAAATAAAGATCAAAATGGGTTATAAACTTGTAGATCTAAAGATCTATGAGTGGTTTTTTGAAAGAACCAAGTGAAAAATATTAGTTTTGATAACACTTGGATCTTACATAAAATCTACGCATTTTTAAGGGATAAACAAGTGTAGGAACACTTGTGTAAAAAGAGAATTTCACAAAGAGATATTTTTAGAAATCATGACTAGAAGTTGTAAATGTTCAAATCCTTTAAAAATAAAGTTTTTGAGAAACTAATCACATGTTAAAGGTAACAAGACCAACTAAGTGTGCTAGTAAGTTACTACATGTTTTCATAAATATTCAAGTTCATGAGTTTATGGTTATGCTTATTTTTGACAAAGTTTGATAAATAGAGGTTGTATGTTGATGATTGAAAATTGAATGAATGATTTTACAAAAGAAAATGATATGCTAGTAAGCATGGACGCCTCCATTTACAAAGGAAACTCTGGCGAATTTTTTCTAGAATTTCAACACTTAGAAATATTTTTCTAACAAGTGTTACAAGTATATTTTATAACTTGTGTTTCAAATATAAATTTCGCCATAAATTTTGTTACGAAATACAAGTATCGGAGGTTGGTTTTCGCAAATAAAAATGGGTAAATATATATTTAGAATATATATTTTATACTGAGACACTTGTGTGATTATTTGTATATTTTGTAACTAGTTATATTATTTTAGGGTAAAATAATATAACTTACAAAATACCATGGAAATTACAACTCCAAAATAATATCAAAAATTGCAAGGAATAAAATATTAAGTTACACACGTAATATTGTGAAACCGAACAAGAAAACGTAACTTATGAAATATTCCGGGATATACCATTACACTATATTTTTGGTAATATTATTTTGGGAATGAAAGAAGTGAAAATATGATTTCGTAAATATTACCAAGTATATCACATTTTTGACAACAAGAAAATATATTATTTTTGGGAGATAAGAATATATTTTTCCAGTACATTTAGAAGATATATAATTTTTGAGAAAAATATATATATTCTGGGACAATACATGATTGAACAAAATAAGTTTATATATATTTAAGTGAGACTTGAAATATATGGTTTTGGAAATATATATTGGGAATATACTAACATATTTTTTTATTTGGAACAATACACCAAAATACGACGCCATTACTTGGCAAGATACACAAATGCAAATACGAGAATACATGTATGAGATACCCCCATCCTTGGGAAGGAAAATACGAAGTTAAAATACTTGAGAAGTAGGAATATGAAATATTGTTTAGCAATTAATTCAAACGTTAACTAGTGATTATAACTTGGAATAATGACAAGAAATCGTAACTCAAAAATATAAATACTAAGACAAGGCACGACCCGTTCGTCTAATAGACGTTAGACCATTGTAGGTAGTCGTGTTTGCCGCGGAGATTTGGGTTACAAGTACGAAGACGCAATACTGTGAGTTCATGCCCCCCTTTTCTTTTAGCTGTTTTCAGTTTTATAACTTCGGGGGTGAAATACATGTTACATACTGCTACAGACAATTACAAATGATATGGTCAGCTAAGGAAGGAACTGTTAGATTATGTGATTGGATAGGTGAAATATTAAGACCATTAGTGCTCGTAGTACGATCGAGGGATACAAGTGATAGGTCTATTTGAGCTTAATAAACCCCACCCATGTGCCCGCTGGTTGGACCATGTGGTGACCTTGTCTCAACACCACCCATGCGCCCGCAGGTTGGACCATGTGGTGAATACATCTTAGCCGCACCCATGCCGCAGGTTGGACCATACGGTGATTACATTCTAACACCACCCATGCGCCCGCAGGTTGGACCATGTGGTGACTAGGTCCTATCCCCTCCCATGCGCCCGCAGGTTGGACCATGTGGATACACATTAACTGATATGTTTCCTTATTTGCTTTCATACCAGAGTTTACAAAACATTCATACTTACAACGATTATAAAGGTTTATTCACGCGTACATACTAAACACATGAACTCGCTCAACTTTTGTTGACTTTTCAAACTACATGTATTTCAGGGAACTAATGGATCTGGAAGGGTATGCATGTGTCATCAAGCTGCGTAGTGACATAAAAGATGTTATCCATGATTTCCGGGTTTAGAGGGTGTATTCCTTTCCTGGACAGGATACATGATTCTAAACTCTGGTTTTACTTAAGTACTTTTGTTGAGTCCTTGTGAACTCATTTAAACATGTCATGATTTGTAACTTATTTTGGTATCATGTTTTCAAGAACAAGTGTGTTATGGTTTTCTAAACGTTATTAATGGATGAACATCTCATGTTTTTATCATATATCATTGTTATGATTGATTGCTATGGTATTAAGAAGTCACACCCAATAATCACGCTTCCGCAAAAGTCAGGGTGTGATAGCTTGGTATCAGAGCCTCGATCATAGCGAACTAGGATTCTTTCTTGAGTCTAGACTATGATCATCAGGGCTCTCACAAAAACATTTTCAAACATTTTTACATTGCATACACAAAACGTCCAGATCCAGGAAACAAACATTTTTACAAATAAAAGGCACAAATACACATTTCAAAATCCATATTTATAATTCGGTCTTAGAGACCAGGGAATTAGTCTTAGAGACTGGGAGTTGGTCGTAGAGACCAGGGAATTAGTCTTAGGGACTGGGAGTTGGTCTTAGAGACCAGGGAGTTAGTCTTGGAGACTAGGGAGTTCAGTCTGAGAGGCTGGGTAGGATAGTCTGGGAAGACTAGGACGAATATGTGGATACATTATTACATTATGAATTGTCTTTATTTGCAATACACAAAGTGTTAAAGATTACTGTAAATATGCATGCTATAACTACTATATACCGGCACACACGTCACCTTCCTCAGGGAACGAATTGTCAGTTGATAACGACCCTACGGCCGCCGCCACAGATGATGAGACTGTGCCTGCACCAGAGATGTTTACGTCAGACACTGAGAGTGACCCTGACATGCTGACCAAGGACGAGGACGACTTCAAACCGTCCGCGCTGCCAGACTATGGCGATAAATTACCCTTGTTGATGGCTTCCTTGACGAAGATCCCTCTGTCATTCATGTTTCGGGCCATGACCACTTCATTACTGATCATCCCGTTGGTAAGCACACCATGGCTCCGACCCTCGACGATGCGCCTCCTGTGGACATTCCTTCCGAAGGTAGGCTACTCAACCAATTATTGACGATGACATTGGCAGGTTATTGATGGTCCTTCCGATAACACTTATGATGATGGAAGGTTAGACGATAACGTTGTTACTAATTTCACTTCTTAAGGCCCCTGTTAACAGGCCACCCTCTGATTCTAGCATATATTCGATTTCAGACTCCTTTGAGTCTGTGACATCTGCAGCCTTACAGATAGCCAGATTGCAGCTTTCTACTACTGACGCAGACAACGACGACATGACTGCTGCACTATCACCTGCTCAAGGCACCACACCGTTAAATGCCCTAGAGTCTGCTCCTGAGCCAGCTTCTGCACCTTTTGGATCAGCTTGATGTCGCACCTGCTGAACCTGCACTTTTACTTGATCATGACCCTGTTTCTTTTGGTTTACCAGGCATTGCACCCCTTACACCTGACCCAGTACCTGCACCTGACGATCTCCTTATTGGTTGAGACGTTTGATTTTACACCCACAACCGTTGATGTTGCTCCTTTTCTCCTATGGAGACCGACGTCCATTGCACCAACATGCCTATCGCCTTCTTTCAGGTTATACCCGCACCCCGGAAAGGTACTTCAGGACAGCACTCGCGTGACAACCCTTTTGCTACAGCAGCTGATGTGTGCAAAATGCAACATATAAATTACATCAATTGTGGCATAAAACTAACCCTTTTTTAGTACTAATGTTGGAAAAAGTGTGCTTTTGTCTTCCTTTTGTATTTTCAGGATTAAATGAGCTCAAATTAACAAAAGAAGCAAAAAGACATCAAAATCTAACATAAATACAAGAAAAGGAACAAACGTGACATGCCCGACCCCACGACAGCACCTTCCCAAGCAAAACAAGAAGACAGAAGACTGAACACGCCCCGTGCTCAGCCAGCACGGGGGCGTGCCCAAGTGTCAGCAGAAAAGACAAAGTGGTAGAAGCTTCTATTGCCCACCACGGGGCCGTGCTCAACGGACATGGGGCTGTGGTCAACTATAAGATTCGCAGAATCCAGGCAAATCTTCATAGTACAGATATGCTTCTACACACGGGGTCGTGCTCAGCGGACACGGGGGCGTGGTCAACTAATAAAGACAAGCTGCATTAAATGAAGAAAGAGAGGATGTGGACACGGGGCCGTGCCCACTGGACACGGGGCCGTGCCCACTGGACACGGGGCCGTGCCCGAGCTTCTGTTCAGCCTATAAATAGGAGTGCTTGGCTCAAGCTCAAACCATCCCTTGGCACACCACCTCTCTCACACTTCACCCACCACCCACCACCACCATAACACCATCATCCACCACCATCATCCATTGTCCATCATAGAGTGTGTGAGTCATCTTGGGATCCAAGATTGATCGTAAGAGTTCTTGACAATCAAGGCCATGTTTGCCTAAGTCTCTTACATCACTTGGTGAAGACAAAGTGTCTAGTGTAATACTTTTTATTTTTAATCTTTTCGCACTTTTTACTTGGTTTTGTATTAATGACTTTAATAACTAGTTTCTTATGTTGAAGGTGATTCTTCCTTATCGTTTGTCCGTGGTGTCTTGGCATTATTTTACTGTCTATATAAAATAAAAGATTTTCACCATTCATATCTCCACGGTCTATATGGAGGTATGTTGGCTACCTGGTCGGGGGTTAAGGGAACGGTTTGGTAAGAGTCTTGCCGTTGTTCAGCGTTTAAAGATCCTGCAAGGGACCTGGGTCAAATTTAGTAGGACCTCCTTCAATACTTAACGGTATTGGATGGCGGGGGTCCAAACTCTTTGATCCCCTCATATGTTAAACTACTATTAATACTATAACTCGGCTATTTAGGACTGTATCCCAGCTGACTCAGACTACTTAGCCGAGGGTAACGTCACCTTCAAAAGAGGGGCCTACCATAATTTGCATTAATAACTTAATTAATTATCTTTCAATAATCCGACCCTTTAGGATTGTATCCTTGCTGACTCAAACTACTGGGTTGAGGGTAACGTCACCTCCAAAAGAGGGGCCTACTACAATAACTAAGATAATCTCTTAAGTAAGTGCAAAAGTGCGGAAATAATCAAAGGTTACACTATACACGAGTCGGAACCAAGTGATTCATCTTGTCTATCTGTTTTTCTTTTATTTTTATTTTCAGCATTTTAGTTAGTTTTTATTTTTCTTAGTTTAAAACCTTTTTCTAAACTTTTGATTTGATTAGACGCTGAGGATAAACCGGTACTAAAAGCTCTTGTGTCCTTAGACGACCTCGGTATCTTGCCAACACTATACTACGCTCACGATGGGTGCACTTGCCATATGTGTGTTTAGTGTTAGTAAATATCGTGTTTTATAAATTTAAAACTTGGCTAAAAAAGTGTAAAAGAGCTTAAAATAAACATTAAAACCATAACACACTTCACGCACATCAAGTTTTTGGCACCGTTGCCGGGGACACAAGGATTTTAAGAAAGCTTAAAATCGACGGCCTAATCAGTTTTTCAAAACCTTTTTTAAAACGCGCGCACTTTTTTCTGCATTTTAGTTTAGTTTTGCATTTACAGTAACTTGTACATGGGGCCGTGCTCGCTGAACACGGGGTCGTGCTGCACATTTTCATAAAAACACCCAGTAACAGTAGCTTGAACACGGGCCGTGCTCACTGAACACGCCCCGTGCTCAACGATATCAGTAAATTTAATTAAAACGCCCAGATACAGATCCTGAACACGGGGCCGTGTCCACTGAACACGGGGCCGTGTCCAGCCTCTGTTTCCGTTTTTATTTTTGTTTTCTGATCTCGAGACTTGGTTGTGGTCTGCTGAGTGATTCTCATGGATCAATACTTAGGAGGTTACAACTACACCTATGAGGAGGATGATTATAGGAGTAACTATTGCACTAATTGTAGTAATCCGCACTCGGTTCAATATAATCACTCATATCAACCATCCACTTCATACACCTACTATGAGGAGCCCAGGTACGAGCCATCAACTTCATACACATCTTATGAAGACCAAAGGTATGAACCTCCTCCCTCATACTCATATTTTGATGAACCAAGGTATGAACCTTCTTACTCATACTTTGAGGAACCAAGATATGAGCCACCACCTTCGTATGCTTACTATGAGGAACCATGGCGTGAACAACCCACCTCATACGAGTATTATGAAGAACAAAATTACGACCCTTATCCATCATATGCTTATAATGAAGAACAATGGTGTGAACCATCTACTTCATATGGGTATTATGAGGAACAAAGGATCGAACAACCGGATTCAAGCTTTGAAAATCCCGATCCTTTTTCTATAACCGAAGTGACCGATAGGATATTAGAACACCTTAGAGTTATCGATCGCTATATAAAAGAATCTCGCGCAAGGGAAGAGGAGTCCCACGCAAGAGAAGAATTAAATAAAGAAGAGATAACCGAAAGTGTAAAAATGGAAGAACAAATAAGTGAAGAACCGACACATGAGTTAAACAACGAAAAAGGTGAGTCCGATAACGTTCAAATTCAAGAAGAGTCTAATTTTGAAGAAATTAATCTCTTGTCACCTTCTTTTGAAAATCATTGTTTAGTACCCACTCATGCTAAGTTTTTAAAAGAATTAAACACTAACACTAAAATTGACGATACGGTAAGTGTTAAGTTAACTAATGATCAAACCTCGCTAATAAAAGAAGACCCATTTGAAATTAACATTACACCGGTTCCATGTTTTTTTTTTTTCAAAATTCATTTATTAGTAATGTCACAATCGATAAAGATCTTTGTGTTAACATAATGCCTAATTACATTTTCGAAAAATTAAGTATTAGTGATTTTTCTCCACTTCAAATACCCATTTTTCTATCCAATCGGAAAGTAATAAAATCAATCGGTATAGTTGAGGATGTCTTGGTTCAAACAAATCAAATGGTAGTTCCCACCGACTTTTTCATCCTCGATGACGCTCCTCTAATGTTGGGACGACCATTTGTAAAAACCCATGAAGCTTTGAAAAACCGGAAGTACAACAATCTACCTCTTCAATTAGGGGCATTTAAAAGAAGTGTCGATCTTGAGCGGTCAATGAAATATCCATTCGGCAACAATGACCCCCTAATTGAAGATGAAGATGAACCACCCGATACAAGTGAAAAGTTTGACCACTTTGTTGAAGAAGAGGTCGCCATAGAACAAACTTTTAAAGTTCTTGATCAAAATGAGCAACCAAATAAGGAGTCTCCTAAAGACCCACCACTTGAACTCAAAGAACTTCCAAAAAATTTGGAATATGCTTTTCTAGACAAAGATGGTAAATTACCTGTAATTATTTCATCTAAATTATATATCTTAGAAAAAGAAAAATTAATTAGTCTTTTGAAAAAAACACAAAAAACGCGATTGCTTGGAAGCTTGTAGATATTGAAGGAATAAGTCCTTCCATGTGCACGCACAAAATTTTAATGAATGATGACTACAAATCGGTAATACAACCACAACGTCGAGTAAATCCAAATGTTCAAGAAGTGGTTAAAAACGAAGTCATCAAATTACTCGACGCCGGACTTATCTATCCTATCTCCGATAGTCCTTGGGTAAGTCCCGTACAAGTAGTTCCAAAGAAAGGAGGTATGACGGTAATAACTAATGAAAAGAATGAGCTAATACCAACGAGAATCGTCACAGGATGGAGAGTATGTATAGATTATAGACGATTAAATGAAGCAACAAGAAAAGATCACTTTCCTTTACCCTTCATTGATCAAATGTTAGAAAGATTATCCTGTCACACCTCGACCACGTGAGACAACGAAACGTGGCAGAAACGTCGGGGAGTGTTGTAACAGAATTAATCGTTTCAAATCCTTGGCAATTAAAGTTTCGTTTTATTAATCAAACATGAGAGTTTACATTGTTTTAAATAAGAAACAAAGAGTACATAACATAAATTAACAAGTTCTTGTCTCGTTTTAAGTCACTAAGGCATAGGTCCGCCTAAGTATGTCTTGATAAGTCCTATGCATCATCTCCTGAAAACACATGTGAAAATAGGTACGTCAGCAAAAAAATGCCTGTGAGATACATAGGTTTTGTGAAAATAGAATTCATGACTTATGTTTGAGAAAATGTTTAGTCATGAACCTTGTAATTTGCTTTGTCTTGTAAATCATTTGAAAAATGATAAGATCAGATGATATGTATAAATAAGAGAATAATGTATGGTTAAATGAATAACCATGTAAGATGAGTTTGTATAAGATAAGTTGTTTGTAAATCAATGTCTTGTGAAAAGTATGTTATTTGTATAAAATGTTATATGTCTCAAACTGAAATGATTCAAATAACGCTACGATATGTAATACCATACAAACACTTATATGTAGGAAGTACCAGCGGCGTATCCACCATGCTTGTATCATATTACACACGCCTCGTTACTTAATCACTTACTCAAACTAAACTACCAAAGTAAAATGTTCATGTCTAATGTAAATCATGTAATGTGTATCCAAAATGTAAGCATGTGATGAATAACAAATGTACTAAGTATGCAACAATAGACATACATAGCATGTGATGTGAAACAACTGTACTAAGTATGCAATAATAGGCATACATAGCATGTGACGTGAAACAACTGTACTAAGTATGCAACAATAGACATACATAGCATGTGACATGAAACAACTGTACTAAGTATGCACACAATGGGCATACATAGCATGAAATGTAATGTAAAACATGTACTATAAATGTACTAATGAACATAGGAAGTATATGATGTGAAAACAGGAAAGCATGAAAGTAACAAGTAGGCACATGTGTTCCACCCCAAAATGTTTGGAAAACAGTAAAAAAAGGGTCGATGTACTCACTTGAGATTGCTTAGTAGTCCTTGAGTAACAACCAAACGATGCTAGAGATCACGGATATCAAACGGCACCTAATATAGGTAACTATGTTAATAAACGGACCTAAATCGGAGGATCGGATAGAATGAGGGTTCGTAAACCAAACGAGTATGGAGACTCGTGTAATATGGTTTAACAAAGCCTACATACTAAATGAAACCTAACATAAGTGCTTACGACCCATTACGACCCGTTTAGGTAGCTTATGCTACTTTAACGCGTCGTTCGCGTGAAACGCGTTCGGACCGCCTAACTAGCCCTATGACAAGTGTTATATGCCTAAACATGTTACATAATCAGTTATGTGACAAAAGTTTAGGTTACATATGCTTAATTACCAATTATACATGAAAAGGGTATTCTGGTAATTTACCTAAGGTATATAAACTACCTATCATACAACTACTCAAACGATGTGACCATAAGGTATAACCTCGAAAGGTTATTCCCTACATACTATGGTCACCTAATGTGCTTGGTCGGATCCTAATGATCGACCATATGGGTCGGGTTCGAAGGTATAAGCGATTTATCAGATCGCTTACCCTTACGACCCTGGACAACGTGGTAATCAGTAGGCATAGTCACAAGAGACTATAACCATCGTGATTACAATCACGTTGCGAAGTTCAAACGAACTTCGCATTGACCATAAACTGGTCAACGCAGAAAGTCAAACAAAGTTTGACTTTCGGACTCGAAAAGCAATAAAAGAACGAAGGAATACTTACGAAGGGTCCCAGAATGCTAATCTAGATCAAAATAGCTTAGGTATGAAACAAAGGTTTCAACTTAGAGCACATTAGATCAGATTCTTGTGAGGAAAAGTGAAGGGTGGAGGTGGGTATTTATAGTTTTCGGTTCACCGTTAGGATCATTTCTTGGAAAAGGGGGCACGATCTAAGCCGTACACTTGTCGGAATGTTGTGGTAACTCATATTGCTCCCACCACAAGAGTTTGACACTTGGCCTTGGCCTTTGGAGGTGTGAAAGGCTGTTAACAGCTGTTAAAAACATTGAATCTGGTCTGGTACACTGACACGGGCCGCGTAAAGTTTAAGCTTGGGTTTACGCCCCAGGCCTAAGAACTTTGACAGATTTACATTTTTAGCCCCTGCATGCCCAAAACTTGGTTTTCGATGCATTTTTGACACGTATAAGCCCCGTTAACCCTATTTCAAGGCTCTAAAATGAAGTTAAAGTATTGGCAACTCAAAACATGCTCAAAAATATATCGGATGTCGGTTCGTTTGGCCGTACGATCGCGATGTTCGCTTAATTACGACGGAATGCGCATAAGCGCGAAAAACGATCCAAATGACGCGACGAATGGATTTTTCTCAAGCCAAACACTAAAATAAAGTATTTTAGTGCTTACATAAATTTTTGGATGTCCGGATGTATTCAGAACGTAAGTTATGCGCGAAAATGCAAACTTGTGCACTTTTTGACGCTTTTAGTCCCTGAATGACCCAAAAGTTTATTTTAGCATACCGAACCCCTCGAAGCCTATTTCTAACTATGGATAGGAGAACGTTTCCCATGAAGACTTATCATAGGAAACTTGAATTCACGATTGGGAAATGTAAGATAAAATGACATCGGTCAAAGTCCAAGACTTCTCCCGTATCATTACTCTTGTCACTATTGGTCCTTACACATGACAAAACTTCCTGTGGTTTCTGTGCACTGAATTCCATAATTATGTAGGCCTCCATAATTACGTACTTCCTTGCACAGTCCGCACATTTCATTTCATAATGCGTATGGGAAAAAAAATCAAACGAATAATCCTGTGGTGATTTAACTTGACTGCAATAGAGTCTCTTTAACTAGGTCACCAAAGGATTAGATCAACGAACAATCTCTTCAGCTAAACTACCGAAGAGAAATATTTAACTACATCGACGTAGGATGTCTTTAACTAGATTGTCGAACCAATCTCTTCAACTAAACTACCCAAGAGGAATATTTAACTACATCGACGTAGGATGTCTTTAACTAGATTGTCGAACCAATCTCTTCAACTAAACTACCCAAGAGGAATATTTAACTACATCGACGTAGGATGTCTTTAACTAGATTGTCGAACCAATCTCTTCAACTATATCAACACATGTTGTCTGATGTGGTAAATATGGTCTGTAAAAACTAAACCTAATCTAGACACCCTAGTTTTAAATTAATAAACTAAGACTCTCTAATGCTAGACCACTGACAGGCAAGTGTACCTATCGTACGTAGTAAAGCCTAATGAAGTCCGAGTATCGAACCCACGAGACACTAGCGACGCTAACTAGACTCTGACTCAACTAATTACTTAACTGGTTTTAATTGTTTTGGATTTGAGAAAAATATTTTTAAACTAAAAAGCAATTTAACTATATAGACGACCAAACAGCAGCAAGCACAGACAACTAGAGACTGGACTGAAACTCAAGTATGGGAAAAATAGGTTACCTAGGCAAGAATCCCTAGACTCATGAATAAAATCCTAACCTAGGTTTTGAATGAAGACTCTGTCTAACCCGATAGACCCCCGGAAGGTAAACCGAACCAAACAGTATGACAAGTGATGAAGTGCTAAAATGGACTGACTCGAGTTATCGACCACCAAGTCGCACAACTATCAGGTATAAAGCAATTTATTTACTAAAACCCTCAAACTATGAAGTAGAAATAACTAAGAACACCGAGACCCTAGGAAACTCTAGACGCGAATAAACAGATGAACCCGAGTTATCGGCCACCCAAACTGCCAAACAACGCCCAGCTAATAACCTAGCAATTCTAGATTAGATTTCTCACCTCTAGAAAAGATTGCACGTTTTAATTAATTGGTTTTAATAATTATTAAACTTGAATTAGATTTCTCACCTTCAAGGTCTAGACTGAAAGATACAACCTAGACTGACTCCCGACTCTAAAGTATATTTCTAAGTATCTAGAGCAATGGAACCAACAAATAAATTATTAAGCCAATCAATACCAACACACAAATAATTAGAATCGGGTTCAAAAATTATAACATGTAAATCATCACATTCATTCAAAACCAAAAATTATTCATTCAAACAAATCGTCTAGTTCATCAACCCTAGGCAACCATAAAAAGTTTAGCCAAAAAACATAACCACTAAAAAGAAACAAGTTTCAAACGATAAGCAAATCATGTTTAATAGTTTGTAAAACACAAAGTCTAACCAAACAAAAAAAAATAAATAATTGCGAACCAAACCCGAATCTTGAATCTTGATCGTGGCTTGAACCCTCGAACCAATTGCCTTCTTTTTCCCTTCTCTCCTTTGTTCCTAGCCGCCAATTCCTTCTGCCGTCGTTATTGTGTTTCTCGAAGACCACAAAAAAAAATGGCCACCACACTTTGCTGCCGCCCATTATTCTTATTGCGTCCCCCACAAAAGGCCCAAGATATTAATTCACTTCAACTTGTTGGACATATAACCTCTCATGGCCCATGGCCCAAGTAGAATTCCTGCCAACTATTTGCTTCCTTATTCGTCCAACAAGACATGATCGTCTGATGTTGTCTAAAAAAAATAAAAATATACCTACCTTTAGCCCTTACCTACCCAATAAAGTCCTCTTGATCCGTGTTAAGTTTTAACAATTAGGTGGAGATCTGATTGACGTACAAGCTTATGATAGTATGCTTCATAGTTCGGTTTTGAGAGTTCACTCAAAATTACATATATATTAGCCGAGAGATGAGTGACATTGTGAGGGGTGTTGACAGTGCATGATTGGTTGCTTGAAGGTGAGAAAAACTTGATTAGGTAGGCCTGTTTTCATTTAAATATTATGATTCGTCACCTTTTGAACGTTGTAAGTCTTGCGAAACCGCTGTGCTTGATGATTTCATAGTTCGCGTTATGACTTGTTCGAGACTTGCGTTATTGTTAAGTGTTTAAGTTGGACATGTTGCTTGGGATTTTTCTTAGGGACAAGCAAAAGGTTAAGTGTGGGGATATTTGATGTGTTGTAAAATACACATATTTGTCCCGTGTAAATTGTATAGTTTTTGTATATTTTTTTTATTTGTTTTATTTAGTTTTTAGTATTAGATTACATTATTTGGTGTTTTGGCAGGTCCTGGCGCAAATGGAGCGGAAACGAGTGATAAACAAATAACCAGCCTGTTGAGTGGAGTAGACCGCTAGTGACCGAAGGGAGGTTACCGCTATTTTCTATGGAGTAATTTTCTCAACATATCATAATAAAAGGTTTGGATGGCATGGCAAAGTCAACATGAATTCTAGATGAAAATTACATGAATTGTGACTTTGGGCAATGTGAATGATATATTTAAACATTGTTATGTTTATGAAAGAAAAACCCTTATCCATTCTAGACAACATCAGACGATCATGTCTTGTTGGACGAATAAGGAAGCAAATAGTTGGCAGGAATTCTACTTGGGCCATGGGCCATGAGAGGTTATATGTCCAACAAGTTGAAGTGAATTAATATCTTGGGCCTTTTGTGGGGGACGCAATAAGAATAATGGGCGGCAGCAAAGTGTGGTGGCCATTTTTCTTATTGCGTCCCCCACAAAAGGCCCAAGATATTAATTCACTTCAACTTGTTGGACATATAACCTCTCATGGCCCATGGCCCAAGTAGAATTCCTGCCAACTATTTGCTTCCTTATTCGTCCAACAAGACATGATCGTCTGATGTTGTCTAGAATGGATAAGGGTTTTTCTTTCATAAACATAACAATGTTTACATATATCATTCACATTGCCCAAAGTCACAATTCATGTAATTTTCATCTAGAATTCATGTTGACTTTGCCATGCCATCCAAACCTTTTATTATGATATGTTGAGAAAATTACTCCATAGAAAATAGCGGTAACCTCCCTTCGGTCACTAGCGGTCTACTCCACTCAACAGGCTGGTTATTTGTTTATCACTCGTTTCCGCTCCATTTGCGCCAGGACCTGCCAAAACACCAAATAATGTAATCTAATACTAAAAACTAAATAAAACAAATAAAAAAAAAATATACAAAAACTATACAATTTACACGGGACAAATATTTGTATTTTACAACACATCATTGTCCTTAAACTTTGGAATAGTACTTTATAATCCAAGGGACTTAACTACAACGTAGAAGTCCATTAAGGATTTAAGATAGTACCTTTTTTGAATATCCTACTACGAATCCCTCATACTAAGGTATGAAAGATTCTACGAGGATTTGGATAGCGAATATCCAGTGTATACAAAAACACAAAATGCATAAATGGAAAGACAAGATGCATAAACACATAGTCACATAACCACAAAATTGTTTATCTAGATCTTTAATTTGTAAGTTTTGTTTTGTTAATTACGTACATGCATTTAAAGCACACTAGGAATCCATTTCATGAATTGCATTTGGTACTTTAAACATTAGCAAGAATCTAACTATGAAGATAGAAAGATCTTCCAAAAATTCGATTTCGTTTTCAAGAAAACGCAATATTCGAATTAAGGTACAATAATTTGAATATACGGAAATACCCTTAGGTACCCTATTAAGAATTTATAGTGGTACTTTGGGTATTCGTACAGAGTTGTAACTTGCGCCTAGTACTTCGTTTCCTTGGAAGAAACGGGTACTTTGGATTTCCGTGGAAAACGCAAGAGATAATAAAATGGAAGAAATTACGTGGTAGTCTGTTCTTCAAGGAATACGGTTCCTTGATTGTCCGTATTGTAGAGGATACGTTGTTTATACATGCCATCACATTTGTACATTGCAATGTAAAATAAAAAGATTTATTTATAAACAACAACAACTGTTTCATGGACCTTGACTACAAAAGAAAATAATACATAAGGCTTGATTATCTCTAAACAACATTGTCTTCTAGTCGGTCCGATGCTCATCCCTGCGCTGGATTCACATTAGCAAGCTTTGGGCAATTTCTTCGAAAATGGCCCATCTCGCTACAGTTGAAGCAAGGACCTAGTAGAAGACGAGCTTGAGCAGGATTTACTTGAGGTTGGTTTGGACCACCTTGGTTTGGGGTAAATCGACAAGCATTTGCCAGGTGACCGAGTCGCCCACATGATGCACATAAACGACACTGTAGGTGAGGTAAGTGGTGTGCATTACAATTGTCGCATATCGGTGCAGTACCGGCATAAGGTTTCTTTGCAGGAGGTTGAGTTGGTTGGTTGCGGGTGTTTTGGTTGGGTTGAGCAGCAATCGCACAATTCTGCGAAGCCTTACGCTTCTTAGACTTCTCAGGGGATCCAGTCTGTTCATCCATGGTCTTTGATTCCTCGATTGGCTTCTTGTCACCCTTTCGAAAAAGTTTATGCTTTCTGATATGAGATTCAGTCAAGGTTGCAGATAGCTCAATGGCCTGCCTAACCGTAGTCGGGTTACTACCAGTAACAATGTCCTGAACTGAGTCAGGGAGACCATCAATGTATTTCTCGATCGCCTTATCCAAAGGCGTAACCATGGTAGGGCACAACAGGCTCAGCTCTTCATATCGATCAGTGTATGCTTGATGTTCACCGCTGTCTTGCTTAAGATCGTCGAATTCCCTTTCCAATGCCCTGATCTCGTGATGAGGACATAATTCCTTCATCATCAGTGCTCGAAGTTCTTCCCAAGTTTGGGCCAGTGCCACTTCGGCACCCCTATCTCTCACCACACCGTTCCACCACGTCAAAGCTCGTTTCTCAAAGACACTAGATGCGAAATCTACCTTTCGCTCGTTTGGACATTGAACATGCCTGAGGGTGCTCTCTAGACTCTTGAACCATTGCAGAAGTGCAGTCGCTCCTTGTGACCCAGAAAACTTTGATGGCTTAGCCGAGTTGAACGTCTTGAAGTTGCAGAGGGCATTATTGTTGTTGAGAGCTTGGTGACATTGGGCAACGATGTTCGGGATTGCAGCAGTTATTTGCTGTGTAATGACAGCTGCCAGATCTTCAATAGATACCGGATTTTCGCGTCGTGGAGGCATTCTAAAAGGGGAAACAAGAGAGAAAACAAATGAAATGGCAGTGGGTAAGAATAGGATGTTACAATTTCCGACCAAAATCATGGGTGATGGTCATTTGTTTGAACCATGAAGCAAACAAACAACACAAAGGCTGAGTCAAAGCAAATAGATCCTCATAATGTATCACGAAGACATGCTCGCCTATAAGTGGACACTCACCCCAAGAGTTCCCAGGTAAGAGTGACTGGTCCGATTATGTGGATTTGTACGAACACTCTAGCCTTAGACAGAAAACTCAGAGTACAGGCATCCACTCTTCCAGTTTGCACGTGTTCACACTATTTAGGACCCAAACTTTTGACGAGATTTTGAAAACTCAAAGGGTTCAAAACCTTATAACAGAGGGTTCAAAACCTTACAATAGAGTGTTCAAAACCTAGTAATCGATCATCCTAGAACAGATGATTAGTTTTCAAAGCGGTTTTGAAATTTATGTTCTTGTTGTGATTGTCGCCTAAGGATAGGTGACGGTATTGTTTTATGACTAAACGCAAGTAAACTCGCGTTAGGGTCCTAAGAAGGTTATAGACTAGGTCAAAGTATTACTAATAACCTAATTCCCAATAACCATTGGCTCTGATACCATCTTTTCTGTCACACCCCGACCACGTGAGACAACGAAACATGGCGGAAACGTCGGGGAGTGTTGTAACAGAATTAATCGTTTCAAATCCTTGGCAATTAAAGTTTCGTTTTATTAATCAAACATGAGATTTTAAATTGTTTTAAATAAGAAATAAAGAGTACATAACATAAATTAACTAGTTCTTGTCTCGTTTTAAGTCACTAAGGCACAGGTCCGCCTAAGTATGTCTTGATAAGTCCTATGCATCATCTCCTGAAAACACATGTGAAAATAGGTACGTCAGCATAAAAATGCCTGTGAGATACATAGGTTTTGTGAAAATAGAATTCATGACTTATGTTTGAGAAAATGTTTAGTCATGAACCTTGTAATTTGCTTTGTCTTGTAAATCATTTGAAAAACGATAAGATCAGATGATATGTATAAATAAGAGAATAATGTATGGTTAAATGAATAAACATGTAAGATGAGTTTGTATAAGATAAGTTGTTTGTAAATCAATGTCTTGTGAAAAGTATGTTATTTGTATAAAATGTTATATGTCTCAAACTGAAATGATTCAAATAACGCTACGATATGTAATACCATACAAACACTTATATGTAGGAAGTCCCAGCGGCGTATCCACCATGCTTGTATCATATTACACACGCCTCGTTACTTAATCACTTACTCAAACTAAACTACCAAAGTAAAATGTTCATGTCTAATGTAAATCATGTAATGTGTATCCAAAATGTAAGCATGTGATGAATAACAAATGTACTAAGTATGCAACAATAGACATACATAGCATGTGACGTGAAACAACTGTACTGAGTATGCAACAATAGACATACATAGCATGTGACGTGAAACAACTGTACTAAGTATGCAACAATAGACATACATAGCATGTGACGTGAAACAACTGTACTAAGTATGCACACAATGGGCATACATAGCATGAAATGTAATGTAAAACATGTACTATAAATGTACTAATGAACATAGGAAGTATATGATGTGAAAACAGGAAAGCATGAAAGTAACAAGTAGGCACATGTGTTCCACCCCAAAATGTTTGGAAAACAGTAAAAAAGGGGTCTATGTACTCACTTGAGATTGCTTAGTAGTCCTTGAGTAACAACCAAACAATGCTAGAGATCACGGATATCAAACGGCACCTAATATAGGTAACTATGTTAATAAACCGGACCTAAATCGGAGGATCGGATAGAATGAGGGTTGATAAACCAAACGAGTATGGAGACTCGTGTAATATGGTTTAACAAAGCCTACATACTAAATGAAACCTAACATAAGTGCTTACGACCCATTACGACCCGTTTAGGTAGCTTATGCTACTTTAACGCGTCGTTCGCGTGAAACGCGTTCGGACCGCCTAACTAGCCCTATGACAAGTGTTATATGCCTAAACATGTTACATAATCAGTTATGTGACAAAATTTTAGGTTACATATGCTTAATTACCAATTATACATGAAAAGGGTATTCTGGTAATTTACCTAAGGCATATAAACTACCTATCATACAACTACTCAAACGATGTGACCATAAGGTATAACCTCGGAAGGTTATTCCCTACTTACTATGGTCACCTAATGTGCTTGGTCGGATCCTAATGATCGACCATATGGGTCGGGTTCGAAGGTATAAGCGATTTATCAGATCGCTTACCCTTACGACCCTAGACAACGTGGTAATCAGTAGGCATAGTCACAAGGGACTATAACCATCGTGATTACAATCACGTTGCGAAGTTCAAACGAACTTCGCATTGACCATAAACTGGTCAACGCAGAAAGTCAAACAAAGTTTGACTTTCGGACTCGAAAAGCAATAAAAGAACGAAGGAATACTTACGAAGGGTCCCCGAATGCTAATCTAGATCAAAATAGCTCTGGTATGAAACAAAGGTTTCAACTTAGAGCACATTAGATCAGATTCTTGTGAGGAAAAGTGAAGGGTGGAGGTGGGTATTTATAGTTTTCGGTTCACCGTTAGGATCATTTCTTGGAAAAGGGGGCACGATCTAAGCCGTACACTTGTCGGAATGTTGTGGTAACTCATATTGCTCCCATCACAAGAGTTTGACACTTGGCCTTTGGAGGTGTGAAAGGCTGTTAACAGCTGTTAAAAACATTGAATGACCCAAAAGTTTATTTTAGCATACCGAACCCCTCAAATCCTATTTCTAAGCTATGTAAAGGATATTTAGGGTATGTTTAACTTATGGTCATGTTCTGGAATGTCTGTTACAGTTCAAATTGGCATACTTTTGCAGTTTGTCAACTTTAGTCCCTGCAAGCTATTTAACTCGATTTTGCCATACCAAAGCCTTCAAAACTTATTTATAAGTTATGTAAAGGTTATTTATGGTATGTTAAGCCTATTTCACTATTCTGGAGTGTTCGTTGCATTAAACTGGTTATATCTATGCATCAGTGCGTGTATAACCTTCCAGAAAGCGATTTAAAGCTTGAAATCGAACAAGAATTGATATGTGCAAATGATACACATATTTTTACAAATCCCAAGTATGAAATACAATATTTCATTGGTTTGGAATTTGTTGGATGGTTGAAGTGACACAGGTGTCACAAAAGAAGTCATCAAATTACTTGACGCCGGACTTATCTATCCTATCTCCGATAGTCCTTGGGTAAGTCCCGTCCAAGTAGTTCCAAAGAAAGGAGGTATGACGGTAATAACTAATGAAAAGAATGAACTAATACCAACGAGAACCGTCACAGGATGGAGAGTATGTATAGATTATAGACGATTAAATGAAGCAACAAGAAAAGATCACTTTCCTTTACCCTTCATTGATCAAATGTTAGAAAGATTATCCGGTCATAAATTTTACTGTTTCTTGGATGGGTTTTTAGGTTACTTTCAAATCCCGATAGAACCCGAAGACCAAGAAAAGACAACTTTCACATGTCCCTATGGAACTTTTGCCTATCGACGCATGCCGTTTGGTCTATGTAATGCCCCCACAACATTCCAACGTTGCATGGTAGCCATTTTCCATGACATGATAGAAAAGACAATGGAAGTCTTCATGGACGACTTTTCTATCTTTGGGGATTCATACGACCAATGCCTCGATAACCTCGAACGAATGCTACCCCGATGTGAGGAAACTAACCTCGCCCTTAATTGGGAAAAATGCCATTTCATGGTAACGGAGGGAATAGTACTTGGTCACAAAATCTCAAGCGAAGGAATGGAGGTGGATCGAGCCAAAATAGATACCATTTCTAGACTACCACCTCCATCCTCCGTTAGAGCTATCAGAAGTTTCCTAGGGCATGCCGGATTTTATAGGCGTTTTATCAAAGACTTTTCTAAAATCTCAAGGCCTCTAACAAAATTACTTGAAAAAGATGCTCCTTTCATCTTTGACAAGGATTGCAATCAAGCATTTCTAACCCTAAAGGAAATGTTAGTCAATGCACCTATCATGATAGCGCCTGATTGGAAATTTCCGTTCGAAATCATGTGTGATGCAAATGACTTTGCAGTTGGAGCTGTCCTGGGACAAAGAAAAGAAAAGCATTTCCACCCAATTTATTATGCTAGTAAAACACTCAATGATGCACAAGAAAATTACACAACAACTGAAAAAGAATTACTAGCTGTGGTATTTGCTTTTGATAAATTTCGTTCTTATCTTGTTCTTTCTAAAACTATAGTCTATACAGATCATGCAGCCATTCGATATCTCTTCAAAAAGCAGGATGCAAAACCACGTTTGATTCGGTGGATTCTACTCCTCCAAGAATTTGATATTGAGATCAAAGACAAAAGAGGAGCAGAAAATACCGCAACAGATCATCTTTCGCGCTTAGAAGACCCAGCTTTAGAGGCAACCAGGGACGAACAAATCAATGAAAAATTTCCAACGGATTCCCTAGAAATGGTGGAATACAAAGAAGAACCATGGTACGCCGACTATGCTAACTACCTAGCTAGCGGTATAGTCGCTAAGGGTTGGCCACATCATCAAAGAAAAAAATTCTTTGCCAATGTGGAACACTATTTTTGGGAAGATCCATATCTTTTCAAAATGTGTGCCAACCAACTCATCCGACGATGCGTCCATGGTAGCGAAGCACGAAGAATTCTCCGCCATTGTCATGAAGGTCCATACGGAGGGCATCATGGTGCCTCAAGTACCGCACGAAAGGTATTTAATTCAGGATTTTATTGGCCAACCATTTACAAAGACGCCCAAAGTCTTGTCAAGACATGTGACGCTTGCCAAAGAACAGGTAATATTTCTTCCAAAAACGAAATGCCACAAAATGGCATTCTTGTTTGTGAAATTTTTGATGTATGGGGACTCGACTTTATGGGACCTTTCCCACCATCAAAAGGAAACAAATATATACTTGTGGCAGTAGACTAGTTGTCTAAATGGGCCGAGGCCGAGGCACTTCCAACAAATGATGGAAGAGTCGTGGTAAGATTTCTGAAAAAATTATTCTCTCGTTTTGGCACACCTAAAGCATTAATAAGTGATAGAGGTACCCATTTTTGCAATCATCAACTTGAAATTTTTTTAACAAGATATGGGGTCTATCACCGGGTCTCAACGGCATATCACCCTCAAACAAACGGACAAGCCGAAGTGACTAATAGAGGTTTAAAACGAATACTTGAAAAAACCGTAGGGTTAAATAAAAAGGATTGGGCCGATAAATTAGATGATGCTTTATGGGCTTTTCGAACTGTTTATAAAACAACAATAGGTACAACCCCATATAAGCTAGTCTATGGAAAAAGTTGTCACTTGCCAGTAGAAATTGCACACAAAGCCTACTGGGCAATTAAAAATGTAAACTTAGATTTAGAATTTGCTGGTAAAAATCGATTTTGTCAATTAAATGAATTAGACGAGCTTAGGAATTATGCATACTCAAACTCCGAAATTTATAAGGAAAGAATGAAAATTTTGCATGATAAACATATTAAACCTAATGAATTTCGAGTAGGAGATCTAGTTCTTTTGTTTAATTCACGACTTCGATTATTTCCTGGAAAATTAAAGTCTAGGTGGTCAGGACCCTTTTCCATCACCCATATTTTCCCACACGGTGCAATAGAAATTAAATCTCAGAATGGACCCCCATTCAAAGTCAATGGCCAACGACTGAATCTCTATCAAGGATTCATTGAGGATGAAGAGGAGGAGATCTCGCTTCAAACGATTGAAGAATGAAAACATCATCATCATACCTGGTAAGTTACAAACGATAAGGACGACATTTAAATCGGTAAGTCTTCTAACCAAACTTTTTGGGAAACAACGGGCACTCACACGAGCACTAAAAAAAAATTAACTTTGCTCGGCACGAGGCCGTGTCCGCTGGACACGGGGCTGTGTCCGCGCTGCAGTCGGGATAAAACCCCCTTTTTCATAACAGTTACTTCATTCCACACGCCCCGTTTCCCCGAAAAGACTCTGGTTCCTGACGATTTTCCACAGATTTTCAACGTCTCCTATCATTTTAACAACATCAAGGTATGATTCTATCACTATTCTTAGTTAGATTAGTTACTTGCATGTAGTTAAAACACCAAAAATTTGGGGAAAAATCTAGGGTTCTTGAAGTTCATCCGGATCGAACCTCAATTTTTTGTTTAGATCTGTTAGCATTTAGTTAGGTTAGTGTTATGGGAAGTAAATCCACTTGTATTGTTCATAGATTCGCCCGATTTCTCACAAAAATCACAAACCCTTGTTTTTGAACCGAAAAAGATAAAATTGATAGGGTAAACGGGTTGTTTTGGGAAAAACGACACTTGGGGTTTCATTTTCGGGAGAAACCGCACCTATTGGACCAAAAATTTTTAAGTTTTCGAAACCGGGGCGAAAAATGGAATTTTTGTGTAACAGACGCCTAGACACGGGGCCGTGTCCGCTGAACACGGGGTCGTGTCCAGCCCACTGTTTGTAGTTTTGTCCGAAAATTCTACTGTTTCGTGCTAACTTTTGGTTTATTCTTTCAGATGGCAAGGAAGTTCACAAGGTTTAACGCAAATGAGCTCGATGCTAGGGCTAGATACGAAATACTTCAAACAAGGCCGGAGGAATACCCGAGGCAAGCATGCACGGAACTGTTAACTATGGTGAATCAAATCGACCGTTTCAACAACATTGTCACCGAGCCATTAAGATTCGCTTTAACAACTAGACTCCGTTCCGTCCACGAATGCACTTTGGAATTCTATAGCATCTTTACGTTCAACTCAAGGTGCGACCCATTCGACAATGATGGGGTAGCATTCCGATGTGGTGGAACTAGGTATTCGATCTCTATGGCACAATTTGGGTTGATTGTTGGGTTGTATGCGGAAGAAGATGCAGGTAACGAGGAAAATACTGGAGGGATGCGAGATATAGGTGAAAACGATCGCCAAGCCGCGTGGGCTCAGATTGGTGAAGGGTACTACAATCCGAGCAGCACTAAGAGCACGAAGTTGAGGGATCCGCTCTACCGATACATCCATAGGCTCCTCGGCTACTCTCTTAGTCAAAGACACGATAGCAGTGGCGTCGTTGGGTTAAGATATTTGGTTGTCCTCCACTGCATCCATAACCGCAGGCACCTTGATGTTCCGTTCCTCATGCTCCGAAACATGCATCATAACCGCCTTGCTACTGCACCAACCCCTATCTTCTTTGGGGGATGGGTGTACCGTCTCTTCAAGCATTTCACCAACATACCTAGGTCATTGGGAAGGAGCCCATGGTCGGGGAGGGTAGATATACACATCTGCCGCTCAATGAACCTAATCTATGAAGCTGAAGACGAGATAGTTAGCTTCCAAAGGATGCAAGGGCATGCATGGAACCCGCAAGAAGCACTTGTCCTCCACGCTCCACAACATCATCAGTACCAATACCAGCCCCATGGTGATCCAGGGCAATCCTCCTCAGCAGGCGGTTTTCCTAACTTTCAAAGTTTACATGATTTGTTGCAGGAAAACCTCATGTGCACCAGGAACACCTACAATATGGCAAGCAACACGTACCACCGGGTTGGGGCGATCGAGAGAAACATATCCGATATCCAAGATGATATTGGAAATATCCGGGAGTACATGGCCGGGCATGGTGGAGATGATGATGATGAAGATGAGGACATGGATTAGGCGGGAGGAGCGGAGGAAGAAGCGGTTGGTTGGTGATTCCCCAGGTTAACTTTTCCCATCTTGAACAATTTAAGGCATGCGTGCCAAGTGTTGAACAACTTACTTTCCCTAACTTCTTTTATTTTCTGCATTTTTTTTCCTTTTTTAACTTTGTTGACATGGATGTTGAACTTGGTAAAATTAGGATGTTTGCTATGGTGTGGTATAGTGTTTATTGATTAAGCAGGTACATACGAGGCTTAGAGTACTAAGCATTAGTACTACTAAAGCCGGGACAGGAAAACCGAAGGAAGAAACCTGTTTTTCAACCTTGCAGATTGTCCACACGGGGCCGTGTCCAGCCGACACGCCCCCGTGCCCACTCCCCCTGAACCTGCTGTTTGTTTTAATTCTGCAGACTTTGACAGACACGGGGTCGTGCCCAGCCAACACGCCCCCGTGTCCACCTTCTGTAAGTTTTCGTTACTGGCACCTGAACACGGGGTCGTGCCCACCAGACATGGGGCCGTGTTCAGCGCCTAGTAACACAAAATTTTTGCTTTTTCACACCTTTTTACACATTTAACCAACCTAAAAATTAATTTTTGGGACACATTGAGGACAATGTGTAATTTAAGTGTGGGGGGGGGGGGGGATGCTAAAACCTTGAATCTTGCAAGTCCTAAATACAAGCCTTACACAAAACTCTATTGGAACCGCTAATCACCCCAAATTTTGTTCAAAAATTTTCATTTTTTTACGTGTCTAGGTTTAACTTGGGAATTTCAAAGTTCTAAAAAGGTTATATTTTTTACAAATTTACAACCGATAGCGTCGTGATAAAAAGAATCAACATAAGAAAATTATGAAAAGGCATGACAAGCTTAGTTAAAATTTAATTATATATACTTGATCACATAAAAACCCTTTCACACAAAAGTGAGTTTTGAGCCTTTATTGAGCATACAAATATATATCTTTAAATTAAATGCCCATTTTTCGTTTCTTGTGTGAATAGCCGCTTGGTTCTTACGACTCTAGAACTTGCCATGACGATACATTCCCGGTCCTTACCAACTTAAACCCGAGTAAGTAAATGATGGAGGCATTAGGACTAACCATTTTTATTTCTACACCATTATTTTTCTTTTTTTTTACCACCTACCCAAAAATCCCCCTAGTTAGCCCCTTTGAGCCTAAACATTTTCATTTCATAACCCAAACAAACACCCTTTCACCCACCAAAACCTTTTTCATTTTTAACCCTTTGTTTTAGTAACTAGCTCGGTTTTTCATATGACTTTCAACAAAAAAAAAATGTGTTGATGATGAAGCAAAAACAAATAAACAAGCAAGTTCATCAAAAATAACTTTGTTTGAAAAATAGCTTCATCAAAATAAAAAGTTGAAAAATAGAAAGTCTTACGAAAACCGATGCTTTTTACGCTTTTTCACCCTTTCTACTAACCACTAACCCAACCACCTACCTTTAACCCAAGCCTAACCCTTCACCCAAAAAGACCACTTGATATTTACGAAGGTACATAGTTAAAAAGGAGGAGGATTGATTGCTTGGCAAGCCTATGGTAGGAGTAAGTTCCATGCCGCTCTCGAGTGATCCACTAAAATACATTTTCGGCCGAGTGTTGAGTGATCCCCCGTGAGGTATGTGAACTTGTATATAAAGAGAATTTTAAAGAGGCATGTTATGCCCTAATAAGTAATTTATCTTATGAAAAGTTTTAAATAAATCATGACGAATAGGATTGTCAATAAATAAAAATAAAACTTAATAAAGAATCTTGGAAATCCCGACACTCTATGACAAGCCCAAAAACCTTCTTTTCTACCCATTCCATTTGGGTGTGTAAAGCCACATTATAAAGAGTTTTGCTTGAGGACAAGCAAAGATTCAAGTGTGGGGGTATTTGATGTGTGCAAAATGCAACATATAAATTACATCAATTGTGGCATAAAACTAACCCTTTTTTAGTACTAATGTTGGAAAAAGTGTGCTTTTGTCTTCCTTTTGTATTTTCAGGATTAAATGAGCTCAAATTAACAAAAGAAGCAAAAAGACATCAAAATCTAACATAAATACAAGAAAAGGAACAAACGTGACATGCCCGACCCCACGACAGCACCTTCCCAAGCAAAACAAGAAGACAGAAGACTGAACACGCCCCGTGCTCAGCCAGCACGGGGGCGTGCCCAAGTGTCAGCAGAAAAGACAAAGTGGTAGAAGCTTCTATTGCCCACCACGGGGCCGTACTTAGCGGACACGGGGCCGTGGTCAACTATAAGATTCGCAGAATCCAGGCAAATCTTCATAGTACAGATATGCTTCTGCACACGGGGTCGTGCTCAGCGAACACGGGGGCGTGGTCAACTAATAAAGACAAGCTGCATTAAATGAAGAAAGAGAGGATGTGGACACAGGGCCGTGCCCGAGCTTCTGTTCAGCCTATAAATAGGAGTGCTTGGCTCAAGCTCAAACCATCCCTTGGCACACCACCTCTCTCACACTTCACCCACCACCCACCACCACCATAACACCATCATCCACCACCACCATCATCCATTGTCCATCATAGAGTGTGTGAGTCGTCTCGGGATCCAAGATTGATCGTAAGAGTTTTTGGCAATCAAGGCCATGTTTGCCTAAGTCTCTTACATCACTTGGTGAAGACAAAGTGTCTAGTGTAATACTTTTTATTTTTAATCTTTTCGCACTTTTTACTTGGTTTTGTATTAATGACTTTAATAACTAGTTTCTTATGTTGAAGGTGATTCTTCCTTATCGTTTGTCCGTGGTGTCTTGGCATTATTTTACTGTCTATATAAAATAAAAGATTTTCACCATTCATATCTCCACGGTCTATATGGAGGTATGTTGGCTACCTGGTCGGGGGTTAAGGGAACGGTTTGGTAAGAGTCTTGCCGTTGTTCAGCGTTTAGAGATCCTGCAAGGGACCTGGGTCAAATTTAGTAGGACCTCCTTCAATACTTAACGGTATTGGATGGCGGGGGTCCAAACTCTTTGATCCCCTCATAAGTTAAACTACTATTAATACTATAACCCGACTATTTAGGACTGTATCCCTGCTGACTCAGACTACTTAGCCGAGGGTAACGTCACCTTCAAAAGAGGGGCCTACCATAATTTTCATTAATAACTTAATTAATTATCTTTCAATAATCCGACCCTTTAGGATTGTATCCTTGCTGACTCAAACTACTGGGTTGAGGGTAACGTCACCTCCAAAAGAGGGGCCTACTACAATAAGTAAGATAAACTCTTAAATAAGTGCAAAAGTGCGGAAATAATCAAAGGTTACACTATACACGAGTCGGAACCAAGTGATTCATCTTGTCTATCTGTTTTTCTTTTATTTTTATTTTCAGCATTTTAGTTAGTTTTTATTTTTCTTAGTTTTAAACCTTTTTCTAAACTTTTGATTTGATTAGACGTTGAGGATAAACCGGTACTAAAAGCTCTTGTGTCCTTGGATGACCTCGGTATCTTGCCAACACTATACTACGCTCACGATGGGTGCACTTGCCCATATGTGTGTTTAGTGTTAGTAAATATCGTGTTTTATAAATTTAAAACTTGGCTAAAAAAATGTAAAAGGGCTTAAAATAAACATTAAAACCATAACACACTTCACGCACATCAGCAGCATATACCCCGACCTCACAAGTCGCACTATTTTCTACCTTCACCTCTACGTCACTGGACGAGTCATTTCGATGGTTCTTATAATACACTATGCTAAATCTAGACCATTACCATCCTTCACATTATGGAGGCTACACACGGGATGAGTGCTCCTGTAACATCGGCTACAGTTTAAGGAAATGAGTCGCAGAGTTTTGGAGCTTGAACTGACACCACGTTCTCCACACTGTCTATTGTCAGTATACTTTGATCCCCCACATTCATCAAGATTCCTTTTGATGCTCTCACTTGCTGCTATTACACCTCTCCCAGGTTTTGATGCCCGTTTCTTTATTGTCGAGTGGCAGAACAGTTAATGACTTCGACGTATACACAAACTCGAGGAGGAGTTCACGCATGTTAGCAGTCTACTTTCTTTCCTCTTCCACCTCAGTCACCAGTATAGTTGGTTTCCGGATTATGTGGATTGCATTACATTTGGGTAAAGACACTAATGATAAGCCGAGATTATGGAGACTTTTAAAGACCACTTTTTGACCTCGAGATTTTTGTGCACTAATTGACTTATCGGACAAGGGTAGGGTGACCCTGTGTCCCTAATTGATGTGATACACTTTGTAGACAATGAGATTGTGGTCGGGAGATAATGAAAGCCCGATTGACATATTCCCCATTAAACATGTAACAATACTTTGTGGTCAATAACTAGTAAAAGCTCAGTCGCCATATTCTCACTAAGCACGTTGTTGGTCCATATGTTTGTGCAATAATTGCAATGCTATGGGCTAGTTGTTACGTTCTCATTAAATACACTCACACGTGCATGTTGTGCTATAATTGCTTGCTATGATGATTGCTTATATGCATATGTATATGCACCACCTAGGTCTTATTCGTTAAGTGGATGCTTATGTGCTTATGTCCTTAATGAAGACCTGACCTATCTAATCTTCTTCTTAGAAGATGCCGCCACGAAGGAACACCGATACCAACAACCCTCTGCCAACGACAGCGGCGGAATTACACGAGCGCATCTCACAGGCCATCGCACAGCATGAGGCCTTTCGCTCCGAACACAGCAGAGGTACCTTAGGAAATAACCCATCCAACGGATGCACCTACAAGCAGTTCTTGGGCTGCAAGCCCTTGGAATTCAACGGCACTGGGGTGCCTTATCCTTCGTGCGCTGGATTAAGAAGACGGATTCTGTTTTACGGGTGAGCAAATGTGCCCCAGAGCATCAGGTCTCGTACATTTCCGGATTGTTTCAAGATGGGGCTCTGTCATGGTGGAACCTTCAGGTTCAGACGTTGGGCGAGACCACTGCGTATGCATTAACATGGGACGAACTGAAAGAACTAATGCGTAAGAAGTACGGTTCAAGGGCAGAAATCTAGAAGTGGGAACTGCGTTCTGGAACTTGAAGATGGAAGGTCCAGATATAGCTGAGTACGTGCAGAAATTTCAAGAAGGTTACTCGGGCGGACAACAACAATAATGCCAAAAACGAAAAAGGGTACACAGGTATCCTACCGAAGTGCGACAATTGTCGACGTCACCATAACGGGCGATGTAGATATGGAAAATGTGGTAACTGTGGCAAGGTGGGACATGTCAAGGAAACATGTCGGCAGGGTACTGAACATGGAAATAAAGGTCAAGATGGTAGCGGAAATCGCGGAGTAAATAACGACGACAACAACTATCAAGGCAGGGATGGTGACGATCAAGGCCGTGGCCAAACATGTTTTAATTGCGGTGATGTGGGGCATTTCAGGAAGTATTGCCCTAAGAACGCTCAGGCACGTGGATGAAAGCTCAACAGCGGGGATAGAATCCAAGCGTGGATATCGGTACGTCTCATAATAGTCAATGTTATGTTCTATTTGACAGTATTGTCAAATTTTAGCTTCAGAAAATATAGTTGTTTTAGTAGTAAGTAACCTAGATACCCAGTTCTCGATAGAACAAGCCTAAGGGAAGATTGTCATCCGCACCCTGACGAACGGAGAAACGATCGTGATTCATGGAGCAGGATACGCTCCTGCGGATTATCAGGCAATGAAGACACGAAAATTTTCGCACAAAGGATGTGTTGCATTCTTGGCTCATGTCGTGGAAAAAGAAGCCGAAGAACCAAAACTCGAAGATATCCCTGTGATGGAGGAATATCCTAAATGCCTTCCCCGAAGACTTGCCAGAATTATATCCTCAACGACAAGTCGATTCTCGCATCGATTTGATTCCAGGCGCCGCACCTGCAGTCAATACACCTTAGCAACTTACACCTTCAGAGATGCAAGAATTGTCAGTGTTACCTCAGAAGTTGATAGAGAAGGAAGACAACAGACCAAGATTCCCTTTTGGGTAACCAAAATTCTGCTCGTCAATAAGAAGGACGATAGCTTTCATACGAATATAAAAACAACCAGGAGCCGAACGAGCAAACCCACGAGAGTCGGTGACTCTTGCTAAGGATTAACTTACTTAGGTAACTAACTGTGAGGATCCAACTACTATTTCATGACTGATCGATGATCGAGTATCTTTAGCTGGGAATTCAGGAAGAAAGTATACCGTGGAAATTGTGGGACAATAACTTGTTTTAAACGTACACAAAAATGGTGTTTCCTACACAATGCACAAAATAGGGTTACACAGAATACGAAACCTTGAGGATCTAGAAAACATATGCTTAAGACCTTTGGGAACCCAGGTCCAAACTCACAAAGGTTGTTACTTAGGATCCACATCCGTTAACTCGAGCTGACACCATTAACCTGACACATATGCCAGTTCCGTTGACCAAACAGAGAGTACTTGAATTTCTTTTA
This sequence comes from Helianthus tuberosus, assembly GCA_030545235.1. Classification (NCBI taxonomy): domain Eukaryota; kingdom Viridiplantae; phylum Streptophyta; class Magnoliopsida; order Asterales; family Asteraceae; genus Helianthus; species Helianthus tuberosus. The sequence goes on from JARYGA010046293.1 coordinate 3,407,775, forward strand.
CTTCTAACGAGTAGATGTTTGCATCTCTACTCCCCTTAATGGTAGTTGCATCACGTTAATTTTCTTCGCTGAGAGCGAACACACATTTGCTTCAATATTTGGTCATTTCTTCATTTTAGCAGATACTCATTATTCCTTTTCTTGGAAACTTTTATGACACACATGCACCATTTGCTACGCACGTGGTTTCATTTCGAACAAACACTTCATTTAAATTCAATTATTACTTTGCTAAACCTAATTACTAATTCGTGATTCGAATGGCCTACATTATCATTATTGTTGGCTCTTTTGCTACCAAGTCAACACACTTTCTCGAAACTTCATTTATTTCAAGTTACATTCATGGTTTACCTTTGTGACCATGCCGAGATTCCTTGGTTGATACATACGTTTATTATCGGATTACGCCAGAACCAAGTTCAATTGCTTGAACTTATTCATTTCGTGTATTCAGTTTAAGACGTCATATGATGTATTGAGGGCATTATATTCAAATGTTCTTTTGCTTCGAGCCGTAGTAGACTTGATTGATCTACAACTCCACTAAACCGTTTGTTAATTTCGATACCTTATTGTGATACTTTCACAGAATTGAAGCTTGCGCTAATTTGGTTACGCACCTCATACATGGATTTAATTGTCTATTTATTTGTTCAAAAATCCATTTGGATGTTCACAATTAAGGCAATCTCAAAAAAGTTATGTGTTATGACAACGGTACATAGATTCATTTCATAGCACGGTGTACCTCCTCACGATTCTTTCATTACAAATTGAGAACATTGCAGTGTTTATTGCATTTCATCTTCAATCAGAAATAGTGGTTCTTTGATATTCCGTATTCAACTGAAAACTCTATGACATTGTGTAAATCAAATCTTCGGATTATTTCAACATACTTTTATTTGATTTCAAACACGGTGAACTTGTTCAGTCACCACTATACTTGAATTATGTCATTACGACACCTTGTGGTGTCATTACCAACTTGTAACTTGTGCTAATCAAGGTCAACCGTTTCATACAGAACTTCATATACTTTCGTTTGACTTGTCATTTAAACATTTCTGATGCAACTACGAATCACGACAATGATACACCAGATTCGCTTGTATTTCATTCGGTGTACCTTCGAAATTTAAGAATGTCAACACACCAAACCTTACCATTCATTTATTCGGAAGTTGACAGATCATTTTCACGTAACTATCACATTTGAGTTAATGATTTTGAATTCATATAGCAGATGCTATGGTTTGTGAAAACTCGTTGCATATTGCGATTGATCGTTTGAGAATCATATTAGCCAAAACTCCTCCTTTGTAAAATCCCCTGCTAGCGGAATTACAATAGACTATACGTCAATTACGTCTTGTACCTTTGACAACAAAGGCCAAAAATACATACCATTTAACCATTGGATTCAGGTTGTTATATAGTCTTGGACTCACCTGATGTGAGTAAGGTTTGATTCAGTTTGGTGATTATCTACCTCGGTAATATTCATATACATACATGTGTGGCGTAACCATAAGGAGTTAAGGTAATACAAATTTCGAGGACGAAATTTTCTTAACGGGGGGAGAATGTGACAACTGTCAAATTTGCATGCTACCGTACAATTAATTAATATTTAATTTGTGCTTAATGATTGTGCTTGATTACAACTGTGATTAAACTGCTTTCTGATTTCTGTTACATACATACATATGCATCACATTTCATATTGTCGCTCCATTTATTTCACACAAACTTTAGTGACAAACTTGATGCACAAAGCACAGTTAGCACACTGAGCGGAGAACCCATAAAACATGCTGACAATGCTAGCACCTAGACAGACAATGTTTTTTAGGCCAGTATGAGCCGGAGATAGAATACTACACTAGTAGGGAGTGTAGGGAAGTGAGGACCATAAAACTGCGTCACTAGGTGATAGTTATAGTGTCGGGAAGTGCCAAAAACACACTTTAAATGCAGGATTCTGCACTTTAAATGAAATCATCCACACATAAGCTATGAACTTGATTACATACTTGTTTTCTTGAAAAAATAAAGATCAAAATGGGTTATAAACTTGTAGATCTAAAGATCTATGAGTGGTTTTTTGAAAGAACCAAGTGAAAAATATTAGTTTTGATAACACTTGGATCTTACATAAAATCTACGCATTTTTAAGGGATAAACAAGTGTAGGAACACTTGTGTAAAAAGAGAATTTCACAAAGTGATATTTTTAGAAATCATGACTAGAAGTTGTAAATGTTCAAATCCTTTAAAAATAAAGTTTTTGAGAAACTAATCACATTTTAAAGGTAACAAGACCAACTAAGTGTGCTAGTAAGTTACTACATGTTTTCATAAATATTCAAGTTCATGAGTTTATGATTATGCTTATTTTTGACAAAGTTTGATAAATAGAGGTTGTATGTTGATGATTGAAAATTGAATGAATGATTTTACAAAAGAAAATGATATGCTAGTAAGCATGGACGCCTCCATTTACAAAGGAAACTCTGGCGAAATTTTTCTAGAATTTCAACACTTAGAAATATTTTTCTAACAAGTGTTACAAGTATATTTTATAACTTGTGTTTCAAATATAAACTTCGCCATAAATTTTGTTACGAAATACAAGTATCGGAGGTTGGTTTTCGCAAATAAAAATGGGTAAATATATATTTAGAATATATATTTTATACTGAGACACTTGTGTGATTATTTGTATATTTTGTAACTAGTTATATTATTTTAGGGTAAAATAATATAACTTACAAAATACCATGGAAATTACAACTCCAAAATAATATAAAAAATTGCAAGGAATAAAATATTAAGTTACACACGTAATATTGTGAAACCGAACAAGAAAACGTAACTTATGAAATATTTCGGGATATACCATTACACTATATTTTTGGTAAATATTATTTTGGGAATGAAAGAAGTGAAAATATGATTTCGTAAATATTACCAAGTATATCACATTTTTGACAACAAGAAAATATATTATTTTTGGGAGATAAGAATATATTTTTCTAGTACATTTAGAAGATATATACTTTTTGAGAAAAATATATATATTCTGGGACAATACATGATTGAACAAAATAAGTTTATATATATTTAAGTGAGACTTGAAATATATGGTTTTGGAAATATATATTGGGAATATACTAACATATTTTTTTATTTGGAACAATACACCAAAATACGATGCCATTACTTGGCAAGATATACAAATGCAAATACAAGAATACATGTATGAGATACCCCCATCCTTGGGAAGGAAAATACGAAGTTAAAATACTTGAGAAGTAGGAATATGAAATATTGTTTAGCAATTAATTCAAACGTTAACTAGTGATTATAACTTGGAATAATGACAAGAAATCGTAACTCAAAAATATAAATACTAAGACAAGGCACGACCCGTTCGTCTAATAGACGTTAGACCATTGTAGGTAGTCGTGTTTGCCGCGGAGATTTGGGTTATAAGTACGAAGACGCAATACTGTGAGTTCATGTCCCCTTTTCTTTTAGCTGTTTTCAGTTTTATAACTTCGGGGGTGAAATACATGTTACATACTGCTACAGACAATTACAAATGGTATGGTTAGCTAAGGAAGGAACTGTTAGATTATGTGATTGGATAGGTGAAATCTTAAGACCATTAGTGCTCGTAGTACGATCGAGGGATACAAGTGATAGGTCTATTTGAGCTTAATAAACCCCACCCATGCGCCCGCTGGTTGGACCATGTAGTGACCTTGTCTCAACACCACCCATGCGCCCGCAGGTTGGACCATGTGGTGAATACATCTTAACCGCACCCATGCGCCCGCAGGTTGGACCATACGGTGATTACATTCTAACATCACCCATGCGCCCGCAGGTTAGACCATGTGGTGACTAGGTCCTATCCCCTCCCATGCGCCCGCAGGTTGGACCATGTGGATACACATTAACTGATATGTTTCCTTATTTGCTTTCATACCAGAGTTTACAAAACATTCATACTTACAGCGATTATAAAGGTTTATTCGCGTGCACATACTAAACACATGAACTCGCTCAACTTTTGTTGACTTTTCAAACTACATGTATTTCAGGAAACTAATGGATCTGGAAGGGTATGCATGTGTCGTCAAGCTGCGTAGTGACATAAAAGATGTTATCCATGATTGTCGGGTTTAGAGGGTGTATTCCTTTCCTGGACAGGATACATGATTCTAAACTCCGGTTTTACTTAAGTACTTTTGTTGAGTCCTTGTGAACTCATTTAAACATGTCATGATTTGTAACTTATTTTGGTATCATGTTTTCAAGAACAAGTGTGTTATGGTTCTCTAAACGTTATTAATGGATGAACATCTCATGTTTTTATCATATAGCATTGTTATGATTGATTGCTATGGTATTAAGAAGTCACACCCAATAATCACGCTTCCGCAAAAGTCAGGGTGTGACACGAATTTTTGCTAGAGGAGTTTCAATTCCTCGGACACATTGTCAATAGTCAAGGTATTCATGTCGACCTGCAAAGATCGAAGCTGTCAAGAGTTGGGTTACACCTAAGAACCCGACTGAAGTCTGTTCTTTTCTCGGACTGGCGGGCTATTATCGCCGATTTATCGAAGGATTCTCTAAAATCACCGTGCCGCTTACTTCTCTCACACACAAAGACAAACCTTTTGTTTGGGAAACTGGACAAGAGGCTGCCTTTCAAACCCTCAAGCATATGCCATGCAATGCTCCCATTCTAACTCTACCCGACGGAAATGACGACATTATTGTCTATTGTGATGCCTCGAACCTTGGTCTTGGTTGTGTTCTGTGACAACTCGAGTTTTCAAGGTCCTTCCTCTGTGCAATACTTGTTTCATTCCAACATGTACATGCTAGTATATGGTTAAGGTGTTAATATGTTTAGTATTATGAACTCATGTATATGTTGACGTAATATAGATTGGAGTAAATAAGAAACTACGTGCTATTTGACACATGATATGATGGTGTATTATTATCTTATTATTATTATTTTATATACACACATGTATATGACGAAACTCTATGGAGTTTCACCACTATCCTACCTCGACGAAACATGGTAGTTTCGCCACCCATAATGCTCGACGAAACACCACCCTTTCACAAGCACCCATACCCGACGAAACTCTGAAGTTTCCTCGCTCCCACATATGTTTCGTCGCCATTGAGATGGGCTCATGGCCCAGACCAGGCCCAACCATGTTTCGCATATATATACTTACGTATACTGCACGGAGATTTAGTTAGAGAACCCTAGTATCATTTTCTCCCATCCCTTGTATTCGACAGCAGGCACCGTACCTCGAAGTTCTTGTGTGTTCGGTTCCGTAACCGGTTAGTATTCGACCATTCGATTAAATCTATTTGTTCTTTGTATGATTGTTGTGTGTGGCGAATCTGGTGGCTATTTGCTTTATACTTGCTTAGGGTTTAAAGATTCTAATGATTGTGTTGGTGCACTTACTGTCTGTTAACTTCATCTTAATCGAGTCTTATGTCTAGAAAGGATAAATGAGCACACAACAGGGTCGAAATTAGGATTTGTACATGTATTAGTGTGGTATTTCGCTTGAAAGTAACAAGGTACAGTTCAAGCGAAACCAACTTATGTGATTTCGCTTGAAAGCCATCCATGTCATCCTCAAGCGAACTCACTTAGTCTATATATAGGGTTGTGTGTGTCATTTGAAGCGAACAGGGAACTAGAGTCATGGTGTAAGAGTCGAGGTGCTGCCAAAATTGTGTTAGAATCATTGTAAAAGTCTCAGAAATCTGTAATAGAAAGAAAGTTAAAAGGAATAAGCTGTGTGACATTGTTTACTTTGATTCCGCCTTAGTAAATGATGATGAACTGTCTTTACTGACTGTTTAGGGTCACGAAACCGATCCAACAAGTGGTATCAGAGCACAGGACGAGGAGTTCATACCATTGCAGCTTGAAATCATCGGATTCTCATACTTCTACCCTTTCTTTTCTGATTTGAACATTATTTTACGGTTGAAATGGCCTGAATTTGACATATAACTAGCGAATCATTGTGTTAACTAATCCCTGAGAAAATTGGACCTTAAATCAATCGAATTCATATAAAAACTTGACATTTCACTTGAAAACCGATTCGAAAAAGCTGACATCATCACATTTCGCTTGAAAATTTCAAGCGAAACCTCTTTAAAATTGTGTTTTCTCTTGAAATACCTTGGGATCTCGCTTGAAATATACATTTTTGTCTGGTTTCGCTTGAGTTGATATTGCCATTTCACTTCAAGTGCTTTGATTTCGCTTGAACCTGTATTGCCTTTTCGCTTGAAAAGCTATATTGCTTCAAAGCTGTTTTCACTTGAACAGATTCCGCTTGAATCTGTCTTATTCAAAACCAAAAATTTTCTAAGTGTTTGCTGATTTTTCAGGTACGTACAAGATGGATGATCTATTCATGAATCCGTTTAGCGATATGTATGCCTTTGCTGGAAATTCTGGAGATGATACTTCTCCTAGCAACACCAATGAGAACACGCCGAATACGAAGAAAAGTTTATCGGATGCTCTGAGTGTGGAAAGTTCTTTCGGAACTTATAACAAACCCCTGAAGTTAATGGCTATCGAGGAGTACAGTCGGTGGGCCAAGAAGTTTGAAGAATGGTTGAAGGCCTTTGCGTATCCTAGCTGGAAGAGTCTAAAGAATGGATATGTTGATGGAGGCAAAACTGGTGAAAGTTTGACAACTTCTGATGAAATAGAATCGTTTATTGCTGAGCAAAAATGCATCGAACTGCTGTTTCAGTCTGTCCGAGAAGATATAATATCCTTGATCGAGTACAAGAATTCTACAGATCTCTGGAACAAGTTGAAAGTTAAATGTTTGGGAAGTGCAGAAATTGTGAAAAACAAAAAGAAACTGCTCAGAAAAGAATTTGATCTATTTGGTTGTATAAAAAATGAATCAGTTTGTAAAATGATTGAGAGATTTGGGCACCTAAAGCTGGAGCTGGCGAGACATGAAATTTTCTATTCTCAAGAAGAGCTAGTCGACAAATTGTTTGATTCATTGCCAGATGAGATGGATTGGCAATATTATGCATTAATGTTGAAGAATACTATCAAGCCGCCAGAAGTGTTGACTGTAGATTTGCTGATTGAAAGACTAGAGAGTCACGAGTTGGAGTTACGGAAAACACACAAAGTCAATCACTCGTCTTATCAACAGAACTTGGATTTGTATTATCCAAAGAGCATGATGCCAAAGACTACATCTCCCAAGACAGCTTTTTCTGCTGAAAACTCCAACACTTCTAGCAAAGAGAGTCAAAGCAGTGGATTTCACAGTGGTTCTTCTTCACATTCAAGTCAATCAGATGCAAAGAATCTATTTCAATGCAATATCGCTGTAGACTTAAAGAACGCTCAAAGCTTCAGCGAGGAGTCGGCAAAGCAACAGATGGTTTTCTTAGCATCTGTGCTAGAATCGTATGAAAGACTTGTAGCAGGGAAGATAGGCAACACCAACCTGACAAAAGAAGATTACGATCAGATAGATCCTGTGGAGATGGAATTGATTGACATAAGGTGGTGTATGGCCAGTGCAGTTCGTCGAGCACAGTGTTTCATGGAGATAACTGGAAGAAAGTCTATTGGTGGACCATCTACCAAGTTGGGCTTTGATAAGTCTAAAGTGACGTGTTTCAAGTGTAAACAGAAAGATCACTTTAAGCGTGAATGCTGAAATACTTATGCTGATGAGTCTGAAAACCCGTTTAGAGAAGATTACTACAAGAAAGCGATTTATCATCAGAATAAATCGGATCCGCCAAGAATGAAGCAGCTTGAGGATAACAAAGAGAAATCTTGAGCTCTTGCTGTGATTCATGATGATGAAGGTTTCGACTGGAGCGAGTTGTTACCTGAGGAGGATGCGGTTGGATATGATTTCATGGCAAAATCTGTTGAACCTGTTCCTTGGAAAGACAACAGAACTGAAGAACAGAAATATGCTTACAGAAAGATGATAGCTCAGAACAAAATGATCAGAATATCTGGTATCTATTCTGAAGCAAAAAGAGTGAGGAGATGGGATCCAGACAGAGAATGTTATCTTGACCCCATGGGAAACATTTCCATTGACCATAACACTCTTGATCTTGAAACCATAATTAAAGAAATGGCTGAAGAAGATGAGTATTGGCAAAGGAAATGGTGGGGAAGCGGTGAAGAGAAAGAAGAGAAAGAAGAAAAGCCAAAGAAGGTTGATAATGGGATCATTGACACGACTCAAGAGTTAAATGCTGAAAACATGGGTAAGATGGCTGACAAGGTGCTGGCTGCTAAGGCACTTGAGGTAGACTCTAAATCCGTCTTTGAGTCTAAAACCCAGGTCAGTTCAAACGCGTCAACGACTGAGTCAGGTAAGAAAGTCAATGGTGATATTGACTGCAAAAATTGCATCAAAGAATGCAAAGTTTGTAGTACAATCACTTATCTCAATGGTAAGAAGGTTGATGATCTGACTGATAGAGTCAGAAGTGTTGAGGATCAAATTCTTGACCGTGATAAAATGTTGAAAGCTTCAAATGAAAGATTAAAAGAATTAACTAACAAAATTGAAAATGATAAAATTGATCAAGAAAAGGTTAGGAAAGAAAATGAGAGGTTAGTTTTTGAAAATCGTCAGATTACTAAAAAATTTGAGAAGCTTAAAAGCACGGTTAAAGATAATGATGATATAAATGGTAAAACATACAAAGAAAATTGTCATTTGCAAAGTGTTTTGAGAGTTAAAGAAGAATTAATCAATCAACAATTGGATGAGATTGCTAAACTGAAACTTCAGTTTGAAGAAGCTAAGATTGAGAATGAGCGTATCAATTTGAAATTGAACAATTACAGCTCTGCAAGCTTTGTTTTGCAACACATTGTTCCCAAACCCATCGGGAAAAACAAAGCAGGCGAAGATGTAGGTTGTGATGGAACTGGGATCGGGTTTCATCAAGTTCCACCACCAGTTCTAGACAATTATTCGAAAAAGCAATCTGGGATGGTTAATTTTGAAAATGAAAATGAAGTGAAACTTCCTGATTCAATTGATGTGACATTTACTTCATCATCATCTGATGATAGTGTTCAAACTGAGATTATTAAAGGCATGGCTGAAAGTGTTTTGGATAGTGATTCAACTAAAGTTGAAGGATGTTTCTTGGATAAATACATTCCGAAACAAAAGTCCAAAAACAACTTAAATGATGAACCTAATCTTGTCATGTACAAGATGTTGGGATCTGATAAGTTGTATTCGGATTCTGAGTTTCCTCTGGAGAATGTAAATGTTTCAAAATTGACAAATGTGTTCAAAATGGTTGAAATTGATTTGTCTGAAGTAAAGATTTTAAAACAAACAAAAAGGCAAATGAATTTTGAGAAAGATAAAGCTTACTACAAGAAACCTGTAGTTCCACCACGTTTTTATAATAACAATCGAAACAAATGGTCGGGTGGATATCAGGGTGGTAAGAACTATAAAAGAAAGAATTTTCAAAACAAGAAATTTGTTGAGAAGAAAGTGTTTGTGAATAGTTCAAGTTCACTTTCTAATGAAGAGAAAAAGATTTTTTCGAAATCAAATGAAGTTCTTTGAGGAGAGGGCTTCACAACCTCAGTCTGAAGGCACAAGTCGGGTAGTTGATACTCGTACATGCTTTAGATGCAACAAAGTTGGTCACATTGCAAGAAATTGCACCAACTTCAAGCCTAAGACTGAAGTTATTGAGAGTCAAAAGAAGAAGGTTGATGCAAAGGGAAAAGCTCCAATGGTTGTTGAGAAAATTTTGAAAAATGAGAAAACAAAAGTCAAAATTGAACCTGTTAAGAATGTGGTAACTAAAAATGACAAATTTTATAAACGGGTTGCGTCATCTCAACAAACATGGAAGCCAAAAAGTTCATCTAAACCAAAGGTTTCTGAGTCAGAAAAACAATCGTCTTCTACCACTCCGGTAAAGATGGATGTTCCTTTGGATTATTATGAAAAATCAGAGAAACAAACTTCTACTCCACCAGAGAAGAAGAATGTTCAAAAGAAAAATCAACCAACCGGTCAACTTAAGATAGATGAGTTTTTCTTATACAAAAAGGTTGAGGTTGGATCAGAAGAAAGCTAAAAGATGAATGATAAAAATTTTCCGCCACTTTACACTACAAAATCTCACATTAAAGTCTAGTTACCTGAGTCAAAAGAGGCTTGGGTAGCATCAAAATCTCACTAAAAATTTCGGATTTGCCGGAGCTTCCTAGTTGGTAATTGTGAAGCATGAATCGGCATCTTTATTGATGTGACAACCCTCACTAAACCAGGTATCCGTACAACTTAATTAATAACTAATTACTGCTTACTTACTGTGCTTACTTGAACTTGCTAATAAACTGCTACTTGATTACTGATACATGTACTTACCTGCATCATACTTTACTTATCGTCACTACATTATTTACATGTTGAACCCTAGTGACAAACATGATGCACAAAAGCACAGTAGCACATGAACGGATAACCTATTGAACATGCTGATAAAGCCAGCATCAGGCAGACACTGCCTCTAAGGCCTGTAAGAGCCTGAGATATGTTGCTACACTAGTGGTGAGTGTAGGGATACAAGGGTTGTGGAACTGCGTCTCTAGGGATAAGTCACTATGACTGGATGTGCCTAAAACGTACTCTAAGTACAAAACTCAGCACCTTACAAAATAATTCAGCTTTTAGCTAACTAATAAAGTGCCAAAACATGAGAAAAATAACACTAGACACTTTCCAAAGTGTCAGGAATAAGTTGTGTCACTAAAGAGAGTAATAACGACACTTTAAGCTTTGATAAGCACTTTAACGGATTACTATCCAACCGAACAACCGGACTACCCCCGAAACATGAAAATGTTGTTATTTTCATTATCTATCTTTTTCTGAGCCAGTTAGGGTCCCCGTATACCCTAACACCCATTGTAACACACTATACACAAGTAACCAAGTTAAACACTTGACTTAACCTAATTATCTAACTAATACTTAACCTATGGTTGAAATGGAATCGGATTAGACCCCCCCCCCCTAACCAACCATCCCCATGAGGGGAGACATACTATGTCCTCTAAAATAATATTTTAATCCATGTGCTTAGTATCTAGTTAGCATAAGATCCAATGGTTAATAATCTAACTTTGTCTATAAGTAATAACCTAAACCCACCATAACATTCACACTCAAAAACTCAACTTCATCACTCCCTCTCTCCCTCTCCAAGCTTACGGCCAAACTCCCCTAGATCACACATCCATTTTCGAGTTTTGTTCAAGTAATTTCAAGCTCATACAAGTGTTAAGGGTCTCGTATTAGGAAGCTTGGTGCAAACGGAACGCGAAGGACCTCTTTATCTTGCTTTTATCCACGCCATTTTCGTCAAGATTCTTCCCTAGCCTCGAGCTAGTGGTATGTTGCTTAGAACACCTTCTTGAACTATTCTAAAGTGGTTAAAACGATTTGTAATGGTTAAAACTAGTAATCTTACAAAATGGTGCATTAAAGTCTACTAAAAACATGAAAAATGATGGTTAAAAGCTCATGTGTTGTGTAAATGTTGTAGTAATTGAAATTTGTGATTATTTAGACCCGATCTATGTTGTGGTAGCTCGGATCACCATTTAACCCGGTCTAGTCATGTTCTTGGATCATGACATAAGGTTATTTTGGAAGGAACAAGGGTTAAAAGGTGAAACTCTACCACACCCGAATCATGAACTTGTGTAAAAACATTTTGACAAGTGAAAAAGTGTTTAAAACTAGTAGATCTACGTATCTACAACCGGTATTTTCAAAGGACCACGCGTCAAGGAAATCATGTTTCTAAAAGAAGGATCTTACAATGACAAGAATGATTTTTATGAACACATAAGTGTATAAACACTTGTGTAACACTAAGTTCCGACAAAGAACTAGTTTTGTCAAATGTTACTAGAAGTTGTAAAGATGCAATTTCTTTAAAAACGAGGCTTTTACGAAACCGGTTGGATTTATATAAAGATACACCAAAGATAAGGAGCTTTATCACATATTCTTTGGATAAACTACAAGTTCATGTATTTTTGCGATTACAACTATTTTAACTAGTTGAATATTGTTTGTTGTTGAACAAGAAAATTGTTGGTTTGAATTGTAAAAGAAAATGATACGCTTGAAAGCGTGGCCACCTCCAGTTACAGAGGAAAGTCTGGCGAAATTTTTCCAAAAACCTAACACTTAGAACTATTTTCACAATAAGTGTTAGAAATACTTTTCGACTTGTTTTCGCCACGACTTTATTTATAAAATATCGGAGGTGGGAATTTCACAAATTAAAACGCGATAAATATATATTTAGTATATATTTTTCTTAACGACACTTGTCATGTGTTTATGATTATTTTGTGAAAATACTAGTATTATTTTTAGGGTAAAAATAATACTACCGAATGTTAATGGATCCAAAATAATACGAACGCTTTCACCATAAACATATAAGTTACACCGGTAATTATATTACCACTCGATTGTTAAAACGTAACTTACGCACTTACGGAAATATTTATGAACGCGTATTTTAACAACGTATTATTGGAGAAAAATTATGTGAAATGAAAATATAATATTTTTGAGGAAAATACTTATATTTTGGAATTGGAGATATATACATATAATAAGTGAGACTTTATGATATAATTTGAACGCTCATGTATTGAATCCCCCATCCTTGGGAAGGAAAATAACTACCAAGTATGTACAGAATATAAACACGAAATAGTTGACTAACTATTTCCCAAGAACTTAAACCATAAAGCTAAGGCACGGCCGTCCGTCTAATAGAATTAGTACGTGTAGGTCATCACACAGCTGTTGGATTTGGAGACATATTTGGTAGAGATGCACCACTGTGAGTTCATGTCCCCCTTTTCTCTAACGGTTTTCAGTTTTCTTAACTGCGGGGGTGAAATACATGTTACTTTGTTTACAAGTACTTTATACACGGTATGGTTAGCGTAAGGAGGTTTACTACTTAGATCATGTGAATGGGTAGGCAGAAAACACCGAGGGACGTAAGCGGTAGATCTATCTGGGTGTAGCGAGCCCAACTCTAGGCCCAACATGTCACACCCCTTTCTGCGGCGGAAGCACGAGGTGTGATCATGAAAGGTTCTCATTGCATACGAAGAGTAAACATGCTACATGCTCGTAAAATAACATTCAAATACCATAATTTGAAAACATACGTTAGCGTTTACATCGCTAGACAGCATAAAGACATTGTCTCAAAAGTTTACAACTTTATTTAAAGTTAAACACAAGCGACATCCATGAGCATAAGCAAGACCACGCGCACATCCATCCTAGTTACCTGAAATACATGTGAGTTTTTGGAAAATCGTCAACATAATGTTGGTGTGAATTCATGCAGTTTTGTATTTCATGTTTGTATACTTTGTATGAAAACATAGTTTGTGAGTAAATCAAGTTTTCATAAATCCAGTTTCATGTGTACATCACGTACCTATGTATAATTCAATTTCTTCTTGAGTACCCCACGTACTTCAAGTTATTTATCAATCTTCTTGAGTACCCCACGTACTTCAAGTTATTTATCAATTCTTGTATGGTATGAATTTTATGTAAATACAGTATTTCTGTAATTATCAGATTGTTAATGGGTTGCAAAGCCATTAACATGTGACACGTCATAGGAAGCCACCAAACCTAAGGCATTTAATTGGTATATTCTGAGACACAAAAACACCACTCGATTCTCGCCCCGACCGAGTGTGAGGCTGCCAGGCACCTGTTAGATCTAACCTTTTGTTCTGCGGTCTGAATGTATACGTTGATTAATGGTGCTTCTGTACCCTATTCGTGACACTATTTCTCATAACGCATCCTACTTGGTTCTCGTCCTCACCAAGCGCGTTTCTTGTTATCATTTCTCATAGCGCCTTATACTTGGTTCTCGTCGCACCGAATGCGCTTCTCATATTCATATATTTCGTCACACTTGGTTCTCGTTCTCACCAAGTGTACTTCTTGTATTTATATCGTACCATTTATCAATATTGTACTTTTGTACATGTATTTCACCCCCGAAGTTATAAAAACTGAAAACAGTTAAAGAGAAAAGGGGGAGCATGAACTCACAACTTTGCGTTCCTAGCGTCGTAAACTCCACCGGATTTGCTTAATTAACGTCGTAACCTATACGCGTTTTCTTAACGTTAGTCACTAGACTTGCGTCGCACAAGTACAGTCACTCTCTTTTGTATATATTCTTGTGTTAAAAATATTCCATATTTTTAACTACGTATCTTACTTATATTATTTTCTCCAAAAATAAATATAAGTCTTTTATGTTTTGCACTTTGCACCCGAATTATGTTTCTTGTATGTTGTATGTGTATTTTTATATTTCTACTCCTCATGAGTATTTAGTGTATTTTTAAGTCTTAATACACTAGCACGTATAACACATACTATATACACTTAGCACAAAAGTTGGTGATAAAATAATATATATTTTTCTCTCAAAAATATATATACATTATATCCGTTTTATTTTTGAAGAAATCACCATTTCTTGCCACCCAAAAATTAGGGAAACCTTAGTAATACCTTTAAACACATTTTTAGGGGATAAGTTTCCCAAAAACTTATATTTTCTAAGTGTCAAAATTTATAAAAATTTTGACAGAGTTTCCCCTAAAAATGGAGGTTTCCCACGTTTTCAAAACGTGTGTTTATTTTCTTTTAAATCATCATCAATCATCAATAATCATCAACAACAATTATCAACAATCATCATCAACAATAATCACTAATTTCTCCATTTCATGAACTTGAATATTTACAAAAATGTGTAGTAACTTACTAGCACATTTAGTAAGTCTTGTTATCTTTAAAAATAAATTTAGTTTCTTAAAAACTTTATTTTTAAAGAATATGAAGTTTCACAACTTCTAGTCGGTTTTTACGCAAATTATTTCTTTGTTAAAACTCATGTTACACAAGTGTCCATACACTTGTTTGTTCACAAAAACCACTTTTGTTTGTGTAAGATCCGGTTTAGAACATGTGATTTCTTTTGATGCTTGGTCTTTTGAAAATACCACTTGTAGACACATAGATCTACTAGTTTTAAACACTTTTGTACAAGTTAAAACATTTTTACACAAGTTCATGGTTTATGTGTGGTAGGGTTTCACCTTTTAACCCTTGTTACTTCTAAAATAGCTTTATGTTAAGATCCATGATCTTACCAAACCGGGTTAAACGATGATCCGAGCTACCACATCATAGATCGGGTCTAGATAGCCATATATTTCAAATACTACAACTTTTACACAACTTATGTGCTATTAACCACCATTTTAGTGTTTTTACTAGACTTTAATGCTTCAAAACGTATGTTATCGATATTTAACCGACAAAATTCCTTTTAACCACCTTAGATACGTTCAAGAGTGAGTTTTAAGTGATATACCTCTAGCTCAAGGCTAGGGAAGATTCTAAGCACAAATCGGGTGGATAAAAGCAAACGGTAGAGGTTCTTCAACTTCCGAAAGCTCCTAGCTTCATTAGTGACCTTCTTACACCTTTGTTTATGTTTAGAATACTTGGGATCTTGCTAGAAAAATGATGGTGAATCTAGGGGGTGTTGGCCGTAAGTTCTAGAGGGAAAGAGAGAGGAGTTGGAGTGGTGATGAAAGTGAAGTGCTTATGCCTTTTTATGGTACTTGTAAGATCTCACACAATATTCACAAGATCACATAGTACATAGATGAATCCAAGGAAGATTATAGGATATATTGGCAAGATTTTAGAGGGTATCTTGTGTGATCTTGCAAGATTAAGAAAGATCTTGGTGGGGCCCTTCCAAAACCGGCCACTCTTTAAAAGGGGGGGGGGGGGTAAAGTGTAATTCTTAACCAATTAGTTAGTTTAGGGATTAAACCCGGTTACTAGTGTGTAGTGTAATATAAAGGGTGTTAGGGTGTTCGGGGACCCTAACTAGCTCAGAAAAGTATAAACAATGTCATTGACATTATTTTTATGTTCCGGGTAATCTCCGGTTGTTCGGTTACATACCGATTCGTTAAAGTGCTAAATTACACTTTTTAGTGTCTTTTAAGTACCCTTCTTGTACTCTTTCAATTCCCAACACTTAGGGAAATATTCTGGATAATAAAACGACATTTCTGCACAATATTTATATGTCTAAATGCTGAATTATTGCTGATTTGTATAAATTCTGCACTTAAAGTGCGTTTCGGGTGCTTTTTAGTGCTTATTTTTGCTTTCGCAATGTATATAAATTAAACCCTTGTATGTACTCTCGGGTTTTAATGCATTCTTGTTGTCGGACCTACACCTAGGCCTCAATTCTGATGTCTGACTGCTTTCTGCAGTTCCGTTGACACATAGTGTCTTACCGGTGAGTTTACTATTATTCTGACGCAACGCTCTCGTTTATGCATAAAGCAATATTTTGTAGTATACAACATGCATGAATTCACTTTGTTTAATCATGTGTTCAGACATTGCTGACACTTAAACTCATAATTGCAGTCATTAAGCAATAATTAATGTGTACGGAAATTACCGGTTTGGGCCAGTTGTCACAGTCTCCCCCCGTTAAAAGAATTTCGTCGCGAAATTCAGACTGAACTAACTCTCGCTGGAGTCTTTTTGAATAGGTGGGGATACTTTTTCTTGAACTGGTCTTCACGTTCCCATGTGTACTCGGGTCCGTGTTTAGAGCTCCAACGTACTTTGACAAGTTTCACACTGCTCCTCCTGGTCTTGTTGACTTTCCAGTCAGTAACCTCAACGGGTTTTTCTGTAAATCGGAGGGCTTCATCAATATGCACTTCATCCATCGGGATGGTCATGTTTTCTTGCGTTGGACTCTTCTTCAGGTTGGATACATGAAACGTATCATGTACTCCATTAAGTTCTTCCGGTAACTCCAACTTGTATGCCACGGTACCAATTCTTCTCAAAATTCTGAATGGTCCGATGTATCGTGGATTCAGCTTTCCACGTTTTCCAAATCTGACTACGCCCTTCCATGGTGAGACTTTTAACAACACTTTGTCTCCCACCTTGAAATCTACCGATTTTCTATTTGGATCCGCGTAGCTCTTTTGTCGCTCTCGAGCCGCCTTAATGCGCTCTCGGATCTGCGCAATCTTGTCGGTTGTCTCTTGTACAAGTTCCGGACCAACCATACGTTTATCTCCGGCATCTGCCCAACACAGGGGCGATCGGCATTTGCGGCCATGCAGAGCTTCGAACGGCGCGGCTTTTATGCTCGTATGATAACTGTTATTGTAGGAAAACTCAACTAAAGGTAGGTGAGTATCCCAGCTGCCGCCTAGATCCATGACACATGCACGAAGCATATCTTCTAATGTTTGTATAGTCCGTTCGCTCTGGCCGTCTGTTTGCGGTTGGAATGCCGTGCTAAGATCTAACTGAGATCCAAAGGCTTCCTGAAATGATTGCCAGATTCTTGAGACAAAGCGTCCATCTCTGTCTGAAATAATTGAGATTGGCACTCCATGACGTGCCACAATTTCTCTTAAGTATATCTCTGCAAGCTTTCCAGTGTTATCCTTTTCTCGGATTGGTAGGAAATGCGCAGACTTCGTCAATCGATCAACTATTACCCATATCATATCGTGCCCTCTCGGGGTCCTGGGTAATTTCGTTATGAAGTCCATCGAGATTTGTTCCCACTTCCACACGGGAATCTCTGGTTGTTGTAGTAGGCCGGACGGTTTCTGATATTCGGCCTTAACCTTCGCACTGGTTAGGCATTTTCCAACATAGACAGCAACGTCGCTTTTGAGTCTCGGCCACCAATAGTACTCTTTCAAGTCTTGGTACATCTTGTCCGATCCTGGATGGATCGAATATCTCGATTTGTGGGCTTCATTAAGGATGACCTCACGTATGCCACCGCAGAGTGGAACCCAGATACGCTTCTTGAAGTATAAGGCTCCCTCTTCATTTGGCACCATGTATTTCAATGCACCCCGGAGGTATTCAGCTTTACGGTTCTCTTCTTTAAGAGCTTCTTGTTGTGCATCCCGAATGCGTGCAGTGAGGTTCGTTCGAATCGTCATTTCCAATGCTCGAACCCTTAGGGTCTTAACCCTTTCCTTTCGGCTCAACGCGTCTGCTACAACGTTTGCCTTTCCAGGATGGTACTTAATCTCACAGTCATAATCATTCAGCAGCTCGACCCAACGTCGCTGGCGCATATTTAATTCCTTCTGATCAAATATGTGTTGTAAGCTTTTGTGATCTGTGAAGATTGTACATTGAGTACCATATAAATAATGTCGCCAAATCTTCAAGGCGAATACCACTGCACCCAGCTCCAGGTCGTGAGTGGTATAATTTCTCTCGTGAACCTTCAGTTGTCTTGAAGCATAAGCGATGACTTTTTGGCGTTGCATGAGCACGCAACCCAAGCCTTGTCGTGAGGCGTCGCAGTATACCACGAAGTCTTCAGTGCCTTCGGGTAATGATAGTATCGGTGCGTCGCATAGCTTGCTCTTAAGTAACTGGAAGGCTTCTTCTTGTTTGTGACCCCAGTCGTACTTCTTGTCTTTCTGAGTCAGGGTCGTTTAGCGGTTGAGCTATCTTCGAGAAATTCTCAATGAATCGCCGATAGTAGCCCGCTAAGCCCAAAAATTGACGAACTTCAGTTGGGGTCTTGGGAGCTTCCCAATTCTTTATTGCTTCAATCTTGGACGGGTCTACATGAATGCCTTTCTCATTCACCACGTGACCAAGAAATTGTACTTCGCGAATCCAGAATTCGCATTTCGAGAACTTTTCATAAAGCTTCTCTTTCTTCAGTAGTTCCAAGATGGTTCTGAGATGTTGCTCGTGCTCTTCTTTCGTTCGCGAGTAAATTAGGATATCATCGATAAATACAATCACGAATTTATCGAGATATGGTTTGCACACGCGGTTCATTAGGTCCATAAAGACCGCTGGCGCGTTCGTCAATCCAAACGGCATCACAAGAAATTCGTAGTGCCCATATCGCGTTCTGAATGCAGTCTTTGGCACGCTTTCATCTTGGATTCTCAGCTGATGGTATCCAGATCGAAGGTCGATCTTGGAATAGTAGCTTGATCCTTGCAATTGATCAAATAAGTCATCAATCCTTGGTAGCGGATACCGATTCTTGATTGTGAGCTTGTTCAGTTCCCTGTAATCGATACACATCCGCAGTGTTCCATCCTTCTTCTTCACGAATAATACTGGAGCTCCCCAGGGTGAGAAGCTTGGCCTTATGAATCCTTTATCCAACAACTCCTGGAGTTGTGTAGATAATTCTTGCATTTCGGATGGCGCAAGTCGATAGGGTGCCTTGGCTACAGGAGCAGCTCCTGGAACCAAGTCTATACGGAATTCGACTTGTCGTTGCGGAGGTAGTCCTGGCAGATCTTCAGGGAATACATCAGGAAATTCCTTCACCACGGGAATGTCTTCGAGTTTCGGCTCCACAGCCTTCTTGTCTATAACGTGTGCTAGGAAAGCGACACATCCTTTCCTCAAGCACTTCTGTGCCTTTATGCAACTGATGATTCGAAGAGGCGCGTCTCGTTTTTCTCCATGCACGATGAGAGTTTCACCATTCGCTAAAGGGATGCGAATGATTTTCTCATGGCAAATAACTTCAGCTTTGTTCTTGGACAACCAATCCATCCCGACTACTACATCGAAGCTACCCAATTGAATAGGTAAGAGGTCGATGCTAAAATTTCGTTCGCCAAGTTCCAGTGTGCAGCCTCTAACAACTTCTCCTGATTCAACGAGTCTACCATTGGCTAGTTCTATGGAATAAGGAATTTCTAATCTACTGGATTCTATTCCGAGTATGCGTTTAAATTCCACAGACATGAAGCTATAATCGGCGCCAGTGTCGAATAATATGGATGCAAAGTGATTGTTAATGAGAAACGTACCGGTGACCACGTTAGGGTCCTCGCGTGCGTCTCTTGCTCCAATCACAAATGCTCGAGCCGGAGCGTTGTTTCTCTCTGGGCAGTTCTTCATGAAGTGATCATTGCTTCCACACTTGAAGCATCCTTGCCCTTTCCCGTTACCATTCTTGTTACCAGCACCATTCCCGTTTCGGTTCTTTCCTTTTCCCCAACAATCTTCTGTTCGATGACCCAATTTACCACATTTGTCGCACCTTGGAATGCGACAAGCTCCATCATGATGATACTTACACTTTTGGCATCTAGGCATGGAGCCTTGGTATGCTTTGGTTGCATGGGTATTCGCCTCCTGAGGCGGATTAGTGTCACGCTTCTTGCTGAAACCCTTGTTGTTGCGAGTTGCTTGGTTCAGGTTTGCATGTTTTCTCTTTTTGTCACCGGACGACTCAGCATGTGTCTCGGTCTTCTCTATCGGGTTCAGTGATAGCTTCTTCATACGAACACAATCTTCAGTAAGGCTGACAGCAAGAGTTACAGCCTCGGTGATTGTTTGTGGTTTGGCCGACGTCACCATGCCACGAAACTCTGAGGCCAGTCCCCAAATGTAGCGTTCCACACGCTTAAATTCAGGAGTCACCATGTAGGGAAGCACTCTCGAGAGGTCGTGGAACCTTCGAGTGTAACCATTGATGTCAGCACCTTCCATAGTCAAGTGCCAGAACTCTGTTTCCAGCCTTTGGAGTTCTGCACGAGAGCAGTACTTCTCTCTCATCCTTTCCTTCAGTTCCTCCCAAGTGAGGCCATAAGCGGCGTCATCACCCAAAGTTTGGGCTTGCAGGTTCCACCAAGTCAGAGCTTCATCGACGAATAACCCAGTAGCAAAAGTGACTTGCTGATCCGTGGTACACTTGCTCATGCGGAATGTAGCTTCAGTCTTCTCCGTCCAGCGCACAAATGCTACTGCACCTCCTGTGCCGTCATAGTTCATCGGCTTGCAGTCGAGGAACTGCTTGAAAGTGCAGCCTTGAGCTGCATTGCCTCCAGACGAATCTCCATTCCCATTACGCCTAGCGTTGCTTGGTCCTCCACTGTCTTGGGTTCGGTTCGCCTCGTACTGGGCGATAGCAGCGGAGATCCTTTCCTCTAGCAAAGCGTTCAGCTCTTCAGCAGTTCTTGGCAGTGGGGGAGGAGGAGGTTGATCGTCATTGCGAGCATTCACAGCTTTCCTGGGTGCCATGTTCTGACAGAACATAACACAGCAGGGTTAGGCATTTGTTTGATATCGTCACACTAGACTGTAGTATCATATATATTCACAGGTATATATACCACACAAGTGACATCAAACAATTATTACTCTAGCAGAGTACTTAGTAGGCTTGCACTGAGGGAATCTATACGTGACAAGACTTGCTGTGATTTTTGTGCACTGAATTCCATAATTATGTATGCATCCATAATTACGTAACTCCTTGCACAGTCCGCACAGTTCGTTTCATCCTCGTATTTCTTCCTTCAGATGGGCCATCGCTTTCAGGTAAAGTCACGTATACTCGTGACATTCTACTTCTAGTACATGCTAATTATCACACATAATTGCAAGTAATTTCTAGTCAATGACAAGTGCTACTCTAGTGCACTCTAAGTCTTGTAGTGTCTTTTCTAGACTCATGTAGACAGTTTCAGGTAGTGGATGTCGCGGGACGTTTTATGCAATGAAAACTCTTTGAAAATTGTTTTCGTGAATGGATCCTAGAGATTGTAGACTAGACTCGAGAATGAATCCTGGTTCACTACAATCGCAGCTCTGATACCAATCTGTCACACCCCTATCTGCGGCGGAAGCACGAGGTGTGATCATGAAAGGTTCTCATTGCATACGAAGAGTAAACATGCTACATGCTCGTAAAATAACATTCAAATACCATAATTTGAAAACATACGTTAGCGTTTACATCGCTAGACAGCATAAAGACATTGTCTCAAAAGTTTACAACTTTATTTAAAGTTAAACACAAGCGACATCCACGAGCATAAGCAAGACCACGCGCACATCCATCCTAGTTACCTGAAATACATGTGAGTTTTTGGAAAATCGTCAACATAATGTTGGTGTGAATTCATGCAGTTTTGTATTTCATGTTTGTATACTTTGTATGAAAACATAGTTTGTGAGTAAATCAAGTTTTCATAAATCCAGTTTCATGTGTACATCACGTACCTATGTATAATTCAATTTCTTCTTGAGTACCCCACGTACTTCAAGTTATTTATCAATCTTCTTGAGTACCCCACGTACTTCAAGTTATTTATCAATTCTTGTATGGTATGAATTTTATGTAAATACAGTATTTATGTAATTATCAGATTGTTAATGGGTTGCAAAGCCATTAACATGTGACACGTCATAGGAAGCCACCAAACCTAAGGCATTTAATTGGTATATTCTGAGACACAAAAACACCACTCGATTCTCGCCCCGACCGAGTGTGAGGCTGCCAGGCACCTGTTAGATCTAACCTTTTGTTCTGCGGTCTGAATGTATACGTTGATTAATGGTGCTTCTGTACCCTATTCGTGACACTATTTCTCATAACGCATCCTACTTGGTTCTCGTCCTCACCAAGCGCGTTTCTTGTTATCATTTCTCATAGCGCCTTATACTTGGTTCTCGTCGCACCAAATGCGCTTCTCATATTCATATATTTCGTCACACTTGGTTCTCGTTCTCACCAAGTGTACTTCTTGTATTTATATCATACCATTTATCAATATTGTACTTTTGTACATGTATTTCACCCCCGAAGTTATAAAAACTGAAAACAGTTAAAGAGAAAAGGGGGAGCATGAACTCACAACTTTGCGTTCCTAGCGTCGTAAACTCCACCGGATTTGCTTAATTAACGTCGTAACCTATACGCGTTTTCTTAACGTTAGTCACTAGACTTGCGTCGCACAAGTACAGTCACTCTCTTTTGTATATATTCTTGTGTTAAAAATATTCCATATTTTTAACTACGTATCTTACTTATATTATTTACTCCAAAAATAAATATAAGTCTTTTATGTTTTGCACTTTGCACCCGAATTATGTTTCTTGTATGTTGTATGTGTATTTTTATATTTCTACTCCTCATGAGTATTTAGTGTATTTTTAAGTCTTAATACACTAGCACGTATAACACATACTATATACACTTAGCACAAAAGTTGGTGATAAAATAATATATATTTTTCTCTCAAAAATATATATACATTATATCCGTTTTATTTTTGAAGAAATCACCATTTCTTGCCACCCAAAAATTAGGGAAACCTTAGTAATACCTTTAAACACATTTTTAGGGGATAAGTTTCCCAAAAACTTATATTTTCTAAGTGTCAAAATTTATAAAAATTTTGACAGAGTTTCCCCTAAAAATGGAGGTTTCCCACGTTTTCAAAACGTGTGTTTATTTTCTTTTAAATCATCATCAATCATCAATAATCATCAACAACAATTATCAACAATCATCATCAACAATAATCACTAATTTCTCCATTTCATGAACTTGAATATTTACAAAAATGTGTAGTAACTTACTAGCACATTTAGTAAGTCTTGTTATCTTTAAAAATAAATTTAGTTTCTTAAAAACTTTATTTTTAAAGAATATGAAGTTTCACAACTTCTAGTCGGTTTTTACGCAAATTATTTCTTTGTTAAAACTCATGTTACACAAGTGTCCATACACTTGTTTGTTCACAAAAACCACTTTTGTTTGTGTAAGATCCGGTTTAGAACATGTGATTTCTTTTGATGCTTGGTCTTTTGAAAATACCACTTGTAGACACATAGATCTACTAGTTTTAAACACTTTTGTACAAGTTAAAACATTTTTACACAAGTTCATGGTTTATGTGTGGTAGGGTTTCACCTTTTAACCCTTGTTACTTCTAAAATAGCTTTATGTTAAGATCCATGATCTTACCAAACCGGGTTAAACGATGATCCGAGCTACCACATCATAGATCGGGTCTAGATAGCCATATATTTCAAATACTACAACTTTTACACAACTTATGTGCTATTAACCACCATTTTAGTGTTTTTACTAGACTTTAATGCTTCAAAACGTATGTTATCGATATTTAACCGACAAAATTCCTTTTAACCACCTTAGATACGTTCAAGAGTGAGTTTTAAGTGATATACCTCTAGCTCAAGGCTAGGGAAGATTCTAAGCACAAATCGGGTGGATAAAAGCAAACGGTAGAGGTTCTTCAACTTCCGAAAGCTCCTAGCTTCATTAGTGACCTTCTTACACCTTTGTTTATGTTTAGAATACTTGGGATCTTGCTAGAAAAATGATGGTGAATCTAGGGGGTGTTGGCCGTAAGTTCTAGAGGGAAAGAGAGAGGAGTTGGAGTGGTGATGAAAGTGAAGTGCTTATGCCTTTTTATGGTACTTGTAAGATCTCACACAATATTCACAAGATCACATAGTACATAGATGAATCCAAGGAAGATTATAGGATATATTGGCAAGATTTTAGAGGGTATCTTGTGTGATCTTGCAAGATTAAGAAAGATCTTGGTGGGGCCCTTCCAAAACCGGCCACTCTTTAAAAGGGGGGGGGGGGGGTAAAGTGTAATTCTTAACCAATTAGTTAGTTTAGGGATTAAACCCGGTTACTAGTGTGTAGTGTAATATAAAGGGTGTTAGGGTGTTCGGGGACCCTAACTAGCTCAGAAAAGTATAAACAATGTCATTGACATTATTTTTATGTTCCGGGTAATCTCCGGTTGTTCGGTTACATACCGATTCGTTAAAGTGCTAAATTACACTTTTTAGTGTCTTTTAAGTACCCTTCTTGTACTCTTTCAATTCCCAACACTTAGGGAAATATTCTGGATAATAAAACGACATTTCTGCACAATATTTATATGTCTAAATGCTGAATTATTGCTGATTTGTATAAATTCTGCACCTAAAGTGCGTTTCGGGTGCTTTTTAGTGCTTATTTTTGCTTTCGCAATGTATATAAATTAAACCCTTGTATGTACTCTCGGGTTTTAATGCATTCTTGTTGTCGGACCTACACCTAGGCCTCAATTCTGATGTCTGACTGCTTTCTGCAGTTCCGTTGACACATAGTGTCTTACCGGTGAGTTTACTATTATTCTGACGCAACGCTCTCGTTTATGCATAAAGCAATATTTTGTAGTATACAACGTGCATGAATTCACTTTGTTTAATCATGTGTTCAGACATTGCTGACACTTAAACTCATAATTGCAGTCATTAAGCAATAATTAATGTGTACGGAAATTACCGGTTTGGGCCAGTTGTCACACAACAGAACGGACCTCTAAGAGGCCCAGCAGAACGGACCTTGAGTGACTTTGTACCCGACGCAAAATCTGCTAGGTTGAGTCTTCCTACTTGCACTTCACACATGCTAATGGCCTTGCAAACCATTGGTGATCTCTTTTTCCTTACACTGCTACATACCAGGGAACTTTTATACTTACAAGTGTTTTTACATACGCACTTACACATGAACTCGCTCAACATTATTGTTGATTTTTCAACTTACATGTATTTCAGGGAATTAAAGGATCTGGCGCGGTATGACACGTTTTCCCGCTGCACTAGTTACAAGGTCATCCGGGTTTGGGGAAATGTGACTCTTTCCTGGACAAGTCACAATCCTTAAACTGTGTTTATGTCATGTTGATGTTTGTGATTGTTAAGACAATGTTGTTGTATTTGGTTTTCAAAACTTAATTAAATGGATGGTTTTATTTCATATAGCTTTGTTATGGTTAAGCTATGATATTAAGAAGTCACACCAAATTAACCACGCTTCCGCAAAGCCAGGGTGTGACAGCTTGGTATCAGAGCTCTGATCATAGCGAACTAGGATTCTTTCTCGAGTCTAGACTATGATCACTAGGGCTCTCACGAAAACATTTTACTGCATACCACTTAAGTCCAGATCCAAAACTTTTTACAAACAAATGTTGAGCACATTTTATTATTTATAGGCTCAGCCTGGAGGGCTGAGGCTCGGTCTGGAGGATCGAGGCTCGGTCTGGAGGATCGAGGCTCGGTCTAGGTGACCGAGGTAGTTGAGCACGTTGATTTATTATAGGCTCAGCCTGGAGGGCTGAGGCTCGGTCTGGAGGATCGAGGCTCGGTCTAGGTGACCGAGGTAGTTGGCTAGTGAGGCTAGGAAGAGTAGGCTCAGTCATGAAGGCTGAGGCTCGGTCAAGGGGACCGAGGCTCGATCTAAGAGGTCGAGGTGGAGGATAGAGCAGTCTTAAAGACTGGGAGAAATTGGCTAGTGAGACTAGGAGAATTATTTGACTGACTAACATGTTTATATGATTATATGATTGATTATCATACGTATATGTGTTTGTGTTACAAACGTCATGCTTTCATCATGTACTAGAAAGATGGACACTACGAATCCCATGGCCATAGTATCAGACGACATAATTTCATCGAAGCACGAGGTGTACATTTCCGATACTACCGGCACAGACAATGACGACTTGCAGCCCTTTGTGCGCTGCCTGAAGTCGTAGCAGAGCCTACTGATGACCATCTTGTTGGGAAATTGCCACTCGAGGTGATCCCTGCTCCTGTGCCCTTGCCGCTTATCCTGTTGATGATATGCCCTCCCAACGTGGCCTCTGACGACGATAACGATCTACTGGAGGAGGACCCATTCGAGGGCAGGGCCCTATTGCTGCTGGTACTAGACTACTGCATGCGGACGCTCCTGTAGGGGAAACTCATGTCCATTCCCCTATCCCAGACTCATTTGAGTTTCTGACATCCGCATCTTCGCACATACAGGGAATGCAGCACCACTCACACGACGCCGACCCTGATATGGCATCATCAGCTGCACCGGATCCCGCCCACAGCTTTGAGTTTGATCACGATATTGAGGTTGATCCTGCTTTTCCACCTGGTTTTGATCCAGACCATGACCTTGAGTTCATACACCTAGACCAGCCCTTGGAGGATCCTGTAACCCCCTGTGTTTGTTGATCCAGCTGATCTTGAGATGGAGTTTTTGATCCGGAGCCGACCGTGGCCCCTGAGCCAGGCGCTGCTCCTGACCCCGCATTGGAGCATGACCCTGTTCATGCCAATGCACATATTGTTGCTCCTTGATTGATCATCTGCTTGGACGAGAGAAAATTTGGGGTAACTGTGCAAGACAATTTATTATTACGGGGGCCCACGTAATAATGATTTGTAATGCACAGGAATCCTGGTGGACTCTGCGGGTCAAGCTAATGATAACCAATGCAGCAGGAAATAACTTAAACACGAATGACCAAGGCGATGTAGCCTCGAGTTCATTCTATTACGAGCAACAAGCCAAATTGGTAAGCCTATGTGAAGGCTCAGAAATTTACTTCCCCACTCATACAGTGAGTATATTTGCGTGTGAAATTGGGTAATTACATGATGGCTTATGTTGCTATATACACCTCATAGACAATTGAAACGTTGTCTAACCCGCTTCACACCACTTCGACAAAAGGGAATGTCACCCAGACGTGACACAAACACCAGTACGTTGCCAAGGACAGAAGCCGAGCTGCAAGAACGCATCTCACAGATAAGTGCACGACATGAAGCCCTCCGCTCTAAGTACAACGATGGTATTACTGGAAATAACCCTCCAACTGGCTGCACCTATAAACAGTTCCTGAACTGCAAGCCTTTGAACTTTGACGGAACAGGAGGCGCCGTTGCATTTGTTCGTTGGTCCGAAAAAAAAACGACTCCATTCTAAGAATGAGTAACTGTTCGCCCCAACAGAGTGTTACCTATATCTCGGGGATATTTCTAGATGGCACACTCTCTTAATGGAACCTCCAGGTTCAGACCCTTGGCACAGACGCTGCTTATGCACTGAGCTGGGACGAGCTCAGGGAAACGATTGAGAAGAAATGTTGTTTTAGGACTGGAATTTAGAAGCTTGAGGTGGAGTTCAGGAATTTGAAAATGGACGAACCAGAAATTCCTGAACTTGTCCAGCGATCGCACGACTTATCTAGGGTCACCCCCCTACTTAGTCAAACCGGAGTTCAAAAGGATTGAACGATTCATTTGGACACTTGCACCCCAGATCAGGGGTATGGTTACTACCTCAAAGCCCTCAACCATTGCAGAAGCTATCAATATGGGTGATCTATTTATAACATGAGATGTTATGTGATTGATAACATGAGATGTTATGTGTTGATATTGTTGTATACTTATGTACACTCTACTTATTATGACCTAACCTACGTGAATCATCATTTAGAAGATGCCTCCAAGACAGGATGTACGCATACCCACCAACGAGGCGGAACTACAGGGAATCATTGCTGCAGTCATCGCACAATACGAGGCCCATCACTCCGAGCGTAACGGAGGTACCTCAGGAAATAACCCACCCAACGGCTGCACTTACAAGCAGTTCTTAGGCTGCCAGCCCCTACATTTTGACGGCACTGGGGGTGCTGTAACCTTCGTACGCTGGATTGAGAAGACGGACACTGTTTTGCGTGCGAGCAAATGCGCCCCAAGAGATCAGGTCACGTACATTTCCGGGCTGTTCCGAGATGGGGCTCTGTCATGGTGGAAACTTCAGGTTCAGACAATGGGCGAGGCTGCTGCGTATGCTCTATCATGGGACGAGCTGAAAGAGCTAATGCATAAAAAGTACTGTTCGAGAACAGAAAGCCAGAAGGTAGAAACTGAGTTCTGGAACTTGAAGATGGAAGGTCCAAAAATAGCTGAGTATGTGGAGAAGTTCCAAGTTCTATCGCGTATCGTTCCTTACATGGTTACACCAGAATACAAGCGAATCGAGCACTTCATTTGGGGTTTAGCTCCTCAAATCATAAGTATGGTAACCTCCTCCAAGCCTGCGACAATCACTGAGGCCATCAATCTAAGTATAGCCTTGACGGAAGAGGCAATCAGGATGAACAAATTTTCAACCTCTGAGGAGAAGAAGGAGACTCATGTAGAGTTATCTGGGGACAACAAGAGGAAGTTGGCAAATTTCAAATAGGGTACCCAGTCGAGTAGCAACGACAAGGCCAAAAAGAGAAAAGAGTACACGGGTATCCTACCAAAGTGCGACAACTGTCGACGACCCCATAACGGGCGGTGTAGATATGGAAAATGTGGTAACTGTGGCAAGGTGGGACATGTCAAGGAAACGTGTCGGCAAGGTACTAAACATGGAAATAGAGGTCAAGATGGTAACGGAAATCGCGGAGGAAATAACGACGACAACAACTATCAAGGCGGGGAAGCTGACGATCAAGACTGTGGCCAAGCATGTTTTAATTGCGGCGATGTGGGGCATTTCAGGAAGTATTGCCCTAAGAACACTCAGGCACGTGGATGAAAGCTCAACAGCGGGGATAGAATCCAAGCGTGGATATCGGTACGTCTCATAATAGTCAATGTTATGCTCTATTTGACAGTATTGTCAAATTTTAGCTTCAGAAAATATAGTTGTTTTAGTAGTAAGTAACCTAGATACCCAGTTCTCGATAGAACAAGCCTAACGAAAGCTTCGATCTGATAACTGGGATGGACTGGTTGTCGAACAACCCGGCGGAGATTGTCATCCGCGCCCCGACGACGAACGGAGAAATGATTGTGATTCATGGAGTAGGATACGCTCTTACGGATTATCAGAAAAAGAAGACATGAAAATTTTCTCACACAGGATGTGTTGCATTCTTGGCTCATGTCGTGGAAAAAGAAGCCGAAGAACCGAAACTCGAAGATATCCCTGTGATTGGAAGATACCCCGAAGTCTTCTTCGAAGACTTGCCGGAATCGTCTCCTCCACGATTAGTCGAATCCCGCGTCGATCTAATTCCAGGCCCCGCACCCGTGGTCGTTGCATCGTAGCGACTTACATTTTCGGAGATGCAAGGATTGACAGAGAAGTTTTAGAAATGGGTAGAGAAGGAAGATAACAGACCAAAATTCCCTTTTGGGGTAACCCCATTTCTACTCGTCAAAAAGAAGGATGATGAGTTTAAATAAACACCAACTACCGGGAGCTGAACAAGCTGACGATCAAGAATAGATATCCTCTGCCAAGGACTGATGATCTATTCGACCAACTACAAGGTTCAAGCTTTTATTCAAAGATCGACCTTCGACCTGGATACCATCAGTTAAGGATACAAGGGGAGAGTATCCCAAAGACAGCCTTCAGAACTCGTTATGGACACTACGAGTTCCTTGTTATGACGTATGGTTTGATAAACGCACCTGCAGTCTTTATGGACTTGATGAATAGAGTTTGCAAGCCGTACTTGGACAAGTTCGTGATTGTGTTTATCGACGACATCTTGATCTATTCAAGAACAAAGACCGAGCACGAACAACATCTTAGAGCCATTCTAGAGCTACTGAAGAAGGAACAGCTGTATGCCAAATTCTCCAAGTGCGAATTTTGGCTACGTGAAGTCCAATTCCTTGGGCACGTGGTAAATGGAGATGGAATCCACGTGGATCCAACCAAGATCGAGGCGATCAAGGATTGGGAAACGCCAAAGACGCCAACCGAGATTCGACAATTCTTGGGTTTGGCTGGCTACTATCGAAGATTCATTGAGGATTTCTCAAAAATCGCTCAACCATTGACGCTCCTCACCCAGAAAGATAAGAAGTTTGATTGGGGAATCAAACAGGAAGAAGCGTTCCATATACTGAAGGATAAGCTCTGCAATGCGCCAATCTTAGCACTACCGGAAGGTACGGATGATTTTGTGGTATACTGTGACGCTTCGCGTCAAGGATTAGGTTGCGTGTTGATGCAACGCCAAAAGGTTATTGCTTACGCATCGCGTCAGTTAAAAGTGCATGAAAAGAACTATACCACACACGATTTGGAGCTTGGCGTAGTGGTTTTTGCTTTAAAGATCTGGAGACACTACCTTTATGGTACAAAGTGTACAATCTTTACAGATCACAAGAGCCTACAGCATATATTCAACCAGAAGGAGCTGAATATGAGGCAAAGACGATGGGTTGAGTTACTGAACGATTACGACTGCGAGATAAAGTATCATCCAGGGAAGGCGAATGTGGTCGCCAATGCCCTAAGTCGGAAAGAGAGGATCAAACCCATAAGGGTTAGAGCTTTAGAAATAATTATCCGAACCGATCTTTCCTTGCGCATTCGTGCCGCGCAGAAAGAAGCTCTCAAAGAAGGAAACCTTGAAGAAGAATATCTCCGTGGGATGGAGAAGCTACTGGTACCAAACGAGGAAGGAACGTTATGCTTCGAGAAAAGTATTTGGGTTCCTCTATTTGGTGGTTTAAGGAAAGTTATTTTTGATGAAGCTCACAAATCACGGTACTCTATCCATCCTGGAGCGGATAAGATGTATCAGGATCTCAAAGATTATTATTGGTGGCCTAGGATGAAAGGCGATGTTGCTGTGTATGTGAGCAAATGTTTAACGTGCGCTAAGGTTAAAGCCGAATACCAGAAGCCTTCAGGACTTCTACAACAACCTGAGATTCCCAAGTGGAAATGGGAACAAATCTCCATGGATTTTATTACAAAGTTGCCAAGAACGCCAAGAGGCCATGACACTATCTGGGTGATAGTTGATCGATTAACAAAGTTAGCACACTTCTTACCCATCAGGGAGAAGGATAACACTAGCAAATTGGCTGAAATTTACATGAGAGAGATCGTCGCGCGCCATGGAGTACCTCTCTCAATCATCTCTGATAGAGACGGAAGGTTTGTGTCAAGGATATGGCAATCCTTCCAAGAAGCCTTTGGCTCACAATTGAATCTGAGCACTGCGTTTCATCCGCAAACTGACGGTCAGAGCGAGCGAACGATACAGACTTTGGAAGACATGCTGAGAGCGTGTGTTATGGATTTGGGCGGTAGCTGGGATAAACATTTACCTTTGGTTGAATTTTCATACAACAACAGCTACCACACCAGTATTGGTGTCGCACCATTTGAAGCCCTCTTACGGACGCAAGTGTCGATCACCCTTATGTTGGGCTGACACAGATGATAGGCAGCTTGCTGGTCCTGAAATCGTCCAAGAGACGACAGACGAGATTGCGCAGATTCTTAAACGCATCGAAGCAGCTCGCCACAGACAAAAGGCCTATGCGGATCCAAACCGGAAACATGTGGAATTCCAAGTTGGAGAAATGGTGTTATTGAAAGTTTCACCCTGGAAGGGGGTGGCACGCTTTGGAAAGCGTGGGAAGTTAAATCCGCGCTACATTGGTCCTTTCCGAGTTTTGGAAAGAATAGGACTAGTAGCATACAAGTTGGACCTACCTGCTGAACTGAATGGTGTTCACGATACATTTCATGTATCCAACCTAAAGAAAAGTCCAACTCAAGTCACCGTTGCCATTCCCACCGACGAGATTCATGTTGACGACACGCTCCACTTCGTTGAAGAACCTGTTGAGGTCACGGATTGGAAAGTTAACAAGACCCGCCGGAGCAGTGTCAAGCTCGTCAAAGTTCGTTGGAATGCCAGACATGGTCCTGAATACACCTGGGAACGTGAGGACCCGATGAAAGAGAAATACCCCCACCCTTTTCCTAAGAACCCTGCATCTACAAGCAGAACTTAAATTTCGGGACGAAATTTATTTAACGGGGGGAGAATGTGACAACCCTCACTAAACCAGGTATCCGTACAACTTAATTAATAACTAATTACTGCTTACTTACTGTGCTTACTTGAACTTGCTGATAAACTGCTACTTGATTACTGATACATGTACTTACCTGCATCATACTTTACTTATCGTCACTACATTATTTACATGTTGAACCCTAGTGACAAACATGATGCACAAAAGCACAGTAGCACATGAACGGATAACCTATTGAACATGCTGATAAAGCCAGCATCAGGCAGACACTGCCTCTAAGGCCTGTAAGAGCCTGAGATATGTTGCTACACTAGTGGTGAGTGTAGGGATACAAGGGTTGTGGAACTGCGTCTCTAGGGATAAGTCACTATGACTGGATGTGCCTAAAACGTACTCTAAGTACAAAACTCAGCACCTTACAAAATAATTCAGCTTTTAGCTAACTAATAAAGTGCCAAAACATGAGAAAAATAACACTAGACACTTTCCAAAGTGTCAGGAATAAGCTGTGTCACTAAAGAGAGTAATAACGACACTTTAAGCTTTGATAAGCACTTTAACGGATTACTATCCAACTGAATAACCGGACTACCCCCGAAACATGAAAATGTTGTTATTTTCATTATCTATCTTTTTCTGAGCCAGTTAGGGTCCCCGTATACCCTAACACCCATTGTAACACACTATACACAAGTAACCAAGTTAAACACTTGACTTAACCTAATTATCTAACTAATACTTAACCTATGGTTGAAATGGAATCGGATTAGACCCCCCCCCCCCTAACCAACCGTCCCCATGAGGGGAGACATACTATGTCCTCTAAAATAATATTTTAATCCATGTGCTTAGTATCTAGTTAGCATAAGATCCAATGGTTAATAATCTAACTTTGTCTATAAGTAATAACCTAAACCCACCATAACATTCACACTCACAAACTCAACTTCATCACTCCCACTCTCCCTCTCCAAGCTTACGGCCAAACTCCCCTAGATCACACATCCATTTTCGAGTTTTGTTCAAGTAATTTCAAGCTCATACAAGTGTTAAGGGTCTCGTATTAGGAGGCTTGGTGCAAACGGAACGTGAAGGACCTCTTTATCTTGCTTTTATCCACGCCATTTTCGTCAAGATTCTTCCCTAGCCTCGAGCTAGTGGTATGTTGCTTAGAACACCTTCTTGAACTATTCTAAAGTGGTTAAAACGATTTGTAATGGTTAAAACTAGTAATCTTACAAAATGGTGCATTAAAGTCTACTAAAAACATGAAAAATGATGGTTAAAAGCTCATGTGTTGTGTAAATGTTGTAGTAATTGAAATTTTTGATTATTTAGACCCGATCTATGTTGTGGTAGCTCGGATCACCATTTAACCCGGTCTAGTCATGTTCTTGGATCATGACATAAGGTTATTTTGGAAGGAACAAGGGTTAAAAGGTGAAACTCTACCACACCCGAATCATGAACTTGTGTAAAAACATTTTGACAAGTGAAAAAGTGTTTAAAACTAGTAGATCTACGTATCTACAACCGGTATTTTCAAAGGACCACGCGTCAAGGAAATCATGTTTCTAAAAGAAGGATCTTACAATGACAAGAATGATTTTTATGAACACACAAGTGTATAAACACTTGTGTAACACTAAGTTCCGACAAAGAACTAGTTTTGTCAAATGTTACTAGAAGTTGTAAAGATGCAATTTCTTTAAAAACGAGGCTTTTACGAAACCGGTTGGATTTATATAAAGATACACCAAAGATAAGGAGCTTTATCACATATTCTTTTGATAAACTACAAGTTCATGTATTTTTGCGATTACAACTATTTTAACTAGTTGAATATTGTTTGTTGTTGAACAAGAAAATTGTTGGTTTGAATTGTAAAAGAAAATGATACGCTTGAAAGCGTGGCCACCTCCAGTTACAGAGGAAAGTCTGGCGAAATTTTTCCAAAAACCTAACACTTAGAACTATTTTCACAATAAGTGTTAGAAATACTTTTCGACTTGTTTTCGCCACGACTTTATTTATAAAATATCGGAGGTGGGAATTTCACAAATTAAAACGCGATAAATATATATTTAGTATATATTTTTCTTAACGACACTTGTCATGTGTTTATGATTATTTTGTGAAAATACTAGTATTATTTTTAGGGTAAAAATAATACTACCGAATGTTAATGGATCCAAAATAATACGAACGCTTTCACCATAAACATATAAGTTACACCGGTAATTATATTACCACTCGATTGTTAAAACGTAACTTACGCACTTACGGAAATATTTATGAACGCGTATTTTAACAACGTATTATTGGAGAAAAATTATGTGAAATGAAAATATAATATTTTTGAGGAAAATACTTATATTTTGGAATTGGAGATATATACATATAATAAGTGAGACTTCATGATATAATTTGAACGCACATGTATTGAATCCCCCATCCTTGGGAAGGAAAATAACTACCAAGTATGTACAGAATATAAACACGAAATAGTTGACTAACTATTTCCCAAGAACTTAAACCATAAAGCTAAGGCACGGCCGTCCGTCTAATAGAATTAGTACGTGTAGGTCGTCACACAGCTGTTGGATTTGGAGACATATTTGGTAGAGACGCACCACTGTGAGTTCATGTCCCCCTTTTCTCTAACGGTTTTCAGTTTTCTTAACTGCGGGGGTGAAATACATGTTACTTTGTTTACAAGTACTTTATACACGGTATGGTTAGCGTAAGGAGGTTTACTACTTAGATCATGTGAATGGGTAGGCAGAAAACACCGAGGGACGTAAGCGGTAGATCTATCTGGGTGTAGCGAGCCCAACTCTAGGCCCAACAGAACGGACCTCTAAGAGGCCCAGCAGAACGGACCTTGAGTGACTTTGTACCCGACGCAAAATCTGCTAGGTTGAGTCTTCCTACTTGCACTTCACACATGCTAATGGCCTTGCAAACCATTGGTGATCTCTTTTTCCTTACACTGCTACATACCAGGGAACTTTTATACTTACAAGTGTTTTTACATACGCACTTACACATGAACTCGCTCAACATTATTGTTGATTTTTCAACTTACATGTATTTCAGGGAATTAAAGGATCTGGCGCGGTATGACACGTTTTCCCGCTGCACTAGTTACAAGGTCATCCGGGTTTGGGGAAATGTGACTCTTTCCTGGACAAGTCACAATCCTTAAACTGTGTTTATGTCATGTTGATGTTTGTGATTGTTAAGACAATGTTGTTGTATTTGGTTTTCAAAACTTAATTAAATGGATGATCTTGCATGGTTTTATTTCATATAGCTTTGTTATGGTTAAGCTATGGTATTAAGAAGTCACACCAAATTAACCACGCTTCCGCAAAGCCAGGGTGTGACAATTGAAATGTGTTTTTAAAATCAATTTGTGATATGTGCAGGAACTTCCGAGAGCTGTTTCATGATGGATTATGGATAGTGGAGCGTCTCGACATATGACAGGGAAGACTGCATTGTTGTACGATGTTAGAAATTTCAATGGTGGTTATGTGGGATTCGTAGGAAATCAAGGTGGTAGAATTGTTGGTGAAGGAACGTTATCCAATGGGATTGTTACGTTTGAAAGAGTTAACTACATTGCTGAGCTGGAGACTAATCTGCTGAGTATCTCGCAGATTTGTGACAGGATGTATACCACTCATTTCACAGACAAAGAATGTTTGATCTTGAAACCAGGATTTGTTATCCCTGAAGAATGGATTATCATGAGGGCACCTAGAGTGAATGATCTGTATGTATTGGACATGAGTGTAGCAACTACAACTACAGGTCAAGCACATTGTTTTGTGTCTAGAGCAACGGAGAAAGAATCGAGGTTGTGGCATCGCAAGATAGGCCATATTCATCTACGAAAAATGAATCACCTGGTGCATAATGATTTAGTTATGGGTGTTAACATTAAAGGTTTTCATCTGGAAGGGGAGTGCATTAGTTGCATCAAAGGCAAGTAGAAGAAAAAGTCACACCCTAAAAAGCAAGTCAATTCAGTTTCCAGACCTTTAGAGAGACTACATATGGATCTGTTTGGTCCAGTAAACGTCAAAAGTATTACAGGAGATCTCTATTGTCTTGTAGTTACTGATGACTATTCCAGATTTTCGTGGGTATCATTCTTGAAGTCGAAAGATGAAACATTTGACAGTTTGATGGCGTTGTTCAGAAAGATTGAAAATCTGTACCAAAGGCGTATCAAAAGAATTAGAAGTGATAATGGTACTGAATTCAAGAACAACAAGATGGAAGAATTTTGTGATGAAAGAGGTATATTGCATGAGTTTAGTGCTCTATACACTCCGCAACAGAATGGAGTCGCTGAAAGAAAGAATAGGACACTAATCGAAACGGCCAGAACAATGCTTGCTGATTCAAAGCTACCGATAAATTTGTAGGATCGTATGCTGACCCGAACGAGTCGTTCAGAGGAGTTTTAATCAGTTACAGGTGCGGAAAACAAGTAACTAAAGTAGAAACAACTTGCAATTCACTTAAATCACTGATATGATTGATATTACAGCTTGTATAACCAAATGAAAACCGGCAGCACCTCGGTATTCATAAACGAGAACTCTTTTCTGATTTCGCTCAGAGTAGCCTATATATAGGCACATGATTTCGCTCGTAATGACACAAGATCATCTGGAGCGGAATTAGACACATGTGATTCCGCTCGAAAATGTCCACATGACATTTCGGGCGGAGTCAGCCTCAGGAACGAAATCAGCTACTAAACAACCTAAACTTTGACATTTTCTCGTACAAAGTGCTATGATCTAACAATCCTAGTCTAAGACTCGATACAAGATGAAGTCGACAAATGTATGCACCAACAGACTCCCCCTCAGATGTTGACGAGTCTGACTGTGTCGAGTCTTCGCATCTTCAGTCTTGATCAGTCTCTGGGCTTCACTTTTTCTATCATCAACAACAGACTCCCCCTAACATTGTGCTGGCATTCCTTTAGTTCTTCAGCATCATCTGCTTCAGGATCGTAGTCTGACTTTCACAGGACCATGATCGTTGCCTAGTTCATGCTTTATCTTCAGAATCCTTAAATATCTGAACCTGGCTTTTCAAACATAAGCTTCTTAGAATCAATCAACCTAGCTCACATCAAGCCTTTTCTCAAACCTGCACCATCTCTACCTCAAAGTAAATTTTACAATTTTAAACATTAACATGTATACATCAACTCAAACTCTCCCTCATATCAAACAAAAAATTTTATCAATAATAATCCTGATGAACCACTTGTAAATTAGATTAAAACACATTTGATTAAAAACATAAACTCCCCCTCACAACATGGTCATCATGTCTAGCACTTGGAATTTTGAAAATCAGCTCTCCAACATCAGTTGTCGAAAATCTTTTTGACTTTTTCAAAATTTTATGCTAAAACACACTGATAATCTTTTTGGATTTTGAAATATTAAGAAATGCAGTAAAGAAATATTTACATACAATATTTTTGTGAGTTTGTGTAAGAGGATCATATCAATTTTTGACAAGTCACAAGTACCATTGAGCTTAGTTACACATTAAGAATTAAACAATTCACTTAGATTGCCAATATACTGATCCACTTAAATTCTCACACAAATTTCAACTGATTCAGGATATGAGTTAGGTGTATTAAAAACCTAAACTCATTCATGTGTCCCACCTCTTGAATATACTCCCGTATCCAGATCCCAATATTCAGTCTTACAGGTGAGTATACCTAGATGATATCTGTAAGGGGTTAATTTTTGGGCAGAAGCAGTTTCCGCCGCATGCTATACACTCAACAGAGTTCTCACTGTCAAGAAATTCAACAAAACATGCTTTGAGTTGATCAATAACCGCAAACCAAATCTGAAGTATCTTGAACCGTTTGGGTCACCCTGTACTGTTCTAGAGCCTTTTGGAAAGTTTGGTCCGAAGAATATTGAAGGGATATTCATAGGCTATGCAAGTCCATTACGACGTGTCTTCGTTCCAAGTCTGAAGCGGATTATTGAAGCTCCAAATGTTGAATGTCAAGGTTATACAATGCCGCCGCAGAATCCTGGAGATTCATGGCGTTATCATTATGACAAGTTGTGGGATTCGTTTGACATGATGGAAGAACCAGAAAAAGAAGAAGATTTCTTTGATGAGTTGGATATTTTGCGAGAGTATGAGTCATCGCAGGAAAGGTTCCCAGCTGAGTATTCAAGGCAATCACGAGAAGCTTCAAACGATGATGAAGCAGGTCCAAGCAATGCTGGTGAACATGATGATGTCCAACAAAATGAAGTTACTCAAGATAATCAGACGGCACAGAATGATAATCAAGAATATGAGAACATGCCAGTATTTGATCGTGGTGATTCAGATTCTGAGGGGGAGCAAATTCAGATTTCAAGTCAAACAAACCCAGTCAGTGAACAAGGTGCAAATCAGAATGTTACTAATCTGGAAGGCAATGTAGATGTTCCAGGCGAAGTGATGCCACGAACTCTTTCATACCATCCAGAGGAGCTGATCATTGGAGAATTGCAAACAGGCGTTCGCACTAGACGTCAAATTGACCAAGGCCTTACTTGTTTTTATTCTACAGTAGCACCTTTACAAACTGAGTTTTCACTTAGTTGTTTTATTTCGCAGATCGAACCGCGTACATTCAAAGAGGCGCTAACTGAAGATTCTTGGGTCAATGCTATGCAAGAAGAGTTGAGTCAGTTTGAGAAGTTAGGAGTGTGGAAGTTAGTTAACTTACCTGATGGTCAGAGGAAGATTAACACCAAGTGGGTGTTCAAGTGTAAGAGAGACGATAGAGGAGTTGTGGTTCGTAACAAAGCTCGACTCGTAGTCCAAGGTTTCAGTCAGCAGGAGGGTATAGATTTCACTGAAGTATATGCTCCAGTGGCTCGACTAGAAGCAATCAGAATCTTTCTAGCATTTGCATCTTGGAAAAACTTCAAAGTATATCAGCTAGATGTGAAATCGGCATTTCTCTATGGGAAGGTAAAAGAGGAGGTATATGTCGGACAGCCACCGGGCTTCACCGATCCAATCCACAAAGACAAGGTTTACTTGCTAGATAAAGCGTTGTATGGTTTACACCAGGCCCCGAGAACTTGGTACTTTGTCTCAACACCTACTAGCCAACAGCTTCATCCGAGGAAATGTGGATGCTACTCTTTTCACCAAAGAGGTCGACGGACGTCTTCTGATAGTTCAAATATACGTGGACGACATCATATTTGGGTCAACAAATGAAAATTTATGCAAAGATTTTGAAAGAGTAATGAAGCAGAAATTTGAAATGTCATCGATGGGTGAGATGAAATTCTTTTTGGGATTGCAGGTTGATCAACTACCCAGAGGAATTTTCGTACATCAAACGAAGTACGTTCATGATATCTTGGAGAAATTCGGGATGTCAGGTTCTACTCCAGCTTCCACCCCGTTAGCGACGAACCATGGGATAAATCCTGATCTCACCGGAGAAAAGGTAGATGAAACGATGTATCGTTCCATGATCAGATCGCTGATATATTTGACAGCTTCAAGACCCGATATTATGTACCCAACCTGCCTCGCAGCAAGATTTCAATCTAATCCGAGAGCTTCGCACATGGTTATTGTTAAAAGGATATTACGCTACCTAAAAGGAACTCCATCGTTGGGGTTGTGGTATCCAAAAGATGGCGAATTTATGCTCGAAGGTTATTCCGATTCCAATTTCGGATGCTGCAAAGTTAACGCTAAATCAACAACAGCGGGGTGCCAATTTTTTGGATCACGATTGGTCACCTGGAAATGCAAAAAGCAGACCTCTATGGCTTTATCCACATGTGAAGCGGAGTATGTATCTGCTAGCAGTTGCTGCTCTCAGATCTTGTGGATCCAACAACAGATGCGCGACTACGATTTGCAATTTCTAAACACCCCTATCTTTGTTGATAATGTGGCAGCGATTAACATTACGAAAAAATCTTGTTCATCACGCTAAAACCAAACACATTGAAATTCGTCATCACTTTATTCGAGATTATTTCGAGAAGAAGTTGATACGAATTGAGAAAATCCACACTGACGAACAAAAAGCTGATTTACATACCAAAGCATTTGATAAAACACGTTTTCAATATTTGCTAAAACTGAATGGTATGAAGCTTTTATCGATGTTGGAGGAAATTCTTGGCGTTGATGAAGGAGACATTGTAGATGATGTTGAGAAGCAATCTGTAATGGTTTGTCGATTTTTTACATGTTTTGGTATTTAGGGGGAGGTATAGGTTAATATTTTCAGAAAATACAAAAACAGTAAAAAAATGACAAAAATACAAAAACATGAGATATTTAAAAAATCCAAAAACAATAGAAAACCAGAAAAGAGCTTGTGTAAAAAGGGAAAATGATAGTACATCGGCTTGACAGTTACGGTATGCTAAAGAAATGGAAA
Source organism: Helianthus tuberosus (assembly GCA_030545235.1). NCBI lineage: Eukaryota > Viridiplantae > Streptophyta > Magnoliopsida > Asterales > Asteraceae > Helianthus > Helianthus tuberosus. The sequence continues at coordinate 3,449,015 of JARYGA010046293.1, forward strand.
GTTTAAATGCGTTAAACAGTCTCGCTGATGATGTGCCGATAGGTTTTTTACACATTTAGTAGGTTTGTTCGGGATATAAACCTAAATCTTTACTTACTACTTGGATATATAGGTAACCCCTGAAATCTTGTTTGAAGGATCACTCTTTCTGAGATACTAGGTCTTTATACTCAGTGATATCTGGGGTATTATTCCGGGACTTCTGCTGAATGGAAGTTCTGACCTAGTCCTCGAATAATACTTTCCGCAATGCTTGAAACATAGCATCACCCTCAGCATATATGATGAAGACAATAAAATTGCTAATCAATGATGTTGTAAAAAAGATCCTCTAAAGGGGACACACCCAAGTCGATTCGTGATCTCTCTGCTGAACGATAGTTCTAACCTGAGCTCTCACGGTTTCGTACCATTACTTAATTTATTCCCCTTACAGATATCATCTGTGGTATACTCACCTGTAAGACTGAATATTGGGATCTAGATACGAGAGTATATTCAAGAGGTGGGACACATGAATAAGTTTAATTCTCTAAAACACTAAATCCGTATCCTGGATAGATTGAAAATTGTGTGAGAATTTAAGTGGATCGGTATATCGACAATCTAAGAGAATTGGTTAATTCTGAGTATGTAATTGAAGCACTTGTTACTTGTCGAATAGCTGATATGATTTCCTAACACGCTCGCTAAAAATATGTTTGTAAATAGTTTATTTTTACTGCATTTTAGTTTTGTAATTCATTTTCTAGTTTAGAACTTTATTAAAAATTCAAAAAAAAGATTTTACACTTCTGCTTTATTTTCCGACAAACTAAAGTGGAAAGCTGATCTTCAGATTCAATTTGAAGCAAATGCAGGAAGTTTCTGGGCTGGACAATGAGTTTGGAGCTAAACATGATAAGTTTGTGAAAATTGGAAGGTTGAAAACAAGTTCATTAACTTAAAACTTGTAAATTTTTCAGAAAATGTTTGAAATGATTGTACAAATGTCAGTGTGAATTATCTCAGATCAACCAAGGTCATTAAGTTGGACATGGTAGATAATTTAAGTAATCAGGGTCATTAATTTGGACCTGAATACTTAAGTAGATTTCTAAACACTAAAGATTAAAAGGTAAGTTTTGGATTGAAATTATTATTATCATATATCTTATTTTTGGGTAGAGATTATACAGGAATCCCCATGGCAACAAAATGTTAAAGATTGAACCAGAATTCAAGCCCTAGCTGATCGAGAGGGGGAGTTTGCGAAAGGGGGAGTCAGAATTTTGGATCAACACTAAAAGGGGAGATTGAAGATTAAAATTTGGAAGATAAAGATAGAAGGAGTTTTTACAATGAGAAGACAATTTGGATAAAAAGACAAAGACTAAATACTTGACGCCCAAGACTTTGTCAACATCCAAGGGGGAGTCTGTTGGTGCACTTACTGTCTGTTAACTTCGTCTTAATCGAGTCTTATGTCTAGAAAGGATAAATGAGCACACAACAGGGTCGAAATTAGGATTCGTACATGTATTAGTGTGGTATTTCGCTTAAAAGTAACAAGGTACAGTTCAAGCGAAACCAACTTATGTGATTTCGCTTGAAAGCCATCCATGTCATCCTCAAGCGAACTTACTTAGTCTATATATAGGGTTGTGTGTGTCATTTGAAGTGAATAGGGAACTAGATGTGACAACCCGCACTAAACCAGGTATCCGTACAACTTAATTAATGATTAATTACTACTTGATTACTGTGCTTGTTTGAACTAGCTGATAAACTGCTACCTGCATACTGATACATGCACTTACTTGCATCATACTTTATTTGCTGTCACTACATTAATTACATACTGAACCCTAGTGACAAACATGATGCACAAAAAGCACAGTAGCACTAAACGGATACACGGCAAACATGCTGATATGACCAGCATCAGGCAGACACTGCCTCTAAGGCCTGTTAAGAGCCTCATATATTTTGGCTACACTGGTAGTGAATGTAGGAATATAAGGGTTATGGTACTGCGTCTCTAGGGATAAGATACACTGATTCGGATGTGCCAAAAACGTACTTTAAGTACCAAACACATCACTTTAATAATTAATCCAGCTTCTAGCTGACTAGTAAAGTGCCAGAAAATGAGAAAATAACACTAGACACTTTCTAAAGTGTCGGGAAAACAAAATGTGTCACTAAAAATGTTAATAACGACACTTTAAAGCTTTTGTAACGCTTTAACGGATTACTATCCAACCGGACACCCGGACTTTACTCGGAACATGAAAATATTACTATTTTCACTAAATATATTTTTCTGAGCCAGTTAGGGTCCCTGATTACCCTAACACCCGCCATAACGTGTAACATACAACTAACAAGGTTAAACACTAAACTTAACCTATTTAACTAAACTATATCTCCTAACTACACTAGTTTGGATCGAACTACCCCCCCCCCCCCCCCATTTCCCATAACCGGCCCCTAACTAGGGGAACACACTAGTACAAACCAAGATTATTATAATTGTAATTGTTTAGCATCTTGGGGACATTAAACCCAAGGGGTAATAGCACTTAATCTTCCTATAAATACTAGAGCTCACATAACAAAACTATCACTTCACAAAACTCAACAAAATCTTTCTCTCTTGCTCTCCTCCCATCTCGGCCGAACACCACCCTCAGCACCATCATACTTTCGGCCCTTGATCACTACATTCCATCATCATACAAGCTTCACAAGTCGCATATTAGGAGCTTTGGTGCACTCGGAACACGAAGGACCTCTACCGTTAGCTTTTATCCACGCGTTTTTCATCAAAGATCTTCCCTAGCCCCGAGCTAGAGGTATATTGTTTAAAACTTGTTCTTGAACGTATCTAAAGTGGTTAAAAGAAATTATGTCGGTTGAATCTCGTTAAAATGAAAGATGATGATCAAAAGTCTACTAAAAATACTTAAAATGGTGGTTAAAGATATATAACTTGTGTAAAAGTTGTAGTATTTGAGATTTGTGTTTATCTAGACCCGATCTATGATGTGGTAGCTCGGATCTCCGTTTAACCCGACTTTGTAAGATCATGTATCTTCACATAAGCTCGTTTTTGGTAACCACAAGGGTTAAAAGGCGAAACTCTACCACTCAAGATACATGAACTTGTGTAAAAATATTTTACTTGTGTAAAAGTGATTTAACCGGTACAATGGTGTTTAAAACTAGCAGATCTACGTATCTGCAAGTGGTATCTTTGAAGGACCACACTTTAAAAGAATCGTGTTTTCTAAAGAATAAATCTTGTACTAACAAACATGATTTTATAAACCACAAGTGTGTGAACACTTGTGAAACGAAAAGATCCGACAAATAACTATTTTTGGGAAAAATGACTAGAAGTTGTAAAGACGGATTTCTCTAGTCACAAGGTTTTTACGAGGTCAAAGTTACTTTATATAAAGATCTACATATATAAAGGGGATTTACACTATGGATTCGGAAAAACTGCAAGTTCATGCGATTATGCGATTTACATACTTGTCGACTAGTTTGATGTGTCGGAAATTGTTTGGTTGAATAAAGAAGTTGTTGAATTGATTTGTTAAAAGAAAATGATACGCTTGAAAGCGTGGCCAGCTCCAGATACAGAGGAAACTCTGGCGAAATTTTCTAAAAACCTAACACTTAGAATTATTTACACAACAAGTGTTAGAACTATTTTTGGACATATTTTCGAAACATAAATTTCGCCAGCACTATATTTTACTAAATATTCGGAGGTGGGACTTTCACAAAGATTAACGTGATAAATATATTTTGTCACAACACTGTTTATGATTATTTTGTGAAAATACATAAATATTATTTTTAGAGTAAAAATAATATTTACAAGCGTTAATGATTCCAAAACTTTACGAACGCTTCCACAAACATATAAGTTACACCGGTAATTACATTACCACAAGATTGATAAAACGTAACTTACGCACATGTATTGTATCCCCCATCCTTGGGAAGAAGCATAACTACCAAGTGTATACGGAACATAAACACGAAATAGTTGTCTAACTATTTCCCAAAGACATAAACTGTAAGGCTAAGGCACGGCCGTCCGTCTAATAGAATTTGCACTTGTAGGTCGTTGCACAGCTTACTGTATTGGAGACACTTGGTAGAGACGCGCATTCACTGTGAGTTCATGTCCCCCTTTTCTCTAACTGTTTTCAGTTTACTTAACCGCGGGGGTGAAATACATGTTACTATGATTTACGAGTACTTTACAACGGTATGTTTAACGTAAGGAGGTGTTATACGATCATGTGAGTGGATAGGAACAACATGGGGCCATTAGTCCTCATGGAGGGACCGAGGGACAGGAGCGGTAGATCTATCTGGGTGTAGCGAGCCCAGCCCCCGGCCAAACTAGAAACGGACCGTGGGGTGACTTTGTCCACATACTTTGCCGTGACGAAATGTGCTAGGTTTGAGTCTCCCTATTTGCACTTCACATATGTCAGTGGCCTTGCAAACCATTGGTGATCACAAGTCCTCTTACACTGCTACATACCACAACTACTTTTATACTCACAAGTGTTTTTCATACTCACTTACACATGAACTCGCTCAACATTATTGTTGATTTTTCAACTCACATGTATTTCAGGAAATTAAAACGGATCTGGCACGGTATGGAACGTTTTCCGCTGCACTTGTCATGAAGTCATCAGGGTTTAGGGGATGTGTCTCTTTCCTGGACAGGACACAGTCCTTAAACCACATTTATGCTTATGTTTAAAGTTGTAATGTTTGCTGAACAAGGTTATGGTTGTATGTTAAAACAATGGTACTGTTTGATTTCAAAACTTAATGGATGACTTGCATGGTTTTAAATTCATATAGCTTTGTTATGATTAAGCTATGGTATTAAGAAGTCACACCAAAAGTTAACCACGCTTCCGCAAAGCCAGGGTGTGACAGCTTGGTATCAAAGCTCTGATCATAGCGAACTAGGATTCTCTCTCGAGTCTAGACTATGATCACTAGGGCTCTCACGAAAACATTTTACTGCATACCACTTAAGTCCAGATCCACAACTTTTTACAAACAAATGTTGAGCACATTTTATCCATTGTTCTAGGCTCAGTCTGGGAGGCTGAGGTTCGGTCTAGTGGGACTAGGAGTGTTGGCTAGTGGGACTAGAAGTGTTGGCTAGTGGGACTAGGAGTGTTGGCTAGTGGGACTAGGAGTGTTGGCTAGTGGGACTAGGAGTGTTGGCTAGTGGGACTAGAAGTGTTGGCTAGTGGGACTAGGAGTGTTGGCTAGTGGGACTAGGAGTGTTGACTAGTGGGACTAGGAGTGTTGGCTAGTGGGACTAGTAGAATGATTTGAATGCTTACTTGGTGACTATGTGATTAACTGACTATATGACTGATTATTATACGTATATGTGTTTGCATTACAAACGTCATGCTCTCGTCAAGTACTAGAAAGATGGACACTACGAATCCCATGGCCATAATATCAGACGACATAGTTTCATCAAAGCACGAGGTGTACATTTCCGATACTACCGGCACAGACAATGACGACTATCAGCCCATTTGCGCTGCCTGGAGTCGTAGCAGAGCCTACTGATGGCCATCTTGTTGGGAACTTGCCACTCGCGGTGATCCCTACTCCTGTGCCCCTTGCCGCTTATCTCGTTGTTGATAGGCCCCCGACATTGTCTCTGAAGACGATGTCGAACTATTAAGAGGAGGACCCACTTGAGGGCAAGGCCCTATTGCTGCTGACATTAGACTACTGCATGCGGACACTCCTGTAGGGGAAACTCATGTCCATTCCCCTATCCCAGACTCATTTGAGTCTCTGACATCCACATCTTCGCACATACAGGGAATGCAGCACCACTTACACGACGCCGACCCTGATATGGCGTCATCAGCTGCACCGGATCCCGCACACAGATTTGAGTTTGATCGCGATAATGAGGACAATTCCGTTTTTCCGCCTGGTGTTGATCCAGACCATGACATTGAGTTCATGCACTTAGACTGGCCCTTGGGGGATCCTGCAGCCCTGTCGACCCCTGTGTTTGCTGATCCAGCTGATTTTGTGATGGAGTTTTTGATTCGGAGCTAGCCGTGGCCCCGAGCCAGGCGTTGCTCCTGACCCCGCATTGGAGCATGACCCTGTTCCTGCCAATGCACCTACTGTTGCTCCTTGATTGATCATCTGCTTGGACGAGAGAAAATTTGGGGTAACTGTGCAAGACAATTTATTATTACGGGGGCCCACGTAATAACAATTTGTAGTGCGCAGGAATCCTGGTGGACTCTGCGGGTCAAGCTAATGATAGCCAATGCAGCAGGAAATAACTTAAGCACGAATGACCGAGGCGATGTAGCCTCGAGTTCATTCTATTACAAGCAACAAGCCAAATTGACAAGCCTATGTGGAGGCTCATAAATTTATTTCCCCACTCACACATTGAGTATATTTGCGTATGAAATTGGGTGATTACATGATGGCTTATGTTGCTATATACCTCATAGACAATTGGAACGTTGTCTAACCCGTTTCACACCACTTCGACAAAAGGGAATGTCACCCAGACGTGACACAAACACCAGTACGTTGCCAAGGACAGAAGCCGAGCTGCAAGAACGCATCTCACCAATAAATGCACGACATGAAGCCCTCCGCTCTAAGTACAACGATGGCATTACTGGGAATAACCATCCAACTAGCTGCACCTATAAACAGTTCCTGAACTGCAAGCCTTTGAACTTTGATAAAACAGGAGGCACCGTTGCATTTGTTCGTTGGTACGAAAAGACCGACTCCATTCTAAGGGTGAGCAACTAATCGCCCCAACAGAGTGTTACCTACATCTCGGGGATATTTCTAGATGGCACACTCTCTTAATGGAACCTCCAGGTTCAGACCCGTGGCACAGACGGTGCTTATACACTGACCTGGGACGAGCTCAAGGAAACGATTGAGAAGAAATGTTGTTTTAGGACTGAAACTCAGAAACTTGACGTGGAGTCCTGGAATTTGAGAATGGACGAACCAGAGACTCCTGAACATGTCCAGTGATCGCACGACTTATCTAGGGTCGTCCCCTACTAAGTCATTGATGTCGTATGATATAGTGGTGTACTTGTAAGCTTTACATTGTGATCTCGAAATTGTGGCAATACAATCGCAGTATTCTCATCACTTGTGATGATTCAATCTATTGTTTATGTCCTATAACATGAGATGTTGTGTGATTGATATTTGTGATGTGTGATAACATGAGATGTTATGTGATTATACTATTACTACCGTTATATACGTACACTATATTACGAACTGATTTACAACGGAGCCTTACTATGGCCTAACCAACTTAAACCATCTTTTAGAAGATGCCGCCCAGACGCGAGACGCGCATGCCCACTAACGAGGCAGAACTACAACAAATCATTGCCGCTGCCATAGCAAAGTATGCAGCATCTCAGCCCGGAACGAGCGGAAGTATTAACCAGGGCAACAATAATCCACCACATGGTAATATTTAAGTCATTAAGACATACCATGACCTAAACGGATTCCCTTAGCAAGAAAGCTAATATCTATCATATGTTGCAATGAATGTGCAGGGTGCACATACAAGCAGTTCTTAGACTGCAAGCCCACCAACTTCGATGGCACCGGAGGCGCTATCGCTTTTACTCGTTGGGCCGAGAAGACTGATTCCACCATCCGCATGAGCAAATGTGCGCTCGACCAGCAGGTCACTTACATCTCAGGGCTGTTTCTAGACGGAGCCCTATCTTGGTGGAACTTACAAGTCCAGACGTTAGGCGAAGCTGCCGCCTACGCACTGACCTGGGCAGAGCTGAAAGAGCTTATGCGCAAGAAGTACTGTTCCCGCGCAGAAATTCAGCGATTGGAGACTGAGTTCTGGCACCTAAAAATGGACGGTCCGAAGGTAGCAGAGTACGTTCAGAGGTTTCATGACCTATCTCAAGTGGTTCCTTATATGGTCACGCCTGAATACAAGCGAATCGAGCGCTTCATTTGGGGTTTGGCTCCCCAAATAATAAGCATGGTAACCTCCTCCAAACCAGCGACTATCACTGAAGCCATCGATTTGAGCGTGGCTCTCACCGAGGAGGCGATTCGTCTAAACAAGTTTGATGAAGTCAAGGCAAAGAAGACAGAGACTCACGTTGAGTCCTCAGGAGATAACAAAAGGAAGTTTTCAAACTTCAAACAAGGCGTCAGCATGGCAGTAAAGAAAGGAAAATCAGCTGGCAGTACCAAGAAAGGAAAAGGGTACCTGGGCACCCAGCCCAAATGCAACAACTGCCAACGCCACCATACTGGCCATTGTAACGTGAGAGTTTGTGAATCTTGCAGGAAACCGAGCCACTCAAAGGAATCATGTTGGGCTAGTGCGGGCCGGGGAGGCCAGGGAGGATATATGAATAGAAACGATAATCGTGGTGGTTTGGGAAATCGCCCACAAGGGAATAATCGAGGCTACAATGCAAATCAAGCCGGAACTGCCAATCAAAACAACCCGCCAGTTGGGGATGGTGCGGGAAGTGGAAAAAGATTAGGATGTTTTCATTGCGGTGACGTTGGGCACTTCAAGAAGGATTGCCCGGGATTGAACCTATCCCGTGGAAGGGTGTTCCAGATCGGTGCACGGGAAGCACGCCAGGATCCCAACGTTGTCACGGGTACGTTCCCTATCAATCAACGCTATGCATCCGTTTTATTTGATACTGGTGCCGACTATAGCTTCGTGTCGTTAGAATTTAAGAATATGCTTGGGTTAGCTGCTAATAAGTTAGACATTCCCTACTCGATCGAATTAGCAAATGGAAAGTTAGTTGGAGCTGACGAAGTAATCAGAGGTTGTGTGATAGAATTGGGAGAACGCGAGTTTACTCTGGATCTACTACCAGTCCAATTGGGAAGCTTCGACGTGGTGGTAGGAATGGATTGGTTATCCGGAAACAAGGCTGAGAAAGTATGCCACGAGAAGGTTGTTCGTATTCCAACCGAGGATGGTGAGACCATTGTTGTTCATGGAGAGAAGCGTGAGACGCCGTTGCGGATTATCAGCTGCTTGAAAGCAAGGAAGTGTTTACAGAAAGGATGTGTTGCTTTTCTGGCACACATCGTAGACAAGAAGGCTGCCGAGCCAAGGATCGAAGACATCCCTGTCGTAAGGGAGTATCCCGAAGTCTTCCCAGAAGACTTACCCGGACTGCCACCTCAGAGGCAAGTGGAGTTTCACATTGACTTAGTTCCAGGCGCCGCGCCTGTGGCTAAGGCACCGTACAGACTTGCTCCGTCTGAGATGCAGGAATTGTCGACGCAACTTCAAGAGTTGTTAGACAAGGGTTTTATCCGACCAAGCTTCTCGCCTTGGGGAGCTCCGGTCTTGTTTGTCAAGAAGAAGGACGGAAGTTTCCGCATGTGTATTGACTACAGAGAATTGAACAAGCTGACGATCAAGAACAGGTATCCTCTGCCAAGAATCGACGATCTGTTCGATCAACTTCAAGGTTCAAGCTGTTACTCTAAGATCGATCTTCGATCTGGATACCATCAACTAAGGATACAGGAGGAAAGTATCCCGAAAACAGCCTTCCGAACTCGTTATGGACACTACGAGTTCCTCGTTATGCCATTTGGTTTGACAAACGCGCCTGCGGTATTCATGGATCTAATGAATAGGGTTTGCAAGCCATACCTGGATAAGTTCGTGATTGTATTCATCGACGACATCCTGATTTACTCAAAGATGAAGGCTGAACACGAGCAGCATCTTAGAACCATATTGGAGCTGCTAAGGAAGGAACAACTGTACGCCAAATTCTCCAAGTGCGAGTTTTGGCTACGCGAAGTCCAGTTTCTCGGACATGTGGTTAATGGGGATGGAATTCATGTTGATCCCACAAAGATCGAGGCAATCAAGAATTGGGAAACGCCTACAACGCCAACCGAGATTCGACAATTCTTGGGTTTGGCTGGCTACTATCGAAGGTTCATCGAGGATTTCTCGAAAATCGCTCAACCCTTGACGCTCCTCACGCAGAAGGACAATCAAACAGGATGAAGCGTTTCAGATATTAAAGGGTAAGCTTTGTAACGCGCCAATCTTAGCTCTACCAGAAGGTACTGATGACTTTGTGGTATACTGCGACGCATCGCGTCAAGGATTGGGTTGTGTGTTGATGCAACGCCAAAAGGTCATTGCTTACGCGTCACGCCAACTGAAAGTGCACGAAAAGAATTATACCACACACGATTTAGAGCTTGGCGCAGTGGTTTTTGCTTTAAAGATCTGGAGACACTACCTGTATGGTACAAAGTGCACAATCTTCACAGATCACAAAAGCCTACAACATATATTCAACCAGAAGGAGTTGAATATGAGGCAAAGACGATGGGTTGAATTGCTAAACGACTACGACTGCGAGATAAAGTATCACCCAGGGAAGGCGAATGTGGTCGCCGATGCCCTCAGTCGTAAAGAAAGAATCAAGCCCATAAGGGTTAGAGCTTTGGAAATGATTATACGAACCGATCTTTCCTTGCGCATTCGTGCTGCACAAAAGGAAGCTCTCAAGGAGGGAAGCCTTGAGGAAGAATATCTCCGTGGAATGGAGAAGCTTTTGGTACCAAACGAGGAAGGGACGTTATGTTTTGAGAAAAGGATTTGGGTTCCTCTGTTTGGTGGATTAAGGGAAGTTATTTTCGACGAAGCGCACAAGTCACGGTACTCTATCCACCCTGGATCGGATAAGATGTACCAGGATCTCAAAGATTACTATTGGTGGCCTAGGATGAAAGGCGACGTTGCTGTTTACGTGAGCAAATGTTTAACGTGCGCTAAGGTCAAGGCGGAATACCAGAAGCCTTCGGGACTTCTGCAACAACCTGAGATTCCCAAGTGGAAATGGGAACAGATCTCAATGGATTTTGTTACCAAACTGCCAAGAACGCCAAGAGGCCATGATATGATTTGGGTGATTGTTGACCGCCTAACAAAGTCCGCACACTTTCTGCCAATCAAGGAGAAAGACAGTACTAGTAAACTTGCGGAAATTTACTTGAGAGAGATCGTAGCACGTCATGGAGTACCTCTCTCGATCATCTCTGATAGAGACGGAAGGTTTGTGTAAAGGATATGGCAATCCTTCCAAGAATCTTTTGGCTCACAATTAAATCTGAGCACTGCGTTCCATCCGCAAACTGACGGCCAGAGCGAGCGAACGATACAGACTTTGGAAGACATGCTGAGAGCATGTGCTATGGATTTAGGCGGTAGCTGGGATAAACACTTACCTTTGGTCGAATTTTCATACAACAACAGCTACCACACCAGTATTGGTGTCGCGCCATTTGAGGCCCTATACGGACGCAAGTGCCGATCACCACTATGTTGGTCTGACGCAGGTGATAGGCAGCTTGCTGGTCCCGAAATCGTCCAAGAGACGACAGACAAGATTGCGCAAATACTTAAACGCATCGAAGCAGCTCGCCACAGACAAAAGGCCTACGCGGATCCAAACCGGAAGCATGTGGATTTTCAAGTTGGAGAAATGGTTTTACTGAAGGTATCACCCTGGAAAGGGGTGGCACGCTTTGGAAAGCGTGGGAAGTTAAACCCATGCTACATTGGTCCCTTTAGAATTCTGGAAAGAATTGGGACGGTAGCATACAAGTTGGACCTACCCGCTGAACTAAATGGCGTTCACGATACATTTCATGTATCCAATCTAAAGAAAAGTCCAACTCAAGTTAACGTTGCCATTCCTATCGACGAGATTCATATTGACGACACGCTCCACTTCGTTGAAGAACCTGTTGAGGTCACGGATTGGAAAGTTAACAAGACCCGCCGGAGCAGTGTCAAACTCGTCAAAGTACGTTGGAATGCCAGACATGGTCCTGAATTTACCTGGGAACGTGAGGACCGGATGAAAGAGAAATACCCCCACTTATTTCCTAAGAACTCTGCTTCTACAAGCAGAACTTAAATTTCGGGAGGAAATTTATTTAACGGGGGGAGAATGTGACAACCCGCACTAAACCAGGTATCCGTACAACTTAATTAATGATTAATTACTACTTGATTACTGTGCTTGTTTGAACTAGCTGATAAACTGCTACCTGCATACTGATACATGCACTTACTTGCATCATACTTTATTTGCTGTCACTACATTAATTACATACTGAACCCTAGTGACAAACATGATGCACAAAAAGCACAGTAGCACTAAACGGATACACGGCAAACATGCTGATATGACCAGCATCAGGCAGACACTGCCTCTAAGGCCTGTTAAGAGCCTCATATATTTTGGCTACACTGGTAGTGAGTGTAGGAATATAAGGGTTATGGTACCGCGTCTCTAGGGATAAGATACACTGATTCGGATGTGCCAAAAACGTACTTTAAGTACCAAACACAGCACTTTAATAATTAATCCAGCTTCTAGCTGACTAGTAAAGTGCCAGAAAATGAGAAAATAACACTAGACACTTTCTAAAGTGTCGGGAAAACAAAATGTGTCACTAAAAATGTTAATAACGACACTTTAAAGCTTTTGTAACGCTTTAACGGATTACTATCCAACCGGACACCCGGACTTTACCCGGAACATGAAAATATTACTATTTTCACTAAATATATTTTTCTGAGCCAGTTAGGGTCCCTGATTACCCTAACACCCGCCATAACGTGTAACATACAACTAACAAGGTTAAACACTAAACTTAACCTATTTAACTAAACTATATCTCCTAACTACACTAGTTTGGATCGAACTACCCCCCCCCCCCATTTCCCATAACCGGCCCCTAACTAGGGGAACACACTAGTACAAACCAAGATTATTATAATTGTAATTGTTTAGCATCTTGGGGACATTAAACCCAAGGGGTAATAGCACTTAATCTTCCTATAAATACTAGAGCTCACATAACAAAACTATCACTTCACAAAACTCAACAAAATCTTTCTCTCTTGCTCTCCTCCCATCTCGGCCGAACACCACCCTCACCACCATCATACTTTCGGCCCTTGATCACTACATTCCATCATCATACAAGCTTCACAAGTCGCATATTAGGAGCTTTGGTGCACTCGGAACACGAAGGACCTCTACCGTTAGCTTTTATCCACACGTTTTTCATCAAAGATCTTCCCTAGCCCCGAGCTAGAGGTATATTGTTTAAAACTTGTTCTTGAACGTATCTAAAGTGGTTAAAAGAAATTATGTCGGTTGAATCTCGTTAAAATGAAAGATGATGATCAAAAGTCTACTAAAAATACTTAAAATGGTGGTTAAAGATATATAACTTGTGTAAAAGTTGTAGTATTTGAGATTTGTGTTTATCTAGACCCGATCTATGATGTGGTAGCTCGGATCTCCGTTTAACCCGACTTTGTAAGATCATGTATCTTCACATAAGCTCGTTTTTGGTAACCACAAGGGTTAAAAGGCGAAACTCTACCACTCAAGATACATGAACTTGTGTAAAAATATTTTACTTGTGTAAAAGTGATTTAACCGGTACAATGGTGTTTAAAACTAGCAGATCTACGTATCTGCAAGTGGTATCTTTGAAGGACCACACTTTAAAAGAATCGTGTTTTCTAAAGAATAAATCTTGTACTAACAAACATGATTTTATAAACCACAAGTGTGTGAACACTTGTGAAACGAAAAGATCCGACAAATAACTATTTTTGGGAAAAATGACTAGAAGTTGTAAAGACGGATTTCTCTAGTCACAAGGTTTTTACGAGGTCAAAGTTACTTTATATAAAGATCTACATATATAAAGGGGATTTACACTATGGATTCGGAAAAACTGCAAGTTCATGCGATTATGCGATTTACATACTTGTCGACTAGTTTGATGTGTCGGAAATTGTTTGGTTGAATAAAGAAGTTGTTGAATTGATTTGTTAAAAGAAAATGATACGCTTGAAAGCGTGGCCAGCTCCAGATACAGAGGAAACTCTGGCGAAATTTTCTAAAAACCTAACACTTAGAATTATTTACACAACAAGTGTTAGAACTATTTTTGGACATATTTTCGAAACATAAATTTCGCCAGCACTATATTTTACTAAATATTCGGAGGTGGGACTTTCACAAAGATTAACGTGATAAATATATTTTGTCACAACACTGTTTATGATTATTTTGTGAAAATACATAAATATTATTTTTAGAGTAAAAATAATATTTACAAGCGTTAATGATTCCAAAACTTTACGAACGCTTCCACAAACATATAAGTTACACCGGTAATTACATTACCACAAGATTGATAAAACGTAACTTACGCACATGTATTGTATCCCCCATCCTTGGGAAGAAGCATAACTACCAAGTGTATACGGAACATAAACACGAAATAGTTGTCTAACTATTTCCCAAAGACATAAACTGTAAGGCTAAGGCACGACCGTCCGTCTAATAGAATTTGCACTTGTAGGTCGTTGCACAGCTTACTGTATTGGAGACACTTGGTAGAGACGCGCATTCACTGTGAGTTCATGTCCCCCTTTTCTCTAACTGTTTTCAGTTTACTTAACCGCGGGGGTGAAATACATGTTACTATGATTTACGAGTACTTTACAACGGTATGTTTAACGTAAGGAGGTGTTATACGATCATGTGAGTGGATAGGAACAACATGGGGCCATTAGTCCTCATGGAGGGACCGAGGGACAGGAGCGGTAGATCTATCTGGGTGTAGCGAGCCCAGCCCCCGGCCAAACTAGAAACGGACCGTGGGGTGACTTTGTCCACATACTTTGCCGTGGCGAAATGTGCTAGGTTTGAGTCTCCCTATTTGCACTTCACATATGTCAGTGGCCTTGCAAACCATTGGTGATCACAAGTCCTCTTACACTGCTACATACCACAACTACTTTTATACTCACAAGTGTTTTTCATACTCACTTACACATGAACTCGCTCAACATTATTGTTGATTTTTCAACTCACATGTATTTCAGGAAATTAAAACGGATCTGGCACGGTATGGAACGTTTTCCGCTGCACTTGTCATGAAGTCATCAGGGTTTAGGGGATGTGTCTCTTTCCTGGACAGGACACAGTCCTTAAACCACATTTATGCTTATGTTTAAAGTTGTAATGTTTGCTGAACAAGGTTATGGTTGTATGTTAAAACAATGGTACTGTTTGATTTCAAAACTTAATGGATGACTTGCATGGTTTTAAATTCATATAGCTTTGTTATGATTAAGCTATGGTATTAAGAAGTCACACCAAAAGTTAACCACGCTTCCGCAAAGCCAGGGTGTGACACTAGAGTCATGGTGTAAGAGTCGAGGTGCTGCCAAAATTGTGTTAGAATCATTGTAAAAGGCTCAGAAATCAGTAATAGAAAGAAAGTTAAAAGGAATAAGCTATGTGCATTGTTTACTTTGATTCCGCCATAGTAAATGATGATGAACTATCTTTACTGACTGTTTAGGGTCACGAAACCGTTCCAACAGATTGCCTTGCATGACAATTAGTGACAATCGATTTGTGATGATTGTAATCTCTTGTGGTTAAAGATTTTTTAGAAAACATATATGCACGATGGAATGATTAGGGTTCTATTATTGCAATACTAAATTAAATGGATTCAATACTGTCTAAAAGTGTTAATGGGTTAGGGTTTGCAGAACGTATGACGATGTTTGTTTTGTTTGGTAAATCAGTAGGTAAATTGAGAGGGCATAATCTCTGTTTGATCTAATAGAAACCGACAAATTGTTAGTAAGGGCAAACAGGCTAGCTATGGATCAGAGTAAGATGAGTAGGATGGATGTGATTTTGTGATGATTGCTATTAGTTGTGTCGACATGATTGGAATAGTGATTATTAGGGTTTCTGTGAATATTCTGGTTATCAGGTAATGTCGACGAAACTGAGACACATGATTAACTCGACGAAACTTAGAGAGTTTCGTCACATGCTAACTCGACGAAACATATAAGGTTTCGTCACATGTCAACTTGACGAAACACTATGTGTTTCGTCACACAGGGTTTCTTCGAGTACCTCTTTCGCCGAAGGGCTTCAGTTGAACAGTAGGTTACGATGATTTCACTGATTGCATGTATTGTGAAGAATGAATGACTATGTGATTGACTTCGGGTTGTTACTGTTTATTGTAAACCATGCATGAGAATAGTGGAGTGGGATGAACTTGAATAACTGCAAGATGTTTGAATGCACACTATGATTGTATATTATGCATGAACTTGTGAATGATAACTGATACGTACGTATGCATACATTAGGCTTTGACTGGTTAGTTGGAAACAAGTAACTTAACCAACCGAGCAAACCAAGGTGAGTTCACACTTTCTCCAAGGCATGGGATTCCCAAGGTTTGGGAATGGGTTAAAGAACTAAAATGGAAACTACATATTCTCCTTGGGTAGGATATGTACAGCCATCCTCCATGGGTAGGATGCCAAGATTTAAACCTCACGTATTCTCCTAGGGTAGGATACGTACGTTCGTCCTCCTTGGGTAGGACAATAAGATTAAACATACTGGACCAAAACTCTATCATAAGTCCCTCATTTTATATCGACTTAATCGCCGAGGCCGATGGCGATCGGGTCATTAGTTAATAGCGCTATTAGGTTTAACAAACCTCACAACATGCCGGTAGGACGGGCGTATACTAATGGACTAAGGCAAAGGGTCAATGATGATAGACATTGACTTAGGGCACAACTTACTTTCGTTAGTAGTCGATATGGTACGGTCTGGTAATTCACATGGGAAGCCCCCACTAATAATTGAGAAGGTTTGGGAAACAGGGTTACTGATTAAAACGTGGTGTACAAAACGAACTTACGATTATTGAAACGAAAGCAATACCTAATCAACCAACTGTGAACTCGCTCAACTTTGTTGTTGACTCGTTGTTACATGCCTTGCAGGTCATTAGGTGCATATTGACTGGAACTTGCTATCTGGGAGGCTGGAGTGATCATGGGTCGAGATACATAGAAACACAATACAAGACTAATGACTTTTACATGTGGTTTATAAACACTTAACGAAGGATTTATGCTTCCGCTGTAAACTGTGAATTATTGTAACACTTACTGTTAATCAATGAAAGTTTTATTTTCATATACCTATGAGTTCAATGTGATTGATGGCTAAGATCCTGGTACGTCACACACCTCGCGGGGGTTTCCGCTTGTGGTAATTTTGGGGTGTGACAGATTGGTATCAGAGCCATTGGTTATAGTGAACTTGGTTTTAAAAAGGGGAAAACGTTTTTGTGAAACCAGACTATAACCGAACAGTTCTGACAACGTGAATACGACCATGACACTCAGCTCCAGATTGCAAGGTTCGTCTTTCGTATACTCATTGTACTGCATAACTAGTGAACACTTATGATATTTCATGTGATTGCACGTTTAGCACAACAGCATGAATTCATGTATTACTTGCATGTGTTATGTGACAGATAGGGTGGTATTTCCCTAAACATTCATGACTTACGCTTTGTGATGCTCTTTGTTTGATACTCGAGTTGGAGGAACCATTTGACATGAGTTAGGAGGAGCTGAGATGGGCATGCAAATCACAATATTATTGTGGGTGCACACATAATAATAATGTGGGGTGCATGCGAGTCCCAGTGATGCTTAACAAGTGAAAAAGGGGGTTCCGTCCCGCTATTTGATCAATGTGAAACATAACAAACCTATAGGGGTCATAGCAGTGATTGTCCCTTACTCAAACGTGAACTTTCCATTTCCTCTGTACCCTTTCGAACCTCGACGCTATCGAGTATTACCTGAACACCCATCTGAACACCTACCGAACCTTGTAGAATGTTAGGTGCTTATACGAACGTCTCTGAGTTGGATGTCCCAGCGTCGAATGATTGATCGATACCTTTCTTACTCCTCCTCGTTTGTTGAAACTCATGTATTGACGCCTCAGATCCCGAAGTGTGATCACTTCTGGAACACTCTCGTAACAGACCGTGAATTACTCAAAGACTTGCAACATCGATGGACAGGAGGTTGAGCATGATACTTTACCGACCTCAGTACTTTGACGACCCTGATTACCGACAACGAGCACCAGCGAATTGGCTTCAATCAAATCCTTAACCCTTGTCAGCGACTCATGGGAGTCAACTCTCACTAATCAATCGGGACATAAGCAATGACAATGGATGGTAACGTGGAGTGTGTAACTGCCTGCACGGTGAGTAGCGCTTTAGGACGTGGCCCAGAATGTGAAAAGATGGACTTGATGGTGAAGAATCGTAAGGCTTCGTTTCGAACAACGACGTTGGGAGCAGCAGTCACAGCGACAACAAAGAATTCGTAACCCTAGCCTACAGTATGGAAATAAAGGTACCTACAACATGGATTGGCCGTGGTTAAGTTAAGAAGACAACGGCCAAAGGAACAACGACAGTACTTGAAATCCCTGTAATGAAAACAGCAACACCAGAAATAGTGCTCTTGGAAGGGCATTTAGAATTGGCGTGTGCGACGTCAGGACTTAACAACATGGTAGCTAGTATGAGTAGCAACCTGCTTCATCTCTGTTCCGTTTAACCCTTATGCTTCTAAGAGTTTGAACCTGTTGTGGAATAGGTTGATGGAAAGACAATCAAAACTGCATAAGTTTGTAAGGATGCAAACTCGACATTGTGGGACAAGTGTTCAACATCGACCTTTCTTCTGTTATCCTTGATGACTTCAATGAAGTAGTTAGTGTGGGTTGGTTATCCAGGGATCGCGCAGGCATGCTCTGTGAGAAGAAAATTTTACGTATCCTCCTTCTTAGCAGGGAACTGTCGTCTGTTCCAAAGTGTCAGCATAGTGTAAAAGTTAGCATCGTATCAGCAATGAAGGCCCAGGAGTATCTACGGAAGGATTTCTCTGCTGTGTTAGTAACTGTTACTGATGTTACGACTAAGGATAAGAGGATCGAGGATCCACCAACTGCCCGCGATTTATCCTGATGTTCTACCTGTAGAATTTAACGGTCTACTTCCACAATTGTAGAAAAGAATCTCAGTTGATATCACACCAGAAGCAGCCTTGATTACTTGTATTCCTACCATCTTGCACCAGGAGGGTTGCAAGAGCTGTCTAATCAACCACAGGAACCGTTGAACAGGAGTTTTTGTTGAACTTAGCTTTTCGCTCTGGGAAGCCCAGCTATATCCATGAAGATAAGCCTTATCATTGGACATGAGTACCGAATACCGAGAACTCGGCAAGGTGTTGGTCAAGAACCATTTGCCTCGACCATGTATTGCCAGCCCGTCGACCAGTTACGAGGAACAAGCTTCCCTTCGAGGATTGGCTAGTGAACGAACTATCATCAGATGGAATTCTAAGAGGAGAATGCTCTTTGAACAACATGTCGAACGCAATGCAGCCATATCAACTCTGTACATCAGGATCATTGAGTTAATCAATACACCAGCAGTTTCAGGGATCACATGAGTCGACCGTATTTGTTGACAACGTTCCGAATCATGACCGGGAGAAACGAACACCATGGGTGGCATATGTATCCTATTTCAGCACTTCTGTGGGAGGGGCCAATGTAACACCCCGGCCGGAGGCGGAAAAGCCAAAGGTGTCACCAAACTTGATAGAATGCATTTGAGCACATGGAGATTATGTTAAGTTGAAATATAATTTAAGTTTAGTACAATAGATTGCATTCACATCTGAAAAATATAAGAGTACGTAAACAAATACAACATAAATTGTTTCATAAATGATAAATTTGGATTTAATCTAAGGCATATGTCTTGATCAATCCTATGTAAAATGTTCTTGCAAATCCTGTCATCAAACATTGTCACATGAAACATATGTTAGGGAAAATATTTGGGTCAACAAACGGTTGAGTGAATTCATAGGTTTTGTTTTGCAAAAATGTTAATATAGATAAAGTTTGAATAAAAGTGGTTGTCGATATGTCTTTATAGCAAAAAGAGTAATACATGTAGTTACTTAATGGTACATTCAAACCTATGACGATACTCGGATCTATCACCTCACTTCTAAGTTTCACATGAGTACCAACAACAACAACAACAATTGCAACAAAATGAGAAGTGAGATGGGGCGTCAATCCTATAGCGCTATAATACAACCGATGGGCTTATGCAAGTTGATGAACGTAAACTTCTTAAAGCAAACAACAAAGTATTAAGCAAATGCAAAAACAATCGGGGGAACCACAAATAGCAAATAGTTTGTATCACATTGTAACATATGTATCATCCCAAAATAATGTAAAAAGGGACTATGAACTCACCTTGATCTCGGGTAAATCCAAACAAGTATGCAAAGTGTGAGAGTTCTTGGAATTAAGATTCCACGTCACTCTAATTGATTGAACACGCAACAATATGGAATATGTATCAACAATAATGTTTAATTGGATAATTGGAAATCCTAAATCTATATGATTCGGTAGTGTTTTGTTTAAATGGTAGTTATGTGGTTTGGATAACCTAACAAGAGTACTCGGAAAATGAATATGATGTAAAGGAATTGCTTATGAAAAATATGAATTTAACATAAATAATAAAATTGCAAAGATATGTAATTGCTTTAATATAACCATTTGTAATAATAAATTAAATATAATTAATTAGTATAATTAAATAACGTAATTAATTATAATGATTATTGGTAAAATATTGTACAAGTGATATAATTAATTTATAAAAATTATAAATTAATTTAGATGGTTGAAATATATATTATTTGATAAATAATAAATATTTTGTTTAAAAGAATAAATATGATTAATTATCAAAATAATTATATTAAATCTGAATAATTAAAAATAATATTTTTAATTATTAAACTTGAATATTACTGACTTAAAATAATTATTATGGTCATGAAATCATTTTAAATAAATAAAATGAATTAAAATGATTATAATAACAACAAATAAGTTTATAAAAGTTTAATTATCTAAATAATTAAACATAACAAAAATTTAGATTCTAAATTTATATAAACTCAGAATAATGCATCTTTTGTCATAAGAACAATTTTGAATCAAAATTATATAGTTATATAATTTAATTACATTAAATTAAACTATATAAATAAGTATAAATACTGATTTATTTATATAAATATCAAATTTATATAAAATATCAGTAAAAATATTATTTTTGTAAAGTTTATCATTTAAAATAATTTGTATAAAAATTTCAACATTTAATTCATAAAAATGGATTTATTATTAATTTTTAAATGTTACACTGTTTTAATATTATAAAAATTAGTTTTATAAATAAATTGACTAACTTCATTTTTTTTAATAAAAGTAACAGTGTCTGGAGTATTTATGTTAAAATTTTTAGACTTTAACTAAGTATTGTCGATTTATTATGAATATTTGAATAACACTGTTTTTAAATGAAATAATTAAATAAATAACCAAACATGCTACTGTTCATCATCTTCCCCAAAATAGTCAATAGAAGTCAAACATCGAAATTAACCGATCAAAACTGATTTATAACTAAATTAACTTTGAGGAAACATTTTACAAGTATAACCGAATTGATTGATCAAATAATAACTAACCGGTAATGTGTGAAACGACGGAACGACCAAACTCCGGCGACTGTAACTGTTCCGGCAGTTGCAGGTTTGAATTTCCGACGTTTTCGAGCTGTTTAAGTGATTTTGAAGGGTGTGGGATGTTCGTATGGATCTGAGGATCTTATATAGGTGTCCAATTCGATCACAGATCCGACAATTTTAGTGGGATTGATCCGGTTTGATTTTTTTAATAAAAGTTCCGGTTGTAATCGTTTTGGAATGGAATAATGTCAGATTATTGGTTATATGATTTGGCAAAGTGATTGGGGACCTCGTGGGAATGATTTCGGACAAATTAAACAAGTTCAAGTGGGGTTTGGATCGAAGTCCGACAACAACAGGTCTGGTGCGATCTGTTTTGAATTATTATATTTAATTGCCAAAGTGTTGTTAAATATAATACAAGTCCAAGAAATAACCGGATGAGGGCTTAGCCCGACCGGTCACGAGTTCGTTTGTTAAGCTAAATGTCGCGAGTTCGATCCCCCCCATGTGACCGGTTCAATTGATTTTAAAACCTTTTTATTCGATTAAATGAGAATTTACATTTTGGCCCCTGTGGTTCCACCTTTACATAATTAGTCCATGTAATACCCAGTTAGTTAGACTAACTGGGTTAATATTTGGAGAGTATTTCTTATATAAAAAGTTAACCCGGTTAGAAAGTTTAGTTAAAGTGAGTTTATAAAAGTCAGTTTTAGTCCCTGAAATGTTCAGTTAGTTTTACTAACTGGATTAGTGTTTTAAATAGGATTCCTTTTATAAAAGTTAACCCAGTTAGTGAAAATCAGTTAAGTTTAGTTTCAAAGTCAACAGTTTTGGTCCCTTGAGTTTAAGTTTGAAAGAATGACCAATTGAACCTTGTACTTTTAAAACAAAATATATATATATAAGTTTTCTTTATAAATAAGTTTCAAAAATGACCCAAAGAACCCTAAACTTGTAGTTTGAAATAATTGCATTTTAACCCTTGTATTTATATAGTTTCAAAAATGACAATTTAGTCCCTAAACTTTGTACTTTCAATAAATGACGGTTTTAGTCCTCGAAATTAAAAAGTAATAATTTCAAGCAAGTTTCAAAGAATGTCAAATAGGTCCTTTAGATTGTAGTTTCAAAAAATGTCACAAAGGCCCTTATAATTTATGTAACCTTGTTTAATAGCATAAAACTCAACAAATTTTGCAATTGTTTCACGTGTTTGTATTGGTATAAGCATGTATAAGCACAAAGTAAGTATGTTCAAATAAGTTTCATTCCAAATACAGTATTTGTTACAATGCATGTCAAAACAAATATGAGTGTGAAAACCAGGGTGGTTACAGTCTCCCCTACTTTAGAAAATTTTGTCCCAAAATTTATTCGAAAGAGATCGTAGAATATAATTGTAATGATTAGAAAGATAATCAAATCATTGTTTGGTGCTGATAATTTTGAGGAATTTACGAGGATCATTGTATAAAAATTGTTTTGCATGGCACTATGTTATGCTGGATTTGTAATGTAAATATTATGCAAACAAATGTGTGTATAAATAAGCAAATAATGGATAATCACATAACCACATAATGTTTTTATATGTCACCTTACTTAACAAGGCTTACTATGATTCTCATGCGTCGAACCTCGTAATTAAGTGTGCACCCAAAATTACGCGTTTCGTCGCATGGTCCACATGGCACTTCTAGTTAAGTGAGGAAAACAAATAAGATTGAGGTATTGTTTAAATCAAACAGGCATCATCAACTGAATCAAAACGTATTTCCCATTAGCAATGATAGCATTGTTTGTTTGACAGTCTATTGAACAAATTTACATTTGAAATAAGTCATGTAATGGATCAAATTCAGGATTATAAGGTGGTGGAGGTGGTAGAGGCAGTTGCATATGATCAGTTATTTGTATCAGCATGCTTTCCAACCATTGATTTCTTTCTGTCAACCATTTTATTTGTTGAGACAAATTTTGAACTTGATTGTTTAACCTAGTCACTTCGTCTCCCAATGAATCTGGAGGTAGATTCATTTGAGGCATCGTACTTGGACCTGCCATATCAGTTGGTGGCAGTTGTTCTACTTCGTTCAACAGTGACTGGAAAGAATGTGGCAGTAATGGTGCTTGCAAAAAGGGTTCTGAAACTAACTGTTCTTGAGTCATCATGTTTTCATCAAACCAAGTTCCTTGCATCGCTGAATTCTCCTTGAAAAATAACGGTGAGAAGCTTGGTAAGACGTTCGGTGTTAAAGGTTGGAATAAGTTAGTTGTAATAGGTTCTTGTATGTATGGCAGCGGTGGTTGCATATCAAACCGATAAAAAGACGGTTGAGGAAACTGCAAAAATGATTGTTGTAAATCTTGTGGGAAGGTATTCTCTAAGATAACTGGAGCTCCCTCCGACTGTGATGATTGTGTTAGTGTACCAATATGAACAGGGGTTAGCCTCATGGTGTAAGGATTTACAATCCCAGGTGCCTTCGGTGGAGATAATCCCTGGATAATCTGATCACTTAAGACACCTAATGATTGTGCTATTTTTGTAATGTAAGACCCTCCCATGAGACTTCTCTGAGGATTTGATTGTTGACTAGAAAAATATTCAGCAAGCCCGTGGGCAATATTACAAGGAACTTGCTCAAAAATACTATACCGATTGTTCTAACCCTGTGTTGATTATGTTTGCGCCCCGTGATAGTGTGGGCTAAAACACGGTGCATATATTGATAACAAGGGTCTATGAAGCTTGTAGAATTATTATTGACACACCATTCATTTAATGAATGGTATTGCCAATAATTTACCATATCTGCGGAGGAACAAGAGGTTGGTGCCTCCGTAAAAATGGGTTGTTTGACTTCTTCATCTGTATATATGCCCAGATGAACTGCGAATTCTGTTAATGACATAGTATGAAGTTGCCCACAAAGTTGAAAATGAATTGATTCATTGGTAAGATTTTCATTATATTTGTAATAGAAAGTGGACAAGAACTCATACACCAGTTCATCGTATGATGGTTCTAGGATGTCGAAGAAACGGCGCCAGGGTGTATTAGGTTGTAGTGATCTTGCCAGCAAACCACTGAAATCAAACGTTCCTATTTGTTGCCAATCAATACCGCTAATAGTAATAACTTCCTGATGCTTGAGTTTTTGATACCTCTCCCGGTTGCATAAATTAGCAAACTGAAGGAAGGGATGAATTTTTGCTGCATTTGAAGATTCAGCATATGCTGCTGGGAGATTTGCCATTGGGATATGGGGTTTTGTTGAACTAAGAAAAGTTTGGGTATGGGGTATTGAATTATATCATAAATTGTAGTTCTTGTGTGGATTAGCTCGTGTAGTGAGTTTCTTATATAGATAAGGAGATTCCGGATTACACAATGTGATCGGTTAGAGCTTCCATGCTACGTTCTGCAGCTAGTTTGAAAATTTGAATCTGACAGGTATGGTCTCGAGAAAATTTTGAAACTTTGAAAAAATTGATAATAGTACAACGTAGATCGATAAAAACTTGGATTGTTCTGAAACGGAGAAAAGAAAAAAAAATCCTTTTGAATTAGGGTAACATGCCTTGAGCCGATAGGCGTACTGTACTCTCATCGGTAGTTCCCAGGTAGGTAAACGTGTGTCTCCTCATGGAGGCATTTTCTGAAAGAAAGATTATAGTGATTTCATAATGGGGTAATGTAGTTTCATAAAATCAATTAGGATCAAAGAAGACACGTAACAAGATGGATATCATTTATTCCACGAATAAATGACATCAATGACAAGTCAAAGTAGTTGGGTTCTTATAACTTGGTGAAGTCATGCTTTAGCCTATAAGTGGATACTCATCCCAAGAATTCCTAGGTAAGCACAACTGGTCTCGCGTCAGATGAGATTTATACGAAGTGCTTGCCTAGACAGAAAACTCAGAATACAGGCATCCACCCTTCCAGATTGCACGAGTTCGTTATTAGAGCCCAAGACTTTGATGAGAATTTAAAAATCAGAAGAGGTTTTGAAAATAATCACCTAAGGATAGGTGATGAGCATTTGTAAAATCTAAAGATAAGATCTGTGGTGACGAGGCATTGGTTACAAAAGATAAGAATAGAGATGAAGACAAGGCAAAGATAACGGAAGAGTTACTAATGGAAAGTGTCCTAGGTAAGTTATAGTCTAGGTCAAAAGTAATTTCTAATAACCTAACTCCCTATAACCATGGCTCTGATACCAATCTGTAACACCCCGGCCGGAGGCGGAAAAGCCAAAGGTGTCACGAAACTTGATAGAATGCATTTGAGCACATGGAGATTATGTTAAGTTGAAATATAATTTAAGTTTAGTTCAATAGATTGCATTCACATCTGAAAAATATAAGAGTACATAAACAAATACAACATAAATTGTTTCATAAATGATAAATTTGGATTTAATCTAAGGCATATGTCTTGATAAATCCTATGTAAAATGTTCTTGCAAATCCTGTCATCAAACATTGTCACCTGAAACATATGTTAAGGAAAATATTTGGGTCAACAAACGGTTGAGTGAATTCATAGGTTTTGTTTTGCAAAAATGTTAATATAGATAAACTTTGAATAAAAGTGGTTGTCGATATGTCTTTATAGCAAAAGAGTAATACATGTAGTTACTTAATGGTACATTCAAACCTATAACGATACTCGGATCTATCTCCTCACTTCTAAGTTTCACATGAGTACCAACAACAACAACAATTGCAACAAAATGAGAAGTGAGATGGGGCGTCAATCCTATAGCGCTATAATACAACCGATGGGCTTATGCAAGTTGATGAACGTAAACTTCTTAAAGCAAACAACAAAGTATTAAGCAAATGCAAAAACAATCGGGGGAACCACAAATAGCAAATAGTTTGTATCACATTGTAACATATGTATCATCCCAAAATAATGTAAAAAGGGACTATGAACTCACCTTGATCTCGGGTAAATCCAAACAAGTATGCAAAGTGTGAGAGTTCTTGGAATTAAGATTCCACGTCACTCTTATTGATTGAACATGCAACAATATGGAATATGTATCAACAATAATGTTTAATTGGATAATTGGAAATCCTAAATCTATAGGATTCGGTAGTGTTTTGTTTAAATGGTAGTTATGTGGTTTGGATAACCTAACAAGAGTACTCGGAAAATGAATATGATGTAAAGGAATTACTTATGAAAAATATTAATTTAACATAAATAATAAAATTGCAAAGATATGTAATTGCTTTAATATAACCATTTGTAATAATAAATCAAATATAATTGATTAGTATAATTAAATAACGTAATTAATTATAATGATTATTGGTAAAATATTGTACAAGTGATATAATTAATTTATAAAAATTATAAATTAATTTAGATGGTTGAAATATATATATTATTTGATAAATAATAAATATTTTGTTTAAAAGAATAAATATGATTAATTATCAAAATAATTATATTAAATCTGAATAATTAAAAATAATATTTTTAATTATTAAACTTGAATATTACTGACTTAAAATAATTATTATGGTCATGAAATCATTTTAAATAAATAAAATGAATTAAAATGATTATAATAACAACAAATAAGTTTATATAAGTTTAATTATCTAAATAATTAAACATAACAAAAATTTAGATTCTAAATTTATATAAACTTAGAATAATGCATCTTTTGTCATAAGAACAATTTTGAATCAAAATTATATAGTTATATAATTTAATTACATTAAATTAAACTATATAAATAAGTATAAATACTGATTTATTTATATAAATATCAAATTTATATAAAATATCAGTAAAAATATTAGTTTTGTAAAGTTTATCATTTAAAATAACTTGTATAAAAATTTCAACATTTAATTCATAAAAACGGATTTATTATTAATTTTTAAATATTACACTGTTTTAATATTATAAAAATTAGTTTTATAAATAAATTGACTAACTTCATATTTTTAATAAAAGTAACAGTGTCTGGAGTATTTATGTTAAAATTTTTAGACTTTAACTAAGTATTGTCGATTTATTATGAATATTTGAATAAAACTGTTTTTAAATGAAATAATTAAATAAATAACCAAACATGCTACTCTTCATCATCTTCCCCAAAATAGTCAACAGAAGTCAAACATCGAAATTAACCGATCAAAACTGATTTATAACTAAATTAACTTTGAGGAAACATTTTACAAGTATAACCGAATTGATTGATCAAATAATAACTAACCGATAATGTGTGAAACAACGGAACGACCAAACTCCGGCGACTGTAACTGTTCCGACCGTTGCAGGTTTGAATTCCCGACGTTTTCGAGCTGTTTAAGTGATTTGGAAGGGTGTGGGATGTTCGTATGGATCTGAGGATCTTATATAGGTGTCCAATTCGATCACAGATCCGACAATTTTAGTGGGATTGATCCGGTTTGATTTTTTTAATAAAAGTTCCGGTTGTAATCGTTTTGGAATGGAATAATGTCAGATTATTGGTTCAATGATTTGGGAAAGTGATTGGGGACCTCGTGGGAATGATTTCGGATAAATTAAACAAGTTCAAGTGGGGTTTGGATCGAAGTCCGACAACAACAGGTCTGGTGCGATCTGTTTTGAATTATTATATTTAATTGCCAAAGTGTTGTTAAATATAATACAAGTCCAAGAAATAACCGGATGAGGGTTTAGCCCGACCAGTCACGAGTTCGTTTGTTAAGCTAAATGTCGCGAGTTCGATGTCACACCCCCAAAAATCCACACGCGGAGTATCACCGCTTGGAGGCGTGACTGACCAGGATCAAGCCACCAATCATATTGAACAAACATGTAAGTAAACATAATTCAACCAACCAATATGAAAGGTGTTCAAAAACCAAAGCATAGTTAAGAGTTTAGCGGAAGCATAATTTGTAAAACCCATAGCAAGTATTAAATATGAAATAAAGTAATGTTTAAAGCATGGCACACATCGCCATATCCCACAACGACCGTTCCTCCCTGTGCAAGCTCCATAGGTACCTAATGACCTGCAAGGCATGTAGCAACGAATCAACAACAAAGTTGAGCGAGTTCACAGTTGGTTGTTTGGTTAAAGTATTCATTTCGTAAATCGTATGTTCGTTTTGTAAACCATGTATCGTATTAATCCTTATCGCGGCCAGTCCAGGCATATGTGCGATGATTAGTGGGGGCTTCCCATGTGTTACAAGACCACGCGTATCGACTGCTACGAAAATGTAAGAGGTGCCCTAAGTCAATGTCTATCAGCATTGACCCTTTGCCCATAGTCCATTAGTACACGCCCGTCCGACTGGCACGGTGTGAGGTTTGTTAAACCTAATAGCGCTATTAACTAATGACCCGCTCGCCCTAGGCCTCGGCGATTAAGTCGATAATTGAGGGACTTCCTTTGATAGAGGTGATGGTCTTAAGATCGTGTACGTAGGCTTTACGTACGTGCCCTTCAATCCGAGGACAGTAGTAAGTATAACTGTACGTAGGTTTTACGTACGTGCCCTTCAACCGAGGACAGTAATAATTTGTTTAATAGTAATAGTGGTACGTGTAGTTATTCAATCCCATTCCCAATCCCCTGGGAATCCCATGCCTTGGCTAGTGTGAACTCACCTTGGTTTGCTCGGCAGATACACAGAAAGGTCAAGTCTAGCAGCTAGTGGTCAACCACGTCCTAACATGGTTACCATACAAGTCAGGTTTTGGCTTCAAGTAGTGCACACAAGTATCACATAGATAACATATAAGAAACACATATGAATCATGGCAAACATGCAACGTCACGTTCAACAGTTATCTCATATTCCGTATTGGGCTCGCACAAGCTTAGCGGCCTTGTGCGAGTCATCCGTTGGAGCCCAAAACTACCCGGCCCAAAAATCAAAATACCCAACAAAACAATAAACATGATCACGGCCCAAATCAATTAAATCCGAGCTTGTGCGATCCGGACATCTTGTACGTTCCGGTTGGGTTGTGCGATTAGAATCAGCCCAGCCCAACATGATCGCCCGGCCCAAACAGTTAAATAAACATACAGCTTGTGCGATCTTAACAGCCTTGTGCGACTGTGAGTGTCTTGTGCGACTGGACTCCTTGTGCGACCAGGAGTCTTGTGCGACCAGTTTAATATTTCCGAAAATTATGTCAATCAGTTACAACATTCAATGATTTCCAAATTTATCTATTATCAATTAACAATTTCCAACTATTCTTTTTAACATCCAATCGATCAAACTGAACATATTCAAACGAATTCTCATCAACCCTAACTAATCCTAGTTTTGAGCAATAATTAAACATTCAATCCGGATCATTAGGCTAGCAACTTTTACATCAACATGTCATACTAATCATCATATAACCCCTTCAAATATCATGACCCAATAGCCGATTATATATATATATATCCGATTCACATCTAGATTACTAGTTACATCATATATTTGACAATCCCTAAATCGATCAGTAACATCATACATGTAAGTCCCTATCATCTACTCATAGCATGAATCAACCTTATCTTATTCGCAAAGCATCACTAAAGAACATATGGATCACAACATCATACAATTAACAATTAAAGTACTAACCGATTAAGAGAATATAACAAGTATGAAACGATCAGGAGGATGATCCGGACACTATGATCTTTGATAGAGAGAGTGTGTGTGGCTGCCTTCGGTTTCGTGAGAGAGAGAAGAGCTAGGGTTTATGTGTGTGTAAAGTGTTTTGCAACAATGAGAAGTTTACCCTATCTCCTTAGTGTTATGCGATATGGGGGAGTGGGCCGAACCCTCACTTGGGCTGCCCATTGGTCCGAATACAAGTTGTGTAGCCCGAATGGCTTGTGCGGTCGGGTGAGTGTTGTGCGTTTACATCATACATACATTCAAATAAACACATAATCATGACGTTCCATTAATTCAACCAAATTCATATAGTCACAAACGTTACATTAAGGTACAAAGATAGGTTCGGAAATACGAGTTGTCACATTCGATCCCCCCCATGTGACCGGTTCAATTGATTTTAAAACCTTTTTATTCGATTAAATGAGAATTTACATTTTGGCCCCTGCGGTTCTACCTTTGCATAATTAGTCCCTGTAATACCCGGTTAGTTAGACTAACTGGGTTAATATTTGGAGAGTATTTCTTATATAAAAAGTTAACCCGGTTAGAAAGTTTAGTTAAAGTGAGTTTATATAAGTCAGTTTTAGTCCCTGAAATGTTCAGTTAGTTTTACTAACTGGATTAGTGTTTTAAATAGGATTCCTTTATAAAAGTTAACCCAGTTAGTGAAAATCAGTTAAGTTTAGTTTCAAAGTCAACAGTTTTGGTCCCTTGAGTTTAAGTTTGAAAGAATGACCAATTGAGCCTTGTACTTTTAAAACAAAATATATATATATATATAAGTTTTCTTTATAAATAAGATTAAAAAATGACCCAAAGAACCCTAAACTTGTAGTTTGAAATAATTGCATTTTAACACTTGTATTTATATAGTTTCAAAAAATGACAATTTAGTCCCTAAACTTTGTACTTTCAATAAATGACGGTTTTAGTCCTCGAAATTAAAAAGTAATAATTTCAAGCAAGTTTCAAAGAATGTCAAATAGGTCCTTTAGATTGTAGTTTCAAAAAATGTCACAAAGGCCCTTATAATTTATGTAACCTTGTTTAATAGCTTAAAACTCAACAAATTTTGCAATTGTTTCACGTGTTTGTATTGGTATAAGCATGTATAAGCACAAAGTAAGTATGTTCAAATAAGTTTCATTCCAAATACAGTATTTGTTACAATGCATGTCAAAACAAATACGAGTGTGAAAACCAGGGTGGTTACAGCCAATACGTGTGAAGCCTTGTTAAATGTCACATCTAGATTTGGGAAAATGCATTTTTACATGTAACCAACGGAGTGGGAATACACGTGGGTCTCGCTAG
This sequence comes from Helianthus tuberosus, assembly GCA_030545235.1. Taxonomy (NCBI): domain Eukaryota; kingdom Viridiplantae; phylum Streptophyta; class Magnoliopsida; order Asterales; family Asteraceae; genus Helianthus; species Helianthus tuberosus. The sequence continues at coordinate 3,480,669 of JARYGA010046293.1, forward strand.
GATGCATCTTGATAGAAACTGATCGACACCAAAAATCCCTTCGGGGATGCAGCGATTCCTTGGTTTCACTAGATACTATCGCAACTTACCCACAGGATTTTCGAAGGTCCCACAGCTTAAATCTCTTTAGCACATCAGGGTGCTGTGGAAGAGAAACAGGGGGATGTCTTTTCATCTTTCAAATTGCAACTCAACAATCCACTGAGCATCGTCTTTATCTGAAAGTACGGGTGATTTAGTAGTATACCATGATGGTTTGAATCAGAGTCCCAGTCACATGTCGATGCAACATAAGAAGGTGATGACTTACGTAATGAAATTACGAAGAAGAACTGCATGACACATACCCTGCGGTAGGAACCGTGGTTCTCGGATGTAAAATGGAGGCATTTCTTGGATGGTACCAAATGCATTACCTAGACCGATCGCAAGGGCCTCTCGTGTATCTTGACTTCGACAGAGCTAGTTTACTTAATGGCATTACTGGAGGAAACTTTAGGATGATTACAACTATGAAACTTGAACATGCACGAGCTTTGTAGCTCACTATCGACTCTAACTTACCTGATCAGACTCGCTCTGTTCAAAATAGAGTACTGAAGGAAGAAGATTTTCAAGTTAAACCCATGCGGAGCATGGAGAAGCAACCATTGACAGGTCGGACGATACTCGTTACCTCATAGAACGAATATGGGTCTCCTAATACGGAAACTTTAGGAAAACTTGCGTTGAGCAAAGCGCACTGGCTTCGATATTCTAATCGTCTGGATTTTTATGAGAGATAGTAGAATCTATGAATCTTGTGCTGATAATCGGGCATGAAGACCCACCTAGTTAGGTATGTGAATGACGGATTGACTTGTGGGAAAGTCAAGGTGAAATGTCAGCAACCAGTAATAACCGCAAGGAAATGAGAACAGATAGCCATGGATTTGGCCACTAGTCTACTTACAACTCGAAACGGAAACAATATCATCTGGGTGATCGTTGATTGTCTCACATAACCAGCACACTTTCTAGTCGTTAAGGAAACAGATAAGCTTTCTACACTTGCAGTCATCCATCTGAAAGGAGTGGTTGCTGGGCACAGGATGCCAACCTCCATTATCTCTGATCACGACACACAATTTGCATCTGATTTGTGGTAAACGGTGCACAAATCCTTTGGCTCGCGTTTAGACATGAACACAGTATATCATCCACAGACGAATGGGCAGACTGAACGCACCGTCCAAACTCTTGAATACATGCTTCGAGCACGTGAAGTCGACTTAGACAACGGTCGGAGAAGACACCTCCCTTTAGTAGAGTTTTCGTATAATAACAGCTACCCCCACCAGTATTCAGGCCGCTCCGTTTGAGGCAATGTACGGACGTAAATGCCGATCACCTCTTTGCTGGGCAGAAGTTGGTGACAGCCAAATCACAGGTCCAGAACTTGTGGTAGACACAACTGAGCAGATTGCTCAGATACGACAACGAATGGCGGCAGCTCGTGACCGTCAGAAAAGCTACGCTGTTAAGCACAGGAAACCACTCGAGTTCCAGGTTGGGGATCGAGTGCTACTCAAAGTCTCACCTTGGAAGGGTGTGGTTCATTTTGGCAAACGAGGCAAACTCAATCCGCGTTATGTCGGACCTCTTGAAATCTCTGAGCAAATTGGCAAAGTTGTTTACAAGTTGAATTTACCTGAAGAACTCAGTGGAGTTTACAACGTTTTCCACGTGTCAAATCTGAAGAAGTGTCTGTCAGATGAGACCCTCATACTTCCTTTGAAGGATCTCACAATCGACGATCAGCTGCGATTCGTCGAGGAACCAATTGAAACCACAGACCGAGACGTTAAGGTTCTCAAGCACACCAGAATACCTCTTGTTCGAGTTTGTTGGAACTCTCGTCGTGGCCCAGAGTTCACCTGGGAACGAGAAGACCAAATGAAACTCAAGTATCCCCGGTTGTTCGAGAACAGTACAACCACTACTGAGTCTGAAGCTACTACGAAATTTCAGGACGAAATTCCAAACCAACGGGGAGATGATGTGACACCCTAGGAAAACCAGGAAACAACGCAACACAACTAGCTTCCTCAGTAACCACGTGCTAAATTTCAGGACGAAATTTCTTTCAAGTTGGGGATGATGTGACAACTCGAGTTTCCAAGGTCCTTCCTCTGTGCAATACTTGTTTCATTCCAACATGTACATGCTAGTATATGGTTAAGGTGTTAATATGTTTAGTATTATGAACTCATGTATATGTTGATGTAATATAGATTGGAGTAAATAAGAAACTACGTGCTATTTGACACATGATATGATGGTGTATTATTATCTTATTATTATTTTATATACATACATGTATATGACGAAACTCTATGGAGTTTCACCACTATCCTACCTCGACGAAACATGGTAGTTTCGCCACCCATAATGCTCGACGAAACACCACCCTTTCACTAGCACCCATACCCGACGAAACTCTGAAGTTTCGTCGCTCCCACATATGTTTCGTCGCCATTGAGATGGGCTCATGGCCCAGACCAGGCCCAACCATGTTTCGCATATATATACTTACGTATACTGCACGAAGATTTAGTTAGAGAACCCTAGTATCATTTTCTCCCCTCCTTTGTATTTGACAGCAGACACCGTACCTCAAAGTTCTTGTGTGTTCCGTTACGTAACCGGTTAGTATTTAACCATTCGATTAAATCTGTTTGTTCTTTGTATGATTGTTGTGTGTGGCGAATATGGTGGCTATTTGCTTTATACTTGCTTAGGGTTTAAAGATTCTAATGATTGCCTTGCATGACAATTAGTGATAATTGACTTGTGATGATTGTAATCTCTTGTGGTTAAGGATTTTTTAGAAAACATATATGCACGATGGAATGATTAGGGTTCTATTATTGCAATACTAAATTAAATGGATTCAATACTGTCTAAAAGTGTTAATGGGTTAGGGTTTGTAGAACGTATGACGATGTTTCTTTTGTTTGGTAAATTAGTAGGTAAATTGAGAGGGCATAATCTCTGTTTGATCTAATAGAAATCGACAAATTGTTAGTAAGGGCAAACAGGCTAGCTATGGATCACAGTAAGATGAGTAGTATGGATGTGATTTTGTGATGATTGCAATTAGTTGTGTCGGCATGATTGGAATAGTGATTATTAGGGTTTCTGTGAATATTCTGGTTATCAGGTAATGCCGACGAAACTGAGACACATGATTAACTCGACAAAACTTAGAGAGTTTCGTCACATGCTAACTCGATGAAACATATAAGGTTTCGTCACATGTCAACTTGACGAAACACTATGTGTTTCGTCACACAGGGTTTCGTCGAGTACCTCTTTCGCCGAAGGGCTTCAGTTGAACAGTAGGTTACGATGATTTCACTGATTGCATGTATTGTGAAGAATGAATGACTATGTGATTGACTTCGGGTTGTTACTGTTTATTGTAAACCATGCATGAGAATAGTGGAGTGGGATGAACTTGAATAACTGCAAGATGTTTGAATGCACACTATGATTGTATATTATGCGTGAACTTGTGAATGATAACTGATACGTACGTATGCATACATTAGGCTTTGACTGATTAGTTGGAAACAAGTAACTTAACCAACCGAGCAAACCAAGGTGAGTTCACACTTTCTCCAAGGCATGGGATTCCCAAGGTTTGGGAATGGGTTAAAGAACTAAAATGGAAACTACATATTCTCCTTGGGTAGGATATGTACAACCATCCTCCATGGGTAGGATGCCAAGATTTAAACCTCGCGTATTCTCCTTGGGTAGGATACGTATGTTCGTCCTCCTTGGGTAGGACAACAAGATTAAACATACTGGACCAAAACTCTGTCATAAGTCCCTCATTTTATATCGACTTAATCACCGAGGCCGATGGCGAGCGAGTCATTAGTTAATAGCGCTATTAGGTTTAACAAACCTCACACCGTGCCGGTAGGACGGGCGTGTACTAATGGACTAAGGTAAAGGGTCAATGATGATAGACATTGACTTAGGGCACAACTTACTTTCGTTAGTAGTCGATATGGTACGGTCTGGTAATTCACATAGGAAGCCCCCACTAATAATTGAGAAGGTTTGGGAAACAGGGTTACTGATTAAAACGTGGTGTACAAAACGAACTTACGATTATTGAAACGAAATCAATACCTAATCAACCAACTGTGAACTCGCTCAACTTTGTTGTTGACTCGTTGTTACATGCCTTGCAGGTCATTAGGTGCATATTGACTGGAACTTGCTATCTGGGAGGCTGGAGTGGTCATGGTTCGAGATACATAGAAACACAATACAAGACTAATGACTTTTACATGTGGTTTATAAACACATAACGAAGGATTTATGCTTCCGCTGTAAACTGTGAATTATTGTAACACTTACTGTTAATCAATGAAAGTTTTATTTTCATATACCTATGAGTTCAATGTGATTGATGGCTAATATCCTGGTACGTCATGTGACAACCGTCACTTTTTCGTATATTCCGTACACGAAATGAACAGTAATTTGTGCTTAAATGACTGTGCATGATCTGGTTTACCAGACAAATAAATTTCTAAATTCCATACAAGTGAATTCATGCATGATATATGCTACAAGAGTTACGTTATGATAGCGTTGCGTCAAAAATATTAGTAAACTCACCGGTAGGACACAATGTGTCAACAGAACTGTAGAAAGCAGTCAGACAATAAAAGTGGAGCCTAGGTGTAGGTCCAACGACAAGAATACATTAAAACCCAAGAGTACATACAAGGGTTTAATATATATACTATACGAAAGCAAAAATAAGCACTAAAAAGCACCCGAAACGCACTCTAAGTGCAGAATTTATATAATTCAGCAATAAATCAGCATTTAAACATAAGAATATTATGCAGAAATTACGTTTTATTATCCAGAATACTTCCTCAAGTGTTGGGAATTAAAATGGATACAAAAAGGTACTTAAAGGGTACTAAAAAGTGTAATTTAGCACTTTAACGAATCGGTACCTAACCGAACAACCGGATATTACCCGGGACACCAAAATATTGCTAGAAGCAATGTTTTTATTTTTCTGAGCTAGTTAGGGTCCCTGAATACTGTAACACCTGTGCCTTCGCGGCCATCAAACAAATACCGAACCAATGAAATATTATATTTCATACTTGGGATTGGTAAAAATATGTGTATCATTTGCAAATATCAAATTTTGTTCAATTCCAAACTCTAAATCGCTTTCTGGAAGGTTATACGCGCACCAATGCGTAAATATAACCAGTTTAATGCAACAAACACTCCGGAATAGTGACATAGGCTTAACATACCTTAAATAACCTTTACATAACTTAGAAATAAGTTTTGAAGGCTTTGGTATGGCAAAATCAAGTTAAATCGCTTACAGGGACTAAAGTTGACAAACTGCGAAAGTATGCCAATTTGAACTGTAACAGACATTCCGGAACATGACCATAAGTTAAACACACCATAAATATCCTTTACATAGCTTCTAAATAGGCTTTAAGGGGTTCGGTGTGCTAAAATAAACTTTTGGGTCATTCAGGGACTAAAAGTGTCAAAAAGTGCACAAGTTTGCATTTTCACGCATAACTCACGTTCTGCATACATCCGGACATCTAAAAATTTATGTAAGCATGACTATATTATGCTTTAGTGTTCACCATAATAAAAATCCATTCGTCGCGTCATTTGGATCGTTTTTCGCGCTTATGCGCATTCCGTCGTAATTAAGCGAACATCGCGTTCGTACGACCAAACGAACCATCATCTGGCATATTTTTGAGCATGTTTTGAGTTCCCTATACTTTAACTTCATTTTAGAGCCTTGAAATGAGGTTAACGGGGTTCAAACGCATCGAAAAAGGCCTTAAACACGTGCAGGGACCATTTCTGCCAATTTTGAAACAATTCTAAAACATGGGGGAAGTGGCGTAGCGCGAGCCCTAAGGGCCTATGCAGTCGTGCTACGCGAGTGCCTTAACTGGACAGAAACTTCAGTTTTGCATTTTCGGGACCAGATTCGATGTATTAACAGCTGATTAATTCACAACCACACATTCTAACATGCATAGTCAGCTGATAAGGATGGATTTTAGGCACCATAACTTTCCGACACTTGTACGGATATGATTAAGGCACGATATTCGACAAGCGATCTTAACGGTTCGGGTATTCCTATAAATACCCATTCACCCCCATTGCTAAAATCACTAGAATCTTGATCTTAGGAACTCTAAGTTGAAACCATTGTTTCATACCTAAGATTCTTGGATCGAGATTAGCATTCGGGGACCTTTCGTAAGTATTCTTTCGTTCTTTTCCTTATTTTATTGCTTTTCGAGTCAGAAAGTCAAACTTTGTTTGACTTTCAGCGTTGACCAGTAATGGTCAATGCGAAGTTCGTTTGAACTTCGCAACGTGAGTGTAATCACGTTGGTCATAGTCCCTTGGGACTATGCCCACTGATTACCACGTTGTCTAGGGTCGTAGGGCAGGCGATCTGATAAATCGCCTATACCCTCGAACCCGACCCAGTTTGGTCGATCATTAGGATCCGACCAAACACATTAGGTGACCATAGTAGGTAGGGAATAACCTTCCGAGGTTATACCCTATGGTCACATCGTTTGAGTAGTTGTATGATAGGTAGTTTATATGCCTTAGGTAAATTACCAGAATACCCTTTTCATGTATAATTGGTAATTAAGCATATGTAACCTAAACCTTTGTCACATAACTGATTATGTAACATGTTTAGGCATATAACACTTGTCATAGGACTAGTTAGGCGGTCCGAACGCGTTTCACGCGAACGACGCGTTAAAGTAGCATAAGCTACCTAAACGGGTCGTAATGGGTCGTAAACAATTATACTAGGTTTCATTTAGTATGTAGGCTTTGTAAAACCAAATGACACGAGTCTCTACACTCGTTTGGTTTACAAACCCTAATGCTACCCGATCTTCCGATCTAGGTCCGGTTAATTAACATAGTTACCTATATTAGGTGCCGTTTGATATCCGCGATCTCTAGCATTGTTTGGTTGTTACTCAAGGACTTCTGAGCAATCTCAAGTGAGTACATAGACCCCTCTTTTACTGTTTTCCAAACTGTTTTGGGGTGGAACACATGTACCTACTTGTTACTTTCATGCTTTCATGTTTTCACATCATATACATGCTATGTTCAATAGTACACTTATAGTACATCGTTTTACATTGACATTTTATGCTATGTATGTCCATTGCGTGCATACTTAGTACATCGTTTTACATTTACATTTTATGCTATGTATGTCCATTTAGTTCATACTTAGTACATCTTCTCACATCACATCACATACTATGTATGTTCATTTATTGCATACTTAGTACATTTGTTTTCATCACATGCTTACATTTTGTTATGACATTTGGTTTGTTTACAATGGAACAATACATTCATTAACATTAGCTACGCCGTTCGTTAGTAGGTAGTGGTACCATAGGAATTGACAACTCCCGTTCCGGACATCCCAGGGAAAGGGGATGAAAGGAATGACCGAATTCGATATACATAAGCACAGATAGACCTTTAAGTGGTTTAAGGGTTTATCGCCTCAGTCTCAAGGCTTGGATGTATGCATTATAACAATACCGTATAGATGTTCATATCAGTATAGCATGCATTTACACAAAACATAGCTTTGATTTAAACCCAGTTTTACTTCAATACTATGTTCTTGTGCATATGGTTTAGTGATATTTATCACTAGCCATACAGATCAGTTTGGTTACACATTACATGATTTTCATTGATCATGCATTTACACATTACATGATTTACATTGATCATGCATTTACACATTACATGATTTACATTGATCATGCATTTACACAAAACATAGCTTTGATTTAAACCAAGTTTTACTTCAATACTATGTTCTTGTGCATATGGTTTAGTGATATTTATCACTAGCCATACAGATCAGTTTGGTTACACATTACATGATTTACATTGATCATGCATTTACACATTACATGATTTACATTGATCATGCATTTACACAAAACATAACGTTGATTTAAACCAAGTTTTACTTCAATACTTTGTTTTTGTGCATTTCACCTATGGTTTAGTTGATGCGTTTTCACTAGCCATACATATCATTTAGGTTACACATTACATGATTTACATTGATCATGCATTTTGACATATTATTCAATACATTTGACAAATTCATTTATACATGGACAATTTACATTGGTGGTTTGTTTGGGTAAGTGATTTAAGTAACGAGGCGTGTGTAATATGATACAAGCATGGTGGATACGCCGTTGGTACTTCCTATATATAAGTGTTTGTATGATATTATATATTATAGCGTTATTTGAATCATTTCAATTTGAGACATAGAACATTTTATACAAATAACATATTTTTCACAAGACATTGATTTACAAACAACTTAACTTATACAAACTCATTTTTACATGGTTATTCATTTAACCATGCATTATTTCTCTTATTTATACGTATCATCTGAACTTATTGTTTTTCAAATGATTTACAAAGACAAAGCAAATTACAAGGTTCATGACTAAACATTTTCTTAAACAGAGGTCATGAATCTTATTTTCACAAAACCTATGTACTCGCCGGCATTTTTATGCTGACGTACCTATTTTCACATGTGTTTCAGGATATGAAGCATATGATTGATCAAGACATACTTAGGCGGAGTTGTGCCTTAGTGACTTAAAACGAGACAAGAACTAGTTAATTTTTGTTGTATACTCTTTACTTCTTGTTTAAAAACAATGTAACTCGCTTGTTTGATGAATAAAACGAAACTTAATTTACCATGGTTGTGAAACATTAATTCTGTTACAACACTCCCCGATGTTTCCGCCACGTTTTGTATGTCCTACGTGGTCGGGGTGTGACAGAAAAGATGGTATCAGAGCTAATGGTTATAGGGAATTAGGTTATTAGTAATGCTTTGACCTAGTCTATAACCTTCTTAGGACCCTAACGCGAGTTTACTTGCGTTTAGTCATAAAACAATACTGTCACCTATCCTTAGGCGACAACCACAACAAGAACATAAGTTTCAAAACCACTTTGAAAACTAATCATCTGTTCTAGGATGATTGATTACTAGGTTTTGAACCCTCTATTGTAAGATTTTGAACTCTCTATTATATGGTTTTGAACCCCTTTGAGTTTTCAAAATCTCGTCAAGGTTTTGGGTTTTAAATAATGTGAACACGTGCAAACTGGAAGGGTGAATGCCTGTATTCTGGGTTTTCTGTCTAGGCAAGCACTTCGTATACATCTCATCAGACGCGAGACCAGTTGTGCTTACCTGGGAATTCTTGGAATGAGTGTTCACTTATAGGCGAGCAAGTTTTCGCGATACATTATTTTTGACCCATTTACTTTGATTAGTCACCATCTCATTTGTTTGCCTTAGGTAACAAACAAATGATCACAATTTTCATTCGTTACCATTCGGTATTGATTTTCCAATAATCTTTCACTTGTTTCTTCCTATATCTTTCATTTTCTTCTAGAATGTCTCTTCCTCTCAGCACTGGTCAAATGCCCGAACGAACAGCCAAGTTTGTCCAGCAAATAGGCGAAGTAATTCAGAAGACTGTGGATTTAGGCATTGCCATGGCTCGTCTCAACAATGAAGCCTCTCGTCTTAACAATGAAGCCTCTCGTCTCGACAATGAAGCCACTCAAGAGCCACTGAAGGAAGCAGAAGTTAAGCCAACACCAAAATCAAGGAAGCGTAAGGCTTCAAGGAAACCCGCAGCGGTTACACCTAATCAATCGGGACCTAGCCAAGTGGCAAGGCCACCAGCTATGAAGCCATACAACGGAATTGAACCCTTATGCAACCAATGTACCCTTCATCATCACCCTAATGTGAAGTGCCGCAAATGCCAAATTTGTGGACTTAAAGGTCATACGTCAAAGGTTTGCGTAGCAGCAGTACCAAATCAAGCAGGACCCATCCGGGTGACAACACAACCTGCTAAGAAGCAATACAAGGGAACATCACAGACTGCTCAGAACCCGCGGAACCCACCAGCTCAGCCACCTGTAAAGAAAGCATATGCCGGTACCGCACCTCATTGTGCACGCTGCAACGGTCATCACGCGGTACAACAAGCTTGCTGGCAATGCACGACGTGTGGTAAACTTGGGCATTTGGCCAATATTTGTCGTTTGGGACAAAATCAGGCTGCTCAGGTTCAAGCTCCGGTTCAAGGGAATGCTGCGAGATTCCCACTGGGTTCATGTTTCAACTGTGGCGAGATGGGCCATTTCCTAAGGGATTGCCCAAAGCTTGCTAATGCAAATCTGACCCACGGATGAGCAGTTGGTTGAGTAGAAGATGTTGTTATCTTATGCTTTTGTTCTTTCGTTTTCTTGTAATGTGAAACAATCTGATTTGTTTATAAATAAATCGTTGTTCACAAATTCTGATATATAAGTATAGTTACATGTGTGTATGACTTTTCCTATGATACCTACATCAAGGAACTATGTACCTTACAAACTACTCTTGTGATTTCTCTCTTTCAAATGATCGCTCATGATTCCCTCGAAAATTTTAAGTACTCGTTTCACTCTAAGAAACAAAGTACAGAAAATAAAGTGACATTATGAGTGATCATGCTTCTGCACATCTGTGCCTTTGAATCCTTGGTTAACTAACTGAGGGTATTTTTCAAATCTCATACCCATTTCGTATTGATTTTTCAACATATACAGTACAAGTATTTCAAAAACAATCTTCATGATCTCAAAACATTTCATATAGTTTGAAAACAATTTTTCTAGATACATTGTCTATGCTATTTCAAAAACATTGACCATGTTATCAAAACCAACCTTCCTAATTTCAAAATATTTCATATAGTCTGAAGACAATATTAACACAATACATTTTCTTATCAAGTGCATGATTTCGAAAAGCATCATTCATGTCTTTCAAAAACCTTATACATAATTTCAAAATTCATCTCGCATGATTTTTTTGTAAATATATCTATCTAATACACCTACTTTATGATTTCAAAAGTATTATATATAAGGTTTCAAAAACATTAAACTCATTTTTCTTAAAAGAACCCCATGCATAGTTTTCCAAAAATATTTTCCTCATACATTGACTTAACCTTCAAATTCTGCTTCATATGTCGCCTTGACATATCAAGCATCTCAACTTCATAAGCATTTTACTTCATGTTTTGACATAAGCACATCCAGTGCAAGGTTTCAAAACATCTTCAACTTTTAAATCCATATGGGATCTTTTTATTCTCACAATTAGATCCTTGTGGATAATTGTCATACAAATCAGAGTCCTTAATTGGATTCCTTATGTACCTTAATTCGAACATTTCGGTTCCTAATAATCGAAATCGAATTTTCTTTTTGAATCTTTCTATCTTTATAGATAGATTCTTGATAATGTTTAAAGTACCAAATGAAATCCACGAGATGGATTTCTAGTGTGCTTTAAATACATGTGCTCTGTTAGCATAACAAACTTCTAGTTAAACAATTTTGTGGTTATATGACTATGTGTTTATGCATCTTGTGTTTTCTTTTATGCATTTTGTGTTTTTGTATACTCTGGATATTCGTTATCCAAATCCTCGTAGAATCTTTCATATCTTCATATGAGGGATTCGTAGTAGGATATTCAAAAAGGTACTACCTTAAATCCTTAATTGGCTTCTATGTAATAGTTAAGACCCTTGGATTATATAGTACCACTCCATGATTCATAAGAGACCCTCTTAGTGGTCTAGTCAAAAAGATTGATTCACCATTTGATTAAAGAACGACATCTAGTGATGTAGCTGGACAGACTCCTTGATAAGTCTATTTAGATCATTTATTGATTTAGTCAAAAGGACCCTATGGTGGTCTAGTCACGCTCATCACCGGTTTGTTCATTTGGTTTTCCCCTACACACTATAAAATAGACTGTGTGAACTGTGCAAGGAATTGTCTGATTATGGACGCGTACATAATTATGAAATTTAGTGCACAGAAACCCAGTAAGATTTATTATGTGTAAGAGCCGATAGTGACAACAATAACGAAATGAGAACGATGTAATGGAGGTACGGTGGACGCACCAATGACGCTTCATATACTTGTATATAAGTATCCCTCTTACATTGCAATCATGATGTTATTAAAGGTTACTAGAAGTTCAGAACCCTAATCAATATTGTTCGATCTTTTCAACTTCATGTTTTCAAGCTCTCACAAGTTTCCTCTAAATAAATTTCGGGACGAAATTTCCTAAAGTAGGGGAGACTGTAACACCTGTGCCTTCGCGGCCATCAAACAAATACCGAACCAATGAAATATTATATTTCATACTTGGGATTGGTAAAAATATGTGTATCATTTGCACATATCAAATTTTGTTCAATTCCAAACTCTAAATCGCTTTCTGGAAGGTTATACGCGCACCAATGCGTAAATATAACCAGTTTAATGCAACAAACACTCCGGAATAGTGACATAGGCTTAACATACCTTAAATAACCTTTACATAACTTAGAAATAAGTTTTGAAGGCTTTGGTATGGCAAAATCAAGTTAAATCGCTTACAGGGACTAAAGTTGACAAACTGCGAAAGTATGCCAATTTGAACTGTAACAGACATTCCGGAACATGAACATAAGTTAAACACACCATAAATATCCATTACATAGCTTATAAATAGGCTTTAAGGGGTTCGGTGTGCTAAAATAAACTTTTGGGTCATTCAGGGACTAAAAGTGTCAAAAAGTGCACAAGTTTGCATTTTCGCGCATAACTCACGTTCTGCATACATCTGGACATCTAAAAATTTATGTAAGCATGACTATATTATGCTTTAGTGTTCACCATAATAAAAATCCATTCGTCGCGTCATTTGGATCGTTTTTCGCGCTTATGCGCATTCCGTCGTAATTAAGCGAACATCGCGTTCGTACGACCAAACGTACCATCATCCGGCATATTTTTGAGCATGTTTTGAGTTCCCTATACTTTAACTTCATTTTAGAGCCTTGAAATGAGGTTAACGGGGTTCAAACGCATCGAAAAAGGCCTTAAACACGTGCAGGGACCATTTCTGCCAATTTTGAAACAATTCTGAAACATGGGGGCAGTGGCGTAGTGCGAGCCCTAAGGGCCTATGCAGTCGCGCTACGCGAGTGCCTTAACTGGACAGAAACTTCAGTTTTGCATTTTCGGGACCAGATTCGATGTATTAACAGCTGATTAATTCACAACCACACATTCTAACATGCTTAGTCAGCTGATAAGGATGGATTTTAGGCACCATAACTTTCCGACACTTGTACGGATACGATTAAGGCACGATATTCGACAAGCGATCTTAACGGTTCGGGTATTCCTATAAATACGCATTCACCCCCATTGCTAAAATCACTAGAATCTTGATCTTAGGAACTCTAAGTTGAAACCATTGTTTCATACCTGAGATTCTTGGATCGAGATTAGCATTCGGGGACCTTTCGTAAGTATTCTTTCGTTCTTTTCCTTATTTTATTGCTTTTCGAGTCAGAAAGTCAAACTTTGTTTGACTTTCAGCGTTGACCAGTAATGGTCAATGCGAAGTTCGTTTGAACTTCGCAACGTGAGTGTAATCACGTTGGTCATAGTCCCTTGGGACTATGCCCACTGATTACCACGTTGTCTAGGGTCGTAGGGCAGGCGATCTGATAAATCGCCTATACCCTCAAACCCGACCCAGTTTGGTCGATCATTAGGATCCGACCAAACACATTAGGTGACCATAGTAGGTAGGGAATAACCTTCCGAGGTTATACCCTATGGTCACATCGTTTGAGTAGTTGTATGATAGGTAGTTTATATGCCTTAGGTAAATTACCAGAATACCCTTTTCATGTATAATTGGTAATTAAGCATATGTAACCTAAACCTTTGCCACATAACTGATTATGTAACATGTTTAGGCATATAACACTTGTCATAGGACTAGTTAGGCAGTCCGAACGCGTTTCACGCGAACGACGCGTTAAAGTAGCATAAGCTACCTAAACGGGTCGTAATGGGTCGTAAACAATTATACTAGGTTTCATTTAGTATGTAGGCTTTGTAAAACCAAATGACACGAGTCTCTACACTCGTTTGGTTTACAAACCCTAATGCTACCCGATCTTCCGATCTAGGTCCGGTTAATTAACATAGTTACCTATATTAGGTGCCGTTTGATATCTGCGATCTCTAGCATTGTTTGGTTGTTACTCAAGGACTTCTGAGCAATCTCAAGTGAGTACATAGACCCCTCTTTTACTGTTTTCCAAACTGTTTTGGGGTGGAACACATGTGCCTACTTGTTACTTTCATGCTTTCATGTTTTCACATCATATACATGCTATGTTCAATCGTACACTTATAGTACATCGTTTTACATTGACATTTTATGCTATGTATGTCCATTGCGTGCATACTTAGTACATCGTTTTACATTTACATTTTATGCTATGTATGTCCATTTAGTTTATACTTAGTACATCTTCTCACATCACATCACATACTATGTATGTTCATTTATTGCATACTATGTATGTTCATTTATTGCATACTATGTATCTTCTCACATCTTACATTTTGTTATGACATTTGGTTTGTTTACAATGGAACAATACATTCATTAACATTAGCTACGCCGTTCGTTAGTAGGTAGTGGTACCATAGGAATTGACAACTCCCGTTCCGAACATCCCAGGGAAAGGGGATGAAAGGAATGACCGAATTCGATATACATAAGCACATATAGACCTTTAAGTGGTTTAAGGGTTTATCGCCTCAGTCTCAAGGCTTGGATGTATGCATTATGACAATACCGTATAGATGTTCGTATCAGTATAGCATGCATTTACACAAAACATAGCTTTGATTTAAACCCAGTTTTACTTCAATACTATGTTCTTGTGCATATGGTTTAGTGATATTTATCACTAGCCATACAGATCAGTTTGGTTACACATTACATGATTTACATTGATCATGCATTTACACATTACATGATTTACATTGATCATGCATTTACACATTACATGATTTACATTGATCATGCATTTACACAAAACATAGCTTTGATTTAAACCAAGTTTTACTTCAATACTATGTTCTTGTGCATATGGTTTAGTGATATTTATCACTAGCCATACAGATCAGTTTGGTTACACATTACATGATTTACATTGATCATGCATTTACACATTACATGATTTACATTGATCATGCATTTACACAAAACATAACGTTGATTTAAACCAAGTTTTACTTCAATACTTTGTTTTTGTGCATTTCACCTATGGTTTAGTTGATGCGTTTTCACTAGCCATACATATCATTTAGGTTACACATTACATGATTTACATTGATCATGCATTTTGACATATTATTCAATACATTTGACAAATTCATTTATACATGGACAATTTACATTGGTGGTTTGTTTGGGTAAGTGATTTAAGTAACGAGACGTGTGTAATATGATACAAGCATGGTGGATACGCCGTTGGTACTTCCTATATATAAGTGTTTGTATGATATTATATATTATAGCGTTATTTGAATCATTTCAATTTGAGACATAGAACATTTTATACAAATAACATATTTTTCACAAGACATTGATTTACAAACAACTTAACTTATACAAACTCATTTTTACATGGTTATTCATTTAACCATGCATTATTTCTCTTATTTATACGTATCATCTGAACTTATTGTTTTTCAAATGATTTACAAAGACAAAGCAAATTACAAGGTTCATGACTAAACATTTTCTTCAACAGAGGTCATGAATCTTATTTTCACAAAACCTATGTACTCGCCGGCATTTTTATGCTGACGTACCTATTTTCACATGTGTTTCAGGATATGAAGCATAGGATTGATCAAGACATACTTAGGCGGACTTGTGCCTTAGTGACTTAAAACAAGACAAGAACTAGTTAATTTTTGTTGTATACTCTTTACTTCTTGTTTAAAAACAATGTAACTCGCTTGTTTGATGAATAAAACGAAACTTGATTTACCATGGTTGTGAAACATTAATTCTGTTACAACACTCCCCGATGTTTCCGCCACGTTTTGTATGTCCTACGTGGTCGGGGTGTGACAAATACCCTAACCCACTTTATATTATATAACACATAATATTACACTAATCATATCATTAGATTGCAACTAGATAAGTAACCATCACCTTGCATCCCAACCAAACTAAACCCCCCCTCCCAACAATCGGTTATGGGGTGTCCCCCACTCTTAGATCCTTTGAATTATTTATTGGGATTATGTTGGTGATTGTGAGACACATTACACAAGAGTTAAATGGAGAAAGTGGGTTATAAAGATGCACATGGGATTACCATATCCATTTCAACACTACTTCAAGCAAACTTCTTCCCTTCCTTCTTTCTTTGTTCGGCCGACCATACCACCATCATCAACATTCTATTTTTTTTATCATCTCCTACCATTTAAAGGGGTCTACAAAGGTGTCAAAGTGCAAACAACTAAGCTCGGTGCGTTCGGGAGTTGAAGGACCGCTCTCGTTTTCTTTTATCCACCACCTTTCTACACTCGAACTCCCCTAACCTTGTGCTAGTGGTAAGCACTTAAATCCTTGTGTTTTACTTGTTGTTTAAGTGGTTAATAAGAGATTTAACGGGTAAAAATTATGAACACTAGAGATCAAAGTTTAAAGTCTTGTAAAGTATGATAAACTTGGTGGTTAAAAACTAAATAATAGTGTAAAACTTATGGAACTTATTTTGTTATGGTTATTTATTGTTGTTGGATGCTAGTAGGGGAACGGATCGTCATCTAACCACGCTAGGTCATGTTCATGGAACATGAACTAGCACTATGTTTAGTGTAAAAATAACTAGATGACGAACCCTTTCACTCATAAACATGAACTTGTGTAAAAACGATTTTACTTGTAAAATAGAGTTTTAAACTAGTAGATCTAAAGATCTACAAGTGGTATTTTCAAAGAACCAAGTAAAATATACACAAGTCTTATTTTAAGCCGGATCTTACACAACTAAAAATATTTTTGAGAACCAAAAAGTGTGTAGACACTTGTGTAACGAAAGGATTTAACCAAGAAATATTTTCGTAAATACCGACTAGAAGTTGTAAAACTTCATATTCTTTAAAAATAAAGTTTTCGAGATAATGATTTTATTTTTAAAGATGGAAAGACTTACTAAATGTGCTAGTAAGTTACTACACATTTTTGTAAATATTCAAGTTCATGAAAGGGAGAAACTAGCGATTATTGTTGATAATGGTTATTGATGATTGTTGACGATTTAAAAGAAAATAAACACATGTTTTGAAAACATGGGAAACCTCCATTTTTAGGGGAAACTCTGTCAAAATTTTTATAAATTTTGACACTTAGAAAAATATAAGTTTTTGAGAAACTTATACCCTAAAAATGTATTTAAAAGTATTACCAAGGTTTCCCTAATTTTTGGTGATAAGAAATGAGGATTTCTTCAAGAATAAAAATGGATATAAGTATGTATATTTTTGAGAGAAAAAAATATATTATTTTATCACCAACTTTTGTGCTAAGTGTATATAGTATGTGTTATACGTGCTAGTGTATTAGGACTTAAAAATACACTAAACACTCATGAGGAGTATAAACATAAAAATACACATGCAACATACAAGATGCATAATTCGGGTGCAAAGTGCAAAAACACAAGATACTTATATTAATTTTTTGAGAAAGATAATATAAGTGAGATACTTAGTTAAAAATATAAAATATTTTTAACACAAGAATATATACACAAAAGAGAGTGACTGTACTTGTGCGACGCAAGTCTAGTGACTAACGTTAAGAAAACACGTATAGGTTACGACGTTAATTAAGCAAATCCGGTGAAGTTTACGACGCAAGGAACGCAAAATTGTGAGTTCATGCTCCCCCTTTTCTCTAACTATTTTTGGTTTTATAACACTCGAGGGTGAAATACATGTTACAAATATTATAATTTTTACAAGGGTAAAAATACAAGAAGCACTCTTGGTGAGAACGAGAACCGAGTGCAATATGATTTAAAAATACAAGAGAACGAGAACTGAGTGCAATATGATTTAAAAATACAAGAAGCACTCTTGGTGAGAACGAGAACCGAGTGCAATATGATTTGAGAATACGAGAAGCACTCGTGGTGAGTGCAATATGATGAGCTTTAAGAAAAGCCTAGAAAATACTAGATCATGTGAGCTTAAACTAGACATTGAGATGCTATTAATACTTAATTAGGGACGAGGGTTAGATCTAACGGGTACGGCCGAGCCCCACTCAGGGTCCTTATGTGACCACTTGAGTGCTTCGGTGTCCCAGTCGAGGGAAATCGACACAGTCGAGGTTAATCGACACAGTCGAGGGTAATCGACACAGTCAAGGGAAATTGACGCAGTCGAGGTTAATCGACACAGTCGAGGGTAATCGACACAGTAAAGGAGCCAACACTAATGCTCCATATGCTCACATGCCTTAAAGGAGCCAACACTAATGCTCCATATGTCCTCACATGCCTTAATGTCCTTGTATAAACAATCATTTAAAACGTGGGGTACACAAGAAAACTTGAATTATACTAGAGTACGTGGGGTACTCAAGAAAGATGTAACACCTGTGCCTCCACGGCCATCAAACAAATACCAAACCAATGAAATATTATATTTCATACTTGGGATTTGTAAAAATATGTGTATCATTTGCACATATCAATTCTTGTTCGATTTCAAGCTCTAAATCGCTTTCTGGAAGGTTATACGCGCACTAATGCGTAAATATAACCAGTTTAATCCAACGAACACTCCGGAATAGTGAAATAGGCTTAACATACCTTAAATAACCTTTACATAACTTAGATATAAGTTTTGGAAGGTTTGGTATGCCGAAATCAAAGTTAAATCGCTTACAGGGACTAAAGTTGACAAACTGCGAAAGTATGCCAATTTGAACTGTAACAGACATTCCGGAACATGACCATAAGTTAAACACACCTTAAATATCCTTTATATAGCTTAGAAATAGGCTTTGAGGGGTTCGGTGTGCTAAAATAAACTTTTGGGTCATTCAGGGACTAAAAGTGTCAAAAAGTGCACAAGTTTGCATTTTCGCGCATAACTTACGTTCTGAATACATCCGGACATCCAAAAATTTATGAAAGCATGACTATATTATATTTTAGTGTTCTCCTTAAGAAAAATCCATTCGTTTCGTCATTTGGATCGTTTTTCGCGCTTGTGCGCATTCCGTCGTAATTAAGCGAACATCGCGTTCGTACGACCAAACGAACCAACACCCGGCATATTTTTGAGCATGTTTCATGTCCACAATGTTTAGGCATCATTTTAGGGCCTTAAAGTTGGCTTTACGGGCCTTGGAAGTGCCGGAAATGGGCTTAAACACGTGCAGGGACTGAAACTGTCAAAACTGAAACATGTTTGCTGATCAGAAGTCTCAGGCGGCCCGCCTGAGTTTTCCTTGATCCTAAAGCGGGCCGCTTCCGCCTTTCTGATCAGATAACAACGAACAGTCAGCACGATCCAGCTGTTTTAACCACAACCACATCTTTCCCACTTGCATTTTCAGCTGATAAGGATGGTTTTAAGCCACCACAACTTTCCGACACATGTACGGTTGCGATTAAAGCACGGTTTACATGAAACGATCTTAACGGTGGACCGAAAACTATAAATACCCCACCCCCATTACTCCAAATGCACTAGAATTCTGATTTGAGGAGCTCTAAGTTGAAACCATTGTTTCATACCTGAGATTCTTGAATCGGGATTAGCATTCGGGGACCCTGGGTAAGTATTCTTTCGTTCTTTTCCTTATTTTACTGCTTTTCGATTCAGAAAGTCAAACTTTGTTTGACTTTCAGCGTTGACCAGTAATGGTCAATGCGAAGTTCGTTTGAACTTCGCAACGTGAGTGTAATCACGTTGGTTATAGTCCCTTGGGACTATGCCTACTGATTACCACGTTGTCTAGGGTCGTAGGATAGGCGATCTAATAAATCGCCTATACCTTCGAACCCGACCCAGTTTAGTCGATCATTAGGATCCGACCAAATACATTAGGTGACCATAGTAGGTAGGGAATAACCTTCCGAGGTTATACCCTATGGTCACATCGTTTAAGTAGTTGTATGATAGGTAGTTTATATGCCTTAGGTAAATTACCAGAATACCCTTTTCATGTATAATTGGTAATTAAGCATATGTAACCTAAACTTTTGTCACATAACTGATTATGTAACATGTTTAGGCATATAACACTTGTCATAGGGCTAGTTAGGCGGTCCGAACGCGTTTCACGCGAACAACGCGTTAAAGTAGCATAAGCTACCTAAACGGGTCGTAATGGGTTGTAGGCAGTTATGTTAGGTTTCATTTAGTATGTAGGCTTTGTTAAACCATATCACACGAGTCTCCACACTCGTTTGGTTTACAAAACCTAATGCTACCCAGTCTTCCGATTTAGGTCCGGTTTATTAACATAGTTACCTATATTAGGTGCCGTTTGATTCCGAGATCTCTAGCACTGCTTGGTGGTTATCTTTAGACAACTGAGCAATCTCAAGTGAGTACATAGACCCCTCTTTTACTGTTTTCCAAACTGTTTTGGGGTGAAACACATGTGCCTACTTGTTACTTTCATGCTTTCCTGTTTTCGCATCATATACTGCTATGTTCGTTAGTACATTATAGTACATGATTTCATTACATTTTATGCTATGTATGTCCATTGCGTTCATACTTAGTACATCGTTTTACATTTACATTTTATGCTATTTATGTCCATTGCGTGCATACTTAGTACATTGTTTTTCATCACATGCTTACATTTTGGTATGACATTTGGTTTGTTTACATGGGACAATACATTCATTAACACCGATCATGCCGTTCGTTAGTAGGTAGTGGTACCATAGGAATTGACAACTCCCGTTCCGGACGTCCCAGGGAAAGGGGATGAAAGGAATGACCGAATTCGTTGTTATAAAGACAGATAGACCTTTAATTTGTTTAAAGGGTTTATCACCACAGTCGCCAGGCTTGGATGTATGCATATTCACAATACCGCATAAATGTTCATATTAAATATTTGCATGCATTTACACAAAACATAGCTTTGATTTAAACCAAGTTTTACTTCAATACTTTGTTTTTGTGCATATGGTTTAGTTGAGACCTTTCACTTGCCATACATGACATTTTGACATAGACATTTGACTTGGATATTTGACATAGACATTTGACATGGATATTTGACATAGACATTTGACATGGATATTTGACATAGACATTTTGACATGATTTACATCTTGACATGAACATTTTACATTGTTTGGTTTGGATTGATTAAGTGATTAAGTAACGATGCGTGTGTAATATGATACAAGCATGGTGGATACGCCGCTGGTACTTCCTATATATAAGTGTTTGTATGGTATTACATGTCGTAACGTTATTTGAATCATTTCAGTTTGAGACATAGAACATTTCATACAAATAACATACTTTTCACAAGACATTGTTTTACAAACAACTTATCTTATACAAACCCATTTTACTATGGTTATTCATTTAACCATACATTATTCACTTATTTATACATATCATCTGAACTCATTGTTTTTCAAATGATTTACAAAAACAAAGCAAATAACAAGGTTCATGACTAAACATTTTTCTCAAACATAAGTCATGAATCTTATTTTCACAAAACCTATGTATCTCACAGGCATTTTTATGCTGACGTACCTATTTTCACATGTGTTTTTCAGGAGCTGTTGCATAAGATGTTCAAGATACACATAGACAGACTTGGGCTTTAGTGACAATAAAAGATGCAAGACTAGTTAATTATGTTGTATTTCTTTGTTTGTTAAGGCATAGTAACACTTTTAATCAATAAAACGAAACTTCAATATCCATGGTTGTGAAACATTAATTCTGTTACAACACTCCCCGATGTTTCCGTCACGTTTTGTATGTTCTACGTGGTCGGGGTGTGACAGAAAAGATGGTATCAGAGCCAATGGTTATAGGGAATTAGGTTATTAGTAATTAGTAATGCTTTGACCTAGTCTATAACCTTCTTAGGACCCTAACGCGAGTTTACTTGCGTTTAGTCATAAAACGATACTGTCGCCTATCCTTAGGCGACAACCGCAACAAAAACATAAATTTTAAAACCGCTTTGAAAAACTAATCATCTGTTCTAGGATGATTGATTACTAGGTTTTGAACTCTCTATTATATGGTTTTGAACCCCTTTGAGTTTTCAAAATTTCGTCAAAGTTTTGGGTTTTAAATAATGTGAACACGTGCAAACTGGAAGGGTGAATGCCTGTATTCTGGGTTTTCTGTCTAGGCAAGCACTTCGTATACATCTCATCAGACGCGAGACCAGTTGTGTTTACCTGGGAATTCTTGGGATGAGTGTTCACTTATAGGCGAGCATGTCTTCGCGATACATTATTTTTGACCTATTTACTTTGATTTGTCACCATCTCATTTGTTTGCCTTAGGTAACAAACAAATGATCACAATTTTCATTCGTTACCATTCTGTATTGATTATCCAATAACCTTTCACTCATTTCTTCCTCTGTCTTTCATTTTCTCCTAGAATGTCTATTCCTCTTGGCACTGGTCAAATGCCCGAGCGAACAGCCAAATTTGTCCAGCAAATTGGCGAAGTGATTCAGAGGACTGTGGATTTAGGTATTGCCATGGCTCGTCTTAACAATGAAGCCTCTCGTCTCGACAATGAAGCCACTCAAGAGACACCAAAGGAAGCAGTAGTCAGGCTTGCAACAACATCAAGGAAGCGTAAGGCTTCAAGGAAACCCGCAGCGGTTACACCTAATCAAGCGGGACCTAGCCATGTGGCAAGGCCACCTGCTAGGAAGCCATACAACGGAACTGCACCCTTGTGCAACCAATGTAGCCTCCATCATCACCCTAGTGTGAGGTGCCGCAAATGCCAGATTTGTGGACTTATAGGTCATACAGCAAGGGTTTGCCCAACTGCAGCTGCACCAAATCAGCCTGCGCAACCACTAGCCAAGAAGCCTTATTTTGGCAATGCACCTTTGTGCAATAGGTGTAACGGCCATCATCAACCACACCTCCAGTGTCGTCAGTGCACCAACTGCGGAAGATCCGGTCATCTTGCTAACACCTGTCGCATCCCTGCTAATCCGAATCGCCCAGTTCAGAACTCGGCTCAACAAGTTGCTCAGCCTCTTGCTCAGCAACAGGGTCAAGCTGCACGACCACACTACCCACCTGGTGCCTGTTACAATTGTGGGGATCTGACCCACTACAGAAACCGATGCCCAAAGCTTGCTAATGCAAATCCGACCCACGGATGAGCATTCAGCTGAACAGAAGATGTTGCTGTCTTATGCTTTTGTTCTTTTGTTTCCTTGTAATGTGAAACAATTTGTTTTAAATAAATCGTTGTTCACAAATTCTGATATACAAGTATAGTTACATGTGTGTATGATTTTCCTATGATACCTGTATCAAGGAACTGTGTTCCTTACAAACTACTCTTGTGATTCTCTCTTTCAAATGATCACTCATGATTCCTTCAAAAATTTTAAGTACTCGTTTCATACTAAGAAACAAAGTACACAAAATAAAGTGACATTATGAGTAATCATGCTTCTGCACATCTGTGCCATTAAATCCTTGGTTAGATAACTAAGGGTATTTTCAAATCTCATGCCCATGACGTTTTGATTTTTCAACATACACAGTACCAGTATTTCAAAACAATCTTCATGATCTCAAAACATTTCATATAGTTTGAAAACAATTTTTCTAGATGCATTGTCTGTGTTATTTCAAAAACATTGGCCATGTTATCAAAACCAACCTTTCTAATTTCAAAATATTTCATATAGTCTGAAGACAATATTAACACAATACATTTTCTGATCAAGTGCATGATTTCGAAAAGCATCATTCATGTCTTTCAAAAACCTTATACATAATTTCAAAATTCATCTCGCATGATTTTAAAAACATTTTTGTAAATATATCTACCTAATACACCTACTTTATTTCAAAAATATTATATATAAGGTTTCAAAAACGTTAAACACCTTTTTCTTAAAAGAACCCCATGCATAGTTTTCAAAAATATTTTCCTCATACATTGACTTAACCTTCAAAATTCTGCTTCATATGTCGCCTTGGCATATCTGGCATCTCAACTTCGTAAAGCATTTTTACTTGATGTTTTGACATAAGCACGTCCAGTGCAAGGTTTCAAAACATCTTCAACTTCTAAAATCCATATGGGATCTTTTTATCTTCATATTGAGACCCTTGTGGATGATCATCATTCAAATCAGAGTCCTTAATTGGATTCCTCATATACCTAAATTCGAACATTTCGGTTCCTTAAAATCGAAATCGAATTCTTTCTTTTAAAGATCTTTCTATCATTATAGTTAGATTCTTGATAATGTTTAAAGTACCAAATGAAATCCACGAGATGGATTCCTAGTGTGCTTTAAATACATGTACTCTGTTAGCAGAACAAACTTCTAGTTAAACAATTTTGTGGTTATATGATATGTGTTTATGTGTTCTCCTCTATGATTTTTGTGTTTTTGGTATACTCTGGGTATTCATTATCCAAATCCTCGTAGAATCTTTCATATCTTGATATGAGGGATTCGTAGTAGGATATTCAAAAAGGTACTACCTTAAATCCTGAATGGGCTTCTATGTAATAGTTAAGACCCTTGATTTATATAGTACCACTCCATGATTCATAAGGGACCCTTTAGTGGTCTAGTCAAAAAGATTGATTCACAATTTGGTTAAAGAATGACATCTAGTGATGTAACTGAACAGACTCCTTGATAGTCTATTTAAATCATTTATTGATTTAGTCTAAAGGACTCTATGGCAGTCTAGTTACACTCATCACAGGATTATTCATTTGGTTTTACACTACACATTATAAAATAGACTGTGCGGACTGTACAAGGAACTACGTAATTATGGAGGCCTACATAATTATGGAATTCAATGCACAGAAACCCAGTAAGATTTATTATGTGTAAGAACCGATAGCGACAACAATAACAAAATGATAACGATGTAATGGAGGTACGGTGGACGCACCAATGACGCTTTATATACTTGTATATAAGTGTCCCTCTTACATTGCAAGCATGATGTTATTAAAGTTACTAGAAGTTCAGAACCCTAACCAATGTTGTTCGATCTTTTCAACTTCATGTTTTAGACTCTCACAAGTTTCCTCTAAATAAATTTCGGGACGAAATTTCCTAAAGTAGGGGAGACTGTAACACCTGTGCCTCCACGGCCATCAAACAAATACCAAACCAATGAAATATTATATTTCATACTTGGTATTTGTAAAAATATGTGTATCATTTGCACATATCAATTCTTGTTCGATTTCAAGCTCTAAATCGCTTTCTGGAAGGTTATACGCGCACTAATGCGTAAATATAACCAGTTTAATCCAACGAACACTCCGGAATAGTGAAATAGGCTTAACATACCTTAAATAACCTTTACATAACTTAGATATAAGTTTTGGAAGGTTTGGTATGCCGAAATCAAAGTTAAATCGCTTACAGGGACTAAAGTTGACAAACTGCGAAAGTATGCCAATTTGAACTGTAACAGACATTCCGGAACATGACCATAAGTTAAACACACCTTAAATATCCTTTATATAGCTTAGAAATAGGCTTTGAGGGGTTCGGTGTGCTAAAATAAACTTTTGGGTCATTCAGGGACTAAAAGTGTCAAAAAGTGCACAAGTTTGCATTTTCGCGCATAACTTACGTTCTGAATACATCCGGACATCCAAAAATTTATGAAAGCATGACTATATTATATTTTAGTGTTCTCCATAAGAAAAATCCATTCGTTTCGTCATTTGGATCGTTTTTCGCGCTTGTGCGCATTCCGTCGTAATTAAGCGAACATCGCGTTCGTACGACCAAACGAACCAACACCCGGCATATTTTTGAGCATGTTTCATGTCCACAATGTTTAGGCATCATTTTAGGGCCTTAAAGTTGGCTTTACGGGCCTTGGAAGTGCCGGAAATGGGCTTAAACACGTGCAGGGACTGAAACTGTCAAAACTGAAACATGTTTGCTGATCAGAAGTCTCAGGCGGCCCGCCTGAGTTTTCCTTGATCCTAAAGCGGGCCGCTTCCGCCTTTCTGATCAGATAACAACGAACAGTCAGCACGATCCAGCTGTTTTAACCACAACCACATCTTTCCCACTTGCATTTTCAGCTGATAAGGATGGTTTTAAGCCACCACAACTTTCCAACACATGTACGGTTGCGATTAAAGCACGGTTTACATGAAACGATCTTAACGGTGGACCGAAAACTATAAATACCCCACCCCCCATTACTCCAAATGCACTAGAATTCTGATTTGAGGAGCTCTAAGTTGAAACCATTGTTTCATACCTGAGATTCTTGAATCGGGATTAGCATTCGGGGACCCGGGGTAAGTATTCTTTCGTTCTTTTCCTTATTTTACTGCTTTTCGAGTCAGAAAGTCAAACTTTGTTTGACTTTCAGCGTTGACCAGTAATGGTCAATGCGAAGTTCGTTTGAACTTCGCAACGTGAGTGTAATCACGTTGGTTATAGTCCCTTGGGACTATGCCTACTGATTACCACGTTGTCTAGGGTCGTAGGATAGGCGATCTAATAAATCGCCTATACCTTCGAACCCGACCCAGTTTGGTCGATCATTAGGATCCGACCAAATACATTAGGTGACCATAGTAGGTAGGGAATAACCTTCCGAGGTTATACCCTATGGTCACATCGTTTAAGTAGTTGTATGATAGGTAGTTTATATGCCTTAGGTAAATTACCAGAATACCCTTTTCATGTATAATTGGTAATTAAGCATATGTAACCTAAACTTTTGTCACATAACTGATTATGTAACATGTTTAGGCATATAACACTTGTCATAGGGCTAGTTAGGCGGTCCGAACGCGTTTCACGCGAACGACGCGTTAAAGTAGCATAAGCTACCTAAACGGGTCGTAATGGGTTGTAGGCAGTTATGTTAGGTTTCATTTAGTATGTAGGCTTTGTTAAACCATATCACACGAGTCTCCACACTCGTTTGGTTTACAAACCCTAATGCTACCCAGTCTTCCGATTTAGGTCCGGTTTATTAACATAGTTACCTATATTAGGTGCCGTTTGATTCCGAGATCTCTAGCACTGCTTGGTGGTTATCTTTAGACAACTGAGCAATCTCAAGTGAGTACATAGACCCCTCTTTTACTGTTTTCCAAACTGTTTTGGGGTGAAACACATGTGCCTACTTGTTACTTTCATGCTTTCCTGTTTTCGCATCATATACTGCTATGTTCGTTAGTACATTATAGTACATGATTTCATTACATTTTATGCTATGTATGTCCATTGCGTTCATACTTAGTACATCGTTTTACATTTACATTTTATGCTATTTATGTCCATTGCGTGCATACTTAGTACATTGTTTTTCATCACATGCTTACATTTTGGTATGACATTTGGTTTGTTTACATGGGACAATACATTCATTAACACCGATCATGCCGTTCGTTAGTAGGTAGTGGTACCATAGGAATTGACAACTCCCATTCCGGACGTCCCAGGGAAAGGGGATGAAAGGAATGACCGAATTCGTTGTTATAAAGACAGATAGACCTTTAATTTGTTTAAAGGGTTTATCACCACAGTCGCCAGGCTTGGATGTATGCATATTCACAATACCGCATAAATGTTCATATTAAATATTTGCATGCATTTACACAAAACATAGCTTTGATTTAAACCAAGTTTTACTTCAATACTTTGTTTTTGTGCATATGGTTTAGTTGAGACCTTTCACTTGCCATACATGACATTTTGACATAGACATTTGACTTGGATATTTGACATAGACATTTGACATGGATATTTGACATAGACATTTGACATGGATATTTGACATAGACATTTTGACATGATTTACATCTTGACATGAACATTTTACATTGTTTGGTTTGGATTGATTAAGTGATTAAGTAACGATGCGTGTGTAATATGATACAAGCATGGTGGATACGCCGCTGGTACTTCCTATATATAAGTGTTTGTATGGTATTACATGTCGTAACGTTATTTGAATCATTTCAGTTTGAGACATAGAACATTTCATACAAATAACATACTTTTCACAAGACATTGTTTTACAAACAACTTATCTTATACAAACCCATTTTACTATGGTTATTCATTTAACCATACATTATTCACTTATTTATACATATCATCTGAACTCATTGTTTTTCAAATGATTTACAAAAACAAAGCAAATAACAAGGTTCATGACTAAACATTTTTCTCAAACATAAGTCATGAATCTTATTTTCACAAAACCTATGTATCTCACAGGCATTTTTATGCTGACGTACCTATTTTCACATGTGTTTTTCAGGAGCTGTTGCATAAGATGTTCAAGATACACATAGACAGACTTGGGCTTTAGTGACAATAAAAGATGCAAGACTAGTTAATTATGTTGTATTTCTTTGTTTGTTAAGGCATAGTAACACTTTTAATCAATAAAACGAAACTTCAATATCCATGGTTGTGAAACATTAATTCTGTTACAACACTCCCCGATGTTTCCGTCACGTTTTGTATGTTCTACGTGGTCGGGGTGTGACAAAAGACTTGAATTATACATGACAAATACTATGTTTTCATACAAAGTATAAAAACGTGAAATACAAAAACGCATGAACTCGCTCAACTTTATGTTGATGTTTTCCAAAATTACATGTATTTCAGGTGACAGGATGGATCTTGGGCGCAAGTGTCATAACTAGAAGTAGACTACAAGTTTAGATGTCATCCACTTTTGTTGAATTGTAACCTTGTCAAAGGTCATGTTTTGAAAACTTAAATAACAAGTGTTTGTAATACTTAAATTTTCATAAATGGACGAACATCGTTTTGATCATGTAGTTGTTTATTACGATTGAATGCAATGATAACAAGCTAGTCACACATCATACGCTTCCGCAAAAGACAGGGTGTGACAGTTTGGTATCAGAGCTTCGATTGTAGTGAACTAGGATTCTTTCTCGAGTCTAGACTACAATCACTAGAGTTCTCTCACGAAAACATTTTACAAAAAGGTTTTCATTGTATTCACGAAAGCGCCAAGATCCACAAGTCAGACACTTTTCAAAAAGTGACAAGGCAAGGACATTAGTGAGGAATGCCTTTAAAATAAGGTGCCAAACAAAGCATAGTCTACACGAGTTAGACTTGCCAAAAACAAAATGACCCCTCAAAAACGAGAGTTATACGTGATATAATGCATTAAAATGCTTGATTATGCTAAGTAGCATATATGTTATTGATATACATACATACAAATAAGTGTACGGAATGATTATTGACGTGAATAAGATACTTTCGACTCCGACTCCTATTACTATACGTGACTCGCACGACGAAGCTACCGACCTCGCATCCTTTGCAAAGCTCATGGCTGGGAGTGATTACCAAGCAAGATGCTGAGCTTGCTTCCGTAGGAGATGGCTGCTCTTCCCTCTCGGTCGTGAAGGTGCCTAACTACGGTGATGATGACGAGGCAGAGGCGGCAACCTTGATCGAATTCTCAATCAACGGGACAAGATCCCTGCGGCTTATGTGAAGCAAGATTGACGACGCACTTAACCAGAAAAGGAAGATGAAGTATTCATCTTGAAGGTGCCCCTCCAACTACTAGGAATTCTCTCTATTCCTACTTCATCTAATCATCGTGCCTATTCGCGCGTAACAACAACGAGTGTTAGCGCGTGGACCACTGTAATGGTCCTTTCCATGACAAGAGGTATAAGGACAATAGTGTCCCCTCCTTGATTGATCATCTGCTTGGACGAGAGAAAATTGGGGTAACTGTGCAAGACAATTTATTATTACGGGGGCCCACGTAATAACGACTTGTAGTGCACAGAAATCCTGGTGGACTCTACGGGTCGAGCTAATGAAAACCATACAAAATTAATCTATAGGTGTCCTCACCTTCATCTGGTAGAACAACAAATAGATCAGTGCTTTAGCATGTTAGAAAGTAGGAAGCCTGTCTCAGCCTACTTCGTGACTGACACTTCTACCTGCATACGAGACGTTTGTGAAGACGATGTTTAAGCAAGAGAGGTGGAATGACATTCAGGAAGAATCAGTGACGATACACTTCCTATCACCTATACACAAACAACCCCATCAAAGGGGAAATATACGCACCAGTAAAACTAAAGACCTAAGAAAACCAATGTAGCAGGAAATAACTGAAACTTGAATGACCAAGGCGATGTAGCCTCGAGTTCATTTCAAACAATATGCCAAATTGGCAAGCCTATGTGAAGGTTCAATAACTGTTTCCTCGCTTATACACTGGTTATATATACGTGTGAAATTGGGTGGCTTATGGTGCTATGTATCTCATAGACAATTGGAATGTCGTCTAACCTACTTCGTACCATCTTGGCAGAAGAGAATGCCGCCCAGGCGAGACACAAACACCAGTACGTTGCCAAGGACAGAAGTCGAACTGCAAGAATGCATCTCGCAGGCAATTGCGCGACATGAAGCCCTCCGCTCTAAGCACAGCGATGGCACTACTGAAAATAACCCTCCAACTGGCTGCACCTATAAACAGTTCCTAGACTGCAAGCCATTAAATTTTGATGGCACAGGAGGTGCCGTTGCATTTGTTCGTTGGGCAGAAAAGACCGACTCCATTCTAAGAACGAGTAATTGTTCGCCCCGACAGAGTGTTACTTATATCTCAGGGTTATTCGTAGATGGCGCACTCTCCTGGTGGAACCTTCAGGTTCAAACCCTTGGTGCAGATGCTGCTTATGCACTAAGCTGGGACGAGCTCAAGGAAATGATGGAAAAGAAATACTGTTCTAGGGCTGAAATCCAGAAGCTTGAAGTGGAGTTCTGGAACTTGAAAATGGACGGACCGAAGATTCTTGAATACGTCCAACGATTTCACGACCTGTCTAGGTCGTCCCCTATTTAGTCAAACCAGAATTCAAAAGGGTTGAACGATTCATTTGGGGACTTGCACCTCAGCTCAGGAGTATGGTTACTTCCTCAAAGCCCTCAACCATTGCAGAGGCTATCGACATGAGTGTCACTCTTACTGAAGAAGCTCTACGTGCGGGAAAATTTTCGGAATCTGAGGATAACAATAAAGAGACTCATGTGGAGTCGTCAAGCAACAAGAAGAGGAAGTCCTCAAACCTAAAGATGAGCACCCAAGTCAACTATGGAAGCTCTAAAGCAAACAAAAGAAAGAAAGTGAAACCGCCGCATTACAGGAAAACTGATGGAGCCACTTATAAGGCCGGTGGTAAAGTTTACTCGGGGACTAAGCCAAGGTGTGGGAAATGCAATTTTCACCATGAAGGTCGATGTCTGAGGCCTAAGTGTGGAAAGTGTGGAAAAGAAGGGCACAGCAAGGACGCCTGTTGGGCGAAGGACCAAGATGGAAGAAATAAGAGAATACCAGGCTGCTACAAATGTGGTGAAGCAGGGCACTTTAGGAAAGATTGCCCTAGGAAGAAACAGGCAAGGAAGGGTTTTCACGATTGAAATTCGTGAAGCATGCCAGGATCCAGATGCGGTTACGGGTACGTTCCCTATTAACCAACCTAATGCATCTACTTTTAATTAATATTGGCATCAACTTTAACCTTGCATGCTTAAGAACGTAAGAAACTGCTGGGCCTAGTTTCGAGTGAAAATAGACTCCCCGTATTCTTTAGAAATGGGCATATAGGAGGCTAGTTTAAACAGTCGAAGCGATTAAGGATTGTATTTAGGGACTCAGAAGGCCGGAACCTTCTGTTACTATTGACTCGCGAAGTCATAATATGTTAGTCAGCATGGATCAGAAATCCAAGTATACAGCTGACGTCGTTTGATATGAGAAAATCAGTCGCATCCCTCTTGCGAATGATGAAACCCAAACTTCCTGCAATAGGTGCAAGGATGCTAGACCCCACAAGGCGGCAGATCTACGACATCCCTCATTAGTCGAAAAGGCATAGAAACGCCTCCGAGTAGACTGCAAGGCCTGAGAACGTCCCGTGTTGGAAGAAGTCCCAGTAGCTTTTTCAGAAGACTTGCTAGGAACGCCTCTCTGTAGCGACGAGAAGAGTTCAGGATAAATCGCGTGCCAGGAGCAGCACCAGTGACGAATGACGCCATACCGACTAGCTTCATTAGTGAAGCATGAAACTCTGTTATAACTGCAAGAGCTGCCAGGCAGAGGAAATTAAGGACGTAGCATCCTTAGTTAAGGAGACAAGGAGAAAGTTGGTAGTCTCCACTTTGCATAAACTTCAGAAAATTGAGAATCAGAATCCTTTGCCCAGGGACCGGTGACACAAATGAGCCAATCGTAAGGTTCCAGTTACCACTCAAAGACCAACTTGAGGACAAGATGTCCTCCACTGTGAATACAAGAGGAAATATCCCTAAAATGACCTTTAGGACTCGCTTCGAGCATTACGAGTTCCTTGTCGTATCATTTGGCTTAACACATGCATCGACAATATTCATGGACCTCATGAATCGAACGTGTGAGCCATACCTGGATAAGTCATATACTTATTGACTACATTCTTATATGGCCAACGACCAAGGAAGGTCGTGAGCAACAGCCGCAATTTACCTTGCAACTATAAGAGAAAGCACAGTTATGTGCAACGATGACGAAAAGTGGATTTCGAGTTCGCGAAGGGAGAACTTTAAGATACAGGGTGGATAAGAACGAAATTCACGCCAACCCTGCAACCAAGAGCTAAGGAGCTAGAGTTGCAATTATGTGACGTCTCTCGACAAGTCTCGATTGTACGTCGGTGCAACGAGTCTCGATTGTACGTCAATTTCGCGCCACAAACTGGACGTCATTACCTGAAAGAAAAACGCTGCACGATCTTTACTGATCACAAGGGTTGCAGCACACCGATGATCGT
The DNA here is from genome assembly GCA_030545235.1 of Helianthus tuberosus. Classification (NCBI taxonomy): domain Eukaryota; kingdom Viridiplantae; phylum Streptophyta; class Magnoliopsida; order Asterales; family Asteraceae; genus Helianthus; species Helianthus tuberosus. Next base: position 3,513,915 of record JARYGA010046293.1, read on the forward strand.
AAGAACTCGAATATGAACTGAGCTGCTGAACGATGCAGACTGTATGAACACAATACGTGCTTGTGTGATAAACTTTAATGAAAAGTCGGAACACTTACTTGCCCTTAGTGGAGTTTTCCTACAACGGTATCTATCACACCGCCGTCTAAACCGCTTCGTGTAAAGCTTTAGACGGAACATAATGAGTAGATTCCCGTCATGTTGAACGGAGACCAGAAATAAACAATCAACTGGCCCGAGATGGCCCAGGAAAAACTAGAGGCAAGATCCTTCAGATATGTGATCATATCAGGACAGCCCGCAGAATACAGAAAAATTACACCGATGAGCGGCATAAGTCGAAAGAATTTGAGACAAGAAGTATGGCTTTGATGAGAGCCTCGCCTAGAGAAGGCGTAGTGTGATTTGGAAAACGAAAAGGTAGAATCCCCGGTGTAGGGATCAGAACCATTGCTCACAAGATGAAGCTCCCAGAAAAAGATCAGTAGTGATCGCGACACATTCATGTGTCTAGTCTGTAGAGGAGTCTGACTTAAGGAACAGTCGTTGTTCCCACAAATAAGATTCACGTCAATGACAAACGACAAGAATTACTATAGAAACCTGTTGAGGTTTTGGACCAAGAGTCCGTGATACTATAGAAACCTGTTGAGGTTTTGGACCAAGAGTCCGTGATACTATAGAAACCTGTTGAGGTTATGGACCAAGAGTCCACAAGATACAGAAAAGTCATGATCGACTTATTTGAGTATGATAGAATTCATGACATGACCCAGAGATTTCATGGGAACATGAAGACAAATCATGAATCTAAGTGACCATATTGGTTTCACAACTCCCCTGCGACCGATGGCATCGCTTGAATTTCGGGACGAAATTCTTTTAATGGGGGGAGACTGTGACAACCGTCACTTTTTCATACATTCCGTACACGAAATGAACAATAATTTGTGCTTAAATGACTGTGCATGATCTGGTTTACCAGACAAATAAATTTCTGAATTCCATACAATTGAATTCATGCATGATATATGCTACAAGAGTTACGTTATGATAGCGTTGCGTCAAAAATATTAGTAAACTCACCGGTAGGACACAATGTGTCAACAGAACTGTAGAAAGCAGTCAGACAATAAAAGTGGAGCCTAGGTGTAGGTCCAACGACAAGAATACATTAAAACCCAAGAGTACATACAAGGGTTTAATATATATACTATACGAAAGCAAAAATAAGCACTAAAAAGCACCCGAAACGCACTCTAAGTGCAGAATTTATATAATTCAGCAATAAATCAGCATTTAAACATAAGAATATTATGCAGAAATTACGTTTTATTATCCAGAATACTTCCCCAAGTGTTGGTAATTAAAATGGATACAAAAAGGTACTTAAAGGGTACTAAAAAGTGTAATTTAGCACTTTAACGAATCGGTACCTAACCGAACAACCAGATATTACCCGGGACACCAAAATATTGCTAGAAACAATGTTTTTATTTTTCTGAGCTAGTTAGGGTCCCCGAATATCCTAACCCACTTTATATTATATAACACATAATATTACACTAATCATATCATTAGATTGCAACTAGATAAGTAACCATCACCTTGCATCCCAACCAAACTAAACCCCCCCTCCCAACAATCGGTTATGGGGTGTCCCCCACTCTTAGATCCTTTGAATTATTTATTGGGATTATGTTGGTGATTGTGAGACACATTACACAAGAGTTAAATGGAGAAAGTGGGTTATAAAGATGCACATGGGATTACCATATCCATTTCAACACTACTTCAAGCAAACTTCTTCCCTTCCTTCTTTCTTTGTTCGGCCGACCATACCACCATCATCAACATTCTATTTTTTTATCATCTCCTACCATTTAAAGGGGTCTACAAAGGTGTCAAAGTGCAAACAACTAAGCTCGGTGCGTTCGGGAGTTGAAGGACCGCTCTCGTTTTCTTTTATCCACCACCTTTCTACACTCAAACTCCCCTAGCCTTGTGCTAGTGGTAAGCACTTAGATGCTTGTGTTTTACTTGTTGTTTAAGTGGTTAATAAGAGATTTAACGGGTAAAAATTATGAACACTAGAGATCAAAGTTTAAAGTCTTGTAAAGTATGATAAACTTGGTGGTTAAAAACTAAATAATAATGTAAAACTTATGGAACTTGTTTTGTTATGGTTATTTATTGTTGTTGGATGCTAGTAGGGGAACGGATCGTCATCTAACCACGCTAGGTCATGTTCATGGAACATGAACTAGCACTATGTTTAGTGTAAAAATAACTAGATGACGAACCCTTTCACTCATAAACATGAACTTGTGTAAAAACGATTTTACTTGTAAAATAGAGTTTTAAACTAGTAGATCTAAAGATCTACAAGTGGTATTTTCAAAGAACCAAGTAAAATATACACAAGTCTTATTTTAAGTCGGATCTTACACAACTAAAAATATTTTTGAGAACCAAAAAGTGTGTAGACACTTGTGTAACGAAAGGATTTAACCAAGAAATATTTTCGTAAATACCGACTAGAAGTTGTAAAACTTCATATTCTTTAAAAATAAAGTTTTCGAGATAATGATTTTATTTTTAAAGATGGAAAGACTTACTAAATGTGCTAGTAAGTTACTACACATTTTTGTAAATATTCAAGTTCATGAAAGGGAGAAACTAGCGATTATTGATGAAAATGGTTATTGATGATTGTTGACGATTTAAAAGAAAATAAACACATGTTTTGAAAACATGGGAAACCTCCATTTTTAGGGGAAACTCTGTCAAAATTTTTATAAATTTTGACACTTAGAAAAATATAAGTTTTTGAGAAACTTATTCCCTAAAAATGTATTTAAAAGTATTACCAAGGTTTCCCTAATTTTTGGTGATAAGAAATGAGGATTTCTTCAAGAATAAAAATGGATATAAGTATGTATATTTTTGAGAGAAAAATATATATTATTTTATCACCAACTTTTGTGCTAAGTGTATATAGTATGTGTTATACGTGCTAGTGTATTAGGACTTAAAAATACACTAAACACTCATGAGGAGTATAAACATAAAAATACACATGCAACATACAAGATGCATAATTCGGGTGCAAAGTGCAAAAACACAAGATACTTATATTAATTTTTGAGAAAGATAATATAAGTGAGATACTTAGTTAAAAATATAAAATATTTTTAACACAAGAATATATACACAAAAGAGAGTGACTATACTTGTGCGACGCAAGTCTAGTGACTAACGTTAAGAAAACGCGTATAGGTTACGACGTTAATTAAGCAAATCCGGTGAAGTTTACGACGCAAGGAACGCAAAATTGTGAGTTCATGCTCCCCCTTTTCTCTAACTATTTTTGGTTTTATAACTCTCGGGGGTGAAATACATGTTACAAATATTATAATTTTTACAAGGGTAAAAATACAAGAAGCACTCTTGGTGAGAACGAGAACCGAGTGCAATATGATTTAAAAATACAAGAAGCACTCTTGGTGAGAACGAGAACCGAGTGCAATATGATTTAAAAATACAAGAAGCACTCTTGGTGAGAACGAGAACCGAGTGCAATATGATTTGAGAATACGAGAAGCACTCGTGGTGAGTGCAATATGATGAGCTTTAAGAAAAGCCTAGAAAATACTAGAACATGTGAGCTTAAACTAGACATTGAGATGCCATTAATACTTAATTAGGGACGAGGGTTAGATCTAACGGGTACGGCCGAGCCCCACTCAGGGTCCTTATGTGACCACTTGAGTGCTTCGGTGTCCCAGTCGAGGGAAATCGACACAGTCGAGGTTAATCGACACAGTCGAGGGTAATCGACACAGTCAAGGGAAATTGACGCAGTCGAGGTTAATCGACACAGTCGAGGTTAATCGACACAGTCGAGGGTAATCGACACAGTAAAGGAGCCAACACTAATGCTCCATATGCTCACATGCCTTAAAGGAGCCAACACTAATGCTCCATATGTCCTCACATGCCTTAATGTCCTTGTATAAACAATCATTTAAAACGTGGGGTACACAAGAAAACTTGAATTATACTAGAGTACGTGGGGTACTCAAGAAAGACTTGAATTATACATGAAAAATACTATGTTTTCATACAAAGTATAAAAACGTGAAATACAAAAACGCATGAACTCGCTCAACTTTATGTTGATGTTTTCCAAAATTACATGTATTTCAGGTGACAGGATGGATCTTGGGCGCAAGTGTCATAACTAGAAGTAGACTACAAGTTTAGATGTCATCCACTTTTGTTGAATTGTAACCTTGTCAAAGGTCGTGTTTTGAAAACTTAAATAACAAGTGTTTGTAATACTAAAATTTTCATAAATGGACGAACATCGTTTTGATCATGTAGTTGTTTATTACGATTGAATGCAATGATAACAAGCTAGTCACACATCATACGCTTCCGCAAAAGACAGGGTGTGACACGTTACACACCTCGCGGGGGTTTCCGCTTATGGTAATTTGGGGGTGTGACAGATTGGTATCAGAGCCATTAGTTATAGTGAACTTGGTTTTAAAAAAAGGGAAAACGTTTTTATGAAACCAGACTATAACCGAACAGTTCTGACAACGTGAATACGACTATGACACTCAGCTCCAGATTGCAAGGTTCGTCTTTCGTATACTCATTGTACTGCATAACTAGTGAACACTTATGATATTGCATGTGATTGCACGTTTAGCACAACAGTATGAATTCATGTATTACTTGCATGTGTTATGTGACTGATAGGGTGGTATTTCCCTAAACATTCATGACTTACGCTTTGTGATGCTCTTTGTTTGATACTCGAGTTGGAGGAACCATTTGACATGAGTTAGGAGAAGCTGAGATGAACATGCAAATCACAATATTATTGTGGGTGCACACATAATAATAATGTGGGGTGCATGCGAGTCCCAGTGATGCTTAAGAAGTGAAAAAGGGGGTTCCGTCCCGCTATTTGATCAATGTGAAACATAACAAACCTATAGGGGTCATAGCAGTGATTGTCCCCTACTCAAACGTGAACTTTCCATTTCCTCTGTACCCTTTCGAACCTCGACGCTGTCGAGTATTACCTGAACACCTAGCGAACCTTGTAGAATGTTAGGTGCTTATACGAACGTCTCTGAGTTGGATGTCCTGGCGTCGAATGATTGATCGATACCTTTCTTACTCCTCCTCGTTTGCTGAAACTCATGTATTGACGCCTCAAATCCCGAAGTGTGATCACTTCTGGAACACTCTCGTAACAGACCGTGAATTACTCAAACAACTTGCAACATCGATGGACAGGAGGTTGAGTGTGATACTTTACCGACCTCAGTACTTTGACGACCCTGATTATCGGAAACGAGCACCAGCGAATTGGCTTCAATCAAATCCTTAACCCTTGTCAGCGACTCATGGGAGTCAACTTTCACTAATCAATCGGGACATAAGCAATGACAATGGACGGTAACGTGGAGTGTGTAACTGCCTGCATGGTGAGTAGCGCTTTAGGACGTGGCCCAGAATGTGAAAAGATGGACTTGATGGTGAAGAATCGTAAGGCTTCGTTTCGAACAACGACGTTGGGAGCAGCAGTCACAGCGACAACAAAGAATTCGTAACCCTATCCTACAGTATGGAAATAAAGGTACCTACAACATGGATTGGCCGTGGTTATGTTAAGAAGACAACGGCCAAAGGAACAACGACAGTACTTGAAATCCCTGTAATGAAAACAGCATCACCAGAAATAGTGCTCTTGGAAGGGCATTTAGAATTGGCGTGTGCGACGTCAGGACTTAACAACATGGTAGCTAGTATGAGTAGCAACCTGCTTCATCTCTGTTCCGTTTAACCCTGATGCTTCTAAGAGTTTGAACCTGTTGTGGAATAGGTTGATGGCAAGACAATCGAAACCGCATAAGTTTGTAAGGATGCAAACTCGACATTGTGGGACAAGTGTTCAACATCGACCTTTCTTCTGTTATCCTTGATGACTTCAATGCAGTAGTTAGTGTGGGTTGGTTATCCAGGGATCGCGCAGGCATGCTCTGTGAGAAGAAAATTTTACGTATCCTCCTTCTTAGCAGGGAACTGTCGTCTGTTCCAAAGTGTCAGCATAGTGTAAAAGTTAGCATCGTATCAGCAATGAAGGCCCAGGAGTATTTTCTCCGGAAGGATTTCTCTGCTGTGTTAGTAACTGTTACTGATGTTACGACTATGGACAAGAGGATCGAGGATCCACTAACTGCCCGCGATTTCTCCTGATGTTCTACCTGTAGAATTTACCGGTCTACATCCACAATTGTAGAAAAGAATCTCAGTTGATATCACACCAGAAACAGCCTTGATTACTTGTATTCCTACCGTCTTGCACCAGGAGGGTTGCAAGAGCTGTTTAATCAACCACAGGAACCGTTGAACAAGAGTTTTTGTTGAACTTAGCTTTTCGCTCTGGGAAGCCCAACTATATCCATGAAGATAAGCCTTATCATTGGACATGAGTACCGAATACCGAGAAATCGGCAAGGTGTTGGTCAAGAACCATTTGCCTCGACCATGTATTGCCAGCCCGTCAACCAGTTATGAGGAACAAGCTTCCATTCGAGGATTGGCTAGTGAACGAACTATCATCAGATGGAAGTCCAAGAGGAGAATGCTCTTTGAACAGCATGTCGAACGCAATGCAGCCATATCAACTCTGTACACCAGGATCATTGAGTTAATCAACACACCAACAGTTTCAGGGATCACATGAGTCGACCGTATTTGTTGACAACGTTCCGAATCATGACCGGGAGAAACGAACACTATGGGTGGCATATGTATCCTATTTCAGCACTTCTGTGGGAAGGGCCAATACGTGTGAAGCCTTGTTAAATGTCACATCTAGATTTGGGAAAATGCATTTTTATCATGTAACCAACAGAGTGGGAATACACGTGGGTCTCGCTAGGATGCATCTTGATAGAAACTGATCGACACCAAAAATCCCTTCGGGGATGCAGTGATTCCTTGGTTTCACTAGATACTATCGCAACTTACCCACAGGATTTTCGAAGGTCCCACAGCTTAAATCTCTTTAGCACAGCAGGGTGATGTGGAAGACAAACAGGGGGGATGTCTTTTCAGCTTTCAAATTGCAACTCAGCAATACACCGAGCATCGTCTTTATCTGAAAGTACGGGTGATTTAGTAGTATACCATGATGGTTTGAATCAGAGTCCCAGTTACATGTCGATGCAACATAAGAAGGTGATGACTTACGTAATGAAATTATGACGAAGAACTGCACGACACATACCCTGCGGTAGGAACCGTGGTTCTCGGATGTAAATTGGAGGCATTTCTTGGACGGTACCAAATGCATTACCTAGACCGATCGCAAGGGCCTCCCGTGTACCTTGACTTCGACAGAGCTAGTTCAGTTAATGGCATTACTGGAGGAAACTTTAGGATGATTACAACTATGAAACTTGAACATGCACGAGCTTTGCAGCTCACTATCGACTCTAACTTACCTGATCAGACTTGCTCTGTTCAAACTGGAGTACTGAAGGAAGAAGATTTTCAAGTTAAACCCATGCGGAGCATGGAGAAGCAACCTTTGACAGGTCGGACGATACTCGTTACCTCATAGAACGAATGTGGGTCTCCTAATACGGAAACTTTAGGAAAACTTACGTTGAGCAAAGCGCACCGTCTTCGATATTCTAATCGTCTGGATTTTTATGAGAGATAGTAGAATCTATGAATCTTGTGCTGATAATCGGGCATGAAGACCCACCTAGTTAGGTATGTGAATGACGGATTGACTTGTGGGAAAGTCAAGGTGAAATGTCAGCAACCAGCAATAACCGCAAGGAAATGAGAACAGATAGCCATGGATTTGGCCACTAGTCTACTTACAACTCGAAACGGAAACAATATCATCTGGGTGATCGTTGATTGTCTCACATAACCAGCACACTTTCTAGCCGTTAAGGAAACGGATAAGCTTTCTACACCTGCAGTCATCCATCTGAAAGGAGTGGTTGCTGGGCACAGGATGCCAACCTCCATTATCTCTGATCACGACACACAATTTGCATCTGATTTGTGGCTGACTTGCTCGAAGGTCAAGGCCGAACACCAAAGACCCTCTGGCTTACTTGAACAACCATCGATCCCTGTGTGGAAGTGGGAGAGTATAGCTATGGACATCATAATGGAACTTCCGCGTACGCCATCAGGTCACGACAGCATCTGGGTTGTCGTTGACCGTTTTACCAAATCTGCTCACTTTTTTCTGATACAAGAAGACTATAAGGTGGAACGATTAGCTCGAATCTACACCGATGAGATCATTTGTCGACAAGGGACACCTCGCGACATCATCTCTGACCGCGATGGTCGGTTTACCTCGTGTCTTTGGGAGACATTTCAATCTGTTCGGTACATCGCTTAATCTAAGTACCGCTTTCCAACCCCAAACCGACGGTCAGACTGAAAGAACGATTCGTACCCTTGAAGACATGCTCCGTTCGTGTGTCATAGATTTTAGTGGTAATTGGGACGCATACTTACCTTTAGTCGAATTCTCGTACAATAACAGTTATCATTCCAGCATTCAAATGGCACCATTTGAGGCATTGTATGGAAGAAGATGTCGATTGCCTATTGTATGGCACGAGATCGGGCACTCGCAATTAACCGGTCCTGAGCTATTGGAAGAAACGACTGACAAAATCCTCCAAATACGAGACAATCTACTGAAAGCTCGGAGTCGTCAGAAAAGTTACACCGATAGACGACGCAAGCCCCTTGAATTTGACGTTGGTGACTACGTACTCCTAAAGGTTTCACCTTGGAAGGGTGTGGTCCGATTCGGCAAGAAAGGAAAGCTCGCGCCTCGATACGTTGGACCCTTTAATATTCTGGAAAGGATCAACAAAGTGGCCTACAGACTCGAACTACTGGAGGAACTTAGCAACGTCCACCGACTTTCCATGTTTCGAATCTCAGAAAGTGTCTAGCTGAGCATGATTTACACGTTCCACTCGAAGATCTGCAAGTGAACGAAACATTACACTTCGTGGAAAAGCCTGTCGAGATCATGGATCGACAAACCAAGCAGCTCAGACGCTCACGCATTCCCATAGTGAAGGTTCGCTGGGAAGGCAAATGAGGCGCAGAGTTCACTTGGGAACTCGAAAGTGACATGAAGGCGAAGTACCCGCAGTTGTTTGTTACGGCTTCGGCCTAATTTCGGGACGAAATTCCCTTAAGAAGGGGAGGCTGTAACACCCCGTGTTTCGAAAGTCAAAGTCAAAGTCAAGTTGACTATTTTGACTTCTTTGACTTGTAGAAGATCTATTTATTTTATTGCATTAGCTGTATTATGTGGAGTACTTATTACTAACCGAGATTTAATCGCTATTTATCGCATGATTAACGCTTATCGCATCGCGCTCGCAACTCGAATTTATGCACTTTGGTTATGGTTTGATATGTGTGTGTGCCCTTTATGTGTTACTTGTGTATGTTTATTTATGTTATATGTGGTGATCAATCGAAACGCAAATCGCAACACAATCGCAATCGAATTGCAAATGCTAAACGTAAGTTAATTAAGATGATTGTATGTTAGATATAGTAGTTGGGATTAAAAGTAATTTGAAGAGGAAACTCTATCGCACCGCTTGCTCGAATCGCATCGCAACGCTCGACACTCGAACCGAAATCGCAAAACTCATCGCGCCAAGCAAATGGCCAGCCGACCGAGTTGCCACCAGATCGGACTGCCATCTGATCGAGGTACCACTCGACCAAACGGCCATCCGACCAAGTTACCACTCGATCGACTAGCCACATATTCCCCTTTCCACTTTGGGAAACACTATAAATACCTCACTTGTAGGAATGGAAATGGGCCGGGCTTGGGCCGGGTATTGGTAATCCCAGGCCCGTACCCGGTTGTAATTCTTTGTCCCATACCCGACCCGTTACCCATCGGGTATCGGGCATACCCGCGGGTATCGGGTATGCCCGTTAAAATCATAAAAATACCCATTGGGACAAATGTGCAAATTTTACTTTAATGTTTATATAATTTACTATTTTAATGACTATAACAAATGAAAATATGATTAATAACTTACATATCATATTCAAACCACATATACCAAACTAAATCAAAACAATTACTTAATTAAGTAATTGTATCAAGACCACCTAATTTGCATAAACATCCACATAACAAAGGGTGATAGCTTCTATATCCAATATACATGCTCAAAGATAAGTTATTTGTTCACTAAGCACCTATCAAATACATATCCACATATGATTATAGAGAAGTAATAAGTACATGTACTAAGTTTATATATGTATATATGGAAATCTATAATATGATACTTTCGGGTATTATTCGGGTAAATGGGCCGGGTATCGGGCGGGTATCACTAAATCCCATACCCGTACCCGTACCCGATTTTTTTCTTTTTTTAAGCCTGTACCCGGCCCATAACCATTGGGCTTCGGGCATACCCGGCCCGTATGTTTCGGGTTTCGGGTATACCCGTCGGGCTTGGGCTTTTTTGCCATCCCTACTCACTTGTTACCATTTTTGGTAATGACATTTTCTCTCTGCTTGAACCAGCCACCCTCAAGAACTTTTCTCTCGATTTCTCTCAAATCTTGTAAGTTTCCAACATAAGTCTTGTACTTTCTTGATCTACACGCACTCCTACATCTTTCTATCTTTTGAATCTTAACTTTTAACCGTGAAATCACTAGATTTGAGGTGTTCCAGGATGATGTCATCATGGTGTTCTTAGGAACTTCATGTTTTGGCTTTAATCCACCAAGAACAACTTGAATCTGAATGATTTCCACAAGAATAAACAAGGATCTTGCTTAGATCTGAACATATTCACGGTGAAAGGGATTGAAAGATGGTTTTTCTAGCTTTCTTTCAACTCTTTTACACTCAATGCACTCAAAAACCGATAGAATCAGAGCTTGTTCTAATCTTCTACTCTTTGTTGATGTGTTGGTTCAAGATCTGGATTCTATCCAAGAGATTACTGATTTCGGGTTAGTCATGAAACACCGTCTCGAACAGTTAACCTGGTCGAACTAGGGTGATTCCTGTCCGATTGGGTTACTAAGTCTTGACGAGGTTTCTATTGTTTAGCACACTATCAAACAGTCTCGAAAACACGCAAACTACCAATACAACCAAAGAGGAAGACGATAAGGTCATCTGGGACGGATTGCCGTCCGATCGGATTGCCATCTGATCGAACTGCCACCCGACCGGACTGCCACCCGGTCGGATTGCACCTTGGGTCCCACACTTAACTTTTATTTCAACATTTGAAGTTTTGAACATTGAACGAACTTCCGTCCTATCGGATTGCCACCCGATCGGGTTGGCACTCTACCATGTAATGTTTGACTTCAAACACTTAAATTTTTTTTAACATGTTCAGTACGTATGACTTGCCACCCGATCGGATAGCCATCCGATCGAGTGACCGTACTGCTGTGAACTTGTTCTCAACCTGAGAGGCCTCGCCAATCGGATCGTCGTCCGATCGAACGACCGTTCGATCGCCCGACCTGAAAGGTAGAGATACTTCTCTATTTTCAAAATGCTACAACGAAAACTTCAAAGGTCAAACCATCATACACAAACACATCCATCCCAAATGAGGCAACAATCCCCTCGCATGGTCATCCGATCGGATGACCATTCGAACGGATTATCACCCGCTCGACCGGCCACCCGATCGGATAGCCACACGATCGGATTGCTGTTCGACCCACTGACACCTTGTTCGTTTTACGCGCCACTTATCGTTTATGCTATCGTTAACTGTTTAGGCTAATTTCTCTCTAAGCGCTCCCTTCAATCCATCATCGCTGTGAGTATACTCGAACCCTTTTTGCTTTATGCACTTTTGGGTGTTACATACGTTACTTATGCTAAATCACATCGAACACACTACGCAATACTTTAACGCTAACCGTTACTGCATGTTATATGTGACTTAATGAATGCTTGTTTGTTATGTTTACACATGGAATGCTGTCTACCTGCCTTAGCAACGGTAGTACTATTAGTTTGGACTCAGCACCTGTTCACTCAGGGGTTGTTAAGGACAATTAGTTACATGGCTCACAATGGTGAGTGTGTGTCGCGAACTGCCTTGGGCAGTCAACCCGCAGTCATTGGTATCGATAGGTTCATGTCGATAACTAACGTGCTTCATTTCACACTGTGTACGTGCTGGTTATGCGTAAACGATTTCAAACTCTATTATATCTATTAAACTTGTATGCTCTCCTTTACACTATGTGTATTGACTTTTACCTTAACGTATGTGGCAGGTGCTTCAGGTGTTTAGATGCTTTGCTTGCTGTGAAATCGAGGCTAGGAAAGACCTAGAACAATAATAAATTGTCTGTACTTAAAATATGAGTTGTCGAAACAGAACAATTTGACTAGATTTTGTCTATAATAATTATGTTACTTTTTATTTCATGGTATGGGAAGTGATGCTTTAAATAATTGGTAATCGTAGTTGTTATGGAAACTTCTGGACAATCTGTTTCGCTCAGTGCCACGCCCCGATGTTTCCGCCATCAGTTGGGGTGTGACATTAAGAGTGCGCCTACCCATTCACATGATCTAACAGTGCATTCCTTAGCTAACCATACCAATTGTAATTGTTTGTAAATATTTTGTAACATGTACTTCACCCCCAAAGTTATAAAACTGAAAACAGTTAAAAGAAAAGGGGGATATGAACTCACTGGGTGTCCCGTTCTTCAAACGCAGACCTACCCAGTCCCATTATTATAACTAGGACGATCCCGTCCCTAGTCATGAAAATCATTCATATTTCGATAATACGCATTTGTTTTGCAAAACCGGTATATTTAGTATGAATCATTTGTAAACCATTTGAGTTCATTGAAATAAATTCGTAACATGATTTAGAAATAAGTTTTCGTTTTCGAGAAATTGTTTACTTTTGCAAAACTTGCATGTCTTTCCACCCCCGAAAACATTTATAAAAATGTAAAACCGTAAAAAGTGGGGGTTATGAACTCACCTGGATATTCCTGTCCAAAGCTAACTAATTATGATTCCATGATATCGTTTCCAAGACGTGACTTGTTAGCATGCATTCTACAATATTCCTAACACGGAATATCTTATAAGTTTCTAAATAAACGCGGTAACTAAACTACGTGTCACCGAGCTCTACCGAATCGTTAACTGAACGATTCGACGGTAAGTTGTTAACTTAATGACAACGATTAAGTTATACGTGTTAAGTCTCGTTTAATGTCGTTAATAGTTACTAAGTCTACACAGTACTTAGTTTTCGAGAAATTTGAATATATAAATATTTATACAATATATAAATATATCGATAGGATAGTGTTAGTCATTCCGAGAAGTCGTACGTCTATAAAAAGAATATTTATATGAAAATAACATATAACAAACTCGTATTATGTATCGCGTCTCGTATGATACTTGTCGAAAGATATGTGTACGCCGTTTAGGCGTATAAAATAAATATTGAAAAGTTATATTTGCTTTACAAAAGAATCGTCGAGTTGTGTTTGAAAGTAAATATATATAACTATATTTATTTTTGTAAACGAATACGAGTCGTTTGATGTTTGAAACAAATATAAAGCTATATTTATTTTTAAAAAAGAATTCGTTGTTGTTTGATACTAGAAATAAATATATAAACTATATTTATTTTTATAAAAATGAATTCATGTTATTTGATCTTTGGAATAAATATAAAAACTATATTTATTTTATAAAACGAAGGCGTGTTCGGCGTTTGAAACAATATAAATAACTATATTGATTTTATAAAGGTTTGTCGGATTTTCAATGTTTAAACTAAACAAAGATAAAAATGTCCGAATTTTGATGTTCGAAATAAGTATATAAGCTATTTGTTTATAAAAGAATCCGGGTTATTTGATGTTGAAATAAATATATATACTATATTTATTCTATAAAATAATTCGAGTTTATTTGATGTTCGAAATAAATATATAAGCTATACTTATTTATAAAAAGGATTCGAGTTTAACGTTTGAAATGAATATAATAATTATACTTAATTTGTCATATAGTACGTGTCATCGTCGTTTTTAGTGAGTTGTAAAGTATCGTCAAAAGAAATTATATATACATATTTGTTTCTCTAAAAGTTTACTTGAAATCGAATGTTCGTTTTATAATAAAACGCATTTCATTTTACGGATTTTCTAGAAAAACGGACAGAGTTTCCTCTGTTTTTGGACACCCCCGACAACACAAGTTGTCGTTATTTTTTTGAAATTCAATCAATTTTCAACAACACTTTTGTATAATCAATTAGTATAAACAGGATAACAAATAATTCAAGTAAATTTGTAACTATCAGTTTATCGATTTTGTACAGTTTTGAGAGCTCGTTTTCACGCTAATATTTAAATTATAAAAATAACATAATTATTTATCGCGCCAACACTTTACCAAAATCTCGTGTCGAAAACCTGAGTTGACCGAGTCAACCGCGTTGACCGAGTTGACTCGCTGAGTTGACCAGGCTTAACCGAGTTGACTCGGTTCAACCTAGTCAACCGAACCGAACCGTCTAATCTCGTTAAATGCCTTACTCGAACCCGTTGACCGAACCGAAACCACGTCTGACCGGGTTGAACGAGTCGACTCGCTGAGTTGACTGAGTCAACTGAGTTGACCGGCTGACTTTGACCGAGTTGACTCGGTTTGACCGAGTCAACCGAACTGCTTCATAATCCGACTCAAACCGGCTAACCCGAACCGACCGACCCAACCCAAACCGTTTGACTCGTCTTAACCTTTGACCAGTTGATCTACTGTTGACCCGAGTTGAACCGTGCCGCGAGACCCAAACAAAACTCGAACCAAACACCCGGATCTGAATCAAAATCTGAGATGAAACAAAAGGAACCCAAACCAAAACTCAGCCGACAACACCACGCTGTCGTCGATTGCCGACAGGTCACCGGCGTCGGCCGGCCACCTCCGCCGTCGGCTGTCGTGGCCATCACCACCATCATCACGTCCGCATCATGTCACACCCCGACCACGTAAAACAACAAAACGTGGCGGAAACGTCGGGGAGTGTTGTAACAGAATCATTGTTTCATAACACATGGAAATTGAAATATTGTTTTATTGAATAAAAGAGTTACAATGTCATGACAATCAGAGAAACATAACATAAATAACTAGTCTTGCATCTTTTATTGTCGCTAAGGCCCAAGTACGCCTAAGTGTATCTTGATAAATCCTATGCATCATATCCTGAAACACATGTGAAAATAGGTACGTCAGCATAAAAATGCCTGTGAGATACATAGGTTTTGTGAAAATAGAATTCATGACTTATGTTTAAGAAAATGTTTAGTCATGAACCTTGTAATTTGCTTTGTCTTGTAAATCATTTGAAAAATGATAAATAAACCAAATGATATATATGTATAAAACAATAATACATGGTTAAGTGAATAACCATACATGGTTAAGTTGTTTGTAAAACAATGTATTGTGAAAAGTATGTTATTTGTATGAAATGTTATATGTCCAAATTGAAATGATTCAAATAACGCTACGATATGTAATATCATACAATCACTTATATATAGGAAGTACCAGCGGCGTATCCACCATGCTTGTATCATATTACACACGCCTCGTTACTTAAATCACTTACTCAAACCAAACCAACAATGTAAGATGTTTATGTTTAAACCAATTGCCAGATGTATTGAATAATATGTCAAAATGTTTATGTCAAGATGTAAATCATGTAATGTATAACCAATGTCAATAATGTTTATGTGTCAAAGGGGGCACGATCTAAGCCGTACACTTGTTGGAAAAGTGAAGGGTGGAGGTGGGTATTTATAGTTTTTGGTTCACCGTTAGGATCATTTCTTGGAAAAGGGGGCACGATCTAAGCCGTACACTTGTTGGAAAGTTGTGGTAACTCATTTGTCATCCACCATAAGAGTTTGACACTTGGCACTTGGCCTTTGGAGAGTGTTAAGGGCTGTTAACAGCTGAAAAAAAACGTTTTGCTGCATCTGCCCCTACTTACGGACCTAGTTTGGCAGATTTACAGTTTCAGTCCCTGCAACTTCAAAACTTGGTTTTCGATGCGTTTTTTGACACGTTTAAGCCCCGTTAACCCTATTTTAAAATGTGTTCAAAAATATCTCGAGTGTCGGTTCGTTTAGCCGTACGGTTACGTTGTTCGGTTAATTACGACGGAATGCGCATAAGCGCGAAAAATGATCCAAATGGCGTGACGAATGGATTTTTCTTATGCCAAACACTAAAATAAAATATTTTAGTGCTTACATAAATTTTTGGATGTCCGGATGTATTCAGAACGTAAGTTATGCGCGAAAATGCAAACTTGTGCACTTTTTGACGCTTTTAGTCCCTAAATGACCCCAAAAGTTTATTTTAGCATACCGAACCCCTCAAAGCCTATTTCTAAGATATGTAAAGGATATTTATGGTATGTTTAACTTATGGTCATGTTCCGGAATGTTCGTTGCAGTTCAAATTGGCATACTTTCGTAGTTTGTCAAGTTTAGTCCCTGTAAGCGAATTAACTTGTTTTTGCCATACCAAAGCCTTCAAAACTTATTTCTAAGTTATGTAAGGGTTATTTAAGGTATGTTAAGTATATGTTGATGTTCTGGAGTATTTGTCGCATTAAACTGGCTACGTTTACGCACCAGTTTGCGTATAACTCTCTAGAAAGTGATACAGGGTTTGAAATCGAATAAAAATTCATATGTGCAAATGATACACATATTTATACAAATCCCAAGTATGAAATACAATATTTCATTGGTTTGGTATTTGTTTGAAGGTCGCAGTGACCCAGGTGTCACAGTCTCCCCTACTTTAAGAAATTTCATCCCGAAATTTAATCAGAGGAAACTTGTGAGAGCTTGAAAACATGAAGTTAAAAAGATCGAACAACATTGGTTAGGGTTCTGAACTTCTAGTAACCTTAATAACATTATGCTTGCAATGTAAGAGGGACACTTATATACAAGTATATGAAGCGCCATTGGTGCGTCCACCGTACCTCCATTACATCGTTCTCATTTTGTTATTGTTGTCGCTATCGGTTCTTACACATAATAAATCTTACTGGGTTTCTGTGCACTAAATTTCATAATTATGTACGCGTCCATAATTAGATAATTCCTTGCATAGTTCACACATTCTATTTTATAATGTGTAGGATAAAACCAAATGAACAAACCTGTGATGAGTGTGACTAGACCACCATAGAGTCCTTTTAGTTAAATCAATAAATGATCTAAATAGACTATCAAGGAGTCTGTTCAGCTATATCACTAGATGTCGTTCTTAACCAGATTCTGAATCAATCTTTTTGACTAGACCACTAAAAGGGTCTCTTATGAATCATGGAGCGGTACTATATAATCCAAGGGTCTTAACTATTACATAGAAGCCCATTAAGGATTTAAGGTGGTACCTTTTGAATATCCTGCTACGAATCCCTCATATGAAGATATGAAAGATTCTGCGAGGATTTGGATAACGAATATCCAGAGTGTAAAAGCACAAAATGCATAAAAGAAAACATAAGACACATAAACACATAGTCACATAACCACAAAATTGTTTAACTAGAAATTTGTTCTGCTAACAGAGCACATGTATTCAAAGCACACCAGGAATCCATCTCGTGGATTTCATTTGGTACTTTAAACATTATCGAGAATCTAACTATAAAGATAGAAAGATTTTTAAAAGAAAAATTCGATTTCAATTATAAAGAACCGAAATGTTCGAATTTAGATACATAAGGAATCCAATTAAGGACTCTGATTTGAATGATAATTATCCACAAGGGTCTAAATGTGAAGATAAAAAGATCCCATATGGATTTTAGAAGTTGAAGATGTTTTGAAACCTTGCACTTGATGTGCTTAGGTCAAAACATGAAGTAAAATGCTTATGAAGTTGAGATGTCAGATATGTCAAGGCGACATATGAAGCGGAATTTGAAAGTTAAGTCAATGTATGAAGAAAATATTTTTGAAAACTATGCATGGGGTTCTTAAAAAAATGTGTTGAATGTTTTTGAAACCTTATATATAATACTTTTGAAATCATAAAGTAGGTGTACTAGGTAAGTATATTTATAAAAATGTTTTAAAATCATGCGAGATGAATTTTGAAATTATGTATAAGGTTTTTGAAAAACATGAATGATGCTTTTCGAAATCATGCACTTGATAAGAAAATGTACTGTGTTAATATTGTTTTCAGACTATATGAAACATTTTGAAATTTTGAAGGTTGTTTTTGAAAACATAGCCAATGTTTTTGAAATAACATAGACAATTCATTTAAAAAAATTGTTTTCAAACTATTTGAAATGTTTTGAGATCATGAAGATTGTTTTTGAAATACTTGTACTGTGTATGTTGAAAAATCAAAACGTAATGGGTATGAGATTTGAAAATACCCTTAGTTATCTAACCAAGATTCAAAGGCACAAATGTGCAGAAGCATGATTACTCATAATGTCACTTTATTTTTCTGTACTTCGTATCTTAGAATGAAACGAGCACTTAGAATTTTCTATGGGAATCATGAGTAAACACAAGAATGGGAAATATTCACAAGAGTAGTTTGTAAGGAACATAGTTCCTTAATGTAGGTATCATAGGGAAATGCCATACACATGTAACTACACTTGTATATCAGAATTTGTGATCAACGATTTATTTATAAACAAAACAGATTGTTTCACATTACAAGAAAACAAAAGAACAAAGCATAAGACAGCAACATCTTCTAGTCAGCCAACTGCTCATCCGTGGGTTGGATTTGCATTAGCAAGCTTTGGGCAATCCCTTGGGAAATGGCCCATCTCGCCACAGTTGTAGCAAGACCCTGGTGAGAAACGAGCTTGAGCAGAGTCGCCAGCGTGCTTTGGAGCAACTGCAGCTCGGCAAACTCTTGCTGTATGACCTTTAGGTCCACAAATTTGGCATTTGCGGCACTTCACACTAGGGTGATGATGAAGGCTACATTGGTTGCACAAGGGTGCAGTTCCGTTGTATGGCTTCCTAGCAGGGGGTTGAGCTGGTTGGTTGGGGATGGCTTTACCATTGTGAGCGACCATGGCGAAGTTCTGAGAAGCCTTTCGCTTCTTTGACTTCTTGGGGGATCGTTCATCCATGGTCTTTGATTCCTCGGTTGGTTTCTTGGCTGGTGGAGCTGTCACCTGACTAGGTCCTGCCTGTCTTGGTGACTCTTGAGTGGCTTCATCCTGGAGACGATACATGGCAGTAGCTAATTCAACAGTCTTCAGGACTACTTCGCCTATTCGCTGAGCGAATTTGGCAATATGCTCGGATATCTGGGCGTCATCGTGATGAAGAGACATTCTAGAAAAAAATGAAAGACATAGGAAGAAACAAGTGAAACGTCATCGGCTAAACAAAACAGAATGGCAATACATAACAATTTGCGATCATTTGTTTGTTACCTAAGGCAAACAAATGAGACGGTGACAAATCAAAGTAAGCGGATCATATTAATGTATCACTGAAGACATGCTCGCCTATAAGTGAACACTCACCCCAAGAGTTCCCAGGTAAGTGTGACTGGTCCGATATTGCGGATTTGTACGAACACTCTAGCCTTCGACAGAAAACTCAGGGTACATGCATTCACTCTTCCAGTTTGCACGTGTTCACATTATACGACCCAAACTTTGACGAGATTTGAAAACTTAGAGGGTTCAAAACCTTATAACAAAGGGTTCAAAACCTTACAATAGAGGGTTCAAAACCTTACAATAGAGGGTTCAAAACCTAGTAATCAATCATCCTAGAACAGATGATTAGTTTTCAAAGCGGTTTTGAAATTTGTGTTCTTGTTGTGGTTGTCGCCTAACGATAGGTGACAGTATTGTTTTATGACTAAACGTAAGTAAACCTGCGTTAGGGTCCTAGGAAGGTTATAGACTAGGTCAAAGCATTACTAATAACCTAATTCCCTATAACCATGAGCTCTGATACCAACTTTTCTGTCACACCCCGACCACGTAAAACAACAAAACGTGGCGGAAACGTCGGGGAGTGTTGTAACAGAATCATTGTTTCATAACACATGGAAATTGAAATATTGTTTTATTGAATAAAAGAGTTACAATGTCATGACAATCAGAGAAACATAACATAAATAACTAGTCTTGCATCTTTTATTGTCGCTAAGGCCCAAGTACGCCTAAGTGTATCATGATAAATCCTATGCATCATATCCTGAAACACATGTGAAAATAGGTACGTCAGCATAAAAATGCCTGTGAGATACATAGGTTTTGTGAAAATAGAATTCATGACTTATGTTTAAGAAAATGTTTAGTCATGAACCTTGTAATTTGCTTTGTCTTGTAAATCATTTGAAAAATGATAAATAAACCAAATGATATATATGTATAAAACAATAATACATGGTTAAGTGAATAACCATGTGAAATGAGTTTGTATAAATTAAGTTGTTTGTAAAACAATGTATTGTGAAAAGTATGTTATTTGTATGAAATATTATATGTCCAAATTGAAATGATTCAAATAACGCTACGATATGTAATATCATACAATCACTTATATATAGGAAGTACCAGCGGCGTATCCACCATGCTTGTATCATATTACACACGCCTCGTTACTTAAATCACTTACTCAAACCAAACCAACAATGTAAGATGTTTATGTTTAAACCAATTGCCAAATGTATTGAATAATATGTCAAAATGTTTATGTCAAGATGTAAATCATGTAATGTATAACCAATGTCAATAATGTTTATGTGTCAAATGTAATGTATAACCAATGTCAATAATGTGACAACCCGCACTAAACCAGGTATCCGTACGACTTAATTAATGATTAATTACTGCTTAATTACTGTGCTTGTTTGAACTAGCTGATGAACTGCTACTTGATATCTGACACATGTACTTACTTGCATCATACTTTACTTGTCGTCACTACATTATTTACATACAGAACCCTAGTGACAACCATGATGCACAAAAAGCACAGTAGCACAATAACGGATAACCTATTGAACATGCTGATATACCCAGCATCAGGCAAACACTGCCTCCAAGGCCTATAAGAGCCTGAGATATTTTGCTACACTAGTAATGAGCGTAGGGATACAAGGGTTGTGGAACCGCGTCTCTAGGAATAAGTCACTATGACTGGATGTGCCTAAAATGTACTCTACGTACAGAACTCGGCACTTTACAAAATAATTCAGCTTTTAGCTAACTAATAAAGTGCCAAAATATGAGAAAAATATTACTAGACACTTTCCAAAGTGTCAGGAATGAGTAGTGTCACTAAAAAGAGTAATAACGACACTTTAAAGTTTTGTTAACACTTTAACGGATTACTCTCCAACCAAACAACCGGACTTTACCCGGAACATGAAAATATTGTTATTTTCATTACTTATCTTTTTCTGAGCCAGTTAGGGTCCCTGAACACCCTAACACCCATTATAACGCGTGACACACAACTAACCAAGTTAATCTCTAAACTTAACTTAGTTAACCTAACTAAGTAACCAACTAATGATTGAAATCGAACCAAGGACCCCCCCCCCCCTCTTGACCGAAACCGTCCCCTTGGGGACATGCCTTGTACTTGCAAGATCTCCTAATCTAATCTTGTCTAATATCCTAAAGACACAAGAACCAATGGTTATTAGCACTTGAGTTTGTCTATAAGTTAAGAGATTAACACACTTGATCATTATCACTTAACAACTTCACACAAACACTCTCCCTCTCTTCTCTAGAGCTCTCGGCCGAACCCCCCTATAACCACCCACCCATTTTCGAGTTTGATCATCATCATTCCAAGCATCTACAAACATCAAGGGTCTCGTATTAGGAAGCTTGGTGCACTCGGAGCGCGAAGGACCGCTTTCTCTAGCTTTTATCCAACCGATTTACGTATAGATTCTTCCCTAGCCTTGAGCTAGAGGTATAATACTTAAAAACTCGTATTTGAACTATTCTAAAGTGGTTAAAAGGCTTTGTATCGGTTAAATCTCGTTAAAATGCAAAATGATGCACAAAAGTCTACTAAAACACTTTAAATGGTGGTTAATAGCTTATGTGTTGTGTAAATATTGTAGTAATTGAAAGTGGTGATTATTTAGACCCGATCTATGTTGTGGTAGCTCGGATCATCGTTTAACCCGGTATGGTCATGTTCTTGAATCATGACACAAAGCTATTTTAGAAGTAACAAGGGTTAAAAGGTGAAACTCACCCACACATGAAACATGAACTTGTGTAGAAATGTTTTACTTGTGTAAAAGTGTTTTAACTTGTACAATAGTGTTTAAAACTAGCGGATCTACGCATCTGCAAGTGGTATTTTCAAAGAACCACGTATCAAAGAAATCATGTATTTTAAAGAGAGGGATCTTACAATAACAAGCATGATTTTTATAAACCACAAGTGTGTAAACACTCGTGAAATGAAAAGATCCGACAAATAACCGTTTTTGTAAAAGATGACGAGAAGTTGTAAAGACGGATTTCTCTAAAAACGAGGTTTTTACGAGATCAAAATTACTTTATATAAAGATTCACAAAATATAATGGGATTTACACTATAGTTTCGGAAAAACTACAAGTTCATGCGATTATGCGATTTACATACTTGTCGATTAGTTGTTGTGATGAAAGTTGTTCTGATCAATAAAGAAAATTGTTGAGTTGATTTGTTAAAGAAAATGATACGCTTGAAAGCGTGGCCACCTCTAGTTACAGAGGAAACTCTGGAGAAATTTTTCTAAAACCTAACACTTAAAACTAATTACACTACAAGTGTTAGAACTATTTTTGACATGTTTTCGGAACATAAATTTCGCCAGGACTTTATTTACTAAATATTCGGAGGTGGGATTTTCACAAAATTTAACGTGATAAATATATATATTTTTCACACACTGTTTATGATTATTTTGTGAAATACATAAATATTATTTTTAGGGTAAAAATAATATTTACGAACGTTAACGAATCCAAAATAATACGAACGCTTTCACCATAAATATATAAGTTACACCGGTAATTATATTACCACTCGATTGTTAAAACGTAACTTACGCACTTACGGAAATATTTATGAACGCGTATTTTAACAACGTATTATTGGAGAAAAATTATGTGAAATGAAAATATAATATTTTTGAGAAAAATACTTATATTTTGTAATTGGAAAGGTATATATATTAAGTGAGACTTAATGATATAATTTCAACGCACATGTATTGAATCCCCCATCCTTGGGAAGGAGATTAACTACCAAGTATATACAGAACGTAAACACGAAATAGTTGTCTAACTATTTCCCAAAGATTTAACTATAAAGCTAAGGCACGGCCGTCCGTCTAATAGAATTAGCACTTGTAGGTCGTCGCGCAGCTTTCTGATTTGGAGTACTTGGTAGAGACGCACCGACAGTGAGTTCATGTCCCCCTTTTCTCTAACTGTTTTCAGTTTTCTTAACTGCGGGGGTGAAATACATGGTACTTTGATTACAAGTACTTTATACACGGTATGGTTAGCGTAAGGAGGTTTACTACTTAGATCATGTGAATGGGTAGGCAGAAACACCGAGGGACGTAAGCGGTAGATCTATCTGGGTGTAGCGAGCCCAACTCTAGGCCCAACAGAACGGACCTCTAAGAGGACCAACAGAACGGACCTTGAGTGACTTTGTACCCGACGCAAAAATCTGCTAGGTTGAGTCTTCCTACTTGCATTTCACAACATGCTAATGGCCTTGCAAACCATTCGTGATCTCTTTTCCTTACACTGCTACATACCAGGGAACTTTTATACTTACAAGTGTTTTACATACTCACTTACACATGAACTCGCTCAACATTATTGTTGATTTTTCAACTTACATGTTTTTCAGGAAATTAACTGGATCTGGCACGGTATGTTATGTTTTCCCGCTGCATAAGGGTTCCAAGGTCATCCCAGTTTAGGAAATGTGACTCTTTCCTGGACAAGTCACAAATCTTAGACTGCGTTTACTTCATGTTACTGTTTATGTTGTTCAAGACAATGTTTTATGTTACGGTGTTGTAAGTCTTTAAGACAATGGTATGTTACTCTGGTTTTAAAACTTAATTCAAACGGATGATCTTGCATGATTTTATTTCATACAGCTTTGTTATGGTTAAGCTATGGTATTAAGAAGTCACACCAAAATTAACCACGCTTCCGCAAAGCCAGGGTGTGACAGCTTGGTATCAGAGCTCTGATCATAGCGAACTAGGATTCTTTCTCGATTCTAGACTATGATCACTAGGGCTCTCACGGAAACATTTTTCTGCATACCACTTAAGTCCAGATCCAAAACTTTTTACAAAAAAATGTTGAGCACATTTTATTATTTATAGGCCCAGCCTGGTGTCACACCCCGACCACGTAGAACATACAAAACGTGGCGGAAATATCGGGGAGTGTTGTAACAGAATTAATCGTTTCAAATCCATGGCAATTGAAGTTTCGTTTTATTGATAAAAGTGTTACAATGTCTTAACAAACAAAGGAATACAACATAATTAACTAGTCTTGCATCTTTTATTGTCACTAAAGCCCAAGTCTGCCTATGTGTATCTTGATCATCTTACGCAACAGTTCCTGAAAAACACATGTGAAAATAGGTACGTCAGCATAAAAATGCCTGTGAGATACATAGGTTTTGTGAAAATAGGTTTCATGACTTATGTTTGAGAAAATGTTTAGTCATGAACCTTGTTATTTGCTTTGCTTTGTAAATCATTTGAAAATCGATAAGATCAGATAATAAGTATAAATAAATGTAAGGTTAAATGAATAACCAAGTAAAATATGTTTGCATAAGATAAGTTGTTTATAAATCAATGTCTTGTGAAAAGTATGTTACTTGTATAAAATGTTCTATGTCTCAAACTGAAATGATTCAAATAATGCTATGATATGTAATACCATACAAACACTTATATATAGGAAGTACCAGCGGCGTATCCACCATGCTTGTATCATATTACACACGCCTCGTTACTTAATCACTTACTCAAACCAAACCAACCAATGTAAGAAGTCTATGTTTAAATCAATTGTCAAATGTATTGGGTAATATGTCAAAGTGTTCATGTCAAGACGTAAATCATATCAAAATGTCTATGTCAAATATCCATGTCAAATGTCTATGTCAAATATCCATGTCAAATGTCTATGTCAAAATGTCATGTATGGCAAGTAAAATGTCTCAACTAAACCATATGCACAAAAACAAAGTATTGAAGTAAAACTTGGTTTAAATCAAAGTTATGTTTTGTGGGAAATGCATGATCAAATGTCAATCATGTTAAAATGTCTATGCCGAAATGTCTATGTCAAATGTCTATGTCAAAATGTCATGTAAAACGATGTACTAAGTAATGCACACAATTGGGCACACCTAGCATGAAATGTCATAAAATCATGTACTATAATGTACTAACGAACATAGCAGTATATGATGTTAAAACAGGAAAGCATGAAAGTAACAAGTAGGCACATGTGTTCCACCCCAAAACAGTTTGGAAAACAGTAAAAGAGGGGTCTATGTACTCACTTGAGATTGCTCAGAAGTCCTAGGATAACCACCAAGCAATGCTAGAGATCGCGGAATATCAAACGGCACCTAATATAGGTAACTACATTAATAAACCGGACCTAAATCGGAAGACTGGGTAGCATGAGGGTTTGTAAACCAAATGAGTGTAGGAACTCATGTGATATGGTTAATCAAAGCCTACATACTAAATGAAACTTAACCTAAGTGTCTACGACCCATTACGACCCGTTTAGGTAGCTTATTCTACTTTAACGCGTCGTTCGCGTGAAACGCGTTCGGACCGTCTAACTAGTCCTATGACAAGTGTTATATGCCTAAACATGTTACATAATCAGTTATGTGACAAAAGTTTAGGTTACATATGCTTAATTACCAATTATACATGAAAAGGGTATTCTGGTATTTTACCTAAGGCATATAAACTACCTATCATACAACTACTCAAACGATGTGACCATAGGGTATAACCTCGGAAGGTCATTCCCTACCTACTATGGTCACCTAATGTGTTTGGTCGGATCCTAATGATCGACCAAACTGGGTCGGGTTCGAGGTATAAGCGATTTATTGGATCGCTTACCCTACGACCCTAGACAACGTGGTAATCAGTGGGCATAGTCCCAAGGGACTATGACCAACGTGATTACACTCACGTTGCGAAGTTCAAACGAACTTCGCATTGACCATTACTGGTCAACGCTGAAAGTCAAACAAAGTTTGACTTTCTGACTCGAAAAGCAGTAAAATAAGGAAAAGAACGAAAGAATACTTACGAAGGGTCCCCGAATGCTAAACTCGATTCAAAAATCTCAGGTATGAAACAAATGTTTCAACTTAGAGTTTCTCAAATCAAGTTTCTAGTGATTTTAGCAATGGGGGGTATGGGGTATTTATAGGAATACCCGAACCGTTAAGATCGTTTCATGGAAAACGTGCCTTAATCCCATCCGTACATGTGTTGAAAAGTTATGGTGTTTAGGTGTTTAAATTCCATCCATACATGTGTTGCAAAGTTATGGTGTTTAGGTGCTTAAATTCCATCCATACATGTGTTGCAAAGTCATGGTGCTTAGATTCCATCCTTATCCGCTGACTAAGCATGTTTAGAATGTGTGGTTGTGAATTAAACAATGGCTAATACATCGAATCTGGTCCCGAATGCGAAAAACTGAGTTTCTGCATGTTTTCTTATGGCGAACACTAAAATAAAATATTTTAGTGCTTACATAAATTTTTGGATGTCCGGATGTATTCAGAACGTAAGTTATGCGCGAAAATGAAAACTTGTGCACTTTTTGACACTTTTAGTCCCTGAATGACCCAAAAGTTTATTTTAGCACACCGAACCCCTCAAAGCCTATTTCTAAGCTATGTAAAGGATATTTATGGTATGTTTAACTTATGGTCATGTTCCGGAAGGTCTGTTACAGTTCAAATTGGCATACTTTCGCAGTTTGTCAACTTTAGTCCCTGTAAGCGAATTAACTTGATTTCGGCATACCAAACCTTCCAAAACTTATTTCTAAGTTATGTAAAGGTTATTTAAGGTATTTTAAGCCTATTTCACTATTCCAGAGTGTTCGTTGCATTAAACTGGTTATATTTACGCATCGGTGCGCGTATAACCTTCCAGAAAGCGATTTAGAGTTTGAAATTGAACGAGAAATGATATGTGCAAATGATACACATATTTTTTACAAATCCCAAGTATGAAATACAATATTTCATTGGTTTGGCATTTGTTTGATGGTCGCAGTGACACGGGTGTCACAGTCTCCCCTACTTTAGGAAATTTCGTCCCGAAATTAATTCGTAGGAGTCTATTTGTGACTTTGTGTTAAATAACCATCAAAGATGAACAAGAAGTAATCCTGTAATTTCTCTTTAACGAACATTTTTCAGAAATGAAAAATGAACCGAGTTATTTTCGACAGGCATTCTTTAGAAACAAAAATGAACAGAATAGTCATTTTCCCCAACATCTTCAGAAACAAAAATGAACAGAATAGTCATTTTACATCTTCAGAAACAAAAATGAACAGAATAGTCATTTTACATCTTCAGAAACAAAAATGAACGGAATAGTCATTTTACATCTTCAGAAACAAAAATGAACGGAATAGTCATTTTACATCTTCAGAAACAAAAATGAACGGAATAGTCATTTTACATCTTCAGAAACAAAAATGAACGGAATAGTCATTTTACATCTTCAGAAACAAAAATGAACAGAATAGTCATTTTACATCTTCAGAAACAAAAATGAACAGAATAGTCATTTTACATATTCAGAAACAAAATGAACGGAATAGTCATTTTACATCTTCAGAAACAAAAATGAACGGAATAGTCATTTTACATCTTCAGAAACAAAAATGAACAGAATAGTCATTTTACATCTTCAGAAACAAAAATGAACAGAATAGTCATTTTACATCTTCAGAAACAAAAATGAACGGAATAGTCATTTTACATCTTCAGAAACAAAAATGAACAGAATAGTCATTTTACATCTTCAGAAACAAAAATGAACGGAATAGACTCTAGACACATGACAAAATTCACTGTGGTTTCTGTGCACTGAATTTCATAATTATGTATGCATCCATAATTATGCAATTCCTTGCATAGTCCGCACAACTTGTCTTGAAATGTTTGTGGGGAGGGTAATCAAACCTGACGATGAGTGTGACTAGACTACCATAGGGTCCTTTTAATTAGATCAACAAAGGATCCTTTTAATTAGACCACCAAGGAGTCCTTTCAGCTATATCATCACATGATATTCCTAACCAGATTTTTAGATCAATCTGTTTACCTAGACCACTCAGGGGTCTAATTATGGAATAATACAATATAATCCGAGGGTCTTTACTATTACGTAAAATCCCATTGAGGATTTAATATAGTACCTTTGGATATCCTACTTTGAATTTCCTTATACAAAGATATGGAAGATTCTACGAGGATTTGGATAACAAAACTTGGATTACACCAAAAACATAAAAGGAAACACATAAGCACATAATCACATAGTTGGTTAACTTGGTTATAAATTTGTTGTCTTTGGACGCGGATACCTAAAGCACACCAGGAATCCAATTCGTGGATTTCTTTGGCACTTTAATCATTTCAAGAATCCATCCTTGAAGATAGAATGATCTACCAAAAATTCAATTTTCGTTTTCAGGAAAACGCAATATTCGAATTAAGGTACACAATAATTTAAGACATACGAAAATACCTTTGGGTACCCTATTAAGAATTTATAGTGGTACTTGGGGTATTCGTACATAATTTTATCTTGCACCTTGTACTTCGTTTCTTTGCAAGAGACGGGTACTTAGGATCTTTACGCAAGAGATTGTAATATGGAAGAATTTTGGGGGTAGTTTGCTTTTCAAGTAATACGATTCCTTGATTGTCAGTATTATAGGGGATATGTTGTTTATGCATACAACCACATAATATACATTGTAAAATAAAAAGATTTATTTATTAACAATGATAACAACTGTTTCATGGACCTTGACAACAAAAGAAAATAATACATAAGATATGATTATTTCTAAAGAGTGTTGTCTTCTAGTCGATCAGATGCTCATCTCTGTGCTGGATTAGCATTAGCAAGCTTTGGGCAATTTCTTCGGAAATGTCCCATCTTACCACACTTGTTGCAAGAACCTGGTGGAAAGCGAGCTCGAGCAGGTTTGTTGTCGACTTGATTTGGTGCAACTGCTGCAACGCAAACTTTTGCCATATGACCTTTAAGTCCACAAATTTGGCATTCGCGGCACTTCACATTAGCATGATGATGTAGGCCACATCGGTTGCACAAGGGTGAAGTTCCATTGTATGGCTTCCTAGTACAGGGTTGAGCTGGTTGGTTGGGGACGGCTTGACCATTGTGAGCGACCATGGCGAAGTTCTGAGAAGCCTTTTGCTTCTTTGACCGCTCAAGGGATCCAGTCTGCTCATCCATGGTCTTTGATTCCCTGATTGGTTTCTTGTCACCCTTCCGGAAAAGCTTACATTTCCTGATCTGAGATTCAGTCAGAGTTGCAGATAGCTCAATGGCCTGCCTAACCGTAGTGGGGTTACTACCAGTAACAATGTCTTGAACTGAGTCAGGGAGACCATCAATGTACTTTTCGATCGCCTTATCCAAAGGCGTAACCATGGTAGGACACAACAGGCTCAGCTCCTCATATCGATCAGTGTATGCTCGATGTTCGCCGCTGTCTTGCTTAAGGTCATCGAATTCCCTTTCTAAGGCCCTGATCTCATGTCGAGGACAAAATTCCTTCATCATTAGTGCTCGAAGTTCTTCCCAAGTTTGGGCCAGTGCCACTTCGGCACCCCTATCTCTCACCACACCGTTCCACCATGTCAAAGCTCGTTTCTCGAAGACACTAGATGCAAAATCTACCTTTCGCTCGTTTGGACATTGAACATGCCTGAAGGTGCTCTCTAGACTCTCGAACCATTGCAGAAGTGCAGTCGCTCCTTGAGACCCAGAAAACTTTGATGGCTTGGCCGAGTTAAATGTCTTGAAGCTGCAGAGGGCATTATTGTTGTTGATAGCTTGGTGACATTGAGCAACGATGATCAGGATTGCAGCAGTCATTTGCTGTGTAATGACAGCTGCCAGCTCGTCAACAGATACCGGATTTTCGCATCGTGGAGGCATTCTAAAAGAGGAGAACATGAAAGGAAACGAGTGAGAGAATTAGACGAAATGAATGAGATGAAACAAATCTGATGAAAGCAAGGATAGTGGTCATTTGTTTGTTACTACGAAGCAACAAACGACCTCGGTGATTTATCAAAGTAAATAGGTCAAAAATAATGTATCGCGAAGACATGCTCGCCTATAAGTGAACACTCATCCCAAGAATTCCCAGGTAAGCACAACTGGTCTCGCGTCTGGTTGAGATGTATACGAAGTGCTTGCCTAGACAGAAAACTCAGAATACAGGCATTCACCCTTCCAGTTTGCACGTGTTCACATTATTTAAAACCCAAAACCTTGACGAGAATTTTGAAAATTCAAAGGGGTTCAAAACCATACAATAGAGGGTTCAAAACCTTGTAATAAATCATCCTAGAACAGATGATTAGTTTTCAAAGCGGTTTTGAAATTTATGTTCTTGTTGTGGTCGTCGCCTAAGGATAGGTGACGGTATTGTTTTATGACTAAACGCAAGTAAACTCGCGTTAGGGTCCTAATAAGGTTATAGACTAGGTCAAAGCATTACTAATAACCTAATTCCCTATAACCATTGGCTCTGATACCATCTTTTCTGTCACACCCCGACCACGTAGAACATACAAAACGTGGCGGAAATATCGGGGAGTGTTGTAACAGAATTAATCGTTTCAAATCCATGGCAATTGAAGTTTCGTTTTATTGATAAAAGTGTTACAATGTCTTAACAAACAAAGGAATACAACATAATTAACTAGTCTTGCATCTTTTATTGTCACTAAAGCCCAAGTCTGCCTATGTGTATCTTGATCATCTTACGCAACAGTTCCTGAAAAACACATGTGAAAATAGGTACGTCAGCATAAAAATGCCTGTGAGATACATAGGTTTTGTGAAAATAGGTTTCATGACTTATGTTTGAGAAAATGTTTAGTCATGAACCTTGTTATTTGCTTTGCTTTGTAAATCATTTGAAAATCGATAAGATCAGATAATAAGTATAAATAAATGTAAGGTTAAATGAATAACCAAGTAAAATATGTTTGCATAAGATAAGTTGTTTATAAATCAATGTCTTGTGAAAAGTATGTTACTTGTATAAAATGTTCTATGTCTCAAACTGAAATGATTCAAATAATGCTATGATATGTAATACCATACAAACACTTATATATAGGAAGTACCAGCGGCGTATCCACCATGCTTGTATCATATTACACACGCCTCGTTACTTAATCACTTACTCAAACCAAACCAACCAATGTAAGAAGTCTATGTTTAAATCAATTGTCAAATGTATTGGGTAATATGTCAAAGTGTTCATGTCAAGACGTAAATCATATCAAAATGTCTATGTCAAATATCCATGTCAAATGTCTATGTCAAATATCCATGTCAAATGTCTATGTCAAAATGTCATGTATGGCAAGTGAAATGTCTCAACTAAACCATATGCACAAAAACAAAGTATTGAAGTAAAACTTGGTTTAAATCAAAGTTATGTTTTGTGGGAAATGCATGATCAAATGTCAATCATGTTAAAATGTCTATGCCGAAATGTCTATGTCAAATGTCTATGTCAAAATGTCATGTAAAACGATGTACTAAGTAATGCACACAATTGGGCACACCTAGCATGAAATGTCATAAAATCATGTACTATAATGTACTAACGAACATAGCAGTATATGATGTTAAAACAGGAAAGCATGAAAGTAACAAGTAGGCACATGTGTTCCACCCCAAAACAGTTTGGAAAACAGTAAAAGAGGGGTCTATGTACTCACTTGAGATTGCTCAGAAGTCCTAGGATAACCACCAAGCAATGCTAGAGATCGCGGAATATCAAACGGCACCTAATATAGGTAACTACATTAATAAACCGGACCTAAATCGGAAGACTGGGTAGCATGAGGGTTTGTAAACCAAATGAGTGTAGGAACTCATGTGATATGGTTAATCAAAGCCTACATACTAAATGAAACTTAACCTAAGTGTCTACGACCCATTACGACCCGTTTAGGTAGCTTATTCTACTTTAACGCGTCGTTCGCGTGAAACGCGTTCGGACCGTCTAACTAGTCCTATGACAAGTGTTATATGCCTAAACATGTTACATAATCAGTTATGTGACAAAAGTTTAGGTTACATATGCTTAATTACCAATTATACATGAAAAGGGTATTCTGGTAATTTACCTAAGGCATATAAACTACCTATCATACAACTACTCAAACGATGTGACCATAGGGTATAACCTCGGAAGGTCATTCCCTACCTACTATGGTCACCTAATGTGTTTGGTCGGATCCTAATGATCAACCAAACTGGGTCGGGTTCGAGGTATAAGCGATTTATTGGATCGCTTACCCTACGACCCTAGACAACGTGGTAATCAGTGGGCATAGTCCCAAGGGACTATGACCAACGTGATTACACTCACGTTGCGAAGTTCAAACGAACTTCGCATTGACCATTACTGGTCAACGCTGAAAGTCAAACAAAGTTTGACTTTCTGACTCGAAAAGCAGTAAAATAAGGAAAAGAACGAAAGAATACTTACGAAGGGTCCCCGAATGCTAAACTCGATTCAAAAATCTCAGGTATGAAACAAATGTTTCAACTTAGAGTTTCTCAAATCAAGTTTCTAGTGATTTTAGCAATGGGGGGTATGGGGTATTTATAGGAATACCCGAACCGTTAAGATCGTTTCATGGAAAACGTGCCTTAATCCCATCCGTACATGTGTTGAAAAGTTATGGTGTTTAGGTGTTTAAATTCCATCCATACATGTGTTGCAAAGTTATGGTGTTTAGGTGCTTAAATTCCATCCATACATGTGTTGCAAAGTCATGGTGCTTAGATTCCATCCTTATCCGCTGACTAAGCATGTTTAGAATGTGTGGTTGTGAATTAAACAATGGCTAATACATCGAATCTGGTCCCGAATGCGAAAAACTGAGTTTCTGCATGTTTTCTTATGGCGAACACTAAAATAAAATATTTTAGTGCTTACATAAATTTTTGGATGTCCGGATGTATTCAGAACGTAAGTTATGCGCGAAAATGCAAACTTGTGCACTTTTTGACACTTTTAGTCCCTGAATGACCCAAAAGTTTATTTTAGCACACCGAACCCCTCAAAGCCTATTTCTAAGCTATGTAAAGGATATTTATGGTATGTTTAACTTATGGTCATGTTCCGGAAGGTCTGTTACAGTTCAAATTGGCATACTTTCGCAGTTTGTCAACTTTAGTCCCTGTAAGCGAATTAACTTGATTTCGGCATACCAAACCTTCCAAAACTTATTTCTAAGTTATGTAAAGGTTATTTAAGGTATGTTAAGCCTATTTCACTATTCCGGAGTGTTCGTTGCATTAAACTGGTTATATTTACGCATCGGTGCGCGTATAACCTTCCAGAAAGCGATTTAGAGTTTGAAATTGAACGAGAAATGATATGTGCAAATGATACACATATTTTTTACAAATCCCAAGTATGAAATACAATATTTCATTGGTTTGGCATTTGTTTGATGGTCGCAGTGACACGGGTGTCACACCTGGAAGGGCTGAGGCTCGGTCTGAGAGGCCGAGGCTCGGTCTGAGAGATCGAGGTTAGTTGGCTAGTGGGACTAGGAGAATTGGCTAGTGGGACTAGGAGGATTGGCTAGTGGGACTAGGAGGATTGGCTAGTGGGACTAGGAAGAGTAAGCTCAGTTTGGAGACTAAGGCTCGGTGTTGGAAACCGAGGCTCGATCTGAGAGGTCGAGGTAGTTGATAGAGCAGTCTAGAAGACTGGGAGACTAGTGGGACTAGGAAAATTATGTGATATCTTACTTGGTGACTTATGTGATTATCTGATTGTATGACTGATTATTTGAGCATATTTGTGTTTATGTTACAGACTCATGGATTCCGCCGGTACTGGCGATTCGGACACTACCGGACCCATACCTATCGTATCTGATGACCTCACATCCTCCGAGCATGAGGTGTACACATCTGACTATACCAGTACTGACGAGGATGATTTCCAGCCCTTCGCACTACCCGATGGTGCTGATGAGCCTGCAGATGACCCTCCCGCTGAGTACCTACCTCTAGTAGAGATTCCGGCTCCTATACCCCTAGCCGTTTATCCAGCATATGATTTCCTTCTTGACGCCGAGGCTGATGGTGATATTGACCTGTTTGAGGATGAGCCTTTTGAGGATGAGATCCAGGGCGAGGCCCTTCTTCCTGCGGACGATCTTCTGATGATCGCTGACGTTCCCGCTGAGGATTCGCCAGCACATTCTCCTGTCCCAGACACCTTCGAGTCTGTGGCATCCGCACCTTCTCACACATTGAGCGCACAGCACTTTGCGCATGATTCTGATCCTGACCAGGCATCCTCTGTTGCACCTATTCCCAGTTTTGCGTTTGACCATGATGACATAGAGGATTCTGATCCTATCTTTCCCCCGGGATACGACCCGGATCGTGATATCGAGTTTATACCTATGGATCAGCCCATGGAGGATCCAGCTGACCCAGTAGACCCTATCGACCCCGAGTTTGACTTCGAGATGGCTTTTGATGACCCCGAGCCTGTCGTCGCTCCTGAGCAGGCAGCCGCTCTAGACCCCATACTTGAGCATGACCCCGTACATGCTGGCATCCCTTTTGAGCCTGTTATAGCAGACCCACATGTTGATGATCTCCCCGTGGATGTTCCTTCGTTAGAGGGCGATCTTGTTGTTGTTGATCCTGTTGTTCCTCTACCTGTTGTTGATATATCTGTTGACCATCCTGTTGAGCACATTGCACCTGTTCATCCTTTTGTTGCCCCACCTGATCCCATCCCACTAGAGCCCGAGCATGCACTGTTCGCGGCACGCATGGATCCACCAGATGAGCATGCACAGCATGGTTGGATACCTGCTGATGAGGATGTTCCACCTTTTCCTCCTCAGATCCCTGATACACGACATGTTGATTTTTCTTTTCAGGTTCCACAGTTTGTACCTCCAGCGAGGCCTGGAGAGGGTTCTTCCGCCCATCCTGTTGGGCATGTACCGATGTCTATCCCCTTCATGCCCCAGATGTCATCTGTTCCACCCTCTGTTGCTCCATTTCACGTGGCACCTTTTGACCCCACCAGTGAGTCGTTCCTTTGGGCACCAGACTCTGGTATGCCACCTACTGACCCCTACCATTCTTTTCACAGGGGGTATACTATCGAGGACGTTTTGTTGTCTTTTGTCGCTCAGCACGAGTCGCACACGCAGCGCATCCAGGAGCTTGAGAGAGCTCAGCTGCCACCGTGTCCGTGCCATGGTCAGACACACTCTCCTCTGCAGCCATTTCGACCTTTACCACCAGATTATGCTGCCCGTCTCTTTACACTAGAGCAGCAGGTTGCTTCTATCATTCGTACTCAGCAGGCTATGGAGGCGGACTGGCTCCAGTTACGTCATTTGTTTTACACCCACTTTCCTCCTCCTCCACCACCATCTGTATAGAGCTCATCAGTGCTGTTTGGGTAGACGAGGATGAGAAGACGGCGATTGTTGGACTGCACATCATTTTTGGAGACTACATTTGATTCTGACTTTTGTTGACTTGTATTTGACGTATTTGACATTGACATGATGTAGCTTTTGGACAGGGGTGATGTAGCCCCTAGTTGATTGATGATTGTATGATACAGAGATGTACTGATACACTTACTATGTGGTCTCGATATATGGCAATCGCAGTATTCTCATCATATTTGATTCGCTTGATTGCTTATTTGTATTTTATGACATGGGATGTTGTGTGATTGGTATTTGTGATGTATTGATAACATGAGATGTTATGTGATTATACTATTACTATCGTTATATACGTACACTACATTATGACCTGACTTACGTATTATAACATCGGAGCTTTACTATGGCCTGACCAACTTAAACCATCTTTTAGAAGATGCCGCCAAGACGTGAGACATGCATGCCTACTAATGAGGCAGAACTCTAGCAGATTATTGCTGCTGCCATAGCACAGTATGCAGCATCTCAGCCAGGAACGAGCGGAAGTATTAACCAAGGCAATAACAACCCACCTCACGGTAATACTAAGTCATTAAGACATACCGTGACCTAATTGGATATCTTTAGCGATGATGCTAATGCCATTCATATGTTATAACGTATGTGCAGGGTGCACCTACAAGCAGTTCTTAGACTGCAAGCCCGTAAACTTTGATGGCACAGGAGGTGCTGTCGCCTTTGTTCGTTGGGCTGAGAAAACCGAATCTGTTCTTCGCATGAGCAAGTGCGCGCTGGATCAGCAAGTCACCTATATCTCAGGGCTATTCTTGGATGGAGCCCTCTCTTGGTGGAATCTGCAAGTACAGACACTAGGCGAAGCTGCTGCTTACGCGCTGACCTGGACCGAACTGAAGGAATTTATGCGCAAAAAGTACTGTTCCCGCGCAGAAATCTAGCGATTGGAGACCGAGTTCTGGCACTTGAAAATGGACGGTCCAAAGGTAGCAGAATACGTTCAAAGATTCCATGACTTATCTCAAGTGGTTCCTTACATGGTCACACCAGAATACAAGCGAATCGAGCGCTTCATTTGGGGATTAGCTCCTCAAATCATAAGCATGGTGACCTCATCCAAGCCTGCGACTATTACTGAGGCGATTGATTTGAGCATAGCTCTCACTGAGGAGGCGATCCGCCTGAAAAAGTTTGATGAGATCAAGACGAAAAAGGCAGAGACTCATGTCGAGTCATTAGGAGGTAACAAACGAAAGTTCTCGAACTTCAAGCAGGGCGTCAGTGTGGCGGTTAGGAAAGGAGGATCAGACTCGCCAGCTTAGGTTACGGCTGGTAGAGGGAAGAAAGGAAAAGGATACATGGGCGCCCAGCCCAAATGCAACGCCTGCCAGCGCCACCATTCTGGTCAGTGCGGGCTAAAAGTATGCGAAGCATGTGGGAAACGTGGCCACTCGAAGGACACTTGTTGGGCTAGTGCTGGCCGGGGAGGCCAGGGAGGATTTGAGAATAGGAATAATAATCGTGGTGGTAATCGCCCACAAGGAAACTATGGAGGTAACGAAAATCGAGGCAACAATGCTAACCAAGCGGGCGCCATGAATCGTAATAAGAGGAATGATCAAGTTGGTGGAAACGGGCAAAGACTTGGATGCTTTAACTGCGGTGATATCGGGCATTTTAAGAAGAACTGCCCAGACTTAAACCAAGCCCGTGGAAGAGTGTTCCAACTCGAAGCAAGGGAAGCGCGCCAGGATCCCAATGTCGTTACTGGTACGTTCCCTGTGAATCAACGCTATGCATCCGTTTTATTTGATACTGGTGCCGATTATAGCTTCGTGTCGTTAGAATTTAAGAATATGCTTGGGTTAGCCGCTAATAAGTTAGATATTCCCTACTCGATCGAATTAGCTAATGGGAAGTTAGTAGAAGCCAATGAAGTTATCAGAGGTTGTGTGATCGAATTATGTCACACCCCGACCACGTAGAACATACAAAACGTGGCGGAAACATCGGGGAGTGTTGTAACAGAATTAATGTTTCACAACCATGGAAATTAAAGTTTCGTTTTATTGATTAAAAGTGTTACAATGTCTTAACAAACAAGGAAATACAACATAATTAACTAGTCTTGCATCTTTTATTGTCACTAAAGCCCAAGTCTGCCTATGTGTATCTTGATCATCGTATGCAACAGCTCCTGAAAAACACATGTGAAAATAGGTACGTCAGCATAAAAATGCCTGTGAGATACATAGGTTTTGTGAAAATAAGATTCATGACTTATGTTTGAGAAAATGTTTAGTCATGAACCTTGTTATTTGCTTTGTCTTTAAATCATTTGAAAAACGATAAGATCAGATGATAAGTATAAATAAATGTAAGGTTAAATGGATAACCAAGTAAAATGTGTTTGTATAAGATAAGTTGTTTATAAATCAATGTCTTGTGAAAAGTATGTTATTTGTATGAAATGTTCTATGTCTCAAACTGAAATGATTCAAATAACGTGACGACATGTAATACCATACAAACACTTATATATAGGAAGTACCAGCGGCGTATCCACCATGCTTGTATCATATTACACACGCATCGTTACTTAATCACTTAATCAAACCAAACCAAACAATGTAAAATGTTCATGTCAAGATGTAAATCATGTCAAAATGTCTATGTCAAATATCCAAGTCAAATGTCTATGTCAAATATCCATGTCAAATGTCTATGTTTAAACCAATAGTCAAAAGTCCTTGTATAAACCATGTCAAATGTTGATAGTCCAAAAGTAGTCAAGTAATGTATAACCAAAATGATATGTATGGTAAGTAAAATTTAGACTACTTAAACCATAAGTAAAAATGAACAAAACAAAGTATTGAAGTAAAACTTGGTTTAAATCAAAGTTATGTTTTGTAGAATAATGCATGCTTTACTGATACAAACACTTATGCAGTATGTTAAACGCAAACATTCAAGCCTTGAGACAGCCGGATAACTATGTAAAAGTGAGTTATCAAAAGAATATGTATTCGGATTCGGTCATTCCTTTCATCCCCTTTCCCTGGGATGTCCGGAACGGGATTTGTCAAGTCCTATGGTACCACTACCTACTACCGAGCGGCGTAGCAAATGTTAATGAATGTTATATAGACCCGTTAAACAAACCAAATGTCATACCAAAATGTAAGCATGAGATGAAGATAATGTACCTAGTATGCTAGAGTAAACATACAAGGTAGAGTTGTAAAACAATGTGTCCATATGTTACTGGAACATATGCAACAGAGATGCAATGTAAAATGATGTACTAAGTATGCTAAGTTAACATACAAAGCAGAAAAGTCATGTAAATCAATGTGCTTAGCATGTTATCAGTCAACATACATAGCAGAAAAGTCATGTAAATCAATGTGCTTAGCATGTTATCAGTCAACATACATAGCAGAAAAGTCATGTAAATCAATGTACTATAATGTACTAACAAACATAGTCGGTATATGATGTGAAAACATGAAAGCAGGAAAGTAACAAGTAGGCACATGTGTTCCACCCCAAAACAGTTTGGAAAACAGTAAAAGAGGGGTCTATGTACTCACTTGAGATTGCTCAGTTGTCTAAAGATAACCACCAAACAGTGCTAGAGATCTCGGAATCAAACGGCACCTAATATAGGTAACTATGTTAAATAACCGGACCTAAATCGGAAGACTGGGTAGCATTAGGGTTTGTAAACCAAACGAGTGTGGAGACTCGTGTGATATGGTTTAACAAAGCCTACATACTAAATGAAACTTAACCTAACTGCTTACGACCCATTACGACTCGTTTAGGTAGCTTATGCTACTTTAACGCGTCGTTCGCGTGAAACGCGTTCGGACCGCCTAACTAGTCCTATGACAAGTGTTATATGCCTAAACATGTTACATAATCAGTTATGTGACAAAAGTTTAGGTTACATATGCTTAATTACCAATTATACATGAAATGGGTATTCTGGTAATTTACCTAAGGCATATAAACTACCTATCATACAACTACTTAAACGATGTGACCATAGGGTATAACCTCGGAAGGTTATTCCCTACCTACTATGGTCACCTAATGTATTTGGTCGGATCCTAATGATCGACCAAACTGGGTCGGGTTCGAAGGTATAGGCGATTTATTAGATCGCCTACCCTACGACCCTAGACAACGTGGTAATCAGTGGGCATAGTCCCAAGGGACTATGACCAACGTGATTACACTCACGTTGCGAAGTTCAAACGAACTTCGCATTGACCATTACTGGTCAACGCTGAAAGTCAAACAAAGTTTGACTTTCTGACTCGAAAAGCAATAAAATAAGGAAAAGAACGAAAGAATACTTACCCAGGGTCCCCGAATGCTAATCCCGATCTAAGAACTCAGGTATGAAACAATGGTTTCAACTTAGAGCTCTCAAATCAGAATTCTTGTGGGTTTAGAAGCAATGGGGGGTGGGGTATTTATAGTATTCGGTCCACCGTTAAGATCGTTTCAAGGAAAACGTGCCTTAATCTTGCCCGTACATGTGTCGGGACCTTATGGTGGCTAGAAATGATCCTTATCTTCATGACTAAGCATCTTAGAACATGTGGTGGAGGATCAAACATGTGCAAACAGGCTGTTAGAAACTCTGCATCTGGTCTGGACTTGGCTAGCGCACCGCTACACTAAAAGTGTAGCGCACCGCTAGGCCAAAGTTTGGCAGAATTACACTTTTGGTCCCTGTCATGCATTCAGCCCATTTTTGACACGTTTAAGGCCCGTTAACCCCATTTCAAAGCTCTAAAATGAAGTTAAAGTATAGGGAAGTTAAAATATGCTCAAAAATATCTCGGATGTCGGTTCGTTTAGCCGTACGAACGCGATGTTCGCTTAATTACGACGGAATGCGCACAAGCGCGAAAAACGATCCAAATGACGCGACGAATGGATTTTTCTTATGCCGAACACTAAAATAAAATATTTTAGTGCTTACATAAATTTTTGGATGTCCGGATGTATTCAGAACGTAAGTTACGTTTAAAAATGCAAACTTGTGCACTTTTTGACGCTTTTAGTCCCTGAATGCCACAAAAGTTTATTTTAGCATACCGAACACCTCAAAGCCTATTTCTAAGCTATGTAAAGGATATTTATGGTATGTTTAACTTATGGTCATGTTTCGGAAGGTCTGTTACAGTTCAAATTGGCATACTTTCGCAGTTTGTCAACTTTAGTCCCTGTAAGCGATTAAACTTTGATTTCACCACACCAAACCTTCCAAAACTTATATCTAAGTTATGTAAAGGTTATTTAAGGTATGTTAAGCCTATTTCACTATTCCGGAGTGTTTGTTGGATTAAACTGGTTATATTTACGCATCAGTGCGCGTATAGCCTTCCAGAAAGCGATTTAAAGCTTGAAATTGAACAAGAGTTGATATGTGTAAACTATACACATATTTTTACAAATCCCAAGTATGAAATATAATATTTCATTGGTTTGGTATTTGTTTGATGGCCGTGAAGGCACAGGTGTTACAGTCTCCCCTACTTTAGGAAATTTCGTCCCGAAATTTATTTAGAGGAAACTTGTAAGAGTTTAAAACATGAAGTTGAAAAGATCGAACAATATTGGCTAGATTTCTGAACTTCTAGTAACTTTAATAATCATCATGATTGCAACGTAAGAGGGATACCTATATATACAAGTATATAAAGCGTCATTGGTGCGTCCACCGTACCTCCATTACATCGTCCTCATTTTGTTATTGTTGTCGCTATCGGTTCCTTCACATAATAAATCTTACTGGATTTCTGTGCACTAAATTTCATAATTATGTGCGCATACATAATTAGAGAATTCCTTGCACAGTTCACACAGTCTATTTTATAATGTGTAGGGTAAAACCAAATGAAAAATCATGTGATGAGCGTGACTTAGACCGCCATAGAGTCCTTTAGACTAAATCAATAAATGATTTAAATAGACTATCAAGGAGTCTGTTCAGCTACATCACTAGATGTCATTTTTTTACCAAATTGTGAATCAATCTTTTTGACTAGACCACTAAAGGGTCTCTTATGAATCTTGGAGTGGTACTATATAATCCAAGGGTCTTAACTATTACATAGAAGCCCATTTAA
The DNA here is from genome assembly GCA_030545235.1 of Helianthus tuberosus. Taxonomy (NCBI): domain Eukaryota; kingdom Viridiplantae; phylum Streptophyta; class Magnoliopsida; order Asterales; family Asteraceae; genus Helianthus; species Helianthus tuberosus. The sequence goes on from JARYGA010046293.1 coordinate 3,556,094, forward strand.
GGATTAAAGGTAGTACCTTTTGAATATCCTGCTACGAATCCCTCATATGAAGATATGAAAGATCCTGCAAGGATTTGGATAAAGAATATCCAGAGTAGTAAAAACACCAAAAATGCATAAAAGAAAACATAAGATGAGTAAACACATAGTCACATAACCACAAAATTGTTTGTTAATTTGTCTTGTAAATTGCGTACATGCATTTAAAGCACACTAGGAATCCATTCTGTGGATTTCAGTTGGTACTTTAAACGTTATCAAGAATCCAACTATAAAGATAGAAAGATTCAAAAAGAAAATTCGACTTCGATTATTTGGAACCGAAGTGTTCGAATTAAGGTACATAAGGAATCCAATTAAGGACTGTGATTTGAATAATAATCATCCACAAGGATCTAATTGTGAGGATAAAAAGATCCCATATGGATTTAAAAGTTGGAGATGTTTTGAAACCTTGCACTGGACGTGCTTAGGTCAAAACATGATGTAAAATGCTTAAGAAGTTGAGATGCTTGATATGTCAAGGCGACATATGAAGCAGAATTTTGAAGGTTAAGTCAATGTATGAGGAAAATATTTTTGAAAACTATGCATGGGGTTCTTTTAAGAAAAATGTGTTTAACGTTTTTGAAACCTTATATATAATACTTTTTGAAATCATAAAGTAGGTGTATTAGGTAGATATATTTACAAAAATGTTTTAAAATCATGCGAGATGAATTTTGAAATTATGTATAAGGTTTTTGAAAGACATGAATGATGCTTTTCGAAATCATGCACTTGATCAGAAAATGTATTGTGTTAATATTGTCTTCAGACTATATGAAATATTTTGAAATTAGAAAGGTTGGTTTTGATAACATGGCCAATGTTTTTGAAATAACATAAACAATGCATCTAGAAAAATTGTTTTCAAACTATATGAAATGTTTTGAGATCATGAAGATTGTTTTGAAATACTGGTACTGTGTATGTTGAAAAATTAAAACGTAATGGGTATGAGATTTGAAAACACCCTTAGTTATCTAACCAAGGATTCAAAGGCACTGATGTGCAGAAGCATGATCACTCATAATGTCACTTTATCTTCTGTACTTTGTTTCTTAGAATGAAACGAGTACTTAAAATGTTCGAGGGAATCACGAGCGATCATTTGAAAGAGAGAAATCACAAGAGTAGTTTGTAAGGTACATAGTTCCTTGATGTAGGTATCATAGGAAAAGCCATCCACACTTAGCAGGGGGTTGAGCTGGTTGGTTGGGGACTGCTTTACCATTGTGAGCGACCATGGCGAAGTTCTGAGAAGCCTTTCGCTTCTTTGACTTCTTAGGGGATCGTTCATCCATGGTCTTTGATTCCTCGATTGGTTTATTGGCTGATGGTGCTGTCACCTGACTAGGTCCTGCCTGTCTTGGTGACTCTCGAGTGGCTTCATCCTAGAGATGATACATGGCAGTAGCTAATTCAACAGTCTTCAGGACTACTTCGCCTATTCGCTGAGTGAATTTGGCTGCTTGCTCAGATATCTGGGCGTCATCGTGATGAAGAGACATTCTTGAAGAAAAAGAAAGGCATAGGGAGAAACAGGTGAAAGATTATTGGACAATCAAAACAGAATGATAACGCATGAAAATTGCGATCATTTGTTTGTTACCTAAGGCAAACAAATGAAACGGTGACTAATCGAAGTAAATGGGTCAAAAATAATGTATCGCGAAGACATGCTCGCCTATAAGTGAACACTCATCCCAAGAATTCCCAGGTAAGCACAACTGGTCTCGCGTCTGATGAGATGTATACGAAGTGCTTGCCTAGCCAGAAAACCCAGAATACAGGCATTCACCCTTCCAGTTTGCACGTGTTCACATTATTAAAAACCCAAAACCTTGACGAGATTTTGAAAACTCAAAGGGTTCAAAACCATATAATAGAGAGTTCAAAACCTTACAATAGAGGGTTCAAAACCTAGTAATTAATCATCCTAGAACAGATGATTAGTTTTCAAAGCGGTTTTGAAATTTATATTCTTGTTGTGATCGTCGCCTAAGGATAGGTGACGGTATTGTTTTATGACTAAACGCAAGTAAACTCGCGTTAGGGTCCTAAGAAGGTTATAGACTAGGTCAAAGCATTACTAATAACCTAATTCCCTATAACCATTAGCTCTGATACCATCTTTTCTGTCACACCCCGACCACGTAGAACATACAAAACGTGGCGGAAACATCGGGGAGTGTTGTAACAGAATTAATGTTTCACAACCATGGAAATTAAAGTTTCGTTTTATTGATTAAAAGTGTTACAATGTCTTAACAAACAAGGAAATACAACATAATTAACTAGTCTTGCATCTTTTATTGTCACTAAAGCCCAAGTCTGCCTATGTGTATCTTGATCATCGTATGCAACAGCTCCTGAAAAACACATGTGAAAATAGGTACGTCAGCATAAAAATGCCTGTGAGATACATAGGTTTTGTGAAAATAAGATTCATGACTTATGTTTGAGAAAATGTTTAGTCATGAACCTTGTTATTTGCTTTGTCTTTAAATCATTTGAAAAACGATAAGATCAGATGATAAGTATAAATAAATGTAAGGTTAAATGGATAACCAAGTAAAATGTGTTTGTATAAGATAAGTTGTTTATAAATCAATGTCTTGTGAAAAGTATGTTATTTGTATGAAATGTTCTATGTCTCAAACTGAAATGATTCAAATAACGTGACGACATGTAATACCATACAAACACTTATATATAGGAAGTACCAGTGGCGTATCCACCATGCTTGTATCATATTACACACGCATCGTTACTTAATCACTTAATCAAACCAAACCAAACAATGTAAAATGTTCATGTCAAGATGTAAATCATGTCAAAATGTCTATGTCAAATATCCAAGTCAAATGTCTATGTCAAATATCCATGTCAAATGTCTATGTTTAAACCAATAGTCAAAAGTCCTTGTATAAACCATGTCAAATGTTGATAGTCCAAAAGTAGTCAAGTAATGTATAACCAAAATGATATGTATGGTAAGTAAAATTTAGACTACTTAAACCATAAGTAAAAATGAACAAAACAAAGTATTGAAGTAAAACTTGGTTTAAATCAAAGTTATGTTTTGTAGAATAATGCATGCTTTACTGATACAAACACTTATGCAGTATGTTAAACGCAAACATTCAAGCCTTGAGACAGCCGGATAACTATGTAAAAGTGAGTTATCAAAAGAATATGTATTCGGATTCGGTCATTCCTTTCATCCCCTTTCCCTGGGATGTCCGGAACGGGATTTGTCAAGTCCTATGGTACCACTACCTACTACCGAGCGGCGTAGCAAATGTTAATGAATGTTATATAGACCCGTTAAACAAACCAAATGTCATACCAAAATGTAAGCATGAGATGAAGATAATGTACCTAGTATGCTAGAGTAAACATACAAGGTAGAGTTGTAAAACAATGTGTCCATATGTTACTGGAACATATGCAACAGAGATGCAATGTAAAATGATGTACTAAGTATGCTAAGTTAACATACAAAGCAGAAAAGTCATGTAAATCAATGTGCTTAGCATGTTATCAGTCAACATACATAGCAGAAAAGTCATGTAAATCAATGTGCTTAGCATGTTATCAGTCAACATACATAGCAGAAAAGTCATGTAAATCAATGTACTATAATGTACTAACAAACATAGTCGGTATATGATGTGAAAACATGAAAGCAGGAAAGTAACAAGTAGGCACATGTGTTCCACCCCAAAACAGTTTGGAAAACAGTAAAAGAGGGGTCTATGTACTCACTTGAGATTGCTCAGTTGTCTAAAGATAACCACCAAACAGTGCTAGAGATCTCGGAATCAAACGGCACCTAATATAGGTAACTATGTTAAATAACCGGACCTAAATCGGAAGACTGGGTAGCATTAGGGTTTGTAAACCAAACGAGTGTGGAGACTCGTGTGATATGGTTTAACAAAGCCTACATACTAAATGAAACTTAACCTAACTGCTTACGACCCATTACGACCCGTTTAGGTAGCTTATGCTACTTTAACGCGTCGTTCGCGTGAAACGCGTTCGGACCGCCTAACTAGTCCTATGACAAGTGTTATATGCCTAAACATGTTACATAATCAGTTATGTGACAAAAGTTTAGGTTACATATGCTTAATTACCAATTATACATGAAAAGGGTATTCTGGTAATTTACCTAAGGCATATAAACTACCTATCATACAACTACTTAAACGAGGTGACCATAGGGTATAACCTCGGAAGGTTATTCCCTACCTACTATGGTCACCTAATGTATTTGGTCGGATCCTAATGATCGACCAAACTGGGTCGGGTTCGAAGGTATAGGCGATTTATTAGATCGCCTACCCTACGACCCTAGACAACGTGGTAATCAGTGGGCATAGTCCCAAGGGACTATGACCAACGTGATTACACTCACGTTGCGAAGTTCAAACGAACTTCGCATTGACCATTACTGGTCAACGCTGAAAGTCAAACAAAGTTTGACTTTCTGACTCGAAAAGCAATAAAATAAGGAAAAGAACGAAAGAATACTTACCCAGGGTCCCCGAATGCTAATCCCGATCTAAGAACTCAGGTATGAAACAATGGTTTCAACTTAGAGCTCTCAAATCAGAATTCTTGTGGGTTTAGAAGCAATGGGGGTGGGGTATTTATAGTATTCGGTCCACCGTTAAGATCGTTTCAAGGAAAACGTGCCTTAATCTTGCCCGTACATGTGTCGGGACCTTATGGTGGCTAGAAATGATCCTTATCTTCATGACTAAGCATCTTAGAACATGTGGTGGAGGATCAAACATGTGCAAACAGGCTGTTAGAAACTCTGCATCTGGTCTGGACTTGGCTAGCGCACCGCTACACTAAAAGTGTAGCGCACCGCTAGGCCAAAGTTTGGCAGAATTACACTTTTGGTCCCTGTCATGCATTCAGCCCATTTTTGACACGTTTAAGGCCCGTTAACCCCATTTCAAAGCTCTAAAATGAAGTTAAAGTATAGGGAAGTTAAAATATGCTCAAAAATATCTCGGATGTCGGTTCGTTTAGCCGTACGAACGCGATGTTCGCTTAATTACGACGGAATGCGCACAAGCGCGAAAAACGATCCAAATGACGCGACGAATGGATTTTTCTTATGCCGAACACTAAAATAAAATATTTTAGTGCTTACATAAATTTTTGGATGTCCGGATGTATTCAGAACGTAAGTTACGCGTAAAAATGCAAACTTGTGCACTTTTTGACGCTTTTAGTCCCTGAATGCCACAAAAGTTTATTTTAGCATACCGAACACCTCAAAGCCTATTTCTAAGCTATGTAAAGGATATTTATGGTATGTTTAACTTATGGTCATGTTTCGGAAGGTCTGTTACAGTTCAAATTGGCATACTTTCGCAGTTTGTCAACTTTAGTCCCTGTAAGCGATTAAACTTTGATTTCACCACACCAAACCTTCCAAAACTTATATCTAAGTTATGTAAAGGTTATTTAAGGTATGTTAAGCCTATTTCACTATTCCGGAGTGTTTGTTGGATTAAACTGGTTATATTTACGCATCAGTGCGCGTATAGCCTTCCAGAAAGCGATTTAAAGCTTGAAATTGAACAAGAGTTGATATGTGTAAACTATACACATATTTTTACAAATCCCAAGTATGAAATATAATATTTCATTGGTTTGGTATTTTTTTGATGGCCGTGAAGGCACAGGTGTTACAAATTAGGAGAACGTGAGTTTGCTCTGGATCTGCTACCAGTCCAGTTGGGAAGCTTTGATGTGGTGGTAGGAATGGATTGGTTATCAGGCAACAAGGCTGAGATAGTTTGTCACGAAAAGGTTGTTCGTATCCCAACCGATGATGGTGAGACCATTGTTGTTCATGGAGAGAAGCGTGAGACGCCATTGAGGATTATCAGCTGCTTGAAAGCAAGGAAGTGTTTGCAGAAAGGATGTGTTGCCTTCCTGGCACACATTGTGGATAAGAAGGCTGCTGAGCCAAGAATCGAAGACATCCCTGTCGTAAGGGAGTATCCAGAAGTCTTCCCAGAAGACTTGCCTGGACTGCCACCTCAGAGGCAAGTAGAGTTTCGCATCGACTTAGTTCCGGGCGTCGCGCCTGTGGCTAAGGCACCTTATAGACTTGCTCCGTCTGAGATGCAGGAACTGTCAACACAACTTCAAGAGTTGTTAGACAAGGGTTTTATCCGACCAAGCTTCTCGCCTTGGGGAGCTCCGGTCCTGTTTGTCAAGAAGAAGGACGGTAGTTTTCGAATGTGCATTGACTACCGGGAGTTAAACAAGCTGACGATCAAGAATAGATATCCTCTGCCAAGAATTGATGATCTGTTTGACCAACTGCAAGGCTCAAGCTTTTATTCAAAGATCGATCTTCGATCTGGATACCATCAGTTAAGGATACAAGAGGAAAGCATCCCGAAGACAGCCTTCAGAACTCGTTATGGACACTACGAGTTCCTTGTTATGCCGTTTGGTTTGACAAACGCACCTGCAGTCTTTATGGACTTGATGAACAGAGTTTGCAAGCCGTACTTGGACAAGTTCGTGATTGTGTTTATCGACGACATCTTGATTTATTCAAAGACGAAGGCTGAACACGAGCAGCATCTTAGAGCCATTCTAGAGCTGCTGAGGAAAGAATAGCTGTATGCCAAATTCTCTAAGTGCGAGTTTTGGCTACGGGAGGTGCAATTCCTTGGGCACGTGGTGAATGGAGATGGAATCCACGTGGATCCAACCAAGATCGAGGCGATCAAGGATTGGGAAACGCCAAAGACGCCAACCGAGATTCGGCAATTCTTGGGTTTGGCTGGCTATTATCGAAGATTCATTGAGAATTTTTCAAAGATCGCCCAACCATTGACGCTCCTCACGCAGAAGGATAAGAAGTTTGATTGGGGAATCAAACAGGATGAAGCGTTCCAGATATTGAAGGATAAGCTTTGTAACGCGCCAATCTTAGCTCTACCAGAGGGTACTGATGATTTTGTGGTATACTGCGACGCATCGCGCCAAGGATTGGGTTGCGTGTTGATGCAACGACAGAAGGTTATTGCTTACGCATCGCGTCAACTGAAAGTGCATGAAAAGAACTATACCACACACGATTTGGAGCTCGGCGCAGTGGTTTTTGCTTTAAAGATCTGGAGACACTACCTTTATGGTACGAAGTGTACAATCTTTACAGATCACAAGAGCCTACAGCATATATTCAACCAGAAGGAGTTGAATATGAGGCAAAGACGATGGGTTGAATTGTTAAACGACTACGACTGCGAGATAATGTACCATCCAGGGAAGGCGAACGTGGTCGCCGATGCCCTAAATCGTAAAGAGAGAATCAAGCCCATAAGGGTTAGAGCTTTGGAAATGATTATACGAACCGATCTTTCCTTGCGCATTCGTGCCACGCAGAAAGAAGCTCTCAAGGAAGGAAACCTCGAAGAAGAATACCTCCGTGGAATGGAGAAGCTTTTGGTACCAAACGAGGAAGGAATGTTATGCTTCGAGAAAAGGATTTGGGTTCCTCTGTTTGGTGGTTTAAGGGAAGTTATTTTTGATGAAGCTCACAAATCACGGTACTCTATCCATCCTGGAGCGGATAAGATGTACCAGGATCTCAAAGATTACTATTGGTGGCCTAGGATGAAAGGCGATGTTGCTGTTTACGTGAGCAAATGTTTAACGTGCGCTAAGGTTAAAGCGGAATACCAGAAGCCTTCGGGACTTCTGCAACAACCTGAGATTCCCAAGTGGAAATGGGAACAAATCTCCATGGACTTTATTACGAAATTGCCAAGAACGCCAAGAGGCCATGACACTATCTGGGTGATAGTGGATCGATTAACGAAGTCAGCACACTTCTTACCTATCAGGGAGAAGGATAATACGAGCAAATTGGCTGAAATATACATGAGAGAGATCGTCGCGCGCCATGGAGTGCCTCTCTCGATCATCTCTGATAGAGACGGAAGGTTTGTGTCAAGGATATGGCAATCCTTCCAAGAAGCCTTTGGCTCACAATTGAATCTGAGCACTGCGTTTCATCCGCAAACTGACAGCCAGAGCGAGCGAACGATACAGACTTTGGAAGACATGCTGAGAGCGTGTGTTATGGATTTGGGCGGTAGCTGGGACAAGCATTTGCCTTTGGTCGAATTTTCATGCAACAACAGCTACCACACCAATATTGGTGTCGCGCCAATCGAAGCCCTTTACGGACGCAAGTGCCGATCACCCTTATGTTGGGCTGACGCAGGTGATAGGCAGCTTGCTGGTCCCGAAATCTTCCAAGAGACGACAGACAAAATCGCGCAGATTATTAAACGCATCGAAGCAGCTCGCCACAGACAAAAGGCCTATGCGGATCCAAACCGGAAACATGTGGATTTCCAAGTTGGAGAAATGGTTTTATTGAAGGTATCACCCTGGAAGGGGGTGGCACGCTTTGGGAAGCGTGGGAAGTTAAATCCGCGCTACATTGGTCCCTTCAGAATTCTGGAAAGAATAGGACTAGTAGCATACAAGTTGAACCTACCTGCTGAACTGAATGGTGTTCACGATACATTTCATGTATCCAACCTGAAGAAAAGTCCAACTCAAGTTGACGTTGCCATTCCGATCGATGAGATTCATGTTGACGACACGCTCCACTTCGTTGAAGAACCTGTCGAGGTCACGGATTGGAAAGTTAACAAGACCCGCCGGAGCAGTGTCAAGCTCGTCAAAGTTCGTTGGAATGCCAGACATGGTCCTGAATACACCTGGGAACGTGGGGACTAGATGAAAGAGAAATACCCCCACCTTTTTCCTAAGAACCCTGCATCTACAAGCAGAACTTAAATTTCGGGACGAAATTTATTTAACGGGGGGAGAATGTGACAACCCGCACTAAACCAGGTATCCGTATGACTTAATTAATGATTAATTACTGCTTAATTACTGTGCTTGTTTGAACTAGCTGATGAACTGCTACTTGATATCTGACACATGTACTTACTTGCATCGTACTTTACTTGTCGTCACTACATTATTTACATACAGAACCCTAGTGACAACCATGATGCACAAAAAGCACAGTAGCACAATAACGGATAACCTATTGAACATGCTGATATACCCAGCATCAGGCAAACACTGCCTCCAAGGCCTATAAGAGCCTGAGATATTTTGCTACACTAGTAATGAGCGTAGGGATACAAGGGTTGTGGAACTGCGTCTCTAGGAATAAGTCACTATGACTGGATGTGCCTAAAACGTACTATACGTACAGAACTCAGCACTTTACAAAATAATTCAGCTTTTAGCTAACTAATAAAGTGCCAAAATATGAGAAAAATATTACTAGACACTTTCCAAAGTGTCAGGAATGAGTAGTGTCACTAAAAAGAGTAATAACGACACTTTAAAGTTTTGTTAACACTTTAACGGATTACTATCCAACCAAACAACCGGACTTTACCCGGAACATGAAAATATTGTTATTTTCATTACTTATCTTTTTCTGAGCCGGTTAGGGTCCCTGAACACCCTAACACCCATTATAACGCGTGACACACAACTGACCAAGTTAATCTCTAAACTTAACTTAGTTAACCTAACTAAGTAACCAACTAATGATTGAAATCGAACCAAGGACCCCCCCCCCCCTCTTGACCGAAACCTTCCCCTTGGGGACATGCCTTGTACTTGCAAGATCTCCTAATCTAATCTTGTCTAATATCCTAAAGACACAAGAACCAATGGTTATTAGCACTTGAGTTTGTCTATAAGTTAAGAGATTAACACACTTGATCGTTATCACTTAACAACTTCACACAAACACTCTCCCTCTCTTCTCTAGAGCTCTCGGCCGAACCCCCCTATAACCACCCACCCATTTTCGAGTTTGATCATCATTATTCCAAGCATCTACAAACATCAAGGGTCTCGTATTAGGAAGCTTGGTGCACTCGGAGCGCGAAGGACCGCTTTCTCTAGCTTTTATCCAACCGATTTACGTATAGATTCTTCCCTAGCCTCGAGCTAGAGGTATAATACTTAAAAACTCGTATTTGAACTATTCTAAAGTGGTTAAAAGGCTTTGTATCGGTTAAATCTCGTTAAAATGCAAAATGATGCACAAAAGTCTACTAAAACACTTAAAATGGTGGTTAATAGCTTATGTGTTGTGTAAATATTGTAGTAATTGAAAGTGGTGATTATTTAGACCCGATCTATGTTGTGGTAGCTCGGATCATCGTTTAACCCGGTATGGTCATGTTCTTGAATCATGACACAAAGCTATTTTAGAAGTAACAAGGGTTAAAAGGTGAAACTCTACCACACAAGAAACATGAACTTGTGTAGAAATGTTTTACTTGTGTAAAAGTGTTTTAACTTTTACAATAGTGTTTAAAACTAGCGGATCTACGCATCTGCAAGTGGTATTTTCAAAGAACCACGTATCAAAGAAATCATGTATTTTAAAGAGAGGGATCTTACAATAACAAGCATGATTTTTATAAACCACAAGTGTGTAAACACTTGTGAAATGAAAAGATCCGACAAATAACCGTTTTTGTAAAAGATGACGAGAAGTTGTAAAGACGGATTTCTCTAAAAACGAGGTTTTTACGAGATCAAAATTACTTTATATAAAGATTCACAAAATATAATGGGATTTACACTATAGTTTCGGAAAAACTACAAGTTCATGCGATTATGCGATTTACATACTTGTCGATTAGTTGTTGTGATGAAAGTTGTTCTGATCAATAAAGAAATTTTTTGAGTTGATTTGTTAAAGAAAATGATACGCTTGAAAGCGTGGCCACCTCCAGTTACAGAGGAAACTCTGGCGAAATTTTTCTAAAACCTAACACTTAGAACTAATTACACTACAAGTGTTAGAACTATTTTTGACATGTTTTTGGAACATAAATTTCGCCAGGACTTTATTTACTAAATATTCGGAGGTGGGATTTTCACAAAATTTAACGTGATAAATATATATATTTTTCACACACTGTTTATGATTATTTTGTGAAATACATAAATATTATTTTTAGGGTAAAAATAATATTTACGAACGTTAACGAATCCAAAATAATACGAACGCTTTCACCATAAATATATAAGTTACACCGGTAATTATATTACCACTCGATTGTTAAAACGTAACTTACGCACTTACGGAAATATTTATGAGCGCGTATTTTAGCAATGTATTATTGGAGAAAAATTATGTGAAATGAAAATATAATATTTTTGAGAAAAATACTTATATTTTGTAATTGGAAAGGTATATATATTAAGTGAGACTTAATGATATAATTTCAACGCACATGTATTGAATCCCCCATCCTTGGGAAGGAGATTAACTAACAAGTATATACAGAACGTAAACACGAAATAGTTGTCTAACTATTTCCCAAAGATTTAACTATAAAGCTAAGGCACGGCCGTCCGTCTAATAGAATTAGCACTTGTAGGTCGTCGCGCAGCTTTCTGATTTGGAGTACTTGGTAGAGACGCACCGACAGTGAGTTCATGTCCCCCTTTTCTCTAACTATTTTCAGTTTTCTTAAATGCGGGGGTGAAATACATGTTACTTTGATTACAAGTACTTTATACACGGTATGGTTAGCGTAAGGAGGTTTACTACTTAGATCATGTGAATGGGTAGGCAGAAACACCGAGGGACGTAAGCGGTAGATCTATCTGGGTGTAGCGAGCCCAACTCTAGGCCCAACAGAACGGACCTCTAAGAGGACCAACAGAACGGACCTTGAGTGACTTTGTACCCGACGCAAAAATCTGCTAGGTTGAGTCTTCCTACTTGCATTTCACAACATGCTAATGGCCTTGCAAACCATTCGTGATCTCTTTTCCTTACACTGCTACATACCAGGGAACTTTTATACTTACAAGTGTTTTACATACTCACTTACACATGAACTCGCTCAACATTATTGTTGATTTTTCAACTTACATGTATTTCAGGAAATTAACTGGATCTGGCACGGTATGTTATGTTTTCCCGCTGCATAAGGGTTCCAAGGTCATCCCAGTTTAGGAAATGTGACTCTTTCCTGGACAAGTCACAAATCTTAGACTGCGTTTACTTCATGTTACTATTTATGTTGTTCAAGACAATGTTTTATGTTACGGTGTTGTAAGTCTTTAAGACAATGGTATGTTACTCTGGTTTTAAAACTTAATTCAAACGGATGATCTTGCATGATTTTATTTCATATAGCTTTGTTATGGTTAAGCTATGGTATTAAGAAGTCACACCAAAATTAACCACGCTTCCGCAAAGCCAGGGTGTGACAAATAATGTTTATGTGTTAAATGTAAATCATGTAATGTATAACCAATGTCAATAATGTTTATGTGTCAAATGTAAATCATGTAATGTGTAACCAAAATGATATGTATGGCTAGTGAAATATATCAACTAAACCATATGCACAAAAACAAAGTATTGAAGTAAAACATGGTTTAAATCAAAGCTATGTTTTGTGGAACAAATGCATGCTATACTGATATAAACATCTATGCGGTATTGTGAGAATGCATACATCCAAGCCTTGAGACTGTGGCGATAAACCTTTAAACAAATTAAAGGTTTATCTAAGTTATGTATATCGAATTCGGTCATTCCTTCCAATCCAAACAAACCCAGGATTTCAGGAACGGGAGTTGTCAATTCCTATGGTACCACTACCTACTAACGAACGGCGTGATCGGTGTTAATGAATGTATATTGATCCATCAAAACAAACCAAATATCATATCAAAATGTAAGCATGTGAATGAATAATAAATGTACTAAGTATGATGAACATACATAGCATGTAATGTAATGTAAAACAATGTACTAAGTACGCACACAATGGGCATACATAGCATAGAATGTAATGTAAAATAATGTACTAAGTACGCACACAATGGGCATACATAGCATAAAATGTAATGTAAAATAATGTACTAAGTACGCACACAATGGGCATACATAGCATAGAATGTAATGTAAAATAATGTACTAAGTACGCACACAATGGGCATACATAGCATAAAATGTAATGAAATCATGTACTATAAATGTACTAATGAACATAGGAAGTATATGATATGAAAGCAGGAAAGCATGAAAGTAACAAGTAGGCACATGTGTTTCACCCCAAAACGTTTGGAAAACAGTAAAAGAGGGGTCTATGTACTCACATAAACACCTTGAAAACATTTAAAAGAGGGGGTTCTATGTACTCACTTGAGATTGCTCAGAATTCTTAAGATAACCACCAAGCAATGCTAGAGATCTCGGAATCAAACGGCACCTAATATAGGTAACTATGTTAATAAACCGGACCTAATATCGGAGGATCGGATAGAATGAGGGTTCGTAAACCAAACGAGTATGGCGACTCGTGTAATATGGTTTAACAAAGCCCACATACTAAAACGAAACTTAACCTAAGTGTTTTTGACCCATTACGAACCGTTTAGGTAGCTTATGCTACTTTAACGCGTCGTTCGCGTGAAACGCGTTCGGACCGCTTAACTAGTCCTATGACAAGTAACATATGCCTTAACATGTCTAATATTGTTGTTAAATCAGTTTAGATATCAAAAGTTATGTTACATATGTTTAAAATTAATTTTGGCATCAAAGGGGTATTTTGGTAATTTACCTAAGGCATATAAACTACCTATCATACAACTACTTAAACGAAGCGACCATAAGGTATAACCTCGGAAGGTTATTCCCTATATACTATGGTCACCTAATGTATTTGGTCGGATCCTAATGATCGACCAAATGGGTCGGGTTCGAAAGTATAAGCGATTTATTAGATCGCTTACCCTTACGACCCTAGACAACGTGGTAATCAGTAGGCATAGTCCCAAGGGACCATAACCATCGTGATTACAATCACGTTGCGAAGTTCAAACGAACTTCGCATTGACCATAAACTGGTCAATGCAGAAAGTCAAACAAAGTTTGACTTTCGGACTCTAAAAGCAATAAAAGAACGAAGGAATACTTACGAAGGGTCCCCGAATGCTAATCTAGATCAAAATAGCTCAGGTATGAAACAAAGGTTTCAACTTAGAGCACATTAGATCAGATTCTTGTGAGGAAAAGTGAAGGGTGGAGGTGGGTATTTATAGTTTTTGGTTCACCGTTAGGATCATTTCTTGGAAAAGGGGGCACGATCTAAGTCGTACACTTGTTGGAAAGTTGTGGTAACTCATTTGCCATCCACCATAAGAGTTTGACACTTGGCACTTGGCACTTGGCCTTTGGAGAGTGTTAAGGGCTGTTAAAAGCTGAAAAAAAAAACGTTTTGCTGCATCTGGCTTCTACTTACGGACCTAGTTTGGCAGATTTACAGTTTCAGTCCCTGCAACTTCAAAACTTGGTTTTCGATGCGTTTTTTGACACGTTTAAGCCCCGTTAACCCTATTTCAAAGCTCTAAAATGAAGTTAAAGTATAGGGAACTTAAAATGTGTTCAAAAATATCTCGGGTGTCGGTTCGTTTAGCCGTACGGTTACGTTGTTCGGTTAATTACGACGGAATGCGCATAAGCGCGAAAAATGATCCAAATGGCGTGACGAATGGATTTTTCTTATGCCAAACACTAAAATAAAATATTTTAGTGCTTACATAAATTTTTGGATGTCCGGATGTATTCAGAACGTAAGTTATGCGCGAAAATGCAAACTTGTGCACTTTTTGACGCTTTTAGTCCCTAAATGACCCCAAAAGTTTATTTTAGCATACCGAACCCCTCAAAGCCTATTTCTAAGCTATGTAAAGGATATTTATGGTATGTTTAACTTATGGTCATGTTCCGGAATGTTCGTTACAGTTCAAATTGGCATACTTTCGCAGTTTGTCAAGTTTAGTCCCTGTAAGCGAATTAACTTGTTTTTGCCATACCAAAGCCTTCAAAACTTATTTCTAAGTTATGTAAGGGTTATTTAAGGTATGTTAAGTATATGTTGATGTTCTGGAGTATTTGTCGCATTAAACTGGCTACGTTTACGCACCAGTTTGCGTATAACTCTCTAGAAAGTGATATAGAGTTTGAAATCGAATAAAAATTGATATGTGCAAATGATACACATATTTATACAAATCCCAAGTATGAAATACAATATTTAATTGGTTTGGTATTTGTTTGATGGTCGCAGTGACCCAGGTGTCACACATCATCATCATCAATATCGTCAACATCATCATCGACCCACCACCACTGCCATTTTACAAAAACCACCACCTGAAACGACGTGAACCAGTCGAAGAAACTTAGATCTGAAAAGGCCTAAAGGAGAAAGATGAAGGAGAAGGAGAATCAGCGGCCTTATCAGAGAGTAACTTCGAATCGAGACCATCGGAGGTCGTAAACATCACCACCGTCGCTCTAAACGGAAAAATAACCTCAGAAACGTGTTCGGAGGGTGTGAATTAGGGGGGTACGCGCCGTCACACGCCGGAAGGAGCTCGCCAGAGCACCGCCGCCGACGATGGCTCCCCCGTGCCGTCGCCGCGCCGTTGCCGGCTCCGCCTCGGGATAGTTCACTGGAGAGAGAGAGAGAGTGATGTGTGTTTGTGTGTGTGCTGTTCATGCTCAAATGAATAAAAAATAAGGGGTAGATCCCCTTATATACTAAGGATTTGTATGATGGGCTTTGGGCTTGGACCCAAGGCCCACTAGCCCAGTCCCCGCGTTTTGAGTGGCCCGTTAGATCCTACGAAACCCGTTATCATAACCCAAGCTCCATAAGCATTGTAAAATATAATTTTAAGTTTAGATGTACGTGAAATAGCGTCGGTAGACATTGTTTGCGCGCCCGCTCGTTGATTACGGTAATAATCGCGAAAAATTACATCGTCGCCCTCTTTAATCCGTTTTTCGACCTGGTTTCAACTGCAATTGTTAAAATTTAATTATGAAAGAAAAATATATCGTAAAATTTAAGTTTTGAAGGTAACACGCGTGTCCGATGCTTCCGTTTGTTGCCGGTGCATTCCTGCAGTCGCGTTTTTCGTTCACGTTTGCGCTTTGTGACATTTGAGAGCATGATAATTTCTTAAAACTATTTTTATCAGTATAAAATGCTCGTGGAAAATTCATAATTGTCGGCATTATCAGTATTTTGTTCGGTTTCAGTTTGTTACCGTTTAATTTTTAACAGTTTCTCCGCAGATCGTCAAACGCACACTATAAGGCCGAATAGATGTTCCTGGTCCCTCCGAAGGCCTGATTAGGTTAATCTACGTCTTAAATAATATTACTTATCGTCTTAATGTTTGTTAATCGCGTAATTAGGAGCCGTTACTTACCGGTTGTCACATTCTCCCCTTGTTACAGAAATTTCGTCCTCGAAATTTAGACTACGTTAACTCCTTAGAGTTATGTTAAACGTAGGTAAATATGAATAATACCAAGGTGAATGATCATGAAATTGAATCGAGGCTGATTAGAATTATGTGAATTCAAGGACATATCTCAACAATAAGAACCCAATGGTTAAGAGGAATATGTTTCCGAAGTTGATGTCAAAGGAAAATAAGACGTAATGATACAGTCACCAGCTTGACTAAGTTAACAGGGGTCCAACAAAGAAGAGGAATTTTGAGCAATAGAGTTCCAAACGAATGTTCACAATATGCATATGAATTCTAGAAGAAATAGTATCCACTAGATGAACTTAGGATCAATAAGCTCAAATGTAATAGTTTGCATGAAACGTTCGATCGTGATCAGCACAAGCTGCAAGTTATACCGACACCACAAGGTGTCGTAGTGAATGAAACAATTCAAATATAGCGGTGATCGAACAAGTATCACCTGTATTTTGCATGAAATGCTTGATTATGATTAGCCCAAGCTACAAGTTTATACACAAGGTGTCATAGTGATTTAGATAATTCAATAATAGCGGTGATCAAAACAACTTCACCGTGTTTGAAATCAAATGAAAGTGCAATAAAGTGAATCTGAAAGTTTGTTTCAAATGACATCATAGGATTTTCAATTGAAGATGGAACATCAAAGAGATAATGCTTTCGATTGAAGGTAAAGAAGCAATGAATATCACGAAACATTCGATCGATGTTGAAAGGACCGTTAGGAGGTACACCGGAATAAAATATGAATATGTGCACCATTGCCTTAACACACGATTGTGTTAAGACTGCTGTAATATGATAAATCAAAGCGGATTTAAAGCAAATCAATAAATAAATAATTAAATTCGTGCATGAGATGCGTAAACGCGGTTAGCGCAAGCTTTAAATTTTTGGGACACCACCACAAGGTGTCGAAATCAACAAACGACTTAATGGAGTCGTAGATCAAACAAATCTACTACGACTCGGATCAAATGAAACGCTTGTTAAAACGATTTTGAATATGATGTTTTCAATACATCATATGGTGTCTTGATGATTGGAGTCAGATTCTTCCAGAAGAAGATCGTTTGGATAATCGAGTTACAGCTCATGCCAGAAGATCATCAAAGAGCAATCATTATGTTTTCGTTGCTGAAGTAAAAGAGAAAACCAGAGAAGAAATTCTGAGTGAGAACACATACAGAGAAAGAAGCATTGCTGGAACCAGAATTGATGATATGCAAGAAGAGTATGAAGATGCTGTCAGCTATAAAAGATGGGATAAGAAACGAGAGTGCTATGTTAACAGAGAAGGTGAACCTGTTGTTCCCAAAAAGGACATAGTTTATGATGATGTTCTTTTAGTAATTCCTCAAGTCGGCGAATATTATTCAAATGTTGTAAAAGACAAAACTTATGAGAAAAAGCTGGAAAAACTCATAAGAGAAGTCATGATATCAAGTTTGAGGAAGAGGGAAGAAGAAAGAATGAAGAAGAATGTTGAAAATCTGGTTGATGATTTGAAAAAGGTAGCTGAGGAAGTGAAAGTTGAAGATGTGAAGGAAGAGAATGAGAAAGTAGAAGAAGAAGTTGTTATGAAAGAAGCTGTTACCGAAGAACAGCAAGTTGAAGAAGTTGAGAATAAAGTTGAAAGTTTGATTGAAGTGAATGATGAGATTTCGAAGGTTGTTAGTGATGTTGGTACTGGTGAAGAAAAGAAGAGTGAAACTGAACTGAAGCAGAAAGATGCTGATCAGACAGATGCAGCAGAGAACACTGAGGTGCCAATCACTGAGGTAAATTCTGATTCTGAAGTCTTAAATGAAACTGTTGAACAGTGCAAGAAATGCATAGAAATGTGCAGTGCTTATACTGAAAAAGACGAAAAGTTCAGAACAAGAGATCTTGAATTCACAAAAATTGAAGAAGTTTTTAAAAATAAATACAAAGAAATGTTGGAAAATGAAAAAGTTTTGAAAGATAATGATGAAAAACTTTTAGAAAAATGTAAAAAGTTAGAAAAAGAAAATGAAGTTTTGAAAGAAAATGTTTTGAAAATGAAAGAAGAATGTTCTCAAAAAGAAAATGATTGTCAAGAAATGAAAAAGGAATATGATTCAATAAAATTAACTTATCACATTACAAAAGAGTCATATGAAAAGGTAAAAAGTGAAATGAAATTTGTTAAATCCAGATTGGATTACTGTTCTGAAACAACTAATACGTTTAAGCGAAATTATGAAATAAAGCAACAAGTTGTAAATTCTTATATTGAAGATGTTGCTAAGCTAAAACGTCAGATTGCTAATTTAGAACAGGATAATAACAAGTTAAAAAGTTATCACGCGTCATCATATGTGCTTGAAAGAATTTTCAATATAAAACCGGGAGATGGTGAGTCTGAGCAAAACAAGAAAGGCATTAGCTCAGAGTTTCATCAAGTTCCACCACCGGAAAAGTTTGTATTTTATGATGATGAAAAGGTCGAAAAAGCTTTCAACATGGTAGATCAATAGCCATATAACATTGACGTAACCTATTCCAAATCTGATGATTCTAGTGATTCAGATGTGGTAGGTAAGGTCGTTGAAAGTGTGTTGAAAGAAGAGTCGGTTGAAAAAGGTAAATCTGAATCACAGGATGAAAATGAAGGTAATTTTCATGATGGATATCTGAAAAACTTAAAATCTGAGAAGAATTTGAATGATGATTCAAAAGGATTGGTTTATACCTTGATTGGATCGGACAAATTATTCTTAGATGTTGTATTCCCAATTCAGAATGTGATTTCAGAAAAGATTGATAAAGTTTTCGAAATGGTTGAGATTGAAAAATCTGAGATTTCAAAATTTGCTGGAAAAGGTCATAAAACTTCTTATAGTAAACCTGGTTTCAAAAAGAAAAACATGAAGACTGGGTTGGGTTATAAGAAGAAACAAAGTCGAAATAAAAATGAAATGCAAAATTTTCAGGCAAAAATGAATTTTGTTCATGGAACAAGTTCAGAGGAAGAGAAAGAAGTCCAATTTAGACGACAGTCTAATGAAGAGTTTTATGCTCAAAAGAAAAAGCAACAACCACAGGTCAAAGATGTTTCAAAACGAACATGTTTCAAATGTGATCAAATAGGACATCTTGCTCGCAAGTGTCAGAATCTGAAACCTGTTGATGTTGAGTCGAAAAAGAAGTCTAAAAATGTTGAGAAACATTAATCTGAGAATGTGAAACAAAGGTCAACCAGATTTCATTCAAAACTGTAGGATCGTATCCGGACCCGAAATGAGTCGATCAAAGGTGTTCTACTCAAAATGAAAGGCGGAAACAGACATAATGAGTTGAATTCAGCAAGATATCACTTTAAACTGTCTTGTATATTGATTCTGGTACGATTACAGATCTGAAGACACTTCGACAGAGCTTCGCCGTCGGAAACACTCTTCTCTAATTTCGCTCCAAATGACACACCCTATCACCTATATATAGTTTTCTGATTTCGCTTGAACATGACTCAAGCGAAACCTCATTACAAGAGAAATCACATCTAATACACTAAAGCGAAATCACAATGTAATTCCAAGCGAAATCACATGTTTCAAGCGAAATCAGCTTTTTGCATGATTTCTCGATCTTCGTGCCATGTGTAATGCAAGACTCGATACAAGATGAAGTCGACAGACGCATGCACCAACAGACTCCCCCTCGAATGTTGACGAGTCTTAAGTGTCGAGTCTTCAACGTCTTCAGTCTTTATCAGTCTGAATGTGTAAGCATCCTCAAACTTTATCTCTTTCTTCTCTTCAACATCAACAGATTCCCCTCGAACAAACTTATCTACTCGGATGTCTTCAGACTCCCACTTTCGTTATGCTGGTATCGCAGTCTGGCTTGTTAAAATCACTTAGTCCTCAGGTATCAGAACCTGGCTTTGTGCTCTTTCTTCAGATTCAGGATCGACACCTGGCTACACCTGTACTTCTTAACCCAGAAATAAATTTCACAAATTTAACATTTTACAAAATTTATATACAAACTCCCTCTCAAATTAATCCAGAATGATTTATCAAAGATAGAAACCTCAAATGACCACTTGTACCGAAAATATTCAAAAACTTTTCTCATTTAGCCACATGCTCCCCCTCACCACATGCTCATCATGTTTAGCACTTGGAATTTTGAAAATCAGCTCTACAACATCAGCTGTCGAAAATCTTTTTGAATTTTTCAAAATTTATGCTAAAACACACTAAAAATCTTTTTGGATTTTTGAATGAAATAAAATGTAGTAAAGAAATATTTACAAACAATATTTTTGTAAGTTTGTGTAAGAGGATCATATCAGTTTTTAACAAGTCACAAGTACCGTTGAGCTTAGTTACACATTAAGATTTAAACAATTCACTTAGATTTTCGATATACTAATCCACTTAAATTTTCACACAAATTTCAACTAATTCAGGATATGAGTTAGGTGTTTTAAGAACTTAAACTCATTCATGTCTTCCACCTCTTGAATATACTCCCGTATCCAGATCCCAATATTCAGTCTTACAGGTGAGTATACCACATATGATATCTGTAAGGGGTTATATGCGAAAACCGTGAGAGCTCAGGTCAGAACTTCCGTTCAGCAGAGAGATAACGGCTTCGACTTTTGGTGGGTCCCCTTTAGAGGATCTTTTTTACAACAGCACATGATTAGCATTTTTCAATGTTTCATCATTTTTTGTACTGAGGGCAGGCTTTTATTTCAAGCAATCATAAAGTATTCTCCGGGGACTAGGCCATTGCTTCCGCATTATCAGAAGTCCCGGGATAATACCCCAGATATCACTGAGCATAAAGACCTAGTATCTCAGAAAGAGGGATCTTTCAAACGAAATTTCAGGGGTTACTGTCACACCTCCAAAATCCACACGCGGAGTATCACCGCTTGGAGGCGTGACTGGCCAGGATCAAGCCACCAATCATATTGAACCATGTATGTAGTAAATATAATTCAACCAAACAATATGAAAGGTGTTCAAAACCAAAGCATAGTTGAGTGTTTAGCGGAAGCATAATTTTATAACCCAATGTAATTATTAAGTACGAAATAAAGTAATGTTTTTAGCATGGCACACACTGCCATGTCCCACAATGACTGCGCCTCCCTGTGCAAGCTCCATGAGTACCCAACGACCTGCAAGGCATGTAACAACGAGTCAACAACAAAGTTGAGCGAGTTCACAGTTGGTTGTTTAGTTATAACATTCATTTCGTAAATCGTATGTTCTTTTTGTAAACCATGTATCGTATTGATTCGTATCGCGGTCTCCCAGACATGTTTGCGAAGATTAGTGGGGGCTTCCCATGTGTTACTAGACCGTGCGTATCGACTACTACGAAAATGTAAGTGGTGCCCTAAGTCAATGTCTATCAGCATTGACCCTTTGCCTATAGTCCATTAGTACACGCACGTCCGACTGGCACGGTGTGAGGTTTGTTAAACCTAATAGCGCTATTAACTAATGACCCGCTCGCCATAGGCCTCGGCGATTAAGTCGATATAAATGAGGGACTTCAATGATAGAGGTTTGGTCCAGTGTGTAATCTTGGCATCCTACCCACGGAGGATGGTTGTAAGTATGAGTGTACGTAGGTTTTACGTACGTGCCCTTTAATCCGAGGACAGTAAAAAGTAGCTTAATAGTAAAGATAGTACGAGTAGTTATTCAATCCCATTCCCAACCCTTGGGAATCCCATGCCTTGGAAAGAGTGTGAACTCACCTTGGTTTTGTTCGGTTAGATTAGGTATGTTTTCCAAGTTGGTCAATTAATCCCTAATGTAATTACCAACAATAATCAGTTATATACGCACATAATTCACACATCCCATGCACAATTTGTTCACGTACATCATGTTCACATATTACTCATTTACTAAACGTGTAGCATGTAGTTCAAGTTGTTCGTTCGAGCTAGCAATTTAATGCCCAAAGATAATCATCTAACAAGTATTCGATTCATAATCATATTTATGTTCACACACACATAACTCTTTTACCCTTGACCACATGTACATGTACAATTATCAAATTGAGATCTTATATAAAATTAGGTACAATTCGAGATAGTCCCTACACCTCTCTTTAACATCTAATTCATGATCCATGAGCCCATACCCAAACCAACCGGCCCAATAACATATGTAATCGGATCCAAGCAAAAGTCCCAATTCATGCGTTCAATAATTCATAACAGAGGTTGATTAATAACGATTTTTGCCATCCAATTAACATATAGGTCATGCAATCCTACATTCAGTTTAACTCTAAACTCATTCTTATCATGGTTTCATTATTCATAGTTCTTAACCAATTGATACATCACTACACATATGCATATGAAATCCCAAGCAACTGCCTACATATCATTTAGATCACATAAATCACTATTCTGTCCAGATCTTACGCATGAACATTTGATCAGTCCCGGTAACTAGTTAACATCAGATTATGACACACATAATTCCTATATCATTACTCACGATAATCGGTTAACTAACGTATGTATTTTTTTTGAACGCCCATCGAACTAAAGATTAAAACATAACATAACATTGCATTGTATCGCGAAATCAACAAACGTGTACGACTCGTTAAATCTAGATTATGCATGCAAGATCATATTAATCGAATTCACCTATCATTGCCACACATGCATCTCATTTAAACTCACACATAAATCATATCGAGTAAATATACTAACCGAGAGGATGGCCGGTCGAGATGTTAATTCAAGAGAAGAGATGGCTGCTACTAACTCGTGCGATCAGGAGGGAAGGTAGGGTTTGCTAGGTGATAGGTTGAAATATAAAAGTGGTTACGTACAAGTGCAAATCTCTATTATAACTGGGATGCAAACAAGATTGGACTTGATTGTATTGGGTCGTGGGCCGGTTATACACTTGTTGGGCTACACTACTTTTGGACCATGATCATCACTATACAAACAAGATCGGACTTGATTGTATTGGGTCGTATGACTTGTTTAATTTGTTAAGTGTTCGACTACTTGACCCACTAGAGGTGCGGCCCAAGATTAGTGGCCCAGTACCAACGAGGTTATCTTACATTATCTAACCGAGTTAACGTGAGTTGCAATTTAAGCTTAACGAGGTTATACCAACACAATGAAAGAAAATAGTAGATAACAGGAAATTAAACTCACTAGATTAGACCCTACTAACCTTAGAAATTCGGGTTGTCACATCATCCCCAACTTGAAAGAAATTTCGTCCCGAAATTTAGCACGTGGTTACTGAGGAAGCTAGTTGTGTTATGTTGTTTCCTGGTTTTCCTGGGGTGTCACATCATTCCCCCGTTGGTTTGGAATTTCGTCCCGAAATTCCGTGGTAGCTTCTGTGACAACTGCCACTTTCGGGTAAATTACTTACATTTAAAACAGTGATTTACATTATACAAGCATGTGTTTTGAATATTCTGACCTGCATGATTACATGGTATACATCTTAGAAAACTCATGGAATATTCATTGGTTATTACACATGATTCATTTTTATTGGGTACATTTGAAATAGTGCAAACAATTCATCGAAACAACTAGAGTAGTGCCTAGTGAACTAGAGTGCTGACGAAAACTCCAGATCCGTAGAAAACATCAAAAATGACATCTTAAAGACTCGGATGAGAGTCCAACATCAATTATATATTAAACCCTATGTGGGAATACAAGGGTTTGGTTAATATATTACCAATGCCCGGTAGCACTAAAAACTGTCCGAAATACGCTAAAAATGACCATTTCATTAATTTTCCGCAAAATTCAGCAATTGTATTTTTAATACAAGATGCAAAAATTGATGTTTAGGCACCAATTTCATATAAAAATACTTATGGAATATCAATTACACTCATAACGGAAATTTTCCCTACAACTTCCATAAGAGAACGTTTCGACTATTTATTAGTGAAACGAGCACTAAACAATTATCCGAACTACATTTTGGCACAAATAGCAAACTAGTGATCATTATTTTTGGTCTTGTAAAACTAGTTTATGGTCATTTCAAGTCGCGAAACATCTCGGAAAATTGTAAACAATAAACACCTTAACACTTACATCTTTCTAAATCATTCTAGGTCTTAAAA
Source organism: Helianthus tuberosus (assembly GCA_030545235.1). Lineage (NCBI taxonomy): Eukaryota > Viridiplantae > Streptophyta > Magnoliopsida > Asterales > Asteraceae > Helianthus > Helianthus tuberosus. The sequence goes on from JARYGA010046293.1 coordinate 3,580,700, forward strand.
ATAACTAACACTTTTCAACAACATAAGACCCCCCCCCCCCCCACCTTGAGGCCGTGAACAAGGGGTCCCACCCCCTTGTTTATTATGCTAAATATCTAGATATTATTTTGTTACTAGTGGATGAAATGGATGATTATTATTAACACTTAACACTTAAGTCTTACTACCACTTTACACCATATCTTACACACACATAAGAGAACTCTCTCATCATCTTCATCTTCCATCAAGAACACCTTCCAAAAACCCAATTATTTTTATCATCTCCTTCATGATCAACATGGATTTTCAAGTAACTTGAGGTGATCTAAAGCTCTTGGAAGTGAAAGGAAGGATTTTCATTCATGCAAAAGTGTTCCACCATCAAGATCATCATCTTCTTAGTTTTTAATAATCTCTAAGATCATCCCTAGCCTAGTGCTAGAAGTAAGCTTCTATATTTGTTTTTTTTTTTTATACATATTATGTTTATGATTGTTATTATAACTAATAATAACTATATAATCATACATAATAAACAAGAAAAATACAATGAAGCAAAGATAAAAATCATGATATAATTATGTTTGTTTATATAGTGATCTTAGACTTATTATATGCATATTAGATCTTGTTATGATGATTATGCTACAAATAAAGTGTTAGAAGATGTTGAAAGATATGATCTAAAAATTATACATGTTTATGTTAAAGGGTTTTAACATAAAGGATTAAAGGGATGATCATATCTAGTGATCTTGTGAAAGTATTTAGGGTTGTTATTTAAAAACAAGACTTTCACAAAGTTATAAAAAATAACATACAACTAAAGATTTTTATAAAAGTTGTTAAAACTAGAATTAAACTTGGTTTTTGAACTAGTTAACATATGAAAGGATCATGTTTAAAACCCTACATGATTTGCATATCATCTTGATAATTTCATGTTATAAAAGTCTCATGATGTTTAGTTAAGATGTTGAATAAATTGTTGTTGATTTAATAAAGAAAATGATATGTTTAATGAAACATGGTTAAGATAAAAATACAAAGGTTATATGGCCAATTTTTATAAAAACTTTATTTTATAAATAACAACATTTTTGGGTAAATCTCTACAAGATTTTAAAAAGGTTATTAAAGAAGGGTTTATAAAATAAAAGACAAGAAAAATATATATTTTGTTAGAAAATATATATTTGGTTACTTTAACAATTTTTGAGTGATATATTACTTGGTGTATTAGTTATATATATCATTGTAGGAACTTGAATCTCATGTCACCTTTAAACTCAAAACACGTTATAACAAAAGTCCTACGAGACATCACATAATTACGCCTTAAAACGAGTTACGGACGATTAGAATAATCGGACACCAATTATGGTCAAAATGAACGACGGAGGACTACTTAAGTGAATTGCCAATCCGAAGAATTACTACGATGTTTAGACGATTTTTCCGACACAAAATATAAATAAGCAATCAATAACAAATTTCGGATGTTTAGAAATTTATAAAAATTAGTATGTTTTTATTTACTAACATCTATACTTAGTAAATTTTTATAAAAAGGGTTTTTATAAAAATGAAAGGCTTACATATACTAATGGGCTATTTTTCTACAAATGGGCTTATTATATTTAATGGGCTATTTTATTATAAATGGGCTTACACTTTACTAGACTATTTTATTATAAATGGGCTTACACTCTTAATGGGCTTATACTTCATAATGGGCTTAACATAAACACATGGGCTAAGCCCAATACAAACATATGGGCCAAAGCCCAACACTATTCAAGCCCAACACTATTCAAGCCCAACACTATTCAAGCCCAACACTATTCAAGCCCACACACTATTCAAGCCCAACACTATTTGAGGCCCAACACTATTTGAGGCTCAACACTATTTGAGGCCCAACACTATTGAGGCCCAACACTATTTGAGGCCCAGCACTATTTGAGGCCCAACACTATTTGAGGCCCAGCACTATTTAAGCCCAATAACTTGAAAACATGGGCTTGGCCCAATGATACTATTATTGGAAACACAACTATACAAGTGATACATACAAGACACGAGATTCAGCGGACGAGATCCGACTATACAACTCATTCATCGAATACACAGTTAACGAACATTTGAACAACTCATACATCGAATACACAGTTAACGAACAGTAAAGACATACAAGTCTTACACACATATAAGACATAAGACTTGTACTCAAGTTATTACAAAGACCGAAGTGTCTAACAAAAATAAGAACATTTGTAGGTCGCCACGCTATTCAGGACGACCGCACGTGAGATCTTATTTTCATCTATTCACAAGACGCGATACAGTGAGTTCATGTTCCCCTATTCATTTAAATGTTTTACAACTTTACAACTATCGGGGAAGATACATGTTCAGAGTATGTTAAAGTTAGGTAATGAAACACCATAGATCATGTGCGAATTAGGGCCATACTATAAGCACCATTAATCCAGTTTGGACCAAGGAACAAAGGACTAGATCTGTTGGGTTTTGGCGAGCCCCACTCTTGGTCGTGGACCCATACAGAAGAGTGCGTTTGTGTCCCAGTCGATAGGAATCGGCATAAAATCGTCTAGGGTTGGATTGCTTCCTTTTTCGTCACACATATTAATGTCCTTGCAAAACATTAATGATCAACGATTTCATTGATGCTTTACATACTACAACTCACATTTTTCATACATCGTTTACAACTAAATTGCATGAATTCACCAACTTTTGTTGATGTTTTCCAAACTTAACATGTATTTCAGGGAATTAAAGGACCATGTCGGATTTCCCAGTCAAGATAACAAGTACAAGAACTCCATGCCATCTTTTGAAGGGTTTAACTATTATATTCTGCCTCTTTGCGGAAATATGATGGTTTAAACCTTTGTAGTTTATTTCAAGTTAATGTATGAAACAATAACGCTTTATTTTCATGTTAATGGTTTGTAACCGACACACTAAACTTATGTTGTAATCTTTTGAAACACTATGTAATGGCAATGGAGTATGTTTTATTCATATAGTTTGTTCATGTACATCGATATTTATGCAATGAAAACCAGACAGATCACACCTTGCGTTTCCGCTATGAGCGGGTGTGACAGCTTGGTATCAGAGCATCGATTGTAGTGAACCAGGATTCTTTATTGAGTCTAAGTCTACACTCACTAGGGATCTCTCATGAAAACCATCTAAACACAAACACATGTTTTCATTTGCATAAACATTTTTCATGGTCCATTTTCAACAAGAATTCATCTCAAACAAATCAAGCAAGGACATTAGTGTCTTAGTCATCTAAATGGTAGACATGCAACTTTAAGTTAATCCACACAACTCAAGTAGGATAACTTAAAATGAACTCTATGTGAAAAATACATTTTGTGTATATATGTAAAATAACAAATGCTCATACGTGTCGAACAACTTATTTCTCAGGATATCATGTCTTCCTCTGAAGGAAGCAACATATACGACGACGTAGACCCGATGGAGCTATCCTCCGACGACGAGTATGTACCGGCAGTCCAGGTCATTACGTCCGACAGCGAGTCGGCATCTGACGATGATTTGGATGACTTTCAGCCGTTCGCAATTGGTGGTGACATTATGGACGCTTACATGTTAGGAGACATCATTGATGATGATGTGCTAGATGTGCCCCCTCTACTCAACGAGGTTGTTATCATGGGTCACCCGGAGGGTGAACATGTGGTCGAGGTTATACCATGGGATGTTCTTCCCCTTGCTATTATGCCCTTCATTGACGACCTCGACGAGGAGGACGACGCTGTAGTTCCTGTGATTCCCGTGGAGCATTTGGATGACGAGTTGGGAGACGGGGATGTTCATGACTTGGTTATTTTGGAGGTCGCTGCACCGGTAGTCCCGGTTATTGTCATTTCTTCTGACTCCGATACTGATTCAGATGCTTCTTCTTATGCATCTGTTACTTCCTCTGCACTGCAGGCCATTAGCCTACAGCGCAATGCAGACATTGAGCTGGATGATGTCATACCTGATGAGCCAGTTGTCCCTGCACATGATCATGTTGCTCCTATTCTACCACATGTAGACCATACTGACGAGGCAGGACCCTCAGGACACGCCCATGTACCACCCGGGGACATGGATCTATACCCACATGATATGCCCATTACCGATCCATACCACCCAGTGCACCACCCAGCTGCTACTATCGAGTTACGTGCTCGTGTTCAGACACTTGAGCATCAGATAGACTTTGTTATACGTCGAGTTAGCGAACTCGAGGATGAGCTTACTCACCTCATTGGTATGGTACTTCATGCTCCACCACCACCACCAGGGTCACCACCTTTACCCCCACTACCACCGCAGATGCCACCGGTGGATATACCACCAGTGGATCTACCTGCCCGTGTTCTGGCGCTCGAGCAGCAGAGTGTGTTCCTTCACCATTTGGTGCTTGATTTGGAGGGTAGGGTTTCTGATGTTCGCAGGTTATTATTCCCTATTCCACCACCGGTATTTCCCCCACCATAGACTATGTTTGCAGGTATCGTGCTTTTGGGACGGGTATATATATCCGTTTTTGTGTTCATATTGATGCTCCACCAAGTTTGAAGACAACCGACATACAGCGGATCACACAGTTGGAAGGAAGATGTTGTTATCTCTTTTGTTGTACTAGACTAGTATGACCGGGTTATGTAGCCCGAGTCTATTTTTGTTCCTTTCAAACGATTATGTAACCGGTTGACTATATATATATATAAAACTTGGTGTTATATATTAAATGCATCTGAGTGGTCTGGTTGGACATATCTTATTGTTTATGTTAACTTATTTACTCTCATTATATGTTTGGTGGTGATATTGCTATTAATGTTATGAATATTTCTTTTTAACAAACCAAATCAACGTCTAATCTTATCCTATTTCTCCTTTGAAAGAATCATGCCACCGAGGAGAATCTTACGTTCACGGACTAATCCACCCCCACCTCCACCAATGCCTACGACCGAGGCGGAACTGAATGCACTTATAGAACAGAGAATCGCTCAAGCTATCGCACTGTATGAGGCATCCCGTGTCGAACAAAGTGGAGGCACCGGCGGATCGGGAGGCCAGGGTCCAGGCGGTACTTCAGGTGGAACCAATAATACGGGTAACATTTAGCTGTTTTGTTACAACTTACCAAATTTCTTTCTTAATCTATTCGTGCGATTCACTGTTTACTCATTCAAAATCCGTTGTCCAATTTCAGGGTGCACATTCAAGCAGTTTCTAGACTGCAAGCCGCTTAACTATGATGGCACAGGCGGTGCTGTGGCTTATGTGAGATGGACGGAGAAAACGGATTCCACTATAAGAATGAGCAGATGTTCCGCTAATCAGCAAGTCACTTTCGTTACTGGCTTGTTTCTCAACGAGGCCCTTACCTGGTGGAACCTACAAGTACAAACTTTGGGTGAAAACGTTGCTTATGCGTTAACTTGGGAGGAACTGAAGGAACGTATGAGGGATAAATACTGTTCTCGTGCTGAACTCCAGAAGTTGGAGAACGAGTTTTGGAACCTTACCATGGTCGGAGCTGATATCACGGGATATACTCAAAGATTTCACGATCTGTCCCGTGTAATTCCTTATCTTGTAACACCAGAGTACAAGCGTATCGAACGCTACATCTGGGGACTTTCTGACAAGATTCGAAGTCTGTTTACTGCAGCTAAACCCACGACCATTACTCAGGCTGTGACTATAGCCGTGAGTCTTACTGAAGACGGGGTCAGGATGAAGATATTCACTGAGAAGGGTGATGACAAGAAGGAAACACATGTTGAGTCTTCCAACCGTGGGAAGAGGAATTACTCGAATTTCAAGAGGGGAACCCGTAATAACAACAACTACAACAACAATAACAATAACCCCAACAACAACAACAACAACAGGCGACATAATAACCCGCAAAAGGATTCCAGGGCGTTTGTAGCCACAAACGACACTGGTCCTAAGAAGTACGCTGGTACTTTACCTAGGTGTGAACGATGCAAATTTCATCACGTGGGTGATTGTCGGGTTGTCAAGTGTGACAAGTGTGGCAAGCTTGGCCACCGTACCGAGTCATGTTGGGGAACGGGAAATAATACTGGATCGGGAAGTGGATTTGGTAACAAGAATGGAAACGGGAATGGTCGTAATCAAGGATGTTTTGGATGCGGAAGCAAAGATCACTACAAGAAAGACTGTCCTAAAGAAATTCAAGCTCGTGGTCGATCTTTTGTGATTGGAGCCAAGGATGCGCGCCAAGACCCTAATGTGGTCACTGGTACGTTTCTCCTCAATGATCATTTCGCATCCATATTATTTGATACCGGAGCCGATTTTAGTTTTATCTCTATAGAATTTAAAAATATTCTGCGCTTGGAACCTAGTAAACTAGATGTTCCATATTCTATAGAATTGGCTAACGGTAGACTAATAGAGACGGGAGAAGTTGTTAAGGAGTGTACCTTAGAACTTGGTGAACAAAAATTCAATATCGATCTCTTACCCGTTGAATTGGGTAGTTTCGACGTAGTGGTTGGCATGGATTGGCTATCCAACAATCGAGCCGAAGTCGTTTGCCACGAGAAGATCATTCGCCAACCACTACCGAACGAAGAGACACTTGTTATACATGGAGAGAAGCGTGACACCCCATTGCGGATCATCAATTGCATGAAAGCACAGAAATACTTAAGGAAAGGTTATATTGCTTTTCTAGCGCATGTAGTAGACAAGAAGGCCGATGGGCCGAAGTTGACAGATATTCCGGTAGTAAAAGAATTTCCTGAAGTCTTTCCTGAAGACTTGCCAGGACTACCGCCTTATCGACAAGTCGAATTTCACATCGACTTGGTACCAGGAGCTGCACCTGTAGCCAGATCTCCATATCGATTAGCACCTTCTGAAATGCAGGAATTGTCCACACAACTTCAAGAGTTGATGGATAAGGGATTCATTAGACCGAGTTTCTCGCCTTGGGGAGCTCCAGTTCTCTTTGTGAAAAAGAAGGACGGGACATTCAGAATGTGTATCGACTATAGAGAGTTGAATAAACTCACCATCAAGAATCGGTATCCACTACCGAGGATTGACGACTTATTCGATCAACTACAAGGGTCGAGTTTTTATTCAAAGATAGACTTACGATCGGGGTATCATCAGTTACGGGTTCAAGAAGAAAGCATACCGAAAACGGCTTTTCGGACTCGTTACGGTCATTACGAGTTTCTCGTTATGCCTTTTGGTTTAACGAACGCACCGGCGGCCTTCATGGATTTAATGAACCCCGTGTGTAAGCCGTATCTCGACAAATTCGTCATAGTGTTCATTGACGACATCTTGATATACTCACTATCGGCAGCCGAGCATGAACAACATTTGAGAACCATCTTAGAACTACTCAAAAAGGAGAATTTATACGCGAAGTTTTCCAAATGTGAGTTTTGGATTCGTGAAGTACAATTTCTCGGGCATATAGTGAACGAGAAGGGTATTCAAGTAGACCCGTCGAAGATTGAATCGATTAAGAATTGGGAAGCGCCCAAGACTCCTACTGAAGTGCGACAATTTTTGGGCTTAGCGGGATATTATCGGAGATTCATTGAGAATTTCTCAAAGATTGCTCAACCGCTAACTTCTCTTACACAGAAAGACAGGAAATTCGATTGGGGAGAGAAACAAGAAGCAGCATTTCAACATCTTAAAGACAAGTTGTGCATTGCACCAGTTTTATCATTACCCGACGGTACCGATGACTTTGTGGTATACTGTGATGCTTCGCATCAAGGTTTGGGTTGTGTACTCATGCAACGTAAAAAGGTTATTGCGTACGCGTCCCGCCAACTGAAAGTTCACGAGAAGAACTATACCACTCACGACCTAGAGTTAGGCGCGGTGGTATTTGCTTTGAAAATTTGGCGGCACTACTTATATGGTACACAGTGCACTATTTTCACAGATCATAGGAGTCTACAACACATATTCAACCAAAAAGAATTAAATATGCGTCAACGACGTTGGGTTGAATTATTAAACGACTATGATTGTGAAATCAAGTACCATCCGGGCAAGGCGAACGTTGTAGCAGACGCCTTGAGCCGCAAGGAACGAGTTAAAACACTAAGAGTGCGAGCACTAGAGATGACGATTCACACAGATCTTACCGCACGAATTCAAAATGCACAACAAGAAGCGCTCAAGGAAGAACATATTCTAGAAGAATCACTTCGAGGCATGGAAAAACAGTTAGTAGCAAGGGAGGATGGAACTTTGTACTTTGCGGGTAGAATTTGGGTTCCATTCTTTGGAGGTCTCCGAGATCTCATTTTTGAGGAAGCACATAGGTCAAAGTACTCGATCCATCCTGGATCAGATAAGATGTACCAAGACTTAAAAGAGTACTATTGGTGGCCTAACCTCAAAAAGGATATTGCTAGCTATGTTAGAAATTGCTTGACCTGCGCGAAGGTCAAGGCAGAGTATCAAAAACCATCAGGTTTACTACAACAACCTGAGATTCCCGCTTGGAAATGGGAACAAATATCGATGGACTTCATTACGAAGTTACCCAGGACCTCGAAAGGTCATGACATGATATGGGTAATCGTCGATAGATTGACAAAGTCCGCACATTTCTTACCGATTCGGGAGAAGGATAGTACTGAGAAACTAGCGGAAATCTATCTCAAAGAAATAATGGCTCGTCATGGAGTGCCTATTTCAATCATTTCAGACCGAGACGGTCGTTTTGTGTCAAGAATATGGAAATCATTTCAACAGGCCTTTGGATCTCAATTGAATCTAAGTACGGCCTTTCATCCACAAACTGACGGCCAGAGCGAACGGACAATCCAAACACTCGAAGATATGCTTCGTGCATGTGTTATGAATCTAGGCGGCAATTGGGATAATCATCTACCTCTAGTTGAATTTTCCTACAATAATAGCTACCATACAAGTATACGAGCTGCACCGTTCGAAGCTCTTTATGGTCGAAAGTGTCGCTCTCCGCTATGTTGGGCGGAAACGGGCGATAGTCAATTAATTGGTCCGGAACTAGTCCAAGATACTACGGATAAAATTTTTCAGATCCGAGACCGTATTAAGGCGGCTCGCGATCGACAAAAGCTCTACGCAGATGGAAAACGAAAACAAGCATCTTTCGAGGTTGGAGAAAAAGTTTTGTTGAAAGTCTCACCTTGGAAAGGCGTAGTGAGGTTCGGTAAACGTGGAAAGCTTAACCCGCGTTACATTGGACCATTTGAAATCTTAGAAAAGATTGGCACTGTTGCCTACAAGTTGAAGTTACCTGATGAACTTAGCAGTGTACACCACACGTTTCATGTGTCGAATCTTAAAAAGAGTCCAATACAAGTAACCGTTGCCATTCCTGTGGATGAAATTCACATTGACGACAAACTCCATTTCACTGAAGAACCTGTTGAGGTCACGGACTGGAAGGTCAATAAAACACGGAGAAGTCGTATCAAATTAGTAAAAGTACGTTGGAATTCTCGTCACGGACCCGAGTATACTTGGGAACGTGAAGATCGAATGAAGGAAAAATATCCTCACTTATTTCCGAAAACTCCTGCAAAGAATAACAAAGCTAGAATTTCGGGACGAAATTCTAAATAACAAGGGGAGAATGTGACAACTGCCACTTTCGGGTAAATTACTTACATTTAAAACAGTGATTTACATTATACAAGCATGTGTTTTGAATATTCTGACCTGCATGATTACATGGTATACATCTTAGAAAACTCATGGAATATTCATTGGTTATTACACATGATTCATTTTTATTGGGTACATTTGAAATAGTGCAAACAATTCATCGAAACAACTAGAGTAGTGCCTAGTGAACTAGAGTGCTGACGAAAACTCCGGATCCGTAGAAAACATCAAAAATGACATCTTAAAGACTCGGATGAGAGTCCAACATCAATTATATATTAAACCCTATGTGGGAATACAAGGGTTTGGTTAATATATTACCAATGCCCGGCAGCACTAAAAACTGTCCGAAATACGCTAAAAATGACCATTTCATTAATTTTCCGCAAAATTCAGCAATTGTATTTTTAATACAAGATGCAAAAATTGATGTTTAGGCACCAATTTCATATAAAAATACTTATGGAATATCAATTACACACATAACGGAAATTTTCCCTACAACTTCCATAAGAGAACGTTTCGACTATTTATTAGTGAAACGAGCACTAAACAATTATCCGAACTACATTTTGGCACAAATAGCAAACTAGTGATCATTATTTTTGGTCTTGTAAAACTAGTTTATGGTCATTTCAAGTCGCGAAACATCTCGGAAAATTGTAAACAATAAACACCTTAACACTTACATCTTTCTAAATCATTCTAGGTCTTAAAAATAACTAACACTTTTCAACAACATAAGACCCCCCCCCCCACCTTGAGGCCGTGAACAAGGGGTCCCACCCCCTTGTTTATTATGCTAAATATCTAGATATTATTTTGTTACTAGTGGATGAAATGGATGATTATTATTAACACTTAACACTTAAGTCTTACTACCACTTTACACCATATCTTACACACACATAAGAGAACTCTCTCATCATCTTCATCTTCCATCAAGAACACCTTCCAAAAACCCAATTATTTTTATCATCTCCTTCATGATCAACATGGATTTTCAAGTAACTTGAGGTGATCTAAAGCTCTTGGAAGTGAAAGGAAGGATTTTCATTCATGCAAAAGTGTTCCACCATCAAGATCATCATCTTCTTAGTTTTTAATAATCTCTAAGATCATCCCTAGCCTAGTGCTAGAAGTAAGCTTCTATATTTGTTTTTTTTATACATATTATGTTTATGATTGTTATTATAACTAATAATAACTATATAATCATACATAATAAACAAGAAAAATACAATGAAGCAAAGATAAAAATCATGATATAATTATGTTTGTTTATATAGTGATCTTAGACTTATTATATGCATATTAGATCTTGTTATGATGATTATGCTACAAATAAAGTGTTAGAAGATGTTGAAAGATATGATCTAAAAATTATACATGTTTATGTTAAAGGGTTTTAACATAAAGGATTAAAGGGATGATCATATCTAGTGATCTTGTGAAAGTATTTAGGGTTGTTATTTAAAAACAAGACTTTCACAAAGTTATAAAAAATAACATACAACTAAAGATTTTTATAAAAGTTGTTAAAACTAGAATTAAACTTGGTTTTTGAACTAGTTAACATATGAAAGGATCATGTTTAAAACCCTACATGATTTGCATATCATCTTGATAATTTCATGTTATAAAAGTCTCATGATGTTTAGTTAAGATGTTGAATAAATTGTTGTTGATTTAATAAAGAAAATGATATGTTTAATGAAACATGGTTAAGATAAAAATACAAAGGTTATATGGCCAATTTTTATAAAAACTTTATTTTATAAATAACAACATTTTTGGGTAAATCTCTACAAGATTTTAAAAAGGTTATTAAAGAAGGGTTTATAAAATAAAAGACAAGAAAAATATATATTTTGTTAGAAAATATATATTTGGTTACTTTAACAATTTTTGAGTGATATATTACTTGGTGTATTAGTTATATATATCATTGTAGGAACTTGAATCTCATGTCACCTTTAAACTCAAAACACGTTATAACAAAAGTCCTACGAGACTTCACATAATTACGCCTTAAAACGAGTTACGGACGATTAGAATAATCGGACACCAATTATGGTCAAAATGAACGACGGACGACTACTTAAGTGAATTGCCAATCCGAAGAATTACTACGATGTTTAGACGATTTTTCCGACACGAAATATAAATAAGCAATCAATAACAAATTTCGGATGTTTAGAAACTTATAAAAATTAGTATGTTTTTATTTACTAACATCTATACTTAGTAAATTTTTATAAAAAGGGTTTTTATAAAAATGAAAGGCTTACATATACTAATGGGCTATTTTTCTACAAATGGGCTTATTATATTTAATGGGCTATTTTATTATAAATGGGCTTACACTTTACTAGACTATTTTATTATAAATGGGCTTACACTCTTAATGGGCTTATACTTCATAATGGGCTTAACATAAACACATGGGCTAAGCCCAATACAAACATATGGGCCAAAGCCCAACACTATTCAAGCCCAACACTATTCAAGCCCAACACTATTCAAGCCCAACACTATTTGAGGCCCAACACTATTTGAGGCCCAACACTATTTGAGGCCCAACACTATTGAGGCCCAACACTATTTGAGGCCCAGCACTATTTGAGGCCCAACACTATTTGAGGCCCAGCACTATTTAAGCCCAATAACTTGAAAACATGGGCTTGGCCCAATGATACTATTATTGGAAACACAACTATACAAGTGATACATACAAGACACGAGATTCAGCGAACGAGATCCGACTATACAACTCATTCATCGAATACACAGTTAACGAACATTTGAACAACTCATACATCGAATACACAGTTAACGAACAGTAAAGACATACAAGTCTTACACACATATAAGACATAAGACTTGTACTCAAGTTATTACAAAGACCGAAGTGTCTAACAAAAATAAGAACATTTGTAGGTCGCCACGCTATTCAGGACGACCGCACGTGAGATCTTATTTTCATCTATTCACAAGACGCGATACAGTGAGTTCATGTTCCCCTATTCATTTAAATGTTTTACAACTTTACAACTATCGGGGAAGATACATGTTCAGAGTATGTTAAAGTTAGGTAATGAAACACCATAGATCATGTGCGAATTAGGGCCATACTATAAGCACCATTAATCCAGTTTGGACCAAGGAACAAAGGACTAGATCTATTGGGTTTTGGCGAGCCCCACTCTTGGTCGTGGACCCATACAGAAGAGTGCGTTTGTGTCCCAGTCGATAGGAATCGGCATAAAATCGTCTAGGGTTGGATTGCTTCCTTTTTCGTCACACATATTAATGTCCTTGCAAAACATTAATGATCAACGATTTCATTGACGCTTTACATACTACAACTCACATTTTTCATACATCGTTTACAACTAAATTGCATGAATTCACCAACTTTTGTTGATGTTTTCCAAACTTGACATGTATTTCAGGGAATTAAAGGACCATGTCGGATTTCCCAGTCAAGATAACAAGTACAGGAACTCCATGCCATCTTTTGAAGGGTTTAACTATTATATTCCGCCTCTTTGCGGAAATATGATGGTTTAAACCTTTGTAGTTTATTTCAAGTTAATGTATGAAACAATAACGCTTTATTTTCATGTTAATGGTTTGTAACCGACACACTAAACTTATGTTGTAATCTTTTGAAACACTATGTAATGGCAATGGAGTATGTTTTATTCATATAGTTTGTTCATGTACATCGATATTTATGCAATGAAAACCAGACAGATCACACCTTGCGTTTCCGCTATGAGCGGGTGTGACAGCTTGGTATCAGAGCATCGATTGTAGTGAACCAGGATTCTTTATTGAGTCTAAGTCTACAATCACTAGGGATCTCTCATGAAAACCATCTAAACACAAACACATGTTTTCATTTGCATAAACATTTTTCATGGTCCATTTTCAACAAGAATTCATCTCAAACAAATCAAGCAAGGACATTAGTGTCTTAGTCATCTAAATGGTAGACATGCAACTTTAAGTTAATCCACACAACTCAAGTAGGATAACTTAAAATGAACTCTATGTGAAAAATACATTTTGTGTATAAATGTAAAATAACAAATGCTCATACGTGTCGAACAACTTATTTCTCAGGATATCATGTCTTCCTCTGAAGGAAGCAACATATACGACGACGTAGACCCGATGGAGCTATCCTCCGACGACGAGTATGTACCGGCAGTCCAGGTCATTACGTCCGACAGCGAGTCGGCATCTGACGATGATTTGGATGACTTTCAGCCGTTCGCAATTGGTGGTGACATTATGGACGCTTACATGTTAGGAGACATCATTGATGATGATGTGCTAGATGTGCCCCCTCTACTCAACGAGGTTGTTATCATGGGTCACCCGGAGGGTGAACATGTGGTCGAGGTTATACCATGGGATGTTCTTCCCCTTGCTATTATGCCCTTCATTGACGACCTCGACGAGGAGGACGACGCTGTAGTTCCTGTGATTCCCGTGGAGCATTTGGATGACGAGTTGGGAGACGGGGATGTTCATGACTTGGTTATTTTGGAGGTCGCTGCACCGGTAGTCCCGGTTATTTTCATTTCTTCTGACTCCGATACTGATTCAGATGCTTCTTCTTATGCATCTGTTACTTCCTCTGCACTGCAGGCCATTGGCCTACAGCGCAATGCAGACATTGAGCTGGATGATGTCATACCTGATGAGCCAGTTGTCCCTGCACATGATCATGTTGCTCCTATTCTACCACATGTAGACCATACTGACGAGGCAGGACCCTCAGGACACGCCCATGTACCACCCGGGGACATGGATCTATACCCACATGATATGCCCATTACCGATCCATACCACCCAGTGCACCACCCAGCTGCTACTATCGAGTTACGTGCTCGTGTTCAGACACTTGAGCATCAGATAGACTTTGTTATACGTCGAGTTAGCGAACTCGAGGATGAGCTTACTCACCTCATTGGTATGGTACTTCATGCTCCACCACCACCACCAGGGTCACCACCTTTACCCCCACTACCACCGCAGATGCCACCGGTGGATATACCACCAGTGGATCTACCTGCCCGTGTTCTGGCGCTCGAGCAGCAGAGTGTGTTCCTTCACCATTTGGTGCTTGATTTGGAGGGTAGGGTTTCTGATGTTCGCAGGTTATTATTCCCTATTCCACCACCGGTATTTCCCCCACCATAGACTATGTTTGCAGGTATCGTGCTTTTGGGACGGGTATATATATCCATTTTTGTGTACATATTGATGCTCCACCAAGTTTGAAGACAACCGACATACAGCGGATCACACAGTTGGAAGGAAGATGTTGTTATCTCTTTTGTTGTACTAGACTAGTATGACCGGGTTATGTAGCCCGAGTCTATTTTTGTTCCTTTCAAACGATTATGTAACCGGTTGACTATATATATATAAAACTTGGTGTTATATATTAAATGCATCTGAGTGGTCTGGTTGGACATATCTTATTGTTTATGTTAACTTATTTACTCTCATTATATGTTTGGTGGTGATATTGCTATTAATGTTATGAATATTTCTTTTTAACAAACCAAATCAACGTCTAATCTTATCCTATTTCTCCTTTGAAAGAATCATGCCACCGAGGAGAATCTTACGTTCACGGACTAATCCACCCCCACCTCCACCAATGCCTACGACCGAGGCGGAACTGAATGCACTTATAGAACAGAGAATCGCTCAAGCTATCGCACTGTATGAGGCATCCCGTGTCGAACAAAGTGGAGGCACCGGCGGATCGGGAGGCCAGGGTCCAGGCGGTACTTCAGGTGGAACCAATAATACGGGTAACATTTAGCTGTTTTGTTACAACTTACCAAATTTCTTTCTTAATCTATTCGTGCGATTCACTGTTTACTCATTCAAAATCCGTTGTCCAATTTCAGGGTGCACATTCAAGCAGTTTCTAGACTGCAAGCCGCTTAACTATGATGGCACAGGCGGTGCTGTGGCTTATGTGAGATGGACGGAGAAAACGGATTCCACTATAAGAATGAGCAGATGTTCCGCTAATCAGCAAGTCACTTTCGTTACTGGCTTGTTTCTCAACGAGGCCCTTACCTGGTGGAACCTACAAGTACAAACTTTGGGTGAAAACGTTGCTTATGCGTTAACTTGGGAGGAACTGAAGGAACGTATGAGGGATAAATACTGTTCTCGTGCTGAACTCCAGAAGTTGGAGAACGAGTTTTGGAACCTTACCATGGTCGGAGCTGATATCACGGGATATACTCAAAGATTTCACGATCTGTCCCGTGTAATTCCTTATCTTGTAACACCAGAGTACAAGCGTATCGAACGCTACATCTGGGGACTTTCTGACAAGATTCGAAGTCTGTTTACTGCAGCTAAACCCACGACCATTACTCAGGCTGTGACTATAGCCGTGAGTCTTACTGAAGACGGGGTCAGGATGAAGATATTCACTGAGAAGGGTGATGACAAGAAGGAAACACATGTTGAGTCTTCCAACCGTGGGAAGAGGAATTACTCGAATTTCAAGAGGGGAACCCGTAATAACAACAACTACAACAACAATAACAATAACCCCAACAACAACAACAACAACAGGCGACATAGTAACCCGCAAAAGGATTCCAGGGTGTTTGTAGCCACAAACGACACTGGTCCTAAGAAGTACGCTGGTACTTTACCTAGGTGTGAACGATGCAAATTTCATCACGTGGGTGATTGTCGGGTTGTCAAGTGTGACAAGTGTGGCAAGCTTGGCCACCGTACCGAGTCATGTTGGGGAACGGGAAATAATACTGGATCGGGAAGTGGATTTGGTAACAAGAATGGAAACGGGAATGGTCGTAATCAAGGATGTTTTGGATGCGGAAGCAAAGATCACTACAAGAAAGACTGTCCTAAAGAAATTCAAGCTCGTGGTCGATCTTTTGTGATTGGAGCCAAGGATGCGCGCCAAGACCCTAATGTGGTCACTGGTACGTTTCTCCTCAATGATCATTTCGCATCCATATTATTTGATACCGGAGCCGATTTTAGTTTTATCTCTATAGAATTTAAAAATATTCTGCGCTTGGAACCTAGTAAACTAGATGTTCCATATTCTATAGAATTGGCTAACGGTAGACTAATAGAGACGGGAGAAGTTGTTAAGGAGTGTACCTTAGAACTTGGTGAACAAAAATTCAATATCGATCTCTTACCCGTTGAATTGGGTAGTTTCGACGTAGTGGTTGGCATGGATTGGCTATCCAACAATCGAGCCGAAGTCGTTTGCCACGAGAAGATCATTCGCCAACCACTACCGAACGAAGAGACACTTGTTATACATGGAGAGAAGCGTGACACCCCATTGCGGATCATCAATTGCATGAAAGCACAGAAATACTTAAGGAAAGGTTATATTGCTTTTCTAGCGCATGTAGTAGACAAGAAGGCCGATGGGCCGAAGTTGACAGATATTCCGGTAGTAAAAGAATTTCCTGAAGTCTTTCCTGAAGACTTGCCAGGACTACCGCCTTATCGACAAGTCGAATTTCACATCGACTTGGTACCAGGAGCTGCACCTGTAGCCAGATCTCCATATCGATTAGCACCTTCTGAAATGCAGGAATTGTCCACACAACTTCAAGAGTTGATGGATAAGGGATTCATTAGACCGAGTTTCTCGCCTTGGGGAGCTCCAGTTCTCTTTGTGAAAAAGAAGGACGGGACATTCAGAATGTGTATCGACTATAGAGAGTTGAATAAACTCACCATCAAGAATCGGTATCCACTACCGAGGATTGACGACTTATTCGATCAACTACAAGGGTCGAGTTTTTATTCAAAGATAGACTTACGATCGGGGTATCATCAGTTACGGGTTCAAGAAGAAAGCATACCGAAAACGGCTTTTCGGACTCGTTACGGTCATTACGAGTTTCTCGTTATGCCTTTTGGTTTAACGAACGCACCGGCGGTCTTCATGGATTTAATGAACCCCGTGTGTAAGCCGTATCTCGACAAATTCGTCATAGTGTTCATTGACGACATCTTGATATACTCACTATCGGCAGCCGAGCATGAACAACATTTGAGAACCATCTTAGAACTACTCAAAAAGGAGAATTTATACGCGAAGTTTTCCAAATGTGAGTTTTGGATTCGTGAAGTACAATTTCTCGGGCATATAGTGAACGAGAAGGGTATTCAAGTAGACCCGTCGAAGATTGAATCGATTAAGAATTGGGAAGCGCCCAAGACTCCTACTGAAGTGCGACAATTTTTGGGCTTAGCGGGATATTATCGGAGATTCATTGAGAATTTCTCAAAGATTGCTCAACCGCTAACTTCTCTTACACAGAAAGACAGGAAATTCGATTGGGGAGAGAAACAAGAAGCAGCATTTCAACATCTTAAAGACAAGTTGTGCATTGCACCAGTTTTATCATTACCCGACGGTACCGATGACTTTGTGGTATACTGTGATGCTTCGCATCAAGGTTTGGGTTGTGTACTCATGCAACGTAAAAAGGTTATTGCGTACGCGTCCCGCCAACTGAAAGTTCACGAGAAGAACTATACCACTCACGACCTAGAGTTAGGCGCGGTGGTATTTGCTTTGAAAATTTGGCGGCACTACTTATATGGTACACAGTGCACTATTTTCACAGATCATAGGAGTCTACAACACATATTCAACCAAAAAGAATTAAATATGCGTCAACGACGTTGGGTTGAATTATTAAACGACTATGAGTGTGAAATCAAGTACCATCCGGGCAAGGCGAACGTTGTAGCAGACGCCTTGAGCCGCAAGGAACGAGTTAAAACACTAAGAGTGCGAGCACTAGAGATGACGATTCACACAGATCTTACCGCACGAATTCAAAATGCACAACAAGAAGCGCTCAAGGAAGAACATATTCTAGAAGAATCACTTCGAGGCATGGAAAAACAGTTAGTAGCAAGGGAGGATGGAACTTTGTACTTTGCGGGTAGAATTTGGGTTCCATTCTTTGGAGGTCTCCGAGATCTCATTTTTGAGGAAGCACATAGGTCAAAGTACTCGATCCATCCTGGATCAGATAAGATGTACCAAGACTTAAAAGAGTACTATTGGTGGCCTAACCTCAAAAAGGATATTGCTAGCTATGTTAGAAATTGCTTGACCTGCGCGAAGGTCAAGGCAGAGTATCAAAAACCATCAGGTTTACTACAACAACCTGAGATTCCCGCTTGGAAATGGGAACAAATATCGATGGACTTCATTACGAAGTTACCCAGGACCTCGAAAGGTCATGACATGATATGGGTAATCGTCGATAGATTGACAAAGTCCGCACATTTCTTACCGATTCGGGAGAAGGATAGTACTGAGAAACTAGCGGAAATCTATCTCAAAGAAATAATGGCTCGTCATGGAGTGCCTATTTCAATCATTTCAGACCGAGACGGTCGTTTTGTGTCAAGAATATGGAAATCATTTCAACAGGCCTTTGGATCTCAATTGAATCTAAGTACGGCCTTTCATCCACAAACTGACGGCCAGAGCGAACGGACAATCCAAACACTCGAAGATATGCTTCGTGCATGTGTTATGGATCTAGGCGGCAATTGGGATAATCATCTACCTCTAGTTGAATTTTCCTACAATAATAGCTACCATACAAGTATACGAGCTGCACCGTTCGAAGCTCTTTATGGTCGAAAGTGTCGCTCTCCGCTATGTTGGGCGGAAACGGGCGATAGTCAATTAATTGGTCCGGAACTAGTCCAAGATACTACGGATAAAATTTTTCAGATCCGAGACCGTATTAAGGCGGCTCGCGATCGACAAAAGCTCTACGCAGATGGAAAACGAAAACAAGCATCTTTCGAGGTTGGAGAAAAAGTTTTGTTGAAAGTCTCACCTTGGAAAGGCGTAGTGAGGTTCGGTAAACGTGGAAAGCTTAACCCGCGTTACATTGGACCATTTGAAATCTTAGAAAAGATTGGCACTGTTGCCTACAAGTTGAAGTTACCTGATGAACTTAGCAGTGTACACCACACGTTTCATGTGTCGAATCTTAAAAAGAGTCCAATACAAGTAACCGTTGCCATTCCTGTGGATGAAATTCACATTGACGACAAACTCCATTTCACTGAAGAACCTGTTGAGGTCACGGACTGGAAGGTCAATAAAACACGGAGAAGTCGTATCAAATTAGTAAAAGTACGTTGGAATTCTCGTCACGGACCCGAGTATACTTGGGAACGTGAAGATCGAATGAAGGAAAAATATCCTCACTTATTTCCGAAAACTCCTGCAAAGAATAACAAAGCTAGAA
The DNA here is from genome assembly GCA_030545235.1 of Helianthus tuberosus. NCBI lineage: Eukaryota > Viridiplantae > Streptophyta > Magnoliopsida > Asterales > Asteraceae > Helianthus > Helianthus tuberosus. The sequence continues at coordinate 3,600,757 of JARYGA010046293.1, forward strand.
TTTCGGGACGAAATTCTAAATAACAAGGGGAGAATGTGACAACTGCCACTTTCGGGTAAATTACTTACATTTAAAACAGTGATTTACATTATACAAGCATGTGTTTTGAATATTCTGACCTGCATGATTACATGGTATACATCTTAGAAAACTCATGGAATATTCATTGGTTATTACACATGATTCATTTTTATTGGGTACATTTGAAATAGTGCAAACAATTCATCGAAACAACTAGAGTAGTGCCTAGTGAACTAGAGTGCTGACGAAAACTCCGGATCCGTAGAAAACATCAAAAATGACATCTTAAAGACTCGGATGAGAGTCCAACATCAATTATATATTAAACCCTATGTGGGAATACAAGGGTTTGGTTAATATATTACCAATGCCCGGTAGCACTAAAAACTGTCCGAAATACGCTAAAAATGACCATTTCATTAATTTTCCGCAAAATTCAGCAATTGTATTTTTAATACAAGATGCAAAAATTGATGTTTAGGCACCAATTTCATATAAAAATACTTATGGAATATCAATTACACACATAACGGAAATTTTCCCTACAACTTCCATAAGAGAACGTTTCGACTATTTATTAGTGAAACGAGCACTAAACAATTATCCGAACTACATTTTGGCACAAATAGCAAACTAGTGATCATTATTTTTGGTCTTGTAAAACTAGTTTATGGTCATTTCAAGTCGCGAAACATCTCGGAAAATTGTAAACAATAAACACCTTAACACTTACATCTTTCTAAATCATTCTAGGTCTTAAAAATAACTAACACTTTTCAACAACATAAGACCCCCCCCCCCCCCCACCTTGAGGCCGTGAACAAGGGGTCCCACCCCCTTGTTTATTATGCTAAATATCTAGATATTATTTTGTTACTAGTGGATGAAATGGATGATTATTATTAACACTTAACACTTAAGTCTTACTACCACTTTACACCATATCTTACACACACATAAGAGAACTCTCTCATCATCTTCATCTTCCATCAAGAACACCTTCCAAAAACCCAATTATTTTTATCATCTCCTTCATGATCAACATGGATTTTCAAGTAACTTGAGGTGATCTAAAGCTCTTGGAAGTGAAAGGAAGGATTTTCATTCATGCAAAAGTGTTCCACCATCAAGATCATCATCTTCTTAGTTTTTAATAATCTCTAAGATCATCCCTAGCCTAGTGCTAGAAGTAAGCTTCTATATTTGTTTTTTTTATACATATTATGTTTATGATTGTTATTATAACTAATAATAACTATATAATCATACATAATAAACAAGAAAAATACAATGAAGCAAAGATAAAAATCATGATATAATTATGTTTGTTTATATAGTGATCTTAGACTTATTATATGCATATTAGATCTTGTTATGATGATTATGCTACAAATAAAGTGTTAGAAGATGTTGAAAGATATGATCTAAAAATTATACATGTTTATGTTAAAGGGTTTTAACATAAAGGATTAAAGGGATGATCATATCTAGTGATCTTGTGAAAGTATTTAGGGTTGTTATTTAAAAACAAGACTTTCACAAAGTTATAAAAAATAACATACAACTAAAGATTTTTATAAAAGTTGTTAAAACTAGAATTAAACTTGGTTTTTGAACTAGTTAACATATGAAAGGATCATGTTTAAAACCCTACATGATTTGCATAT